>JAZKJV010005492.1:1200000-1820104 GCA_037367405.1 Ottelia alismoides
TGGCGCATCTCCAGGCGGTCCTCCAGGATCCATGGTGCGCAGCCGCGCACAACTCCGCGCCCTCCAGATCCCCGCAGTCCTCCATCGCCTTCCAGAGATCCAAGGCGCGGGCCCTCTCCAGATCCCCACAGCGGGACTTGCAGCTCTCCTCCTTCGTGCGGCTCCAAAGCCGCGATCTCTCGCAGCCGCATCCTCTCCAGGCAAAGGCCGCTTTCCCATCCTCTCCAGGTCTCGAACCCAGGTGCATCTCCAGGACCCTCGCGCGTACCCCAGATGGACTCGACGGCGCTTCCGCTGGCGATCAGAACTCAGGCGACGATGAAGGCCGCAGGCGCGCATCCAACTGGCGGCGGCTCTGAACCGATGCAGCCGCCCTTGCCGATCTCCACCTCGGCTTATTGGTCTCCGGCAAGTGCAGACCATCCAGACGATACCACCCGCCTCTCCCTTCCGTGCAGTTTCCATGTCGGCGGCGGCAATAGTAAATCCCTAGGGGGGAGCGGCATTCGAAAGAGGGGTTCCTAGAGGAGCCCTAAATAGAAGTGTGGGCCTTATGGGCCGATTAAAAAAAATTTCTGCAGCAGATCCGTCCAAAAAAAAAAGAAGAAGGGAGATGAAAGAGATTGGCCGTTGTTGGGCCAAAAGTCATTGTTGAAAAAAAAAACAACAGAAAAAAAAGGAAAACAAAAGGAGGAGGTAGGAGGATTGTTAAAAAAAAGGGGTCATTTGTTATAAAAAAAAAGGTGCGTACAAATGGAAAAAGCCGTACGCAAATAGAAAAAAAAGAAGAAGAAAATGTTGATGAAAAGCCGTAAAAAAATGATGAAACGGCTTAAACAGAAAAAAAATTCAGACGGCTTAAAAAAAAGAAAAAAGAAAAGCCGCAAGTTCATATTTACCCCCTATTTATCTTGTCTTCTCCCAACTTAGTCGATGTCCATTTTCCGACAAGTATGGGAGAAAGGGGGAGTATATGTAGAGTCACAGGTCTTTTCAGATGTTCCAGATTGCAAACTCTCCAGACCAGCCGATTTTCAGACTCTACGATTTTCAGATGAAGATTTGCATGCGCAATTTCAGACTCGACGATCAGTGTTTCCGAGTCTCCAGTTTTAAACACGCACAAGTGTGCGGTCATTGTCAGATGAGCATAAGTTGCCATCATTGTCAGAGGTCCCCATCATTCTTCTAGTAGTCAGGCCAGAGTTTTCATGTGAGCCATATGGACTCCAGAGCAGAGGACCAATCCCTTGAGGGCAAGGGTTTTCATGTGGTATCATAGGTACACCAGAGCAGTGCACCATTCTCTGAGCCAGATGGGAGAGACCCAGTTCTCCGACGAGGAGACTCCAGGCGCAAGTTCAGACTCGATGGTCAGGTTCCGAGTCTTCAGTTGACTCACACTCCAGCCCGTTCGTCCTCCTCACCTACA
This sequence comes from Ottelia alismoides, assembly GCA_037367405.1. Lineage (NCBI taxonomy): Eukaryota > Viridiplantae > Streptophyta > Magnoliopsida > Alismatales > Hydrocharitaceae > Ottelia > Ottelia alismoides. The sequence continues at coordinate 1,201,433 of JAZKJV010005492.1, forward strand.
CGGCATGAGAAGCAACGTCCTCGACTGCAACATGTGCGCGTTGGGTTGATATTGTCCGTAGTGTCCTGTAGAGTTGAGTTGAATTTCTTTCTGTTTGTCCAAGCTGAGCATTGCATGCTCCAGCTTGAGGGGGAGTGTTAGAGTATTTGGTTGTGCGCCCTTTATGTTGTAACAGGGTAAATGGATCCTGGAGAAGATCCATTTACCCTCATCATGTGTTTAGTCCCACATGGACCAACGGTAGGACTTGGAGGCTCTGGGAAGGCTATATATGGAGCCCCAGACCTCCTGTACTCATTGAGAACTTCAATAGAAGAAAACACGCCCCTCAGGGGCTTCTCCCGTGGTTTCATCCCGCTCCTTACGGAGTAGGGTTCCACGTTAAATCTTGTGTTCCATGTTTCATATTTCTTGTTCTTATGCTCTGTTTATCAATCGCTTCCGCATTCTTCATATTTTATAACACGAACAATGTAGACAACATTTCAGCCAATAGCAAGGGCTGCTTCATTGAGGCCTTCGAGTATACTGACTACATTAAACGTCACACGTGAAAAGGGCAAAAAGTTTGACAAAAAACTTTTTACTCTATTTTTTTGTTTATACTTTGCTTAAAATTATACCCACTTCAATACTGTGGTGATAAAGCAATGTACCTACCACCCAAAAGACCAATGTTCAAATCCCCAGGGATGTGTTAGGTAGCCGACAATCAGTGTAAAAAACAATCGAATCTTTCCACATGGATTTGATGAGGATCCATGTAGCCAACACTACTTGAAGTGGGAAAAGCTTTGCCATTTGGCACTTTTGCTTAAAACTATTTTTTTGACTTGTTATATTTATGTTTGTTAAGGGAGTGGTCATAATAGATAATTTTATAATTCAATCGTTAACAAGTTGATTAATTCCTTGTAGTACCATTCTCTATTAATGGATACCCACATGAATGAGTGCATCTACAGTGTAGTTTTTCAGCTACAGCGAGGAGTCAGACAAGCACGTCATCTCACTCCTATGCTTTTTGTCATTGTGACATGCATTGTCCATTAGGGTTAGTCAAGCCATTTCGAGGGGTGTTAGCTCTGATTTTAAGAGCTCTGGCATCTTGATCCAGATACTTCAGTATGTATATAATAATATCTTTTTTTACTGACAGTATGATGACGTCTAAGGGGATTTTACTGTTATAGAACTTTTAGAAAGTTTCTATGTCCTGCATCAATTGAGTGAAATTGGCCATTGCTCCCTTTGGTCTTTTAACTGCAGAGATATCGGCATGCAGGCAATTCCTTGTCCTGCATCAACTGAGTGAAATTGGCCATTGCTCCCTTTGGTCTTTTAACTGCAGAGATAGCGGCATCCAGGCAACTCCTTGCTTCCTCTCGTACGAGCTTGCTCTTATTTGAGCCTACATTGACTTATAAGAGGTTGGAGCAGGTTGAGTGGGCTTCCTTTGGTCGAGAAGTTGGAGCGCAACTTGTAAGGCTGTATGGCTCTCTTAAAACGATCATTTGGTATTACTTAAGGTGGTTCCCTCAACTATTTCAGTGTTCTTCATCTCTATTGGATAAATCTAAGTCAGGTAAGCCGGCGATTGGATGCAAGGTAGGAAATATCGATATCGTATCGATCTGCCTGAAAACGGATATACCGGGGATATATCAGGATATGTTGACAATGTCGGTGGAAATCTCAAAAATGGCACAAGAAGTGATTTTTCATGAATTAAGATCATCTTAGTTATTAAAACAGTAAATAGCATACAAATACATATTTATATGCAAGAATGAGGAGTATTTAGCACATTAATACACGTTATATTGCACATATCGCTGGTTGTTAATGTTGAATGCTGACTGCTGAGATATATTCTGGACCTATGATTCTAACTTGATCAGCATTAGACTTGTTTCATCCCTATTGTCAAAGAGAGTGAAGTCCACGAATTGAAGAACCGTCATATGCACCCCCATGTCGCATCATACGATACCGACCCAAAACAAAATATATAAATCATGATGTATTCTATTAAGCCAGTATTGGGCAACGGGAGCTCCTTTCGCTTCTGGACTGATGACTGGTCCGGCAGGGGCGCTTTTAACATGATGTTCCCACGTCTTTTTGCTTTGGTCGAGGACAAGGAGGCATCTGTGGCCTCTTGCTGGGAGAACGGATGCTGGAGCCCTATGATCGCTCCGGCCCTTTCTGAGCATCGGTTGGATGATCTTCTATCGTTATTGGCTCTGCTTGTTGATGCTCCTTGTCCGATTGTCGGGCGTGACCACTGGGCCTGGAAGGAAGGATCTTTCTCTTCGCGTAAGGCGTATTCCGCTCTCGCTCCTTCCCTTAATGCCGATGACGATATCTTGGTGCGTGACTGTAGATTCTTGTGGGGCCTCAAACTTCCAGAGCGCATTGGGATATTCTTATGGCTTCTTCATCGCGGAAGGCTTTTGACTCGTGATCGGTGTGCAGCTATTTTTCCGAACGTTGGTCCGCAGTGCGATCTCTGTGATGCGGAGCGGGAATCAATTTCTCATCTATTTTTCGAGTGCGGCCCTGTTCGCTCTCTTTGGGATGATCTTCCTTGGGTTAACGCCGTATCCTTTCCTGCATTGTGCGAGAGTTTGGTTAACTCAAGGGGTAGGGAAAGGAAGCTTATTCTTGATCCAATCGCAAGGTTGTGGAGCATTTGGCTGGGGAGGAACGAGGCAATATTTGCGGCTCAACGGTTCTACAGGGAGAATATCATTCTGCGTGCTAAGCGTCTTCTGGAGGATTGGTACCAGGGGTAGATCACTGTGCTGATTTGGGGGTTCCATTTCTTGTAGCTACCCCTTCGGGTTCGGTTTTCTTTTTTTTTCTTCTTCGTTGTTCTATGTAAATACTATTTTCGTTTTTTAATATATTGGAGTGAACACCGTCGAGTGCCTCCCCCTCTTTTGAGCTTCAAAAAAAATGATGTATTCTATTACTAAGAGTAGCAAAATAAGTAGTGAAATCAAACTAACAAGGGTAATATTCATCAATATATAGATATCAATGAAATATCGACGATATCGGTCAATATCCGAGAATTTTTTTACTGAAACCAATCGTATTTGAGCGATATGGCTCGATATGGCGGTATATCGTCGATTCTTGCGAGATATTGGTTGATATCCTAGAAAATGATATATATGTGGATATCGATATCTCCATCTCGTCGATATTGATAATTCGATAATATATCGTCGATATATCATGATATTGCCCATCTTGATGGGAGGTAGTAATGCAGAAACTATTTAGGATTGCTTCAAGTAGGAAATCATGTTGTGCTTTGTTGGTGAATATGGAGCATGTTATACAACCATGGTATGTTAGTGGCTTGGGGGGTTTTAGAACTTGATGATTTTTTTTGAAAGAAAAGGGTGGTTACCCTATAGGTGTGTGCCCAAAGACTTCATCATTAATCATAAAGTTACAAGTACAAGGTTATGAAAAGCCATAAATAATTACATGGACCAACTCTCAGCTAATGCCTTCGCATGCATCATTACATTCCCATCATAAAAATGATTCTAACGGAAAAGCACATTTCTCGCTAGCCACAAAGCCCACAACACAAACACAACACCAGTGCTCTCCACCTTTAGGCTCCGCCAATCAGACACAATAGATTCCAAAAATGTTGTAGCACAATCCATCGCAATCGTCGTGTTTCTGAAGCACACCCAAACGTCCACAAAACTCGTACAAGAGACTAGGTGATTCACATCTTTGTCGACCTTTGAACAACAAGTGCATATAGAACTAAAAATGTGTGCATGCCTTTTTCCCCTAATCACACATCCACGCCTCAAAAACCTGAGAAATCCCTTAACACGAGCAAGCATCTTCCTTCACCATATCCTCTTGCAGTCCTCAACACACACACTAAGGTCAAAGTCATCGAGCCCATGAGGGACATGTACGCATTAAGGCCCCTGAGAGGGGCCCTCCTGAGCCTCCAGCAATCCTAGAAGCTCATTCATCCATTGGTCCAATAGGACTTGAAGATATGAATCAAGCTCTTATAATAATGTAGGATTGCTTATTGCGGGGGAATGGAAAGATTTGCTTTGCAAGCTACTTAGAGGCATCTATGATTTTTTCACAACTCTTTCGCTCGCCTTGTCAAACTCTTTGCTTAGGTCCTTCTGAAAGGGCAAATGCTCTATGTTACCTCTAAGATCTCTGGAAGAATGCGATCGATTCTACGACATGATTTATCTTTCAAGTTTTGGACTGATGATCGATGTTTCTAAATTTTTCCTTTGACGATTGATCAGAACATGACTTTTCTGAATTGTCGTCTGGAGGGGTTTGGAACACCAATTTCCATTCCGGTTTCTCTAGACAAGATCGTAGGATTTCATGAAGCCGACAAAAATCCTAGCCCAAACAGGGGCCCTTCAAGGATAAGATATCATTGGGTTTCAGAGGACGGTGGCTTCTCAATCAAAAGGTTACAAGGCTCTTCAAGCTACCACAAATTTCAAAATGTTCAAAGGGATTGTAGCTAATCTAAAGATCCATTGTGCCCCTACAAGTGAAGATTTCTTTTGGATTTTGAGGCATGGTCGAATTTTAATAAGGACCTGAAGGGAAAAATTCTCCAATTGGTTGGATGTTTCATGTCCGTTATCTGATGACTACCTGGAATACATTAACATTTTAATATATATCATTTGAATATATATATATATATATATATATTGAAAGGGGATTGAGTAAGTTGAAACATGTTTCTTGTTAATATATATACACAATCACCAGACTTATTTGTGAGATGAAGATGTTAAAGCTCTAGTATGACATCTTCATGGTTATGCCTAATGAGAGTCATCTTCGTACTTTTTATTTGTCTCCCAGGGACATGTTTGAGAAGCTCTACAACTTCATGCATATATAAGCATCTCCAGAGCAGCAAAAAGCATACAGGAATGCCACCATGGCCGGAGTATTTATAGCGAGTCTTGGCCTTGAGTAGGATGTCGTATGAACTCAGTTACTCACATACACATCAATACCTCCCATGAAGGAGGCCTACAACAAACGCAATAGGATTACAATCCCTTCATCAGCCTCCATTCAGACCTCCTATGTTATAGTCGCATCTTGCAACAGAGGAGGCCTTGCTCATTTCAGCGGACCTGGCCCTCGTGGCAAAGGAGGTGGATGCCCACACCATACCATAGTTATCCAGCATCTACACGTATCACAGAGCAGATCGAGACTCCTGCTACTCATGTCACTTCTGTTGAGCAGAAGTTCGATGATTTAGTCTCCCGTCTAAGGGAGATGGCGACTCCTGCCAAACCCTCTAGTAGTCCTTCAGGCTCGTCTGACATTACTTCCTTAGCCTCTACTATCACTCCAAGTACAACATATGCCCTTACTACGTGTCACAGAGCAAACATCTCTAAGTGGATCATGGATTCAGGTGCCTCTCATCACCTATGTAGAGACAAAGCTTAGTTCTCTTCCTACAAATCAGTCCATCCCGATAGATCAATTGTTATTACAAACATCACATATTCTCATGTTAAAGGATAAGGTGAGATTCGGTTGACACCATCTATGCACTTACAAAATGTGCTTCATGCACATGATTTTCCATTAATTTTTTATCTATTAGTCAAATCACCAAGGATTTGCATTGGTATGCCATATTTGACTCATCTCTTGTGTTTTAGGATATACTAACAGGAATGATGATTTGATGTGGCCTTGAAGTCTGAGCAAAGGGTCTCTACAGACGGGTCCAGTCTCCATATGATGGTGCTTTATCCATTCCCACTATATCAGTCTTCCCCTACATGTGACATCTTCGGTTTGGTCACCTTCCTCTATAGAAGCTATGTACAGTCATCCCACATATTCCATCTAGGTATGTTTTTCAGTGCTAGACTTGCCAGCTTGAGAGCATCACTAATTTAGTTTTCATGGTCACTGGAGTTGTACTATCAGTACTTTATTTGAGTCGTTCCATTTTGATATTTGGGATCCCAGTCATGTCTCTAACCATTAGGGGTACAGGTTCTATCTTGTTGCGGTTGATGATTTTCTGAACTTCCATGTTTATAAAAAAACAAGTCTGAGGATGGGTCTGATATCTAATATTTTATTCATGAATTAAATAATATTTTTCAGCTACTGTTAAGTTTTGTTGCTTGCTATCTAGTCAATTGGATGTCGTCATCAATGTTAGGAGAAAAGGTTCCTTTTCAATTGTGTTTTTGTAAGGATCTTTTCTCTCTAACACCAGGTGTTTTTGGCTCAGTGGCCTTTATTCACCATCAGACTCCATGTCGTGATAAGCTTTCTCTCAGAGTTGTTAAATGTGTCTTTGTGGGCTACTCTCAAACCCAGATGGGTATTGGTGCTTTTAACCAGTTAGACGGGTGTACAACGTTAGTATTAATGTTACCTTCTTTGAGTCGGTCATGTATTTTTCTCCTATAGGTGACAGGATGACCTCGTCTGAATCTGGTGAAGAGGTTTACATCCCTCCTACGCCACCACCACCTCCACATGTGGTTCGTCTCGTGGTTGTAAAAGCCGGCCGACTAGTCGGCCTGACTAGTTGAGTCGATAGCGTTGTCGATTAACTATTGACAAATCAATCAATAATCAATCAGTCGACTACTCGGCCCGATTAGTCAGCTGATTTTTGCATGGAAATTCTTTATTTTTTTATTTTTTATTTTTTTAAAAGCATGCTTATTCGTATATGTAGAGATGTTTCTATATTCCTATGTATCTTTTCTGCTATTCTATTTCTTTATGTCTATCGTATGTAATTTACCTATAGGTCTCTCCTTTATATAAGATAGCATAGGGTTCCCAGGAATAAACAACTCACTTATTTTTCCCAACATAGTATCAGAGCGACGGTCCTAGACCAGAGCTCTCGTACCTAAAAACCTAATCCTGGCCCCACTTTCTGCCCCCACCTCCGTGCGCCTCCCCTTCTGCATGTTGCAGCCCCCCGTATACCGCCTCCTCCGCTCACCGCCTCCCTCTGTGCGCAGCCACTTCATATCGCGTCTCTGTGTGTCGCTCCTCCGCGTGTGGCCACTCCACGTGTCGTGCCCACGCGACACTCGCCCTGTAGTCGTCGTCGACCTTCTCTCGAAGTTGCCTTTCCGTCGCCATTGCGCGGCATGGTCTTTGCTGCCAGTGTCGGTCACTCTGTTTGTTTGATGGATTTGGGTACATAAGTCTACATATGCATTCAAATCCACGGATGTTTGCGTAGACATTCACTCTTTGGTCTACAAACCCTACTTTTCTACATCCGGCAATATGTCTGAGAACAAAGTCGATGTACCTGCCACATGTGCTTTCAGAGGTCTAGCACCTATTGTCAAAATGGATGGGACAAAATATGAGCTCTGGGCTATGCAGTTTATAATCCTTATGAAGTCAAATGGTAAGAAACACATTGTTACCGAGGAGTCGATGGAGAAAACTGGGGTAAATACCTCATGGGAGGTAGACGACGCATATGCTAGAGTTTGGCTTTCTCGTACATTGACGATTGAGATCGCCAACGATGTGTTACATGAGCTTACTGCTAAGGCGATGTTGGATATCCTCGCAGCAACATATTTTCAAACGAGGAACGAGACGAAGATCCTTCAACTCCAACATGGCATATTTACTATCAAGCAAAACGAGCGTCCCCTTCATTCCCTATATACATCATTGCATGTGATGTTAGAGAAGCTCCAAAGCTTTATGCCTCTAACGGCAACTCCAGAGCAACAGAAGACATATATGAATGCCACCATGGTTGGTGTACTCCTAGCAATACTTGACCCTACATATGATGTTGCTTGTTCCTAGATTCTAGCGGATGCCACTATTCCTCCCACAGAGTAAGCTTTCCGCAGGCTCAACAGGATTACTATTCCGTCCATGGCCACTAGCCAGACTTCTTCGGCTATCGCAGCCTCTCGATGAAGAGGAGGCTCTTCTTCTTTCCGTAGATACGGACCTCGTGGTAGAAGAGGTCACGTTCGTGAGCCATGTGTGTATTGTCACCGTCCAGGACATATCGAGGATACATGTTATTCCAAGCATGGCTTTCCGGCTTCAGTCTGTGTAGCGGACGGAGCAGGTTAAGTCTCCGGATACTCCTACTTCTGATCAGAGGTTTGATGACCTCGTAGCTAGACTGCGGGATATCATGCTCCATGCTTCTTCACCATCTTCAGGAGGTCATTCAAATGTTGCAGCCTCCACATCTGCTAGGATGTCTGCTATGGCTAGTACCTCAAGTAGAACTTTTACTTTTACATCATGTCACGGATATGAGATTACTGAATGGATTATGAATTCTGGGCCAACGCTGCGAGGACATAGATCAGCTTACAGCATATAGACAGATTCCACCAGGGAGACCTGTTGTGATTGCAGATGGAACTCGTTCCTCGGTCACCGGACATGGGGAGATTTGTTTGACGCCTTTTATACGTTTACAGAATGTGTTACATACTCATGTTTTCTCTATGAATTTGTTATCCATTAGTTATATCACAAAGCATTTGCACTGTAGAGTTATTATTGACCCATCGTCTCTTGTTTTTCAAGACATTCTTTGATGCAAATCGAAAATTCGGCGATGTTGGAAAATAATTTTTGAACGGTGGAGATATTGGTGGAAGAAGAAAGGGAAGGGTTGAGAAGAGAAACTCGTCGGAAACGAGGGGCTTGGAGGAGAGAAACGTGAAGATCACGTGAGGAAGGAAAGAGACGAGAGAGGGAGAGATAAATCTCAAATTTTATATCAAATGAACTGACTAAAACAATGAACCACCATCCCTTTATATAGGAGGGATGATATTAGAAAAATAGAAATAAATTGAAACTAATTATCCTAATTTGACTCTAACCAATTAACTAACTAATTTTGAAATTCAAATCTCTAACTAATTGATTGAGATCACAGGCCATCTCGTTTATTTAATTAAAATTGCGACAACTCAAATAAACGTAAATAAAATTAACGGCTAAAATTAAATAAATATGCGGCCCTATATTTCGGTTCCACGCTGCATCAACTCTCCTCCGCTTTTAAAATTCGTCTCCCGACGAATTGTTGGATCTGCAGGCTTGGAGGTTGATACTTTGACTCCGCGGTCTCGGTCATCCCATGGAAGAATTGGTGTGGAGCGAATGGCGGGATCCACACATGCGCAGCGCGGGCGTTGGCAATGTGGATTTCGTGATGGAAGAGCAGGTGTGGCGCATAGGCGGGCGTCCATCCGGATTTCGCCCCGTTGACGTGGTGCTCGAAGAATTGATGGGGCATCTTCATAACGATCAATTCAGCCTGCGGAGAGCCCATAGTAAAGCAATAGCACAAGGAGAGGAGGGGATGTGTCCAATGAATGAAGCCATGGGGCCTTTAAATAGGTGAAACCCAAGGTCATAATCCTATTTGGATAAGGAGGATTCCCAAATTTCCTCTTTTCAGCATTCCTCTTTAAATATTTCCGCAGCAAGGGGTTTGGTTGCAATTTTCGTACCCCTTCACTTAAGTTGAATTCACAGCATAATTCCTCCAAATAAACCTTTTGATAAAAACTTATGGGAGGAGGGGTCTTCCTGCAAATACCCCAAAATTTCTCTTGACTCCGATTGTCAAGGGATACGATGGGATATACACCCTCAAATTTTAGGGTTCTTTTCTACTTAAGCTGGCGGCGGCCGCACCGAGGCTGGAATCGAGGACGATGCGTGCGACGCAAGGATCGGCGGCGGCAAACGGCGAGGCGCGAGCGGGGCCACGGGTGTAGGACGGGCTTCTGAAGACGATGTAGACCCGACGTGGAGGGGCCAACAGCTGGTCGCGATGTTGAGGAGGCTGGGCGTAGCGGTGGCGGAGGGGGTTTGTTCGGGGGGGTGTCGATGTCGCAGTCGCGCAGAGGTGGGAGAAGGTGGGAGCGGGGAAGCAGTGAGGTGGGGTTTGAGGGTTGCACAACAGGGGAGGTTGGTGACGGCGCATGGAGGGGCGGCACCGGGGCTGGGGCCGCTGGGGGCGAGGGGGAGATCGCAGGGGGAACAGTGGGTGGGGAAGGCGCTGGCGGGGCTGGGGGCTTGGCTTGTGATGGGGCGAGGGCGAGGGAGGGTGGCGGGGGTGCAACGACAGCGGATGTCGGTGGCGACGTGGATGGGGTCGTAGACGATGGCGCAGGAGGTGCGAAGGCGGGAGGGGGAGATTGTGGCGATGGTGGGTTTGCGACGGGGTTTGCGGGTGGCGATGGCGACGTGGATGGGGTTGGGGTTGTGGTCGAGGAAGGCAGGGAAAGTACATGGGATAGTTTGGGCAGTGCCGGGACGGCCGGAGGGGGCGATGGGATCGATTCCAGTAGCGGAATCAGATCTGAAGCCTCCTGTACTGCAAGCATTTGGTTGCCGACGGCGATCTTTCCTTCGTCAAAATTGGTTTCGGTGATTGGTGTCGTTGGAGCCATCGATTTGGCGGCGCGTAGGGCCTCGAAGTTAGCCATAATTTCTCGAGACTTGGATTGGAATGTGGTTTGTATCTCAAGTAGCATGCACATCATCTCCTTGTTGTGGGCGTCGTTGGCTCGCTGTTTTTGTTCGGACGAATGATAGTCCCTCGATGCATGTCGGTGCAAACGTCTGGACGGAAAATGGAATTTTCGAAGGTGGAAATTATTGGTAGAAGAAATTGGAGGGATTGAGAAGAGAGCTCGTCGGAGAACGATAGATTCGGGGAGGAAGAAACGTGAAGATCACGTGGGGGAGGCGAGAGATGAGAGAGATAAAATCTCAAATTTTATAAATACTGACTCACTAAAACAATGGACCATCATCCCTTTATATAGGAGAGATGAGATTACAAAAATAGAAATCAAATTCAATTTGAAACTAATTATCCTAATTTGACTCTAACCAATTAACCGACTAATTTTGAAATTCAAATCGTCAACTAATTAATTGAGATCACAGGCGATCTTGTTTATTTAATTAAAATTGCGACAACTCAAATAAACGTAAATAAAATTAACGGATAAAATTTAATAAATATGCGGCCCTATATTTCGGTTCCACGCTGCATCATTCTTATGGGCAGAGTGATTGGGTGTGGCGATAAGCAGGGTGATCTTTATCGCCTGGTCCGAACTCCCTAAGCTGGTGTATCTTCTTATGCAACAGGATCAGTTTCTTCTTATACCGAGCACCTACGCTTTGGTCACCTCCCTCTCGAGAAGATGTGTCATATGTAACCACAGATTTCACTGGGTTTTTCCTTCCAGTACGAGGCATGTCAGTTGGGAAAGCATCATCGATCTGCATTTCCTAGTCGTCAGAGTCGAAGCATTAGCTCCCTTTTTGAGTTATTTCATGTTGACATTTGGGGTCCGAGTCATGTTCATGATCACGAGGGACACCGGTTTTATCTTGTTGTTGTGGATGATTTTTCTCGTTTGCCATGGTGTTTCTATTGAAAAATAAATCTAAAGCTGGAGATATGAACGACAAATTTATCAACGAAGTACATAATGTTTTTTCTATCCCTATGAAGTTTGTGAGAACTAATAATGCTCTGGAATTATGTACTCGTGTTCTATCCAATTTCCTTTCATCCCGTGGAATTATTCATCAAACATCTTGTACTTACACTTCTCAACAAAATTGTGCTGCAAAGAGAAAGCATCGTCATCTACTTGATGTCACTCGGACTTTTCTCATTCAGAGTCGTACTCCTCATTTATTTTGGGGTGATGCAGTTCTTACGACATGTTATTTGGTGAATCTCATGCCATCATCTGTCTTGGGTGAGAAAATTCCTTTCTCTAAAGCTTTCCCTGAGGAGTTGTTCTCACTTACTCCTCGTTTGTTTGGCTCTATTGCTTTTGTTCACCAGTTGATTCCATGTCTGACAAGCTCTCTCCTAGAGCTATCAAATGTGTGTTTGTTGAGTACTCCCGGACCCAGAAGGGATACTGACGTTATGATTCATTGCGCAGGAAGTACTATATCGATGTCGATGTCACATTTTTTGAATCTATGATGTATTTCTCTCCTACATGTGATAGGTTGACTTCATCAGACTCCGATGATGAGATTTACATGCCACCTCCTCTTACGAGTCAGTCACCTCCTCCTCTTGTGCCTATTGTCCCACCACGACCACCTCCTCCATCTCCTCCTACTACCCAGTCGCATGCGCCCATTATTTCACCATTACTAAAATTCTATACACGTCGGACTGCTTCTGCTCATGGACATCGCTCGTCATGCAGTATGCCCCAGCCCCCAGGTTTGTTAAGATAACATGGTTTCTAACGATGGGTCTGGAGATATATCTGTGTGGGAATCATTGCAGGAGAATAATCCACAGATGGAGGAGGTTCCCAATGACCTGGATATACCCATTGCAGTTCGGAAGCATAAGAGCTTGTACTTCCTACCCTATTGCCTCTTAGGTCTCCTTTGATCGTCTGACAGGAGAATTTCATATATTAGCAGTGGCTCTATCTGCCATAGGCATGCCACAAAATTATCAGGAGGCCTTGAAGGATAGTCGTTAACGCTTGGCTATGGAGGAAGAAAAGGTTACTTTCCAATCACGTGGTACCTGGAGTTTCGTGTATGCTCCTCCTGGGGAGTCTGTTGTCAGTTGCAAATGGGCGTTTACTGTTAAACATCATGCAGATGAGAGCCTTGATCGCTACAAGGCAAGATTAGTGCTACTAGGATTTACTCAGCCCTACGACGTGGATTACTTGGACATTTTTTCTCCAGTGGCTCGTCACTCAACTCTACGTGTTCTACTTTCAGTACCAGTTGTACGTGATTGGCCTTTGTTTTGTTAGAAAATAAACATGCGGAAGCGAAACATGGAAAAAGATAAAAAACACGAAGAACGCGGGATTTAACGTGGAACCCTACTCCGTGAGGAGCGGGATGAAACCACGGGAGAATCCCTCAAAGGGGCATGTTATGCATTGCACTTTCTCTCAATAGATACAGGAGGTCTAGGGCTCCTTATATAGCTGATGAATCTCGTATTCATCATGCTGAAATTGGTCATTTAGGCTCTGTCCCCCATCATCCACCTGTAATTATTCATTAATAGAGCATTATTAGCCATCATGCATGTATAAATAATACCTGCATTTCATCATGCATAATTGCATTTAAAACTCTCAGTGTAAATTAGCCCAAAAAGCCGCTAACTTCTCACATTTTTATTTAATTCATCCTAACTCTAATTGACCCAAAACCACCTCCATTGTGTAGATAATACTAACCTTATTAAATAAAAAAATACAAAAAAATTACTAACCCCAATAAGTGTCAAATAATCCCAAAGTCAAATTTCACATCTGACGGACTAAAATGAGCATATCTCCCACATACAGTGTCTGATTTTGGTCTACTCACTTTTAAAGTACTTCATTTTCAAATACCTTAAAAACAAGACCAATTTCATAAAATTCGGAGCTCATTTGTGAAAGTTGGGTTTTGGGCCTCTTTTGCGCATTTTAACTTTTTGCCAATTTTGACCTGAGTTTTAATTTTAATTTAATAAGAAGCGTAAAGATCCAAATCCAGATCAAAACTAAGATCAAAGAAACTGACCAAGTTCAAGTGTCCGTTGTCGGTCTGTACAAAAGTTGTGTGTTTCTTACCTTTATTTTATTTTCCTATTTTCTTATCCTTTAAAAATCCAAAAAAATAGATTAATGTGTAAATAATTTTCTTCTATTTTATCGTATTTTTTCTAGAATTTTTATCCCCTCTAAAACCACCAAAAAATTACAAATCTCAAAAATGCGGTTTTTCATACACATGGAAAGCCACCAAAAATACCACTTCTCACAGGTGACCTCTTTTGCTCCCGGGTCCTTCATGAAAGTTGTAGATCTCGTCGAGACGAGCAACTTTCATGAAGGAAATTTTTTGATCCGAGGTCTCCTCCTTCTTCTCCATCCTTAAAGTTGAAATTTTTTTGGGGTGCCACGTGGCAGCCCCTGGGCATGCCACGTGGCACCCCGCTTTCCTCTCTCTCCTGGCCACACCTGGGTCACGTGCCTAGCACGTGACCCCCGTCCCCTACCTCCAGCCGTTGCAAGTCGCGTCCCCCTCCCCTGCCGTTTCTCCTCCTCCCTCGTAACCGCCGCCGCACCGTCACCCCTCGCCATCACTCCTCGCCGTTACACCCCTCTCCCTCGCCAGCCTTTCCTCCTCCTGTAACGTCCCTCGCACCTCATCCTATAAAGCCTCGTCACGGCCGGCCACTCGGATCATCCGCCATCTCCAGCAAGTGAGGAAGGAACCCCACGCATCGGGTGGTGACAGCACCCCTCCTCGTCGGCGTTCTTCCTCCGGCCGGCGTGATCCAAGGAGCCCAACTGAGCCCCTTGCTGCTGCTCCAGACAAGGACAGCCAGGTACTTTCTTCTTCCTCATTGGAGAGAGTCTACCCCCCCCCCCCGCACATCTCCATCTCCGACCTCGCTAAGGTCGGAGCTCCACCCTCCGCCGCCGCGCAGCTCCACCTACGCCAAGCGCCGACCGGCGCATCGCCTCCGCGCATCGACGCGCCACCTCGCAGTCTGCGACCCATTTCCCCTGGTTTCGGCTAAACTTGCAGGTTCTCCGCCCTCGACCACGCGTGCGGAGCCTCCGCCTCCAGCTCGCCCACCTCCGCCGCGCGGGGGTGCTGCCCGACATCGACGCATCACCTCGCCACCTCTGCCTCCGCCTCGAGCTTCCTCCGTCGGCGATCAACGCCGGGGATGTGCGACCACCACCTCCGCACCAGCTCCGCCTGAGCTCCGCCTCTGCGAGGGCCACCGCCTCGCTACCCTCGCCTCGCCGACTCCCTCCGCCTCCGCTCGGCCGTGTGTCGGCCGAGCGCGGCCCAGCTTGGTCGCACCGCCCCGCCCGCAGCAACTGTGCCCCAAGGCACAGTTGCCGTTGGATCCAGGGAGGAATCCCTTGATCTGACGACCTCCAGGCTGCCACGTGGGAGGCCCGAACCGGCCGCCCGAACCTCGCGCCTCCCCTCACCGAGCCTCTGGTTCGGGATCCGAACCTAGGTCCGGACCCGAACCACAGGCTCGGGGCCCCGAGCCTCCCGCCTCGTTCATCCGAGCCTCCAGCTTCGTCCCCGAGCCTCCGCAAGCCCGCACGTGCTTTTGGGTAAATTGCAGCCATACCCCTGGCACTTTCACAAATTACAGGAATACCCCCGCCAGGAGTTTATTACGTCCAGGCCCCTCCGAGTTTTATTAATTACAGACAAGTCCTCCTAGGGACCTTTTTGCAAAGAAAACTTTATTTTATTTACATTTTAGTCCCTGAAATTTCATTTTATCATATCTTTGTCATATGGACTCCGATTTGAGCATATAATATGTCGTTTCGAAGCTAATTCCGTGCTCTACAACTTAGCATCATGCGCGGACAGATTTAAGGCTTTTATTTGATAATTTTTATTGAGTATATCTGTTGTCATTTGTAGGCTCATCTTGACATATCTGTGCCACAATTACCTTGGAAAAATTGATGATTTCTTTTGCAGGAGCATGACGGAGGATTTTACATTGAATAATTCCCTTTGAATCATTTGTTATTATTTTTGGGAATTTAAATCACACGAATTTTGAGGAGAAATCATATAGTTTGATATTCTCATTTATTGGAAGTGGGATAATCTATTCCTCTTATTATTGCAATTTGGGATTAATTTGAATATTTTTCTTGATCTGTATTGATTAATCTGTGATAAAATTTGAGGTCAGTGATTATTACATTTTGGAGCAAAAATCTTAATCGCAGATCCTGGGCTTAATAGTCTCTATTTCTTTTCTTTGCATCGCTTCTCCATCATTACATTGTATATTTTTCTCAACACAGAAATTAACCAAGCATTAATTAATTACTTAATTTGATTTAAGACCGTGCAACTAAAAATCTCCGTTCCCTGTGTTCGACCTTGGTAAACTTGCCAAGCAAAAATAGTCCACAACATTCAAAGTTTGTGGTATTTTGACGACCGAAATCCGCTTCCTATACTACAATTATCGAATATTAAAGAGGTGGATTTTGCGCTCATCAAATGGCGCCGTTGCCGGGGAACGGCGAATTTTTAGGGTTTTAAAATTATTTCGGTAATCGATTTTTGTGAAAATTCATTTTTGTGCCATTTTTTCTCTCTCTGCATTTTTGCATTTCTCTCTTACTTCTGCTACTAACCGCAAATTCTCTCTTCGCAGACTTCTGGGAGCTGGATTTCGATATTAATTCAAGGATCTGCTATGAAGAGCGAATTTTAATTTTGTGGGGGAAAGCTTAGCATAGGTTTAACTTTTGCAATATTCTCAGGGTCCCTCTCTTTGAACCCTTGTAATAATTAAGACTGAACATTCCTGTGGTGTGTCGGGTCTGTTTCAACCCCTTCTGTGTGGTTGGGACCCGACTTGAGTGGCGTAGGACTTATGCACATATACGCTTGCTTGTTCATTATTGATTGTGCTCGTAATCTCTAGGCCACACTTTTTCACTAATTAAACGCACTATAGATCGTTCAACATTAGCCAAATTTTAAATCAATTCTTCCCGCTAATAGAACTATCTGTTTAGGGCGTTTTTCATCTGTGCATATCATTTAGTGTAAATTAAAAATTCCTTGTCTTGCATCCCGCATGAAGAACGCGAGGATTCACTGTAAGTCCTTCTCTTAAGCATGCATCATTGATTTACGCTTGCATTGTCTTTTTCGATGCTCCCTCCTCGAGTTTTACAACTTAGGAATTAACGGAATTGGGACTGCTCGTTAGGCGTGAATTTCTGTGCTCACATAAACTACATTGATAACCTTAATCTAAAATTGGGACTGCTAATCAAGGTGACTGTAAATAAACTGACCTAAAATTAACTTTTGTTGGTGGAGAGAAACCCACTCATTGTTTGTGTAAGGACAAGATCGCACACCTTAGGGTAGAGCCAAAAACCGAAATATTTCATTCAGACTACTGATTTTAAAAACAATTAGCTACTTTTCAGTGAGGGTCTCGGGTAGCCGTTTACGGTCCGACTTCCCTTAGCAGAGTAGGTGGTTTAGAGGACAACGCGGAAGGCACCGTCCTCAAGTAACACGGGTAGCCGTTTAAACGGTCCGTACTTACACCTATACTGGCTGAAAGTGGGTGCAACTAGTTGTATGAACTCGGGACAGTCTTTATAAAATATTTTGGCTCCTAACAGCTCCGCTTAATTTGCAAGATTGTCTTGTCATTAAATTAAAATTGAAAAGATAAGCAGCCAAACCCTGACGTGCCTTCATCTGTGTTGAGTGGTGAACTTGAAAATTGGCTGGTGTTTGACTTGTGTCTGCTTGTTCGTAAGGACTATCTCTCTATCCTCCTTGTCTTAGAAGTTTCATCTTTTACTCCTCCGCTAAGGAATCTCTTCCCCTTAGCAAAAATCTTTTTAATCACAACACTTATCTCTAAACTCTTCCTCTCTGAAGGTGAATCATAATGCCTCCTAAGAACTTTGGGGACGATGAGAACGACAATGACCCTATCCCGGCACTCTTGGCTAGGATAACAGCTGCTGAACAAACCAATGAATTACTTAGAACGCAGTTGGAAATAATACAACAAGGCAAGGCTGCTATGGAAGACACGTATCTCCCAGAATTAGATGAAGACTATAATTGGTTGAGACATGTTCCCCCTGAGGATGCTTTCGAACACAAACCGCATTTCCTTTCACTGTTGCCAAAGTTCGGAGGAAATAATCATGAAGAACCATATATCTTCCTCCGAGACTTCGAGTTAGTCTGTGCTAACCTCTGCCACCCTAGGGTTAGCCAAGACTACATAAGGTTGAGAGCTGTCCCCTTCGCCTTGACTGATAAGGCGGCTTACTGGCTGAAAAATCTAGGGGAAATAGTCACTACGTGGGCCACATTCAAGACTCTATTTTTAAAGAAATTCTACCCAGTTAGTAGAATTAACCAAATGAGGATCAAGCTCACGAGTTTCACCCAACACCCGAATGAACCATTTCATGAAACCTGGGAAAGATTCACGGACTTAGTTCAGAAATGCCCAGGACACGGGATAAGTAAAATGATGCTGGTCCAAAGTCTTGTGAGCGGGCTGAACCCTGAGACTCAAGGGTTGGTTAGTGCATCCTGCGGAGGAAGCTACATGGGGCGCCACGAGGACACCGTCTACAAGGTGTTCGAAAGACTTGCTGAGTCTAGCCGTGTACAAACCACTAGTCGGGCTTACATAGCTGGCTCCAAAAAGATGGTGAATAATCTGACAACCGACCACAACGCTGACATGGGAATAATAGTTGATAAGCTAACTATGGTTGAGCAGATTTATAAAAAGGTGGATGAGATCCATAAATCATCTGATATGGAGAAATTAGCTAAATTGCCGAAACAAATGGAGGAATTGGCTGACAGGGTATCAAAGATGACACCCCCCGCACCCATACACCAAATTCACTACATTCAAGGTCAAGGGGTAGGGCAACAGAGCCATTGGGGTGGAGACCAAGCCTTGTCCTCTCAAACTGATGAAACCTCCGCTCAGACTGATTTTGAGGAACCTCCACAAGTCTTGGAGATAAACGGAGTCTGGTACAATTTGGAACCAGTCAATCACTCAGGCCAAAACTCTACTCCAAACCCTCGTCCATCGCAAGCCCAGCCCACCTACCAGCCTCAACTACAGCAGAGGCAGCAATATCGCACGGGTTATCAGAACCCGCAACCTCAGCCACAGCAGAACCAACGCCAAAGCCAACAAGGGAAATATCAGCGACCTCAGGCCAGGCAGGGCCAAGGGTCCTCCTCCTCTTCTGCTATCTCTCCAGAACTCCAGCGAGTGCTGGATGAGCTTCATGACATGAGAGTCGACATAAATCGACTCTCTCGTTGGAGAGATGAGGTGACAGCACCCCAGAACGTGATTCCAGCTCAAGTCCAGGCTAACCCAAATAGCCTTGGACACAATCAGGTATTAATCTCTGACTATTCCATACCTGAGCTTAAGCCCTCCTCAAATAATGACTCTTATCATATCTCTCTTAGGAGCGGAAAGACCGTAACCATGCCTGATCGAGCAAAGGAACACGATGACAAAGCCCCAGTGTCCACCAATTCACACAACCCTGGGGGAATTGACAAAGGAAGACAGGAGGAGAAAGAACAAGTCCCACCCACACCACCCGGATATAATGGAGAGTCTGAGTCTGAGTCAGACAAAGAAATACCACCAAGTTTCCCTGTTTTTAGTCCGAGTCAGAGTCCTGTACGAACTTTTTCATTCAATAAAAGTGATGATGTTGATCACAACAAATCTGTTCCTTTCCCCCGTGCTCTTACGGCAGGGAAGAAGAAAAACATAAAAAACCAAAAAAATGATGATGAGATGGCCCGCATCTGTAAGGAAAATATTAAGGTCACTCTGTCCTTGGACGAGATGATAGAAAGAGACTCGGCTTTTCGAAAATACCTGAAGGTGAGATGCACACCAACTAGGGCCAGCAAACAAACTCCTAGCCGAACAAAGAAACACATTCTCTCAGTAGCCACATCTCGTCTTATAAAAAATGAGCTGCCAAGAAAGAAGAGAGACATGGGTGCTCACTTTGTCACTAGCTACATCAAGGAAATCAAGTTTGCGAGAACATTGTTAGACAATGGATCATCCATCAATCTCATGCCCACAACCCTATATGAGCACCTAAATCTAGGTCCTCTTAAACAATCTACAGCTGTACTTCAATTCGCAGACACATCAACTAAGCGACCTAGGGGCGAGATTCGAAACATTGTCATCAACATAGAGGGACAAAACTACCCAGTGGATTTTACAATTCTTGACATGGATGTCCCTAGAAATTGGAAAGATTCCCAGATGATACTAGGGCGACCCTTCCTTAGGACCGCAGGAGCTATATTTGATTATACATCCGGGAGAATCCAGTTCGGGAAAGTTGAACTTAAAATGCAGCAAACTAGGTTCCAAAGACCTGACACTGAGTCGAGCACCGGGTCTGAAAAATCAGAAACTGAGACTGAAATTACAGAACCAACAGCTGGGTTCTGGAGACAAAACCCAGCCGCAATGATAGAATCCACCTCATCTGGTGAGGATATTGTTGATGACTTAGTCTGCCAGCTCATCCATGCATCTACCTATACTCTTGGAGACTCAGAGGCCACTCTCGACCTGTCAGTCCATTCTCCTTATGGACAATCCTTGAGTAAGGTACACAGATCGGACGCGGCGATTGCCACACCTCATTTCATCATTAGCGATCCGATCCCTGATACAACCATGATGGTGGTCAACATTGATACCCTACAAGCGTCTACATCACAAAAACAAACATCACAGACACAACCAGATTCGAGAAACATCATTGACTTACCTGAACTCAAACCATTGCCCCCTACACTTAAGTATGCCTTCCTTGCAGGACAAAAAGGACAGTTTCCGGTCATTATCAGCTCACAACTGACCGAAGAGCAGGAGCTCCGCCTGCTTAATGTTTTGGAGAAAAACCGCAAGGCTATAGGTTGGAGATTGTCTGATCTTCCAGGGATTAACCCAGCCCTGTGCTCACACCATACTTACTTAGAAGATAATGCTAAACCCTCTCGTGAAAACCAACGTAGATTGAATCCAAACTTACGGGAAGTGGTTAAGACTGAGATCGAAAAATGGTGTAAAGCTGGGTTCATATATCCCATCTCCGACTCCAAATGGGTGTCACCTTTGCATGTAGTCCCGAAAAAGTCAGGACTCCAGATTATCACCAATGAGGAAGGAGAAGAGATTACTACAAGGGTACCTACGTCGTGGCGTGTCTGTGTGGATTACAGGCGCCTGAATGCCGCAACGAAGAAGGATCACTTTCCGCTGCCTTTTATTGATCAAATCTTGGAGAGATAGGCAGGGAGAGAATACTTCTGTTTCTTAGACGGGTACTCGGGCTACAATCAGGTAGCCATCACCCCCGAGGACCAGGAAAAGACTACTTTCACATGTCCCTTCGGCACATACGCATTCAAGCGAATGCCTTTTGGGCTTTGCAATGCCCCCGGCACCTTTCAGCGGTGTATGATTGCGATTTTTGCCGACATGGTCGGGGATTTCCTGGAAGTCTTCATGGATGACTTCTCGGTCCATGGTGATTCATTCGATGATTGTCTAGCGCACCTGGATCGAGTACTCCAAAAGTGTAGGGAAGTGAATCTGGTGCTCTCTTGGGAAAAAAGCCATTTCATGGTAAAAGAGAGCATTGTACTAGGGCATGTCATCTCCAAGAAGGGAATGGAGGTTGACCCTGCCAAAGTTGATGTGATCAAAAAGCTTGAGCCACCCACAAATGTGAAACAAGTACGGTCTTTTCTAGGGCATGTCGGATTTTACAGGAGATTTATCAAAGATTTTTCAAAAATTGCCCGACCGCTAACTGACCTTCTGGGGAAAGACACCGAATTCGTAGTAGATCATAAGTGTCTAGAGGCATTCGAATTACTCAAGAGAAGGATCATTGAGACTCCCGTCCTACAAGCTCCCGACTGGTCTCTTCCCTTCGAGATCATGACAGACGCCTCTGATTTCGCTGTAGGGGCTGTACTAGGACAACGAAAAGATGGAATCCCGTATGCTATTCACTACGCAAGCAAAGTTTTAGACCCTGCTCAGAAAAATTACACTGTGACCGAAAAAGAAATGCTTGCTGTGGTGTTTGCCTTGGAAAAATTTCGATCAATACTTCTAGGATCTAAGGTGACAGTTTACACAGACCATGCTGCTATTCGTTATTTAATGGCTAAAAAGGATGCAAAAGCACGACTTCTGAGATGGATTCTACTGCTTCAAGAATTTGATTTGGAGATTAAGGACAAGCCTGGTATTAAGAATGTCGTGGCTGATCATTTATCACGGATTGAACATAACAAAATTCCGGAATCTGAATCCATCCGTGAAACCTTTCCAGACGAGTCATTTCTGCTATTGACTCGCTCCCTTGGTATGCAGACACGGTGAATTATCTCGTCACCAATGAGGTTCCTCAAGGTTGGCCCAGAAATAAAATCGATCAACTCATATCTGAAGCGAGACACTATCATTGGGAAGATCCTTTCCTTTTCTTTGAAGGACCGGATTGCATATGGCGAAGATGTATTCCTCAAGAGGAATATCAAAGTATCCTCAATCTATGCCACACCTTGGAGGCGGGAGGACATCACTCTGGGAAGAGGACCGCTGAGAAGATATTGCAATGTGGATTTTACTGGCCGACCTTGTTTAAGGATGCTTATATTTTTGTGAGGTCGTGCCCCGTCTGTCAGAGAATGGGAGGAGCCATTGGTTCCAAAGATGCCATGCCTATGCAACCAGTGATTATCTGTGACGTATTCGATGCATGGGGCATTGACTTTATGGGCTCATTCCCTAATAGTCAAGGATTTGAATATATTCTTCTCGCGGTAGATTATTTATCTAGATGGGTGGAGGCTATCCCTACTCGAGCTGCAGATAGCAAAACTGTTTGCAAGTTTTTGAAAGAACATATTATTTCGAGGTTTGGAATCCCAAAAGTTTTAATATCTGATGGGGGAAGCCACTTTGTCAACCGGGAGGTGAAGAAGTTGACTAAGGAATACGGCATCGAGCACCGTGTCGCTACTCCTTACCACCCACAATCCAATGGCATGGCCGAGGTGTCAAACAGGGAGGTTAAAGGAATTTTACAGAAGCTAGTTCGCCCTGACAGGAAGAACTGGTCCCAACTCCTGGACCAAGTTCTGTGGGCCTACCGGACGGCTTATAAGACCCCATTGGGCACCTCCCCGTTTAGAATGGTATATGGAAAACCATGCCATTTGCCCGCAGAGCTCGTACATAAATCAGAATGGGCAATCAAAAAGATTAATTGGAACTGTCACCAAGGAAAGAAGAACCGAGACATGAATTTGAATGAACTGTCTGAAATCCAAAATCATGCTTACGAAAACAGCACCATCTACAAAGAAAAAGTAAAAAGATGGCATGACAGGAACATTCGAACAAAGATCTTTGTCCCAGGGCAGAAAGTTTGGCTATTTAATGCAAAGTTGAAAATTTTCCAAGGAAAATTGAAATCAAAATGGACGGGACCCTTCATTGTAAGAGAGGTACACAATAATGGGAGTGTTGAGATCTCAGAGACCGCAGATAGCGCGCAAACATCTATAGTCAACGGTCAGCTGCTTAAACATTTTGTCGAATCCAATGAGCAATTAGTACAAGTTGAACAGATCTCCTTCACTCAGGACATAGATTTTGATGAAAAATTTGATCTGCCCAGATAGCACACCTCTCCGAGACCTACACTCTCTTGTACATCCGAAATTCTTCCCGGTTCCACATCTGTAATTAACCGATTATACTTAGGCTGACCTGAGCCTAAGTATAGGGGGACCGCATCCATTGTTTATACATCACTTCTCTTGTTTTTAGTCCTTCTATATTTAGTACGAGCTATGTCACCATTTCACTTTGTGCCATGAGGACATAGCACAGGCTAAGTATAGGGGGGTGTTTTGGTATATATTTTATCTACTTTATCCTTAGCTCGCACTTTAATCGTTTTTATCTAACATCGGGGATGGGTATAAGTAGTGTGTATAATACCTGTTTAAAAAAAAACAACAACAACAAAACAAAACAAAAAAAAACTCATGGTCTTGCATTTCATCGCGTATTTCATGCATTCCTTGGTTGTTATATTCCTGACACATTCACTATCACTCAAGGCTTGAGGATTTTTGAGGACACTTGATTTCTGAAATCTTGAGATTATGAGTTAGCCTGCCTTAGTCATTAGGGTTTTTAGAACTTAATAATCCACACTTCCCTAGTTTGAAAGATTTGAGAGCTATATTGCACTCTTCATCTCTACCTTCAAAAAGAATATGATTAGCACAATCACTCCCACAACTGCATGATTGATGAGATGAGTTGAGATATCACTTGAGGAACAAGGACTAGAGATTTGAGTCTAGATCCGATCTGATGATATTCGAGGATGGGATAAAGTTAATGAAGGCTTCAGAAAACCTGAGTGTCAGCAAAACAGTAGCCAGTATGTGAACAAGATTCATATGCTATCTTTTTGATATTGACCTAAGTGCCAGGGTGTGATGAAACTTAAGGAAAATTGTTGATCAGTGTGCGCCAACTTTTGGTAAAAGCAGTGGAGCTAGCCGACAAAAAAAAAGAGAGAAATGTCAAAGAAAAGCTCTATCATCCAAAGTCAAAATTCCAAATGAGCTTCCACCAATGGCGAGCGCTCCCAAACATTTTCAAAGTGTTCACTTGGACCAAGCGCTAATTAGGACTAAGGAGTCGGGCTGACACCATAAAAGGGCCCTGCATCGTAAGCGATACAAGTCTGGGTGTCGAAGGTATCTTAGGTACTCAAAAGAGACACACCCCGGTGTACTCCCAGAAAAACAAGTGCAGACGACTCCAAATTCTCTTGACGGACACATTGATCAACAAAATAAAAATATACTTGTGTTGAGTAATAAGGCACTCGAGAGGCACCTTGTTCCAATGAAAGGGAGAAAAAAATCAGACACAATCCTATGCCCTCCATCATCTGGCCGTCCATATACACTTTTCAAGACTGACAAACTAATGAGACGGTGGACTGAAGCAAGAATAGACTTATTCCCTAGTGTTGAGGATTAGGTCTAGAGGAGGATCTTTGGAACTGGAACTTTGAGTGATGCCCCGACTCGACTCTCATGAAATGCAGTACCCTTAAAATCATATCCTTATATTATATGTACAAACAGAGAGTCTGAAAACTAGAAAAGTTGGATTCCTTTTGATTAAAGCCTGGTTGAGTCCAGAATTTTAGGGTCGCTCAAATTAAGGGTCTTCTATGAATTAAGCCTTGAAAATTCACATACACAGTCAGGGGTGTATTCAACTAAGTCATTCATTCATGCTCGGGGACGAGCATGGTCTAAGTATAGGGGTATGATGAATCTCGTATTCATCATGCTAAAATTGGTCATTTAGGCTCTGTCCCCCATCATCCACCTGTAATTATTCATTAATAGAGCATTATTAGCCATCATGCATGTATAAATAATACCTGCATTTCATCATGTATAATTGCATTTAAAACTCCCAGTGTAAATTAGCCCAAAAAGCCGCTAACTTCTCACATTTTTAGTTAATTCATCCTAACTCTAATTGACCCAAAACCACCTCCATTGTGTAGATAATACTAACCTTATTAAATAAAAAAATACAAAAAAATTACTAACCCCAATAAGTGTCAAATAATCCCAAAGTCAAATTTCACATCTGACGGACTAAAATGAGCATATCTCCCACATACAGTGTCTGATTTTGGTCTACTCACTTTTAAAGTACTTCATTTTCAAATACCTTCAAAACAAGACCAATTTCATAAAATTCGGAGCTCATTTGTGAAAGTTGGGTTTTGGGCCTCTTTTGCGCATTTTAACTTTTTGCCAATTTTGACCTGAGTTTTTATGTGTATAATTAACTCTTTTAATTTTATTTCTTTTTCATTTGTGTCCTTTGATGAAAGTTTTAATAAGAAGCGTAAAGATCCAAATCCAGATCAAAACTAAGATCAAAGAAACTGACCAAGTTCAAGTGTCCGTTGTCGGTCTATACAAAAGTTGTGTGTTTCTTACCTTTATTTTATTTTCCTATTTTCTTATCCTTTAAAAATCCAAAAAAATTAGATTAATGTGTAAATAATTTTCTTCTATTTTATCGTATTTTTTCTAGAATTTTTATCCCCTCTAAAACCACCAAAAAAATTACAAATCTCAAAAATGCGGTTTTTCGTACACATGGAAAGCCACCAAAAATACCACTTCTCACAGGTGACCTCTTTTGCTCCCGGGTCCTTCATGAAAGTTGTAGATCTCGTCGAGACGAGCAACTTTCGTGAAGGAAATTTTTTGATCCGAGGTCTCCTTCTCCTTCTCCATCCTTAAAGTTGAAATTTTTTTGGGGTGCCACGTGGCAGCCCATGGGCATGCCACGTGGCACCCCGCTTTCCTCTCTCTCCTGGCCACACCTGGGTCACGTGCCTAGCACGTGACCCCCGTCCCCTACCTCCAGCCGTTGCAAGCCGCGTCCCCCTCCCCTGCCGTTTCTCCTCCTCCCTCGTAACCGCCGCCGCACCGTCACCCCTCGCCATCACTCCTCGCCGTTACACCCCTCTCCCTCGCCAGCCTTTCCTCCTCCTGTAACGTCCCTCGCACCTCATCCTATAAAGCCTCGTCACGGCCGGCCACTCGGATCATCCGCCATCTCCAGCAAGTGAGGAAGGAACCCCACGCATCGGGTGGTGACAGCACCCCTCCTCGTCGGCGTTCTTCCTCCGGCCGGCGTGATCCAAGGAGCCCAACTGAGCCCCTTGCTGCTGCTCCAGACAAGGACAGCCAGGTACTTTCTTCTTCCTCATTGGAGAGAGTCTACCCCCCCCCCCCCCCCGCACATCTCCATCTCCGACCTCGCTAAGGTCGGAGCTCCACCCTCCACCGCCGCGCAGCTCCACCTACGCCAAGCGCCGACCGGCGCATCGCCTCCGCGCATGGACGCGCCACCTCGCAGTCTGCGACCCATTTCCCCTGGTTTCGGCTAAACTTGCAGGTTCTCCGCCCTCGACCACGCGTGCGGAGCCTCCGCCTCCAGCTCGCCCACCTCCGCCGCGCGGGGGTGCTGCCCGACATCGACGCATCACCTCGCCACCTCTGCCTCCGCCCTCGCGCCGTGTGTCGGCCGAGGGGCTGCGCCTCCGCCTCGAGCTTCCTCCGTCGGCGATCAACGCCGGGGATGTGCGACCACCACCTCCGCACCAGCTCCGCCTGAGCTCCGCCTCTGCGAGGGCCACCGCCTCGCTACCCTCGCCTCGCCGACTCCCTCCGCCTCCGCTCGGCTGTGTGTCGGCCAAGCGCGGCCCAGCTTGGCCGCACCGCCCCGCCCGCAGCAACTGTACCCCAAGGCACAGTTGCCGTTGGATCCAGGGAGGAATACCTTGATCTGACGGCCTCCAGGCTGCCACGTGGGAGGCCCGAACTGGCCGCCCGAACCTCGCGCCTCCCCTCACCGAGCCTCTGGTTCGGGATCCGAACCTAGGTCCGGACCTGAACCACAGGCTCGGGGCCCCGAGCCTCCAGCTTCGTCCCCGAGCCTCCGCAAGCACGTGCGGCGCACGTGCTTTTGGGTAAATTGCAGCCATACCCCTGGCACTTTCAGAAATTACAGGAATACCCCCGCCAGGGGTAAATTACGTCCAGGCCCCTCCGAGTTTTATTAATTACATATAAGTCCTCCCAGGGACCTTTTTGCAAAGAAAACTTTATTTTATTTACATTTTAGTCCCTGAAATTTCATTTTATCATATATTTGTCATATAGACTCCGATTTGAGCATATAATATGTCGTTTCGAAGCTAATTCCGTGCTCTACAACTTGGCATCATGCGCGGACAGATTTAAGGCTTTTATTTGATAATTTTTATTGAGTATATCTGTTGTCATTTGTAGGCTCATCTTGACATATCTGTGCCACAATTACCTTGGAAAAATTGATGATTTCTTTTGCAGGAGCATGACGGAGGATTTTACATTGAATAATTCCCTTTGAATCATTGGTTATTATTTTTGGGAATTTAAATCACACGAATTTTGAGAAATCATATACTTTGATATTCTCATTTATTGGAAGTGGGATAATCTATTCCTCTTATTATTGCAATTTGGGATTAATTTGAATATTTTTCTTGATCTGTATTGATTAATCTGTGATAAAATTTGAGGTCAGTGATTATTACATTTTGGAGCAAAAATCTTAATCGCAGATCCTGGGCTTAATAGTCTCTATTTCTTTTCTTTGCATCGCTTCTCCATCATTACATTGTATATTTTTCTCAACACAGAAATTAACCAAGCATTAATTAATTACTTAATTTGATTTAAGACCGTGCAACTAAAAATCTCTGTTCCCTGTGTTCGACCTTGGTAAACTTGCCAAGCAAAAATAGTCCACAACATTCAAAGTTTGTGGTATTTTGACGACCGAAATCCGCTTCCTATACTACAATTATCGAATATTAAAGAGGTGGATTTCGCGCTCATCAATAGCCTCCACAGAGCCTCCAAGTCCCACCATTGGTAGATGTGGAACTAAACATATGGATAGGGTAAGAATCCATTTACCCTGCTACAACTCATATGGCACATAACCAAATACTCCAACAGTCCCCTCAAGCTGGAGCATGCAATGCTCAGCTTGGACAAACAGAAAGAAACTCAACTCACGCTACAAGACACTGACAGTAAGACACTACTGACAATATCAACTCAATGAGCGCAACTGCTGTTGTCGAGGATGTTGCTTCTCATACCGTGCAAGTGAGGAGGACGAACGGGCTGGAGTGTGAGTCTACTGAATCTCCTCTTCGGAGAGTATGTGCTCTGAACTGCGCATGTCAGAGTCACTGCAACTGGAAATGAGTCTCCTCATCGGAGAACTGGGTCTCTCCCATCTGGCACAGAGAATGGTACACTACTCTGGTGTCCCTATGATACCACATTAAAACCCTTGCCAGCATGGCATAGAGAATGGTCCTCTACTCTGGAGTCCCTATGGCTCATATGAAAGCTCTTGCTGACAAAACAAGAAAACATGGGGACCACTACAAAAGATGGCATACATGTGCTCATCTGAAAATGACCGCAAACATATACGTGTTTGAAACTGAAGACTCGGGATTATCTAACGTGTAGTCTGAACAACTGTAGAGTCTGAACAATCTGCCTTGTCTGACGAATCTGAAATCTTGGGAGAATACATGGACTCTACAAATACTCCCCCTTTCACCCATACTGGTCAGAATGAAAATCGTCGACCAAGTTGGGAGAAGACCAGATAATACACAAATATGGGAAGAAAATACGAAACCAATAAGCCAATCACAATTTTTTCGGCTTCTCAAAACATGGATAACGTTTAACCGTTTCAACTCGATTTTTTTACGGCTCTTTAAAAAAAATTGAAACATTTTTTAAGTCATTTTTTTGGCTTTCGCAAATCATTTTTTTCAACTTGCGTACATCTTTTTTTGGGTGTACGCGCCTCAGTTTTTGTGCAACTCCTTTTTTTAAATGCGTAAGGTTTTTTTGTATGTATGCGCCTCTTTTTTTCAAACTCTGCCAAAGCACTCCGACAGTCCCCCCTCCTTTTTTTAATTATGAACCGGCCCACTTGAGCATTTTCAATACAAAACATTTTTTTTAAAAATAACGCCTAGGGTTCCCATCGGGGGAACCCTTTTGTATCCCCAACACCCCGCTAGGGGCTTCTTGACGTCGCCGTGAGGCTGGAGCATGGAGGGACTTCCGCCTGGACTCGCCTGGACAAGAGTGCCTCACGCCGATGAGTCTTGTCGCTGGTGCAGCTGAAGGGAACGCGAGGATGCGCTGCTGCAAGTTGCGCAGGAGAAGCCCCCCAGGAGGAGCGTTGTTGAGCGCTACTGGAGATCTTCGGCGAGGTTGGCGCCGCTTTCACTCGGTGGGGCTCCTTCATCGGGAGTGTGTTGCCTGCAGTCGCCTCCTCCTTGAAGTCACGCGCGGGAAGGAGGCGTTGCCTGGGCTTCGTGTTGCCTGGACTGGGAGACCCGTCCGGGCTTCGCGATGGAGATGACCGTGTCTGGGCACCGCCTGCAGCCTGGTCTACACCGAGCGCACCTGGGGCTCGCGCGAGAGGGACGCGCGAGAGGGAAGTGGTGGCGCACTGGTGGTGGCGGAGGATGCTAGAGCACGCGAGGGCTTCGACTGAAGGTGTGCCTCCGCCATTGCCTGGAGGCGCGAAGGGGTCGAGTAGCACCTCCTGGATATTCGAGTGTGCACCGCCAGATGGAAGATGTACGAGGGCATGTTAGGGCTGAGGAATCGCATGGCATGAAACGTGATGGAGGAGGCCTCGCATGGCCTGGAAACTGAGAACAAAATGCATCACCACGAATTTTAGGGTTTCAAACAAGAAACCCTAGAATCTGAACCATAAAAAAACTCCAAGAATATATAACCGAATTTCGAACAACAATGCAAATGACTCCGCGAGAATCGAACCCGCTCTAATACCATGTTAGAAAATAAACATGCGGAAGCAAAACATGGAAAAAGATAAAGAACACGAAGAACACGGGATTTAACACGGAACCCTACTCCGTGAGGAGCGGGATGAAACCACGGGAGAAGCCCTCAAAGGGGCATGTTATGCATTGCACTTTCTCTCAATGGATACAGGAGGTCTGTGGCTCCTTATATAGCCTCCACAGAGCCTCCAAGTCCCACCACTAGTAGATATGGGACTAAACATATGGATGGGGTAAATGGATCTTCTCCAAGATCCATTTACCCTACTACAACTCATATGGCGCACAACCAAATACGCCAACATGTTTCAATTAGATGTTAAAAATGTATTTTTGTATGGAGATTTACATGAGGAAGTTTACATGCAGTAGCCTCCGAGGTTTGTTGTTGTAAGGAGTGTCAGCAGGTTTGTAGATTCCATATGGTAAACTATGGCCTTAAGCAAAGTCCAAGGGCGTGATTTCAGAAGCACTCGGACCTGATTGAAAGGCAAGGGTTCAAGAAATTGAATGGTGACCACTCACTCTTTGTGCGTAGAACATCTAGAGGTATGGTTGTCACTATGGTCTATGTAGATGATATACTTGTTACAAGAGATGATGTGCATGGGGTTAATATGGTAAAAGAATTTCTGGGTCTTCAGTTTGTTACCAAAGATCTTGGTACCCTAAGGTATTTCTTAGGGTTGGAATTTGCTAGGAATGCGCATGGTCGTGTGATGACCCAAAGGAAGTATGTTATAGACATGCTAGTTGAGATAGGCATGATTGGGCCTACAGGGATATTCCTCCCGGCCGTTCAGTTTAGATAGCCGATGGTACATATTCGCCTCTGGTTGGACAGGGGGAGGTTTTTCTGTCCTCCACTATGCAGCTACAGAACGTCTTACATGCTCCTGAGTTCTCTATGAATTTGCTATCTATTAGTCAGATTACCAAGGATTTGAATTGTCGTGTTATATTTATCTTTCAGGACATACTCACGGGCAAGGTAATTGGCTGTGGCTCTGAGCAGAACGACTTATATCGACTGGTTCGGAATTCCTATGCTGGCGTCTCATCCTTTTCTGCTAGACCAGTCTCTCCGTACATTTGGCACCTCCGGTTTGGTCATCTTCCGCTCCAGAAAATGCGTCATCTTCTGCCCCAGATCTCTCCTAGTTCGTCCTTCAGATGTGAAGCGTGTCAGTTGGGAAAGCATCACAGGTCGAGCTTCCCACGTCGTCCGAGTCGGAGCAGTAGCTCCCCTTTTGAGTTGTTACATGTTGATATATGGGGTCCGAGTCGTGTTCCCGATCATCAGGGACACAGATTTTATCTTGTGGTAGTGGATGATTTCTCACGTGTGTCATGGGTCTTTCATTTGAAAAATAAATCTGAAGCAGGAGATGTGATCAAAAATTTGCCTAATGAAGTGCAGAATGTTTTTCCTACCTCTGTCAAATATGTTCGAACGGATAATGCCCTTGAATTTTGTACACGCTCACTTTCTCTATTCCTTTCGTCAAAGGGTATTATTCATCAAACCACTTGTGCGTATACCTCACAACAAAATGGTGTGGCGGAAAGAAAGCATCGCCATCTCTTGGATATCACTCGAGCACTGTTGATCCAGAGTTGTGCTCCTATTTCATTCTGGGGCGATGATGTTCTTACTGCCTGTTATCTGGTTAACCGAAGGCCATCCTTCGCTATTGGGGATAAGATACCCATTTCTCTTATATTTCCTGACAAGGAGTTATTTTCACTGACTCCACGTGTTTTTGGTACTGTGGCTTTCGTTCATCGTCTATCTCCCGGACTTGACAAACTCTCTCCTAGAGCTGTCAAGTGCGTCTTTGTTGGTTATTCCAGAACTCAGAAGCATGGAAGGACATATCGATATCGATATCGTTTCGATATCGTGTCGATATCGATATATCGGCGATATATCGCCGATATATCGCTTTATCTAGGAATCTTTCTGAAGAAAATGCCTGAAATCGGATATATCGATATATCGATTTCGATATCGGTCCCATGTCGATATGGATATATCGGCGATATATCGCCGATATATCGGGATGCGGCCTTCCATGCTCAGAAGGGCTACCGGTGTTATAATCATGTGACTAAGCGGTACTTTGTGAGTGTTGATGTCACTTTCTTTGAGTCGGTCATGTATTTTTCTCCTGCAGGTGACAGAATGGTACCATCCGCTACCACTAATGATATCTATGTTCCTCCACCACCTACATTGAGTACTCCTGAGTTGTCTCATGTGCCTGTCTCCATGCCAGCACCACCACCACCTCCTCCACCTCCACCCATTCCACGACCTCTCGTCTCACCGTTACCTAAATTCTATACACGCCGTTCAGGTCCTGCTCAGACTACACAGCAGCCAATCATCGCGCCTCAGGTATGTTCCGATGGCATTACTACTGACGGGTCAGGTTCGGTACATGTGCAGGACCCATCAAGTACGACAGATGATGATCTTGATGTTCCGATTGCCATTCAGAAACAGAAGCGGCAATGTGCCTCTTATCCATTTGCGTCACAGGTGTCTTTTCACCGTCTCACTGGTGATTTTCAGAGGTTTTCCATAGCCTTGTCTTCCGTGGATATTCCACGGACATACCAGGATGCTTTGCAGAATGATTGCTGGTGAATAGCAATGGAGGAGGAGATGAGGGCCCTACAATCTCGTGGCACATGGTCTTTGGTCCCTGCACCTTCTGATGCTTCAGTTGTGAGCTGTAAATGGGTCTTCACAATAAAATATCATGCAGATGGCACATTGGATAGGTACAAAGCCCGCTTGGTCGCACGTGGGTTTACACAAACCTATGGTGTGGATTACATGGATACATTCTCTCCAGTGGCGAGACACTCTACTCTTCGTATTCTCTTATCCGTTGCTGTGGTCCCTGATTGGAGTATGTCTCAACTAGATGTCAAGAATGCCTTCTTGTACGGGGACTTACAGGAGGAAGTCTACATGCAGCAGCCACCTGGGTTCGCTGTTGAGGGGGAGAAGCATATGGTCTGTAGACTTCACAAGGTGATATACGACCTCAAAGAGAGTCCGAGAGCATGGTTCCAGAAGTTGTCTAGCCTAATTGAGCAACAAGGATTCAAGAGGTCAAATGCCGATCACTCATTGTTTGTCTAGAAGTCATCGGCAGGTACGGTTGTCATTATGGTTTATGTGGATGATATTCTTGTTACAGGAGATGATGCTCAGGGCATAGAAAGGGCGAAGGCATTCCTAGGACGTCAGTTTGTTACAAAGGATCTTTGGACCCTTAGATATTTTCTGGGGTTGGAATTTGCAAGGAATGCACAGGGTTTGGTGATGACCCAACGGAAGTACATTACAGACTTCCTGACTGAGACCGGCATGGATGGATGCAAACCATCAAGTATTACCATGGACCCTAGCATGAGGCTGTATGATGGTGATACTGAAGAAGTAGATAAGAGGAGATATAGAGAAATGGTGGGAAAACTCCTCTACATTACCATAACTCGCCCAGACATTCAATTTGCACAGGGTGAGTCGATTTATGGAGCAGCCAAGACAAGTTCACATGGATGCTATACACATGATAATGAGGTATCTGAAGTCTTCTCTAGGGTCAGGGCTGCTATTCAAAAAGGGCACAAATTCATCCATATCAGTGTATGCAGATGCAGATTATGCAGGATGTCCTACGGATCGGAAATCAACCTCAAGGTTTGCAGTTTTTGTTGGAGGCTCTTTGGTTTCTTGGAAAAGCAAGAAACAAACTGTTGTGGCAAGGTCCAGTGCCGAATCCGAATATAGGGCCATGGCTCAAGCCAGCACGGAAATGATGTAGGTTCGTTCAGTACTAGAAGATCTACATGTAGTAGTGTCCCTACCTATGAAGCTTCAGTGTGACAATCAGGCAGCATTGTTTATTGCCAATAATCCAGCTTTTCATGAAAGGACCAAGCATATTGAAGTTGACTGTCATTATACTAGGGACCTGATCCAGAGAGGATTGATATCTACTGCACATGTGAGCTCAGGAGATCAGACTGCAGATGTGTTCACCAAACCACTGCTCAGAGGACCGTTTCAGAGATGTTCATCCAAGCTGAGCATGATAGACATCTATGCTCCACCTTGAGGGGGAGTGTAGAGATAGTTCGTAGCATTATTATCTCCTTATGTATCTGTTTTTTATTTTATTATCTTTGATAGATCTCTCTGTAATTTACCCTTAGGGTCTCTCCCTATATAAGAGAGCCTAGGGTTTTCTAAATTATTATTGAGAACTCATTTTTCCCAACATATACAAAATGTACAAATCAATATAAATACATAAGAATATATGTATAAAAATGGTTTATATATTTATAATAATTAAAAAAATTCAAAATCGACTAAAGACTGACTAAATCAAATTAGTTGCCCGACTGTCGATTAATCCTTAGTCACTGACCTTGCCGACCGAATACCAACTACCGACTTCTACAACCTTAGTTCCTCTTACGTTGCCACCAACTCCTATAACTTCCTTTTGTATCCTTTTGGGTTTTGAAATAAAATCTATAGAATTATCACTAATCTCTAGTAATTATCTTCAGTTTTTCAAAAAAAAATAATTATCAGCATATATGGATATTTGCGTATATGAATATGGCATCCATATCGATATTTATAGAAATGTCTAAATATATGCAATGCATATATATACATCTGATTGGACATAAAACGCATGGAGCGAAAGACTATCATTCCAAACGAGTTGTAATGTCCATAAAACCCCAGGAATAACTCTCTCTGTAAACGAACGGAAGCAAGAGTTAGAGAGGGAACTCCCAAATGGAGGTTAAGCTGCTAAAGTCCAACCACAAGATACCGAAATCCATCCATGTCTCCATAACCTTTGTGCATCCTTAGAACAAGCTTTCACTCGTCCCAACCTCCGACCCACAAATGGCACAGGGGCTATCTTCAAAGTGAAAAATGTGTGATTGTCTATCTCTGCTTAGAACCTTGCCATGCCATAGTAGCCAAAGGAACACTTTTATGCATCCCAAAATATTAGAATCCCAAATCATTCTGCAATCCCTGATCACTTGGTCTTGTAGCACCCTACGTCTACCAACTAATAGTTTGTACGACTTTTTCACGGAGAAATCCCCATCTCTCCAAATCCAATGGTCCTTGTCAGCAGATGGACCGTCAAAAGGTGTTAAATTCTCCATCAACTAAAGGAACTCATGGTAGTGCTAGTCAAAGTAATATCCAGAGAACGTGGGTGACGGTGACCAAGTTTCGTCCACCCAAGTGTCAACCATACAAGCATATTTGTCTGCAACCAGCATATAAAGACAAGCAAAAAGAAGAGGTAGCTTAGGAAGCACAACATGGACACCTTTCCAAAAGGTCGTCTTAAACCTCAAGGAGCGCAATAACTCCATCTCATGAGCAAAGACACCGTATATCCTGTGAATTAGCCAGCAACAGATGGCATCATTGTCACCCACAATCTCGCCACCCACTTCAGCAATAGAGCCTGATTCATTTCTTCATGACTAGGGATGTCGACCCCCCCCCCCTTCCTTAGTAGAGGTGATTGTCTCCCATTTGGCCAAATGCAACCCACAGTCTGCCTAATTTGCCTTTCCCCAGAATCTCCTCATTATCATCTCCAGTCTATAATGAGCACCCACCGGAAACAATCTGGTGGATATACAAAAATTTGGGATGGCAGCTAGAACCGCCTTTGCCAGCACTACCCAACCGCCACTTAAGAGCAGCGAACTCTTCGATCCAGCTAGCTTCTTCTCTAACTTCTCTACAACTAGAAAACAGTCAGAGAGAGTAATTCTATTTCTACCACAATCAAGAGGAAAACAACCATGGGAGCACCCTAGCTAACCCGCACATTCTTTTGATTCAATGTCGTCCATGTCGAAGGGAACCATGTAGCATACTAGACTTCTCTCTCTTGATCTTCAACCCCAATAGCTCCCAAACATCTCTAGAACTACCACCATGGCACGCATCTTTTCAACACCTCCCTCAATAAAGAAAACGGTACCATACACATATTGAGGATTGGGATAGATATATCCCATGAGGAGAAACTAGCTATAAGCACGGAAGGACA
This sequence comes from Ottelia alismoides, assembly GCA_037367405.1. Classification (NCBI taxonomy): domain Eukaryota; kingdom Viridiplantae; phylum Streptophyta; class Magnoliopsida; order Alismatales; family Hydrocharitaceae; genus Ottelia; species Ottelia alismoides. The sequence goes on from JAZKJV010005492.1 coordinate 1,237,827, forward strand.
TATCGATATCGATATCGATATCGGTACCATATCGATACAATATATCGGCTATATATCGACGCCATATCATCGACATCGGACTGAATCTCGCATTTTTGGCCTGTCGATACCCGATATCGACCATATCGGCGATATATCAGTGACCTGTCGATACCGATATATCGCCGATATATCGCTGATATATCGCGATATGGTCGTCCATGGCTGTAAGACCATAAGACACCACCTGATTCACCATCTGTGGGAGCACATCAGTAGATAGAACAAAAAGGAGAGGCACCAACGGACACCCTTATCTCACTCCATGTCTGATAAAAACCACCATCAAGTCACATGTTCACCAAAACCGAGGAGGAGGTTGTGGTGACACATTTCTTCATCCAAGATATCTGATGATCACGGAAGCCATACCTCGCAAAAGTAGACCACATAAACCTCCAGTCAATGCTATCATATGCCTTCAAGAAGTCCATCTTTACAGGATTCCGTGAACCTAACACCTTCTCCAATCTACCACAATCACTGAAGCCATAACTAAGTTGTCCCAATTTATCTTCCAAGAATGAAGATTGACTGCAACGGAGACACGAGAGCATCAAGAACATTACTAAGACTCTTAGGAAGAACCTTGGCGATGGCTAAATAGATTGCATTTGAAAGGGCAATGGGCCGGAAATCCTCAGCATGTTCCGAAACATCCTTCTTAGGAAGAAGGAAAATGAGGACTTTATTGATTCTGTTAAAGCTCGCATTGCATTGTACAAAATCCACCAAAACATAGAACACAGCATCGCCAATATATCCAAAAACTCCTAGTAGAAGCAAACCAAGAAAGCATCTAGACAAGGCACACCATCCTCATTCAGCTCAAACACGGCTCGCTTCACCTCCTCCTTCACAAAGGGACGAATCAATCTATCACTCCTCTCCTCTGAGAGTGCAGGTGAATTAGACCCCAACCACCTCCATTGTCTTTGCTCTACTCTCCGGAAATTACCATGAAAGTAACCAACCAGTGCCATCCCAATCTCCTTTTCCCCCTCTACCCATAAATCCGTGACCACCATCAAGCATACGAAGTTTCTCCTCCGACATTTGTTGGCCACCGCATGGAAGAACTTAATGTTCGCATCGCCCTCATTGACCCACCTATATCTAGATCTCTGCTTCCAATCAACCACTCTCTTCATATCCTCATCCATCACAAACTTCAGATGATAGGCACACACGTGAAGCTCCTCTGCCAAAAACTCCCTTGATTCTTCCTCCTTATCCAATCTTCCAATGACCTCTACATGGACCATGTCCTCTCTCCGTGCCCCCATCACCTTCCTTTTGAAAATACATCGGTCCTTCCTCAGGCTAACCAGCTTCTAGGCTAGCCTCGCAACCGCCAACTGCTCAACCTCCACCGATACCCAAGTGTCTGCAATGAGCTCCTGAAAACCCTTCTCGAGCAGCTAACTTCATCAAATCTAAAGAATGAGCATGGGGGGATCCCTCCCCAGAATCCCAAAGGATGGGAGTGTAATCCGACTGGGATTTCAGGCACGAAGAAACTCCACAAAGAGGGAAGAGTTGTAGGGCTTCCGAGGAAGCCAAGAATCTACCCAACCTCGAACAAGATCTTGAGTTTCTCCATGTGTATCTAATGTTGGTCGCATCAAGAACCTCCAGTTAGGTCACTTATCGAGTCTAAAAACATATCAAAGATCCGATCCTACCCACCTCTCATTCCCAGCATGTCTGACGAGAGAAGGGAGATATTGAAATCACCACCAACAATCCACACAACATCAGGAAGCGCCTCTCTCGCGTTGTGCATCTCAGCCCAAAGTTCCGACCGTAAGGAGTGGTATGTTGGATCATACACACAAACGACCACCATTCGTGAGTTCAGGCAGTCCATGCCTTCACAGATATGTTCTCAAACAAATCCTCATCCCAAGTGATAATAGCCCCACCAGCATTGCCAACTACATCAATAGCTGAGAACTTCGTCAAGTGCCTCATCCCCAAATATTTCTATAAAAAACAATCCATTTACTCAACTTTGTTTATTAGATAAAGTACAATATCACCACGCCAATCATTCATAAGATAACCAACGGTTCTCTTTTTTGGTCCCCCATGCCCATTACGTTCCATGAGATAATCTTCATTTAGCAACATCATGTTTCCCAACAGAAGGAATCACATCTATCGCCCTAGCTACCAACATCTTCACATTTTCCCTGGCTCGGTCATGAGTTCTCATCTCCACGTCGCTCAGGCCTCCATTCGCCCCTTTCGGTCTCTTTTTCCTTGGTTTATAGTGTTTCCCACGAATTGCACCATTTCTTCCCATGTTGGAGTTCCCAGATGAGGTAAGTTGTGCAACATTAGAGCCTTCTAAATCCCCAAAACATGGGTCTTTCAACCCCAATCCCAACAATCGAGACTCCTCCCCAGCAACGACATCTTCCAAGTCTCAAACCTGGCATTCCCTCGTCCATGTGTGATGAAGAGGCGATGGGTGAAGTCCCCTCTTCCGACTCGAACAACCCCCCAAAAGCTCCCTTGTGAAAGTCATCCACTTCACAGACCATGGATCCCCACAAAGGCATAAACATTTGGCTCATGAAGCTTCTGATCGTGTCGGAGCGCGGTCGGGTCCACCTCAGTAGAAAGGGATGGATCCGGGTCCAAATAAAAGACTAGCTCCATATTATAGCTATTGAACACATACTAACATTGAAGGAAGGTCGGATCTGGGTCATTTTCCAACGCATCCACGGGAAAAACTTCTAGTAAAAAATCGAATTCGAATTAGCATTAATATATCTCATTAATGCCCATTGCATAAGCCACATGACATGACAATCTGCATTCCTAATTAACTTAGAATCCTCAAATTTACAATATGAGCCATTAATAAATTATTTGTTGGCATGATAATGGTGTTGTTAAGACCTAATAGTCCAACCACTAGATTTAAAAAGTCTAGGTACTCTAGGTACTAAAACATAATTAAAAAAAGTATTTACAAAGAAACCTCCTTGATTTTTTAATTATCAATCAGTGCCCCCCTTTTGCATCTTCTTCATCCATCACCTACTTTCTCTCTTTCCCTCTTTCCTCACTCATACTCAACATTACACCGGTCAGGGATTCTCCATAAATGGTTGTAATGAAGAAGATTGTTGTGAGGCCCGCTCCTTAACGGATCTGGATACCCGTTTACATATTACTCGTAGTATCATGTTCGTTCAAGATCACATTAGAGTACTGAAAACTAAGGGAATTTTTTTTTATACAGATGACATTCGCAAATTTAATAACAAGCCACATGACTACACTATGTCACTATTATTTTGCAAAATTTTCCATATCAGTGTAACAACAGAAATTGCATTATGTATATGCATCCCAATTTATCAGAAGAGAAATAAAAAGCATATAATATCCTGAACAAACTATAGCATGCGTACCTGATAATTGTAACTGCAGAAGATGATGTTCAATTCCCCCAATACAACGGTGCAGGTATTTTGCCTGCAATCCATGGAATAGGGAGAAAAGAACATCAACAAATGTTGAGTACATCTAATTAATTAATAATAACAGGATATTTAATGTCTACAAAAGAAAGCAAGTAAATTGGCTATGATAATTTAAAATTTAAAGCTACTTGCAATGAAACAGGCTTTGTTTGGTATGTAAAACCCCATTCTACTCATCCTACACTAGTTACCCACATTAATCATTGATATACAAATATCATATGATCCATATTTATGTCATTGCCTTTCTATTTGAGAATGTGAATGATGAGACTCTGATATGATCATTATCTCTATTAAATGCTTATAATGATGATTAATAATCTTGTGGATTGATCATAGTAAGGGTATATGATGGATCCGGGATTTTGATTCTTTTCTTGTTGATTTTCTCAAGCTTAGTGGATAGTCTGTGGTCTTGGTCTGGGTAAGACCTCACACTATGACTCTAAGGTAGTAAGGAAGCCTTAGGGTTGGGGTGCCTCCGTAGGCATGTGGTGGAGTAAAATGCATCCTAACTAAGTTCCCAACACGTCCACTAGCTATTTCAACAACTGTGATAGTAGCTTGTAGTCTGATAAGGATTATTTTCATGATATGGTCTTTTCTCTTTGTCAGGAATTATTGGCAGAAAAGTAACTAGTTCAACGGAACCCAACTCAACTGTAACCAAGCTTCCATGTAACCGATTCAACTGTAATTCAGCTTCAGCCAAACTCAATCGTAACTCAATCCAATCTCAAATGTAACTTCTCCTGATTCAACTGTAACTAATTCAGATGTAGCCATAGAGGATTCGGATGTATACATGGATGATTCGGACGTAGCATCGCCAAGTCTGCTGGCGAAAAATAAATAAAACTCAAGCGGTGAGGAAGCCTACAAAAGGCTCTTCCGTCTCGCCCTCTAATTGGAAGGCGGTCCAATAGAGGGATAGGTCTACTCCAAAACTACGCCACTGAGACGGGTGAGAGAGACTCTCTAGAAAAGTCGCTCTAAAAGAAAAACCGGCCCGACCAGTACGGGCTCACGAGCTCGAAAAACTGCAACCAAGGGTCCTCCAGCCTAGGTACCCTAAGAACAAGGGTCAGCGGAACTGGTCTTTAAAAGAAAACCTGTGGATCCCAGAGAGGCGTAAAAACTGCGAGCGCTCGCGAAAAAAACCGAGAAAAGACTGAGATCCGAGACCCGCGCACAAAGCGGCCGCTGCCCTAACTGGGCTTCCTAATCTCCCGCCCAGCTGAGGGTCACCGCACCCTCGCACAGTCAGGCGTAAAGGTCACCATGACTGGCACTCTTAATCATTAGTCATCATTGAATTTCTCATCGTTTCTTATTCTCTATTGTGATTATCTTTACAGATCTAGGCATTCATAATTATCGGTCATTGTTGAATTACCACCACTGACTTGATTTCTCAACCTTTCTCAATCTCTGTTGTGGTTGACTTTATAGATCTAGCTCTTTTTCGTCGATGATCTTATGGTTATAACTGATTCATCATTGATTTCCCTTATTTGTGTACCCCATCCTTTCGTTAGTTATATGTAATAATAATAGATTATACATAAAGATCAATTGCTTGAGTATTACTTATTCAAAATGATCTTGAGAAATCATTTATTGATTCTAAGAGAAGAGCATTGATATTAATATTTGTAGTTCAATATTGATCTTAGTAGAGTAAGTATAAAGAACTAATTCATGAAGATGATCGATCTTTGTGGTCACATGTTATTATTTCTAAAATCATAAGATTACCATCTATGCTTTGGATATGTATGTAGGTAGTCTTTATCCTTTTAAGTCATCATTTCCACAACTATAAGATTAGGTGTTATCCAATCATATACATTCTTTCTTCCTTTTCCTGGTGGGACTTAATCATCCTAATCTCAAAGTCAAGTGTCATGTAGGACGACTCGATTTGTAATATCTTTGAAGCGGTATTAACATGATTCTAGTGAGTATAATAATCTAAGAATTTAATTTTCGGAATATTATGAAATTTCTGGATTTTACCGGAGAAGGTTTTTAAAGCAATTATGATGGTCATAAACGTCGGGTATAAAATGTTTTAACTTGAGCTTTATTCTTTTCAAACTTATAAACTGTAAGTATAAGTTCTTTTATGATTCATTAATTGTATATTAGTTAAAGTCCAATAGTATCGAAAATGAATACATCGTAGATTTAAGATTAATCCTATCCTATGCCATATCAGAAGGAGTGTTACAGGTTCTATGCACTTTCATGATGCAAGTCTTTCTAAGTGCAGTAATCAGTCATAAGTTTGCCCTTACTCAAATGTGTGCCTCAGGGATATTTGAAGTGCTGAAGCTACTATACATTGGACAGGTTTATTTAAGTTTAAGAGTAACAACTCCTGGCTATTATATTTAAAATCGGTGAGTCATAACATAAACAGATGCAATTTAAGAATTATATGTCAGGGTATTCTCGAAAATTCTTATTAACATGAAGACAATGATATTTTATTTGGAATATGTATGGAAACTTTACAGAAATTAAAAATCCCCACAAAAAAAATTGTAAATCCAACCTTATTATGATAAAATTCCTGTTCAAATTGAGACAGATCTATTGAGCATTATAACTTCATATCAAATTGCATCTCATCAAGAGTCATAAGAACATCACTAGGGTGCAAGAATTTTGCAATATTATTTCACGTAAGGTCCTTAATCAAGGACCAACAATAGAGCACTTGTAATGTTTCAGTCTATTTATTGCTAAGCTACTAGTTCTTTGTGATGGATATTCTGGATTCACATATAACTGCTTCCATTATATAAAATCCTAGTTAAATTAGTGCCCTTGAGTTGCCATTCGATCGTATATGTGGAGAGATGGCAAAGAACATGATTATTGGGAAAAGCTATAATGTCATACTTAATTTATTCTTATAAGACAGGAAGACAGGATCGACCCAAAAGACTTCAACTGGGTCTTAAATGTTTGGTAGATACATGCATGGCTCTAATTGAAAGGGGAAATTACATATATGCAGGGCAGCAAAAGAAAATAGGAAAGAATTGTGTAAAAACATGGATTACAGCAATAAGAAGGGAAGATTGTACCTCTATTGGTCTCAAAATTTGAGATCAAATGCATGCATGTGGCTCCATGTGGGAAAGAGAGTAGCGAGAGGGCTTTTATTGCAGCAAGGGCTTCAAATGGAGGCTTTTGGACCATAGTTATTGGCTGTTGAAGGAGCAGCACAGGAGCTTGGACAGAAATCAATCGGCAGCAGCAGTTGCGGAAATAACAGGAGCAATAGCTCCAGCCAATTGGCCTGAGCAGCAGAAGGGAAAGGCAGCTGCTTGGAGAAGACGCAGCTTCATCTGCTGCTACAATGCAGCAGTTTCCAGAAATTTCTAAAATTGGGGGAAATTGCTGGAACTTCTTCATCGGTGGAAAGAAAAGTGGAAAACGAATATCGGTGGAAAGAAAAGTGGAAAACGAAAGAGGAGAATGTTGCTATTAATAATGAGAGTGAGTGGCTCTTATGTTGGCAAGTGGAGGTGAGAAAAAGCCAGGTGGAGAGATAGAGTTTGACGTGGGAAGGGACAGTCTGCTGCTGTCTGTTATATTTAAATTTTTATTTATTTTTTTTTAAACAATAGCTCTATTATATCAAGAAAACCAAAGTTGACCGTATATGCACCTCGAGTGTCGGTTTTTGGTGCACAATAGCTCGTTTCGATCGTCTCTGAATGATGATCAAAATGAGTATAATATTCATATATTTCGGATCGAAGATGAATCCCCAAAATTTACGGGATACGGTCTTGATTGGTCTTTATATTTTATGATTTTAAAAATATCAAACGACCTCCGATCGACGAACGGTCGATTTCGTTGGTCTTATTTTGTCGAATCGGATTTTTGGGTGATCTTGGTTTATTTTACGGTTTCCGAATTCACGTTGCGGCTTTTTCGGACACGCATTACGATGCGATCGGTTTTTTTTTGATCGATTTCGACTGAACGACTTTTAATTCACGATCAATTGATCGATTTAGGTTATTTAACATCGATTAGTAACTTTATTGAGTTATACAGACTCTAATCAGGTCAGGTTCGGGTTTGTGCAGATCCGGATGTTACAATTGTCGCGGAATTTACAAGTAAATATAGGAGAAAAGCATGGTTGAGGTGTGGATGCGGTGGAAGGATCATGACAGCTAGGTCACTAAGCACCAATGTAGAAGAGGGAAAGTGGGACTTATGAGAGTAAAGGGATGTGCTCATGGCAAGCGGTGAAGCTCGTGGAGGCCACCCTTGCAGGAGCCAGTCCCTCCCTCTCCACCCACCCACTCTTCTTTTAAGATGCCTTTTCTAAGGTAGATTATCAATAAAATGGATTATTACGAATCTCTAGTAATTATCATTTGGCTTCTAAAAGTAAAAACAAAGAAATAGAGGGTGCTTTAGAACGTGTCAGCTTAATATACTTTCTTCTCAGCTAAATCCAACCTCTATGAGGCATGCAAGGTTTGATTGAGGGTTGGAATTTCTAAGAGTAGAAAGCCCAAAACATATCCAAGCTCTCTGCTGCATACCAGACAGAAAATCCCATTCCAGCCAACAAGCTAAAGGGGAGAAGGAAAGTACTAGCAACTACAAACAGCTTGTTTAGATTTCAAGTGAAAGTAAGAAGTTCCAAACAGCCATAGACCAAGATTTGAATGATTCCAGTGAAGAAACCACTCTTCCCTCTTATTTCAAGGTTCAAGTCCTTTCGACCAGTTTGGGTTCTATAAGACCGTGTTTAATTTCCGTAAAGTTAACATATTCCATGGAATCATTTTACAAGCAATCTAAATGTAATAAACGTGGATTTCAAATTGTAAATGAAATAGTGCAAAAAAATCGAGAAATTTAAACGTTGCCTAGTTAACAACTTCATAAAACAACCTAGCAAAAAGTTATTGGATTATAACATCAAATCAGAAATTTACATTCAATGCCGAACACAGAATCCAATTTCACGGAAAAGGATTCCACGGAATCACTTTACATTAGGTAATCCAAACATGGCCTAACTGGAGAATCAATTCAAGCATACACCGGAAAGTTGGAAAAGTGGCAGCTATAATCTTCTTTCCAAAAATCTCCTACTAAGATGAGAAATTCCCAAACCAAGCTTTTATACCAAGTTAACTCATATTAGTCAAAGAAAGAGAAAATGATAGAAATCTGACATGATGCTCACTAAACTTCCATAGTATCTAACAATATACTGTGCCCCTAATATTATAGAAGACATGCTAACAAAAAGAGGACTCGTTAGTCGTTGCAATGTACCACCAGGCGCCACGGGAACCAACAAAAAGATGGAACATATTGGAAATAAAAGGGACTTTATGTGCAATAGAAATCCGATTCCACAACTCAACCATTCTTTTTATTGGATGAATGTTATCTTTCACTTTCACATTCCATGACTCTAACCCAACCTTCCTTTTTTATGTGTAAAGGAGGCTGTTTTATGGTAGAAAAGGGAAGCAAAGGTCGTGGAACTCGAAAAACTGAAACTTGGAAACAATACCCAGGTTGATATCAATAGGACACAGAGCCAACCTAGACAATCAGAGCAGCTCAAAACATAAGGAGCATCAAATTGACATGTCGAATGAGCAGAACTTTATAATAAAGTAGCATCAGGAGAGCCAATTTAATAGCTTTTTATACGTAGGTTTTATGCATATATGCAAATTTTCGATTTCTAAATAAATAAGATCAAGAATCTGGAAGTTGGTAAACAGAATTCATTCAGGCACACAGTCCAGAACTATATGTGGTAAGCAGGCAGGTACTTGGCCTTATAGGTAAAGTATGCACTTTTAGGTTTACATGATGGGTAATTAATTACAAACAAGTAGAACCAAATTAAGAAAGAAAGGTGGGACACGAAACAACAAGCCAATTGAGTCAGAAAGCAAAGATGATATGAATTAACTGGCAGAACAAAAACCAGGTGAAATAGGAGTTATCTCAAATCCCGGAAGAAAGTGAAAGTGAGAGACTAGGAGAGGAGCCATTTTGATGTCTCTGGGTGCCTCAAATCTCCACTCCTAGAAACCATAGCAACCTCTTCGCATGTTCTACTAGAAATGTAGCGGGGTCGGGGAAGGGGGGAATAATGTAAACATTATTCTCGTGACTTATCTGGAATATTAAATAGTTATTTTTAAATTAAATATAGATATTATGTCTATTGCATATAATATAATCACGGTTGTAAAAGTTCTCGGACTGACCCGACCGGTAGGTACGACTAGTATAGTCAGTGGAGTGGCCAACCGAGTATTGACTAACTCCAATTAGGCCGACTAATCGATCAATTTTTGCTTGGAGATACCATTTTATTTTTTAAAGCAAACTTATTCTAATATGTGTAATATTTTATTAAAATTTGTTAACGCATATAGTAGTAGTATCTGTACCCCTTCTCTATTTTATTTTCTTCATTGTATGCTTTATGTAATTTACCCATAGGCTACTCTCCTATATAAGAGAGCCTAGGGCTTATGGAATAAACAAGCTATTCATTTTTCCCAACATGGTATCAGAGCGACGGTCCTAGACCGGAGTTCTCGAAACCCTAACCCTAACCCCACCCGCCGGCCTCTCCCTCTCCTTCTTTCTCGATCGGCGTCGTCTCTAAGCCGTCTCTCCTCCTGCGCGTGTAGCTGCTCCAGCGCCTCCTCCTGCGCGTGCTGCTGCTCGCGCGTCTCCTCCTGTGCGTGTAGCACGCCTCCAGCGCACCACGTTCTCTTGCTGTGCAACGCGCGTGCGCCTGCGCGCATCGGACCCTCCAGCGCGTGCGCAGGTGCGCATCTTGCAGCGCCTGTGCGCATAGCGCCTGTGCGTAGTCTCTGGTGCGCGACCCTGTGCGCAGTCGCCTGCGCGTGATCGTGGGCCTCCTGCGCGTGATCATATGTGCGCCCGCCTAGTGCATCTCCAGTGCACGCATCTTCTTCGCGTGCATCTTCGTGATTCTTGCGCACGTGAAGACCGTAGCACGCACATCTTCATGGGGATAGTTGCTTGAGGTCTACACATGCAACTAATCCCGTCTATGTCTTTGTAGACGAAGCTCATCTTCTGTCAGTCGCTCCAGTCATCCATCTCCAGTATGTCAGAAAGCAAGGCTGATTTCCCATCTATTGGCGCCTTTCGTGGTCCGGCGCCCATTGTCAAGATGGACGGTACAAACTATGAACTGTGGGCAATGCAGTTCATGAGTATGATGAAGTCAACCGGTAAGAAGCACATTCTTACCGAACCTGAGCCTGCAGAGAAGACTGGAGTCCATGCCTCATGGGAGGCCGATGATGCATATGCCAAGGTTTGGCTATCTGGTACGTTGGCTATTGAAATTGCCAATGACATCCTACATCAACCCACGGCCAAGGATATGTGGGATATTCTGGCGGCAACGTACTCTCAGGCGAAGAACGAGACGAAGATTCTGCAACTTCAACATAATATATTCACAATAAAGCAGAATGGTCGTCCTTTACATTCTCTCAACACATCACTGAGAGGGATGTTCGAGAAGCTCTATAGCTTCATGCCTCTTACTGCAACGCCAGAACAGCAGAAGACATACAGGAATGCGACAATGGTGGGTGTGTTCCTGGCTGCACTTGATCCAGAGTATGAGGCAGCACGATCTCAGATTTTGGCAGACTCGACTATTCCTTCCAAGGAGGAAGCTTTTCATAGATTGAGTCGGATCACAGTTCCCTCAACAGCTGTGAGTCAGAATTCCTCAGCCATAGCAGCAAACAGAGGTCACGGATTCCATCACCAGGGCCGTGGACGTGGACCTCGTGGAAGGGGTGGCCGCACTAGGCCAACATGCACATATTGTCACCGAGTTGGACACAATGAAGATACTTGCTACTCGAAGCACGGATTTCCTGCATCCGCACGAGCAGCTGAGCAGATAGAGCCCCCTTCTGCTGCTACTTTGGATCAACGGTTCGACGATCTTGTTGCCCGTCTGAGGGGCATTATTCCACCATATGGCCCAGCACCGACTACAGAGCCTCAGTCTGATGTCGCTGCTTCCGCCTCCGCTTCTACCAGTACCTCAGGTAGTATACTTGCACTGAACAGTAGTAGATCAGATACTTTACCATGGATTATGGACTCGGGCGCTACACATCACCTATGTGGCGACCAGAGTCTGCTTTCAGGATACACTCAGATCCCTCCAGGTCGGACAGTAGCGATTGCCAATGGCACTCATTCCCCCATCACTGGTCAGGGGGAGATTAGATTGACACCTTCTATGCAGCTCAAGAATGTGCTACATGCACCTGATTTTTCAATGAATTTATTGTCAATTAGTCAGATTACGAAGGATCTACATTGTCGGGCAATTTTTGATCCATCTTCTTTGATTTTTCAGGACATCCATACAGGCAACGTGATTGGTCGTGGCTATGAGCAAGGAGGCCTCTACTGCCTGAATCAGACTCCTTTTGCTGGATCCTCATCCTCTTCTTCTGGACAAGTATCAACCTTATTATAGCATCTGCATTTTGGTCATTTACCGCTTCAGAAGTTGCGTCAAGTTTTACCCTATGGTCTCCCTCACACACCTATTCAGTGTGAGGCGTGTCAGTTGGGAAAGCATCACAGGTCTCCTTTCCCAGTCGTCCAGGTCGGAGTAGTACCTTCAAGTTTGAGTTATTTCATATTGATGTCTGGGGTCAGAGTCGTGTACCCGATCATCAGGGACACAGATTTTATATAGTATTTGTGGATGATTTCTCTAGAGTGTCATGGGTGTTTCTGATGAAAAATAAATCTGAAGCAGGAAATATCATTATCCATTTTCTGAATGAAATACAAAATGTTTTCTCCACATCTGTGAAATTTGTGAGAAGTGATAATGCTTTAGAGTTGTGCACCAATATTCTTGCCAATTATTACTCCTCAAAAGGGATTATTCACCAAACATCTTGTGCTCATACATCTCAACAGAATGGGATTGCTGAAAGAAAACACCGTCACCTTCTTGATGTCACAAGATCACTCCTTATACAGAGTCATGTTCCCTACTCCTACTGAGGTGATGCAGTTCTCACTGCATGTTACCTAATCAACCGTATGTCTTCTTCTGTCTTGAATGAACAGATTCCGTTTTCACTCATTCATCCTGGCAAGGATCTGTTCACTCTTACTCCTCGTGTGTTTGGGTCGGTTGCATTTGTCCATCAGTTGTCGCCTGGTACTGACAAGCTCTCTCCTAGGGCTGTCAAGTGTGTCTTTGTTGGGTACTCCAGAACTCAAAAGGGGTACAAGTGCTTTGATCCTCTGCGTCGGCGATATATGATCAGTGCAGATGTTACATTTTTTGAATCTGTTATGTATTTTTCAGCCTCAGGAGATAAGCAACTAGCACCTATACCTCCTGATGCCATATACATGACACCACCACCTCATATGCCACCACCACCACCACCACCACATATCTCACCGCTACCGTTCCACTATACCCGCAGGCGTCCTCCCGCTCATGGTCATGACTCGTCCACTAGCTCGCCTATGGTATGTAATGAAAATATTACTGTTGATGGATCTGACGATATGTCTGAGCAGGATATGGTGCAGGGGCCAGATGAGACTACAGCTGATTTGGATGTTCCCATTGCCCTACGCAAGTCGCAGAGGAGCTGTGTTAAATATTACAAATGTTCTGCATGCTCCTGAGTTCTCAATGAATTTGCTTTCTATTAGTCAGATTACGAAGGATTTGAACTGTCGTGCCATATTTGACCCGTCTTCTCTCATTTTTCAGGACATACTCACGGGCAAGGTGATTGGCTGTGGCTCTGAGCAGAATGGTTTATATAGACTGGTCCGGGATTCATATGCTGGTGTCTCCTCTCATTCGGCTGGACCAGTCTCTCCGTACATTTGGCACCTCCGATTTGGTCACCTTCCGCTTCAGAAAATGCGCCATCTTCTGCCTCAGATCTCTCCTAGTTCTTCGTTTCAATGTGAAGCGTGTCAGTTGGGAAAGCATCACAGGTCGAGCTTCCCACGTCGTCTGAGTCGGAGCAGTAGCTCCCCCTTTGAGTTGTTACATATAGATATATGGGGTCCAAGTCGTGTTCCTGATCATCAGGGACACAGGTTTTATCTTGTGGTAGTGGATGATTTCTCTCGTGTGTCGTGGGTCTTTCTTTTGAAAAATAAATCCGAAGCAGGAAATGTGATCAAAAACTTGATTAATGAAGTGTTCAATGTCTTTTCTGCAAATGTCAAATATGTTCGGACTGATAATGCCCTTGAATTTTGTACACGCTTACTGTCACAATTCCTGTCATCAAAGGGCATTATTCACCAAACCACTTGTGCATATACCTCACAACAAAATGGTGTCGCGGAAAGGAAGCATCGCCATCTCTTAGATATTACTCGTACATTGTTGATTCAGAGTTGTGCCCCTATTTCTTTCTGGGGTGATGCTGTCCTTACTGCTTGTTATCTAGTCAACCGTATGCCATCCTCAGTCCTTGGTGAAAAGATACCTATGTCCATTATTTTTCCAGACAGGGAGTTATTCTCACTAACTCCACGAGTCTTTGGCACTGTTGCTTTTGTGCATCGTCTATCTCCCGGACTTGACAAACTCTCTCCTAGAGCAGTCAAGTGCGTCTTTGTTGGTTACTCCAGAACTCAGAAGGGCTACCGGTGTTATGATCCCACAACTAAGAGATACTTTGTGAGTGCCGATGTCACTTTCTTTGAGTCTGTCATGTATTTCTCTCCTGCAGGTGACCGAATGGTTCCATCCACTACCAATGATGAGATCTATGTTCCTCCACCACCTACATTGAGTACATCTGAGTCTTCCCCTCTGTCTGTCTCCACGCCAGCACCACCTCCACCACCCCCACCACCTCCTCCGCCTCCACCCAATCCACGGCCTATCATATCACCGTTACCGAAATTCTATACGCGCCGGTCAGGTCCTGCTCAGACCACACAGCAGCCGATCATCCCGCCTCAGGTATGTTCAGATGGCACTACTACTGACGGGTCAGGTTTGGTACATGTGCAGGATCCTTCAGTTCAGGCTGACACTAGCCCATCTCGTACAGCAGATGAAAGTCTTGATGTTCCGATTGCTCTTCGGAAACAAAAGCGGCAATGTGCCGCTTATCCGTTTGCTTCACAGGTTTCTTTTCACCGTCTCACAGGTGATTTTCAGAGATTTGCCACAGCTTTGTCTTCCGTGGAGATACCACGGACATACCAGGAAGCTTTGCAGAATGAATGCTGGCGATTAGCAATGGAAGAAGAAATGAGGGCCCTGCAGTCTCGTGGCACATGGTTTTTGGTCCCTGCACCTTCTGATGCATCCGTTGTGAGCTGCAAATGGGTCTTTACAGTCAAATACCATGCAGATGGAACCCTGGATAGGTATAAAGCACGCTTGGTCGCTCGTGGGTTTACGCAAACCTACGGTGTGGATTACATGGATACTTTTTCTCCAGTGGCGAGACATTCTACCCTTCGCATTCTCTTATCTGTTGCTGTAGTCCGTGATTGGAGTATATCTCAACTAGATGTCAAGAATGCATTTCTGTATGGAGACTTGCAGGAGGAAGTCTACATGCAGCAGCCACCTGGGTTTACTGCTGAGGGGGAGAAGCAGATGGTCTGTAGACTTCACAAAGCGATATATGGCCTCAAACAGAGCCCCAGAGCATGGTTCCAGAAGTTGTCCAACCTGATTGAGCAACAAGGATTCAAGAGGTCAAATGCCGATCACTCATTGTTTGTTCAGAAGTCATCGGCAGGTACGGTTGTTATTATGGTCTATGTGGATGATATTCTTGTTACAGGAGATGATGCACAGGGCATAGAAAAGGCGAAGGCATTCCTTGGCCGTCAATTTGTCACAAAAGATCTTGGCACCCTGAGATACTTCCTGGGGTTAGAATTTGCGAGGAATGCACAGGGTTTGGTAATGACCCAACGGAAGTATATTACAGACTTCCTGACTGAGACGGGCATGGATGGTTGCAAACCATCAAGTATTCCTATGGATCCCAGCGTGAGGTTGTATGATGGTGATACTGATGAAGTAGATAAGAGGAGATATAGAGAGATGGTGGGCAAACTCCTCTACATCACCATAACTCGCCCAGACATTCAATTTGCAGTTAGCAGGGTGAGTCAATTTATGGAGCAGCCAAGACAGGTTCACATGGACGCTATACACATGATACTGAGGTATCTAAAGTCTTCTCCAGATTCAGGGCTGCTATTCAGAAAGGGCACGGACTTATCTGTCTCAGCATGTGCAGATGCAGATTATGCAGGATGTCCTAAGGACCGAAAATCAACCTCAGGGTTTGCAGTGTTTGTTGGAGGCTCTTTGGTTTCTTGGAAAAGCAAGAAACAAACCGTTGTGGCAAGGTCCAGTGCCGAATCCGAGTATAGGGCCATGGCTCAAGCCAGTACGGAAATGATGTGGGTTCGCTCAGTACTAGAAGATCTACATGTAGCGGTACCTCTACCTATGAAGCTTCAGTATGACAATCAGGCAGCATTGTTCATTGCTAACAATCCAGCTTTTCATGAAAGGACCAAACATATTGAAGTTGACTGCCATTATACTAGGGACTTGATCCAGAGAGGATTGATATCTACTGCACATGTGAGCTCAGGAGATCAGACTGCAGATATATTTACCAAGCCACTGCTCAGAGGACCATTTCAGAGATGTTCGTCCAAGTTGAGCATGATAGATATCTATGCTCCACCTTGAGGGGGAGTGTAGAAATAGTTAGTAGTGTTATTATTTATTTATGGAGTTTGTTGTTATTTCTTTCTTTTCTATAGACCTCTCTGTAATTTACCCTAAGGTCTCTCCCTATATAAGAGAGCCTAGGGTTTTCTGAATAAACATCGAAGTCAAGTTTTCCAACAATCAGCATCCGTGTCGTTTGAGAGGCTATCTGGAGATTTCCGGTCATTTGTTGTGGCACTTTCAGCTATAAGTATTCCACGGAATCATCATGATGCTCTACAGGATAGCAGATGGCGGCTAGCAATGGAGGAAGAAATGGCGGCACTTCAGTCCAGAGGAACTTGGAGTTTGGTTCCTATACCTCCAGATGTGAACCCAGTAAGCTGCAATGCAAGTGGGTGTTCACAGTGAAGCACAATGCAGATGGCTCTATTGACAGGTACAAGGCGCGTCTGGTTGCACGTGGCTTCACACAGACATACGGGGTGGATTACCTTGACACATTCTCGCCTGCGGTTGCTCGAGATTGTCCGCTTCATCAGTTGGACGTGAAGAATGCATCCTATATGGAGATTTGCAGGAAGAAGTTTATATGCAACAGCCACCTGGTTTTGCTGTTGAGGGGGAGTGTTCCAAGGTATGCAGGTTACATAAAGCTATCTATGGCCTTAAGCAGAGCCCCAGAGCATGGTTTCAGAAGCTCTCGGATCTCTTCGAGAAACAAGGATACAAACGCTCCAATGCTGATCATTCCTTGTTTGTTCAGAAGACTGCTAGAGGTATCATTGGCATTATGGTTTATGTTGATGACATCTTGATTACAGGAGATGATGAGCAGGGCATAAAGCAGGCGAAAGAAATGCTGGGTATAGTGAATTTGTCACTAAGGATCTTGGTGTCCTTAGATATTTTCTGGGGCTTGAATTTGCTAGAAATTCATATGGGCTAGTAATGTCACAAAGGAAATATGTTACAGATCTGTTGAGTGAAACAGGTATGCTTGGGTGTCGACCTGCTACGACACCAATGGATCCCAACATGAAGCTTTATGAAGATAACACAGAGGAGGTGGACAGGAGAAGATACAGAGAACTGGTAGGCAAACTGTTGTATGTCACGATCACTAGACCAGATATATTATTTGCAGTGAGTCGGGTGAGCCAGTTCATGGAGCAACCACGCAAGGTGCATATGGATGCAATACATATGATTCTTAGATATCTCAAATCTTCTCCAGGTGCAGGTCTGCTATTCAAGAAAGGAAAGGGGATTTCTATCTCAGCATGTGCAGATGCAGACTATGCAGGATGTCCCAAGGATAGGAAGTCCACCTTAGGGTATGCCGTCTATGTTGGAGATGCCCTAGTCTCATGGAGAAGCAAGAAACAAACGGTGGTAGCTAGATCTAGTGCTGAATCCGAATATAGGGCTATGGCCCAGGCTACTACAGAAATGATGTGGGTGAAAGCTGTGCTTACAGATCTATGTTTAGATGTACCACTTCCTATGAACTTGGAATGTGATAATCAGGCTGCCTTGTTCATTGCAAACAACCCAGCATTCCATGAGCGGACCAAGCACATTGAGGTGGACTGTCACTTCATACGTGACATGATTCAGAAAGGATTCATTGCTACGTCTCATGTTACCTCAGAGAATCAGACTGCGGACATATTCACCAAAGCATTGCTACGAGGCCCATTTCAGAAGTGTGCTTCCAAGCTGAGCATGATTGATATCTATGCTCCATCTTGAGGGGGAGTGTTAACGCATATAGTAGTAGTATCTGTACCCCTTCTCTATTTTATTTTCTTCATTGTATGCTTTATGTAATTTACCCATAGGCTACTCTCCTATATAAGAGAGCCTAGGGCTTATGGAATAAACAAGCTATTCATTTTTCCCAACAAAATTCAATTACTTCTTTTCTTTCATTATGATAAGATAAAAATATACAAATTTATGTAAACACATAAGAATATATACATAAATGATTTATATATTTAAAATATTTTAAAAATTCAAAGACGGTTAAATCTCGACTAAATCCGATTAGTCTCTTGACTATCGATTATTCCTTAGTCAGTAATCCAACCGACCGAGTACCAACTACCGATTTTGCAACCTTGAATATAATATAAAGATTTTTACCCCCCACGAACTCTAGAATCATTTTAAATTGCCTTCTTAATCTTCTAAACATCATTATTATCACTTCAACCCCGTAAACTTGCTATGCCTTACCCCATGAGCCATGTCGTTAGTTTGACAGTTCTTTGGTTAACGTGCTTGGGTTAAAGTTGAGTTAATTAACCCACATCAAATCCAATGGTATCTTTTCTTCCACTCTCTTCTTCCTTCTTCTGTCCTTCTTCCTCTTCCTCTTTCCTTCCATGGAACCCATCTACTTCTCCAATCCAGGAGTGGCGGTCGAGCGGTGTGGGGAAGGAGGGCAGACGTTCGACGGCATGCGAAGAGGGGGTAGAGAGCAGCAACAGTAGCCCGAGGAGGGAGAGACTTTGCAATGCCCCTTCCATCCAGGTAACCTCCCCAATCATGGCCCCAGATACCTTCAACCCCACATCACCGAGAACCCATCTCTGAACCTGCAACATCCTCAATACTGCCGTCGACCCACCCCAAACCATTAGCAAACCCATCACATAATCTTTAACATTCCCAAACCCTCCTTGATAACTCCCTCGACCTACCATCGCCTGACATCACCACCGCCCATAACGGTGCCCCAAATAGCTCCCTCCATTGCTCTAGGTCGTTGCCACCAACTATTGGGCAGTCGTACTACCGCATATGTTGTTCTAGGCCCTACTAGTATGGGACCACCATCTATTGGGCACCTCCAGGCCACCGCCATAGCCAACTGTGTGCCCTAGCATACTCAGGGTGTGAGGGGGTGGATGGAAGCTCTGGGCGGCGCGCGGGGTGGAGGGCGGAGATCGGGTGGCGCATGGGAGGGGGTGGTGTTGAGGACATTTTAGAAAGGTGGAGGGAAGGGGATGTAAGGAGGAAGTTGTGGGAAGAAGATGGATGGCATCTTTTGTAAATTTGCTAAACAAAGAGGGTAATATACACCTCTTTTTAACAGAATCTGAATAAATTTAATGGGTAAATGGATGGGAGTTAACTACGTGATCGATAGGATAACAGTAAACAATTTTATGGGGTCAAGGGGATGATAACAATGTTTAGAAGGTTGAGAAGGTAATTTACAATGATTCTATGGTTCGTGGGATAAAATACCTATAATATATTTATACACATATGATCATTAATTAAAAAGAATTATTTTTCATTAGTTGTCGACTCGTTGATCAAATTTATTCTTTTCGATCAGTACATCGAATAGCGTAGGCAGATCAATTTATATTTATGTTGATCTAGGTTTGAATTGCTCATTTAATCAACATTCTCTATATTATGCTTTGAAAAGAACCCGACCAACATTAAATACAGCAAGCGCTAAAATACTCTAGGGGTGTCGTCTCATCATAATATGTACATATGGTCGCATAAATGAGTTTAAATTTTGATTATTTAAATTATCAAAAGATAGCTAAACATGAATATTCTACCATTGGCAATATCTATGTTGATAATGTAAATGATTAACATGGAGGTTAGAATTAATAGTGAACCAAACCATGAATGAGTGTTAGTCTTCAATTGCGAGCATTCATCTTATTATATTCCACAAAAGAATGGGGAAAGTAAGAAAATCCAAGTTCTTACATCCCTTCCATCCTAATACAGTGAAGCTTTATACTAATATTCTTTTTGCTTCCGTTTCCTTGATACATATTTACGGAGAATATAAGAAAATGCAAGTAATTCTAGGAGATGAGCCAAATCAACAAGATGAAACAAATTTGGGTACACATTAGTGATGATGGCTGAGTGAGATTTATCTCTCGCTCTTATTCAGTTGGTTTACTTAATGCTTTGCTCGAGTTCTTCCTTCACTTGACCGTCTTGGAGGAGGAACCGAGCTAAACCATCAATGCCATAGACGGAACCGAGTTGAACTGGTGATGTTCTTTTTATGGAGACGGCTTTTATTTTTGGCTGTGGTGGTTGGTCTTTTACGACCTTATAACTTTTGGTATGCATAATACACATGCAAAAACGGAAAAAAGGATCAGGCTAAGGGCTTATCTGCTGGAAAAATCCTTTTTTAAGAAGGAATGGATATAAGATCTGTTCATCGAATTCAAAAAGGATTCTTTTTATTTTGTTAGAGCATCAAATCGACCTAGATAGTTGACGAAACCGTCCAATTTTAAGATCGATGTCAGCTTTAAGCTAATGGCGACCAAACAGGATTCTCGATCTTCGTCGAATCAGCTCGTCTGTTCGAGCCCAAATCACACGCACCTCACAGAAGAAACGACAACCGCTTCCGACCCACCGCGGAAAACTAAGAGAAGCTCGAAATCGAAATGGACAAACATCGAAATCTTGAACAAAAACGTCGAGACGGGGCATTACCTGGAGAGAGACAGAGTGATTTGGGTGCTCTTCTTCGCTGTTCTGTGCTTAGTTGAGAATTCTGAGTTTCTTTCTCACGGACACCACAGACATTTCGTCGTTTCTTTCGCCTTCGTCCTTTTTTAGTCGCCGAAAGGGCCCTCTTTTATTTGTTAAAGATTCCCAATTTAAAATATGTGAAAAAGTACCTCTTCGATGCACGTGTTAACAGTAATATCTTTAATCTTTAGAAGGGAATTTTTTACTTGTATCCTTTCGAGTTTTTAAAATAAGTTTTACCTCTAGCTTTTTTGCAATTACCTTTGTGCTCGAATGTTCTTACAAAATTAACAAGATTGCCCTTCTGTTTTTGTAACACAAGTGCACGAGTGAAATAATGGAATGTGGGCTTTGTTAATTCTTCTAATAACTTTGTTACATATCTAAGGATGCAAATGGAAGGATACAAATATCTTGCAGATATCGACAATCGCAAATATCCTTAAATATGGATACGGATAGGAAACAAATAATATAATTCGATAGGGAAATTTACAAATGGATACGAATTATCCGGATAATTTCCATAAAACTTAAATTCAATGCCAAAGTTACACAAACAGCAAATACAATAAAATGAAAATAAAGTAATTTGTTA
The DNA here is from genome assembly GCA_037367405.1 of Ottelia alismoides. Classification (NCBI taxonomy): domain Eukaryota; kingdom Viridiplantae; phylum Streptophyta; class Magnoliopsida; order Alismatales; family Hydrocharitaceae; genus Ottelia; species Ottelia alismoides. The sequence goes on from JAZKJV010005492.1 coordinate 1,259,323, forward strand.
AATTAAATTTTTATAACATATAGTTAAACATCATAAGATATATTTATTAAGAAAAGGGTCCCTCGCTTCGGGGCATCATTTTTGAAATGATATAAAGATTGCATTAAAATTTCAAACTTTATGAATTAACATCTAGAAGCATGTGTTGAAGACAAAAAAATAAGATAAGACCCCTTGTAGTTACATTTTCAAAACAAAAGGTCCTACTTTGGAATCAATGTATAGTTGGGACTTTTTTGTAATTTACTATTTTTTCTTTTCTTCTAGCATTTGAAATGACTCAAACACATTATCTGATGTCTAATCCTCTAATATGTTTAGACTTTTTTATACATACATTGATAAATATGTCTATGCTACACACACAAAAAGAGATTTTTATTAATATGGATATTCATATCCTTATACATCAGAAAATTTTGTAACTATGTTTGTATATGTATCCTCAAAAAATTAAAAATGGTATTCGTAACCTATATCCGTATCCGCAAAAAAATAAAATCCAAAATTACATATTTGTATCTGATATGGATATATCCGTATCTAGTTGCATCCCTACATATGTGTAATTGTAAAAGCATGTGTGTTATTGTAAAAACTCTCAAGGACAAAGATGCAAATATTCCTTTTCAAGTTACCCTTACGTGTGTCAGATATCACGGTCAAGGTTTGATGATTTGATCACTATTGTTCCATTTGTCTTACTCTTATATCATATCAAAACCACGAATAAATCCCTTCTTTTTTTAACAATATCAATCTGAATAGCATCACAGCGAGCACTTCCTTTTGAATCCATTTCCATATTGGAGCTATGCAACTAATCTAATAATTAAAAATAGCCAAATATAACAAAAAATACTTGAAGTGTACATCTAAATGGACTTTAAAAGATAACAATGTGATAAGTAATGTGTAAGATTTATTTCAATGCAATTCGGAGTTAATATTTCCATGCAATTTAAAACTACAGAGCTAAAGCAATTCTTAGATATTGGGCGTTTCACATTTTAAACTTTAAACTTTGGACATTGACATTGGATGTATAGTATATGGATTTCTTTACGATTATTCTAAATAACTTTCAAACGATGAGTGATCTTGTGAGAGCAAAAAATTGTGAGAGCATGATGGCAGTGATTCTGAACCACTAGATTTAAGCAGGAGAGAGAAGATTTAAAACTACATCCAATTTCAATGGACTTTAAAAGATAACAATGTGATGAGTAATGTGTAAGATTTATTTCAATGCAATTCGGAGTTAATGTTTCCACGTGATTTTAAACTACAGAGCTAAAACAATTCTTAGATATTGGGTGTCTCACATTTTAAACTTTAAACTTTGGAAATTGACATTGGATGTATAGTATATGAATTTCTTTATGATTATTCTAAATAACTTTCAAATGATGAATGATCTTGTGAGAGCAAAAAATTGTGAGAGCATGATAGCAGTGATTCTGAATCATTAGATTTAAGCAGGAGAGAGAAGACATATTCTAGTGATCTATAATCAATGCTCTGATATTCTCACAGTTTTTTGCTCTCACAAGATCACTCCTCACTTCAAACATGAGATTCGACAACAAAATCTCTTGCGTGATGTGGACAAGGCGCTCAAAATATTACCATATAAACAACAACGACTTCCTTCATCTCAATCAATCGAAACGTATCATACACAAAAGAATAGAGGGAGAGCTAAACATCGTGTAGAAAAGCAAAGTTGTCACGCGGCACACCTATGTGCATGGTTTTCGCATGCCAATACCGCAGAATGATGTTGCTTCTCCCCTACTAACTCCCATGTTCTTGCCCGCTTCCTCCTCTTTAAGTGGCATTCGTCGTCGCTGCCATCATCATCGATCTCATCATAAAAAGCAACTCTTTGGGCTTGGACCTTGTGAGAAGATGTGCTTGCAACGCATCCGCTAGACCGGGCTCCTCGGACCACCGCAGGCATAGCTGGCCACTCTCTAGTCCTTTTGGCCCACTGGGTCTTGTTTAAAACCTACAAAGGAAAAAAATACAATTTTTATCTTCTGGGGAAAGTTCTCGTCTAATTAACCTGAGATCATTGGCTTTTATATGTTATAAACATTTGGGTCCAAGCGATCTCAAAATTGAATATTGAAACTTTTCCTATTCTCTTTTCGAGGTAGGTTACGTTTGATCGACGTATAAGTAGCGACACATACATGGAAGCTACGTTCAAATTCGAGTACCAAGCGTGGGATAGTTCGCATTAGATTACATTGCTCTAACTTGTAAACTGACGAATGCAAAGATGCGTGCGCGCTAACACGGAAGAGTTATGTAAAGATATTAATAGCTTAATCTCAATTACCATGATTACTTTCTATCATCTTCTATAATCTTGCATTCGGAAGTTGTTCACATTGAACTGTCTCCAGCTGACGATCAGAATTTCAGTGAAACAACTGATCCGCAATATATTAATTTGCAATTATCAGCTAACGTAGATCGAACGGTGTCAACCAACGAATGGCCACGGATCAAATATTGTGATTACCATCTCCTTGAAGCAATGCAAGATGCGCAACGAGGTACTATTATCCATCAAATAGAACTGCAAATGATCAAGTCTGCCTTCACCCAATCAATACCAAATCCAACTTGTAATACGTCATTGCTAGAGATTTCGCAAGGCAGCGCACAAGGGTTACTGAAGGCTGTCCCTCGTGTTCGAGGCATTTGTTGCTGATATTGACTGGTTAGTTTGCACACTGCCAGATTTGTACAACCAGCACAAGGGAAGAACCTTCATTTAAACTAAGTAAGCCTGTCACTAAAAATAATCTGCTAACAAACAATTTGTCATAACTTACCATTAACTGAAGATGAAAATTAGTTAATATCCGTGTCCTTCACATTCGAACGACAATACATACGAATACTTGGAGAACATAGCCCCGGTGACCTCTCTTCTTGTTTTGTTGTAGTTCAGAAGTTTCGATCTTGTCTACATACTTCACAGGAACTCATACATGTACATTACTCGAGATGTCGAACAAGCATGAACATATGAAATCTCATGCCGCAAATATACTTTAAAAAAGTCGGACAAAGTTACATAATTTCTTAACTGTATCCAGAAAGGAAGCTCCATATGAAACTTGTATTTATTCCACCATTTCCAGTCACGGTCCACACTCTAATCAAAAAACACAGAAGGAAAAAAGCACTCCTAACAACCCGCAAAAATGACGAAAAATCATTGCCGAGATAATTATCTGATTTGAAGTACAGAAGCAGGTAAATCTTTAGAACTGAATGTGGTATGTTCATCGAGGTATTCCCGATTTTGCAGAAAGGGTGCAACTGCGTTCTCGTCTCGACATAATAAAAAAAGGGACCAAGGTCCCAACAGTCTAACACAAGCATGGAAAGTAGATACCTACCTCTAAATTTCTATCGGCAAACAAACCATCATACTTGAGGCAACCAAACACATTAAATACTAGGAAAGCAGCATGCAGTTCAAAGCATTCTATACAAAACAGATGTGGCAAAGTGTGCAACTTATGTACAGTTATTGTAATAGGAGAAAGAAGGCATACAAGCTTCTCTGTCAGAGAGGGAGCTGCTACGGCATTTGTTTCTTTGCTGCTCTCCCCACACTTGAGAGTTTCACTGAAGGAATAAAGAAGGGAAACAAGATTTAGACATCCAATATGATTCACCAGGTGTCCTTGGTCACACAGGTCAATTGCAAAAAAAAACTCGAAATAAGGACATGTACCTAGGGATTGGAGCATCCATCATGTACGCATGTGACCAGCGGGGAACCTGCCGATAAGCCCCTGCTAGAGAATCACCAAATGAATTTGGTGTATAAAACGGTGAAGGCATTTGACAACCAGTCATGCATCCGGTATCCCATGACATGGCAGAGGTAGTAGAGTTGTAGACTGACATCAAAGGATCACTCTTAGAGGGGGAGCATGTCTTTGTCTTTCCTGTGAAGGCACAATAAGCATGAATATTAGTAAGTAATCACTTTCAACTTGAGGAAAAAATGAAGCATTGATAATGCTGATTGAACAATAATTTATTTAAATGAGAGTTATTACAACTCACCTGATTTGGTTGAAGCTATTTTTCTTTGATCCACATTCGCTATGGGTGTAATTTCCTCAAAAGTATTTGACGGACCCTTCAAGAGTGGTTCCTCAGATATCGCAGAACGAGCTGATTCGGAATCTGGTATTTCATAAACTAGTTATTCTTCATAAAATTGTCATATAAAGAGAACACAAACTTAACATGAGATATACTCCATACTCTGCACACGAAGAGATTCTTCCGATGTTCCAGAGCTACTACCACTAGAGGATGACTCAGAGATGCACATGATCACTTTCCTCAGTGCATAATTGGGAACGAGGTCCTCAATAAGTAAGTTTGTGGCACCACAAGCACACATATTCTTGGAAATGATATTTTCTCTTATGCCTAAATTCCAGCAAAAACATAAAGCTGATAATCAACAAGCAAACATAATGAGAGAAAATTTATCATGTACTGAAACTGTCATAAATTTAGAGTACACATGATTACAAACGATGAAATAATTACATTTGTGACAAAAGCTCTGAAAGCAACACTTCCTTGGTAAAACAGCATCTTTCATTATATTCTGGCATAGAGGGCACAATACTTCTGGAGGAATGCCAATTTTAGACCAGGTGAACACATCAGCCTGCAGGGAAAAACTATTATTTTGTAATCATACATGATACCTCCTTAAAAGGACAATTAAACAAACTTGGTTGTCATCCTGCTAAAAATTACATAGAGCCAGGACAATGCTACTTCCTCAACATCATAGTGCTATACGCTATTGAGGACAATGGCACTGACATTATAGATAACAACAAAAAAACTATCCGAATATGGTGAGAGATCATGTGGCTTACAATCGTAGTTTTATAACCAGGCTTGGCAACAGCATTTACCTTGGCATCAACATTTGCACTTTTCGAACTGCAAAAGATTGCAATTTCATGTAATGTCAAATGATATTTGCGATCAAGTTAATAATGCACCATACAACAATCCAGAAATCAGGAATTATTGTGAGAAGCATATACATAAAGCATAACGCTAACATTGCACTTAGGAGGCTGTAGTGAAATTTCCAATTTTAAACCTCGAATTAAACTCAAATTTCACACTTAATGGAAGAATGCAAATATATATCTTTAGACAAATTGGCATCGATTTCATTAATTATCGGTCTGCAATACTTTAGCAATTTTATAACATACAAATTAAGTGCCAAAATTTTTATGCAATCATGCAGTGTTTCTCTGAGAAGTGTCAACTTTAGAGTCCACTAGTAATAAATAAACTAGAAATTTAAGTGCTCTAATTTAACACCTTTTGGCCTTGCTCACAGGATAATCAGACTTTCAGAATCATAGCTTGCTGAAGTATAATGAAAAAAAATAAATAAAACAGCAAAATACCTCCGCTCCTGAGGTACAACAATCTGTTGACGAGGCAGTCCAGGAACTCGACGAAGTATAACACTTGTATTCCTATGTATGAGAGTCTTCTCGTCATTGTAATCTGCTATCAAATTGCAACGTTTAACGAACTTTACATAGACCATCGTAAAAAAAACAAGCAGCATTTCAATCCAATCAACCAGCAAACTAAAAAAACAGCAAAATAAATATTGAAAACCCATTAGGTCTCCATCAATCTCGAAAAACTGGCCCCATGTGATTTTGTGTGCAAGGAACCAATTAAATCCGCTCACATTTCCACATTCCAACAGGTTTTTAAATGGAACTAATTTACGGGATCTTTCCCAGGTTGACTCCAAGAATTTAAAAAATCGGCAAGATCGAACCTTCATTGGTCTGAGCATTAGTGATCAGCAGATCGTAATCGGTGCCACCAAGACACTTGGCCTGGACGATGCACTGCTTCAAATCGGCAACGGATATGTGCAAACCGGCAATGGGGACAAAACTATAATCTTTCGAGCTCTTAAACTTGTAATATATCGCCATCTATTTAATCAAACACCAGATTTGGAACACGATCAACAATAAATAAAATCACCAAAACGCTCCGCGCATTCGTAATTACAGATCACAATTAGAAATCTCATCAACAGAATCAAAGAATCACAGAGCGAGAGAGAGAGAGAAATATCACAAGAAGCAACCAGCTCCCCTCAGTATCATCATCCATTACAATTCAACATCAAAAAATTGAAAAAAAAAATACAAGATCGAAGAGATGTCTCCTCACAGAAGTCGAAGATTACAAGTAAAATTCATGAATCGATTCAAAAATTAGGGAAATTGGAATTCTTCCGTCGGCGTGGACCTTGCTGGATCGATAGAGCGGTCGAATCGGCCTCAGAGATCGGGAAACGAGGCGATGATCGTGGCGCGAACGTGACGGGGGCTTCGGATTCGAAGATTAGGGCACCAGAGAATTGGGAGTTTGGGGAAGATGGTACTTCAGCGTAATCCGTCTTATATAGAACTTTCTACGGTTTCCCCGGACGGGATTGGAAAGAGCCCTATTACTAATTTTAGGAGTCCGGATCATAATTTCCCATCCATGACATTTTCTTCTTTTAATTTTATTTTATTTAACTTGAAGTTATATTCTTTTTATAACTTCATGTACCACACGAAAATATAACTTCAGATAGTTTGTTTTTGATGTTTATCATGTCTTATTTCTTCCCTTGATATGTTCGGATTTTGGTCCGTTATCGTATACGATGAGGATGATCAATCTTGTTGTAATGGGATGAGTTTTAAGATGCTTGATAATATCTTTTATGAAGGATCAAGTTATTTTTAACTTACTTTAGTCCTCTAGTGGCAAAGTAGTGTGTCTTCCACTCAAAATATGTCGATTCAAATCCTTTTATTATTATTTCATCTAAAATAAATCTATTTGAATGGTCTGATGGTAGAACAGTGTATCTTCCAAAAGGATCAGGACTCAAGTCCTACCAATTACTATATCTTAAAATACAAAAAAATAGATTATGTTAGTTGGTTGGTACAATACTACAAAATAAAATCAATGATGATCTTTTTTGCATATCATATTTACATTCCTTTTTATCAAATGTTTTTATAATGATTAGTTTTTTTAGCTATAACACATAGCTACAATTAATTTAATTTTCAGGACTTCAAAATCCATCAAAGTTCTACTTACTTTTTATATTATAGATAAAATTTAAATCAATTAAAAATAAAATAATAGTGATGAATTCCTTTCATAATTCCATATTGAATATCTAATGATCATAGTAAGCACGATTGAAGATCACTAATTCATAACAAGAGCATACATTGACCAATAAATAAATCAAAATATTATATACTTAAATTATGCTTCAATTTTTTTGCATTTCATAAGCATCAATGACTACTACATTCAAGTTAATCCAAAAAATATACTTTACATAGAAGAACCATAATTTTATTTATGAGTTGTAATTCAAAGAAAGCAACTATCCTTCAGCTATATTTGATATAGATAATGCTCAAATAAAGGCATCTATCTAGAAAATAAGCTATTAAAAAGTAAAACATGGTCATATGAATTGAATAAGTTCTCCTACAATTCCAATTTTATATACTAGCATGTAGAATACCATTAGCGCAGTAAATAGTTGAAAATGTATACTTCAACAAGTCACATGCAACTGAATCTATATAGTAAATTACCACATCAAAGGTATAAAATTATTATATTATATGATAGTATGAAAGGGGAAATAATTAGAATTGGCATTGCCCTTATAATATGACTGGAAAGACCATATTTAGTAGGGTTTTTATTATTTGTTCCCTTCTTAACTTGTGCAATATCAGTTATGCCGCTACCTTTTTTGTAATATTAATTGCGCCCTTAACTTCTTTCAAAATCCACAGTTCTACCCTTTTGTAATATCAATTATACCACTACTTCACCTTAGCGGAAGGATAGGATTGTGAATTTTATAAGAAGTCAAGGCTACAATTAATATTACAAAAAAGAGATGGGCGTAACTAATATTTAGAAGTTAAGAAGGACACAACTGATAAAAAAACATGTTTAGTAGGGATACATATGCACGTAAAAATCAATGATTAAGGTGCGAATGATACTGGAGGAAGACACCTAAGGATAGGAGACATATTGTTGAAGAGAGAGAGAGAAAGGATCTTTCGTGTATAGTCCTACATATTCTCGAATCTTATCAGTTATGGTATGTAGACCAGATAATACGACGTAAGCAAAAGTTCCTATATTAATTTCTTTGTTTCCTCCAGGCATCATCTTCTATATTTATGTTAACCACTTCCACGCAATAATTTTACCAAAGGCAATCCAATAACAAGAATGGCTTCAATTACACTTGTTACATTTTTTACTATACAATTTATCATATTTCATTAGATTGGGGATGTGATATGTTTCCGAAGGATGAATAGATATACAAAGTTCTAATAAGATTTCTTTCTTGAACTAGAACAATGTTTGTGTTTTAAAGCATGAAGGGTAGCTGATCAAATTCATGGATGTTCCTACGAAGAAACACTTATTATACTGGAACTCATGCCTTATCAAGCCTCTTATCCAATTTTAAAATTGGTTTGCAAGAGCAAATTCTAGTCATAATAATGGGTCTGAACGGAGGGAGTTATTGATTAATTCGTTTAATGATTGTAATCCAAACATAATAAACATTTTTTCTCATAAATGATATCATGGGGATTAGCTGTTATTATAGAAATTCCTTTCTCACTACCAAATCTTCTTAATGAAGAAAAAAGAAATACAAAAATATCAGAGCTTACTTATACATAGGTTATATTTATCACTCTAAGTGGCTTTTTTCGTACATCCAAAGCAACAAATAAGGATACAACTAGTTTGGATTTGTCCAATTGGTACAGCTACCAAGAGGGAAAATATGGAAACATGCTATGTATACATGTATGTGCACAGATACATGTATCACATTGAAAAAATGATACTAAAGAAGTCAAAAATACAGAAAACCATAGAAATATTTATATTGCAATATAAATTTTAGATGTCTATTTAATGAACAATAAAATATAGGGTAAACTACGAAAAATAAATCTCAACTATAAGTCAATTCCCAACTAGAGGTCTCTTTTTCCAAATGTAACAAAGAGGAGCATTAACGTTCAATTTCAAGGTTTAGAGTCGACGATAAAGGTGGCGGAAGTTACAGAGGTATGTATTATTTGAGACAAAATAATAAGATCAGTTCTTTCTTTGTTACATTTAAAAAATAAGATTCCTAATTGGAAATTGACACATAGTTGAGATTTTTTTTGTAATTGACACTAAAATATAGTATGAATAGCAGCCTAAGTCTTAATTCCGAAAGCAGGTGAATTCATCTGGATAATGAATATGTAATTGCATTGTTTAGGCATCCAAAAAAGTATTTAATCTTGCAAATTCATTTATTTCATTAGTATTAGAAGTCACAGTACCATATCTGTCTATTTTGAACTATAGACCTGCACGCATATATTTCATTATTTTGACATTTATTTTCCATTAATTACAATTAATTAAATATAAGAAACAAGTATGATTGTTGATACCATTTTTCCCATTTTATGATTTATTTTCAAAGGAATCAAAATAAAATTTTAACGTGTCGCAAATCATAAAAAATGAAAAAGAGCGGTTAGTGTTTTTTTATAGCAGTAAGCTAAACTCAAGTTCAACATTTAAATTCCAACAAAATATTTGAAAAATAAAAAAATCCAAACTATGTCAATTTCCAGTTAGAAACCCCGTTTTCAAATGCAATATATAAAAGGGCCGCAGAAGCTTACGAGAGACTTGAATAAAATCATATACAATGGTAGAAATCAATAAACTATTTCAAAATATTGTGATAGGAGACAAACGAGCAACAAACTACGCCGCTAGTCCTTTTTAGATTGCAAAACCAATCCTTTTAAACACTACATCCATAAACTTAGGAACCATAACATTACTGCTCAGGACTTTTTGGACCCTCTTCAAAAGTTCAACAGCTTCTAGTGCTAGGAATCCAAATGTATCAAAACCAAAAGGAATGATGACATGTTGATTCTCCAAGCACGCTTTTTCGTGCTTCACCACTTTTGCTGAAGCAGCTTTGAGGGCAGTGTGCCCTACTGTAAATGTCTCACTCTTCAATATGAAGAAACTCCAATCAAATCTACACAAGCATATTTTCCTCCAACCCATCCGAAAATCAGAATAAAATCATGTGCCCGTTTGATAAATAAAATCCTTCATTAGGAATCAATGTATAGTTGAACTCTTTTTATTTTTACCCTAAAAAATTAAAGCAATAGACAAGACTCAAAATCGAGCATTTAGATTCCAACAAAATATTTTGGCAAATACGAACGAAGGAAACAATTATTACAAGAGAAATATCCTCGACCTTTCTTTTCTTATTATTTTCAGCGAATAAAAAGGAAGCAACCGAGATATCAATATCAAATATACTCATTTAAAAAAACGCACAAACTAACTTTTCCTTGAAAAGATATCACTATATATACTATTGTCTTGGGTGAAAAAAAGCTCTCCATACTACACAGCTCTTTCTCAAAATATCAATCTAATACATGGGGCTGTTCCAGAGGAAAATTGATAACCTGCAAAATACAAGAGATAGAACAAACAATTGCGACAATCCCTCTGTAAAAAATGGAGATCCAACTCGTTCCCATCACCAATCTAAATAAAAATGACGGGAGATAGGGTATGCAATATTTAGGCCAAGCATTTTAATACGATGAGGGAATTCTTTGACAAGTAAATTTTTACATCAAATATTTGGAAGCTTCAGCAGCGTGTTTGCGCGAGAAACGCCCTCCAAAGCAGACCAGCCTATCTCTTCTGCTGCAGTATCGGTATTGCCGACAGTGCGTTTGCGTAGCCCAGGCCTCGATGCATTTGCATCATTAAGCAACGGTTCAGATGAGAGCTCGGAAGTATCACGTGGATCCTCATTATCATGGTCGCTTTCAATAGAAGAGCTGCTACTGGAGGATTCTTCATTGAGGTAGAGGCAGACAACAGCAACATCATCGATCTTGGATGTCGGGTATTTATCCTTCCAAGCATGGATAGCAGACTCAACGAGAAATCTAGCAGACGAGGATCGGGTTGGAGCAGAAGCTATGATGTTGACAACTTCCTGGTTTGAAAGCACGTCCCAAACCTGCAATGAGTTGGCCAATTTGAGTTTAGGTTTTGGAAAGTGGTCACAGCCTTAAGATGAGTGGAAAAAGCTTTGCAGTTGCAAAAAAGGAGTCTGGAATATATAATCGGCAGCAAGGTACACGGAGAAGATGGAGAACTTTTAGAACTCGTCCCATGATAATGAAGCATAATGTTCTACTTACTGACGTTCATCGACAGGAGCCAAAGTCATGAAATTAAAAACGAGAATATACATACACAGCATATTACACTTAAACTCTTGCATACTTCGTATTTACATCCTGACTTCTATAAACTCACTATTTCTTACAACATGACTCAACTCGTCGAAACTGCTATTAAACCTAAATGGGTCCGTAAGAAATCAAAATATGGTAATCTTTAGGTTTATTAAATTTTCAAACCATCATTGTCTCTTTTTCCTCTTGTAGGCACCCATCACACTGCCTTCATATCCTTTACCGCCTCCATTCTGACTACATGACACCATGAGCAACCTCCTTAGTCCCCAGTATCACTCTACCATGACAACCCTGTGCGACCTCTTGTTTAACTATTGCTTCACCATCCATCTAGTTTACCAAATCCATCCTTAATGTCGGCTCAGTAGTTGTCTTCCTCCTTAATCCTTTGTACAAAACGAAACCCATCCCCGCTTTCCAATCGAGCATGGGATCCAAGTCTGACGTATCCCTTGGAGAGCTAACTGTAAGCCCTCTAAGTATAGGACCACACTCTTTCCAAGTTTTCAACCTGATCCAGTATCCAAATCAAGCAAATGACCACTCTATCTTGTAATACTCGTCGAGACCTTTCCAACACAAGCACAAGAACATCGAAATCAGATTCCGTATGAGAAAGTTATACGCGTTTTAATATTGGATTATGGCTATTGGATCTGGATCCGGATCCGAATCGATTAGGCTTGGACCCTATATAAGGAGGGGTCAAGTGGTTGGGCTAACCAGACCAGATCGGTCCACTCAACGGGGTTCCTCTAGCTCATTGGAGCTCCGTTGTTGGAGAAAAATTCCGGCGATCGGTCGAAGATCCAAAGGCAGAAATTTGAAGAGCTCGACGAGGTGATCGACACCGAGGCAAGTGTTTTGCATGAAACTCCTCAGAACCGTCGTTCCAAGCGAGGGAAACTCACAAGGGAGCGATCGCGTGGGTACGGTTTTGACCCCTCCTTGTTGGATTCGCATGATTTCCATGCCACGGGCTTTTTGGGTGTTGTGTACGACCTAGGAAGGTGATTTTACCACGTTTGGGCGATTTTTACGACAAAATCCATTTGTATCGCATCACATTTTGGGAATTCTTGTTGATCCATTGGTTGGTCATGGACGAATAATATATATTTGTGATGTGTGTGATAGCAAGGACACGTGTGTAGTTGGATCATCAATCGGAGCACTTTCGCGCGACGTCGAGGAAAATGGCTATAATTCTGATCAATAAGCCACCTTCGGTGATCGATCATGTGTTTTCATTGATTGATCAGTAATGACCAGAATGCCAGATCATAGTTTCTGGATTCATCGATCAACCAGGTATGATAATCGATCATTTGGAAACAGTGGAGCCATTCGGACCTTAGGATAAATAAATTGGACTATGAAAAGTGTAGATTCATCTAGGACAATATGATATATGATAAATGTCATAAATAAATCTAGGAAAATGATAAAAGAATGAAATGGGTCCAGCCAGAGATGAAAATAAATAAGATGTGACGAGCCTTTCGAGAGAGTATCTTGAGCATGGGATCAAATTTTGTATAAATTCGATCGAATTTCAGTTTTGGTAGGTGACCGAAATTCGACCGAAATGGCCTATATCGACCGAAATTTGGGGGTCTTAGTTCAAAACCCGACCGAAATGATCGAAATCCGACCAAATTTCATTTCGATCAGTCATTGAAACAAAACCAAAATCCGACATTTAAGGCTTTGATCTTGAGCATCATAGGTACGCCTTTGGGATCCTAGATCTGATTTTGATCTTGTGTACTCCTGTCAGCAAGATGTATTTTTCCTGCGGAGGCATTTTCCAACCACGATAATTATTTGTGTGGCATGAGGGTAGGTGGAGTAAACGTCACCAGGGGGCATGCACTCTTGAGGCATCGGCTATAAGCTTAGATAGTCGTGAACCCAATAGTTGCATAGGTGCGAGGACATGTTGTTTGACGCACCGAGGTGCTAGTCTGACGATGTGTGCCTTATTACCCAATGAGCTAGCCAGGTAGTCGTGGTTGGTAGTCTACGTGTCACTTTCAGACTTAAAATTAACACTTGGATGCTGATTAGTGTAGACCACACCAGTTAGCACTCCGAGTGGTCGCACTAAGAGGGGTCCTGAATATTGGGTATCAAAGTTGGACGTAATGTACTAGTTCTCCTGTGTACAAGGAGGTAAAATGGTAGTTGTTGGCTTTCCGACTATGCTTTGGTGATCTTTGGTGATCTTAGTGATCGGTGTCATCATGACTCGTGCCCTACGCCATCATGGACCTTCATCATTGAGTTGAACAAGGTATCTTAACTAAAAGTGATTATTGATGTTATGGTTCTTTATACATAATCGTACCACCTCTTGTGGATACATATATGGTGCAATAGTCAACCCTGATTGTACAAGTTGTACAGGGTATTCAGCAGAACCAAGAGGCGATGGAGCAGAGTTTCCAGTAGCAAGGTGATTCTTTATACCATCCTCTCATGAGGATAGCATACACAGGACATTGTCTCTGGAGCCAGAGGAGATCGATGACTTGTATGCTATGCATAAGCATCAGAGTACTCACACCGCTTACCAGAGATCTCAGGTTTCAAAGTTCTTTAGTACCAGCATGTCATGCAGAGCTGTGGATGAACCATCATGCGATCCAATTTCGCCGAAATTGAATCGAATTTCGGTCAAGACCGAAATTCAGTTTTGGTGGGTGACCGAAATTCAGCGGAAATGGTCTATATATTGACCGAAATTTGAGGGCCCTAGTTCAAAAACCGATCGAAATGACCAAAATTTTGGTCGAATTTCGATCGAAATTCGGTCCAAATTTCGTTATGGCCAGTCATCGAAACGAAACTGAAATCTGACATTTAAGGCATTGTAAACCATGTGTCCAAGGATGTAGAAGTCGGCAATCGGTACTCGGTACTCGGTCAGTAGGGTCACTGACTAAGGATTAATCGGCAGTCGTGAGAGTAATCAGATTTAGTCAGGCATTACTTGTTTTTGAATTTTTTAAATTATTTTAAATATATATATATCAAATTTTAATGCATATACTCATATACATTCACATATTTTAATGCATAGTCAGGCTTAAAAAGTTATAGCAAGAGAAGAAAAAATGAAGCAAGTTAAGAACAAAATGTTAAATACATAACACATGCGAATATACAAATATATATACAACATGCCCTAAAAAATAATACAAGTGGAAAGTGAGACAATTGTCACAAATCAAACGATTTAATCCTCAATGTCATCATCCAAGTCCAGCCCTTCTTCTTCGTCGTCGTCTTCTTTTATATCCTCAAGATGTAACTCCTCCTCATTCATCGACATTGCATTGGAGCTCGAAGATGAAGATCTCTTGTCACGTTCACCTCGTTGGCTCCTTGATTCCAAATTCTCTTCGGCACCACTAGCATGTGCTACAGCACCCCATGTCAATCTGGAACCTGGAAAAAACTCCTCATCATGAGCATCGACATCTTCGGTCCATTTAGCCATGTGTGAACGATCACGAGATGAAAGAGGATCTTTTTCTTTCTCAACTCAACATTCCTGCAAATTGGAATTGAAACATACGTAAACAAAATCGTTCAGCTTCTTCGTCTCCAACATGTTTCTCTTCTTGGTATGAATCTGAAGATCAAAATATAATTTTTTAATTTATATCAATTACTTCAATTACCGAATCGAATGTACTCCAGTTACCGAGTTAAATTAATCAAATTGGGTAAGTGGAGTGGAGTCATTACCGAAATAAATGTACTCCAGTAACGCTCACATCCGAAGCTCAAGAAGTTAATGGTCATGGCTTTCAAATGAGGCATGTCCTCTCCATGATTATACCACCAATTAGCTATTGAAATAAATAATCGGTCAAAATAATAAAATAAAAATATGATTGACAAGAATAGAGACAATGATTGAAATACATGGATCATAATTGCCATCAATTGTCAACGACTATCTCACAGCTAAAGGTTTGCCAAAATCTCCACAACTTAGTCTGTATACCGGAAACTCGTCCATGATAACATCTTGTATATCCAAATTTAGATAAAACATTTTCATACACTCCTCAAACGCTCTCCTCACCACAACATTTGGATCACCACGAGACTCTATGTAGAAGAAAAATGAGTTCATGTAATAAGTTGCTAGATGCAATGGAGTATCAAGGCTCCATTTGATCTTGGAGCTAACAACGTCCACACAAAAATTGTAAGACGGCTCTACGCTATTGAAAAATGCAATTATCTCCCGCTCGGACTCTTTAAGCCCTCCGAAGACAAAGCCTATGGATGGACGTCGATCGACATCAACCACACACAATAAACGAAACAATGGAGTGAAACCTTGGACAACATGTGCGATGTAATTCCAGAATGTAGGACTGAAGACTATGGAACTCGTTGCTTCTCCCTTCTTGGACTAATACCATTTGCAATTCCTCCACTCTTTTGAGGAAAACATCAACCTCAACATGTATTCTTCTCATTTAGGGCTCTCAAGAGTGAGAAAAGTATTTGCAAATCTTGTTTGCACCGGGCTTGAAATGTCCCTCTTGCTGGTGAACTTGCACATCAAGCTTAGAGTTTTGACGTGAGAGTTGATGAACACCGTGAGCCTTTTCGTCTTCGATATTGCATGCCTCACCTTCGTCTCTCTGATTATCTCCTCCAAGCAAGATCAATAGAGTGTGCGAAACATGGAGTTCATCAAATCTGCAGATATTTTGTGAGCAGCAATCTTCTCGTTGTTACATTGCGGATGCATTACGCGTCACAATCTGAACCACATTATCCACTCCCACATCCTTATGATACTCTTCCACCAGCTTGAAGATGTATTCCGCAGTGTGAGCCTCGTCTATTTACGGACTTCAAAAATCACGTCCCTGAGGTGCAATTGACACAAAATTTGATGATAGTCCTCCCTCACATGTCTATCTATGTATCACGATGGCATTGCAAGTCATCATACATTTTCTTCACTGTCTTCTTTAGAAGCAAACCATTGAGCTCATACATCGTGGGAGTCGTTAGTCCAAGCTTGTACTTCCCAATCGCCTCCACAATATGCATGAAGGGTTTCGTCGTCAATGCATTAAAAAGAATCGTCGATGTATATGCCCAGTTGGATATATAAAAGGTAACCCTATCACGATGATCTTTGGAGAATGCATCTTTCATGGTCGTCTGATGTGACGACCCTTCCACTGTGACGTTCTGCTCCAAGGAGTCGTAAACTTGTGACCTCTTCGCTGAACATGCATCTCCAGTGACTCTAACTTCCTCTCTCATCTCCTAGACATCAGCAGCTTTCCGGGGTCTTCTTCCTGGCAACATCATCAAGGTACGCGATCACCTTCTTCTTCATTTCCTCATCCACCTTGGGACATGAAACCACATTACCTCTTCTGTGTGCTAGATGTTGCATGAACCTGTACACACCATCCTTGACAACCTTTTTGCACAGTCTGCAAGTGACCGTGTTTGGATGCACACGATTGGCAAGGTAATCGTTTTGCCATGCAGTATCAGCTAATCCTGGTGGTACGTAAAAAAGACGAGTCACTATCAGAAGCGACATTCGTCGGAGGTGTAGCCATCTACATAATCATAAACTCATGACTATGTGCAATTATTTGCATCTTTTTTAATGCATGTTTTCATAGATTTATATATATTTTCTTTAATAGATTAAAAATAATGGAGTTAGAGAATTGTAAATGTGCAATATTATAAATCCATGCATATTAAAAATGGCAAGACAACACATAGGGAGACCATGTTACAACCACTAGCATGAGATTTTCCTAATACTCCGTTGTCTGAAGGAATCTCCAAGGTGTAGCCTTTTCTACAAGGCTAATGGTAATACCAACAATAATGACTATGCGGAAGCAAATTATGTCAATTCTCATGAAGGCAGACAATCTATAACTGGTGATGCGATGTTTGTTGGAGGGAGCAAGGTTGCAAAAGTCGGTAGTCGGTACTCGGTCGGTTGGGTCACTGACTAAGGATTAATCGGCAGTTCGGACGACTAATCGGATTTAGTCGGACTTTAATCGGCTTTGAATTTTATGATTATTTTAAATATATAACTCATTTTTTTACATATATTTACATAGATTTTGTACATTTCTACACTATCATGATAAAATAAAAAGATTAATTGAATTTAAATAAAACACTGAGCATATTATAATAAGTTTGCTATAAAAAAAACAAAACATATAAGAATATGGTATCTCCAAGCAAAAAATTGGTCGCCTAGTGTACCTAGTCGGAATTAGTCGGTACTCGGTCGGCCACCCCACTGACTAGACTAGTCGGACCTACTAGTCGGGCCAGTCGGGCGACTTTTACAACCTTGGGAGGGAGTCCTGTCACCTGGAGTATCAAGAAGCATATCGTTGTGTCTAAGTTAACACAGAAGCAGAATACAGGAAATTGGCCCAGGCCACGTGTGAGGTTACCTGGTTGGTCTCCTTCTTTGTAGAAACTGGTCTTCATGTGTCTACTCCTGTCCCATTATATTGTGACAATAAATCTACCACATATGTCGCCAGCAATCCAGTTTCCATGAAAAAACCAACCATATCGAAGTTGGCTGTCATTTTATACGTGATGATGTACGATAAGGGAGAATATGCACTCCACATATATATATTTATATATATTGACTTTCAGCTTGAAAAAATACTTACAAAGGCACTGCCTAAGAGACGTGTTTCTTGGCATAGGTATGCTCAACTTGAAGGGGGTATTGGAATTATTGTGTTTTCAGCATTTTATCTTTTATTTCGTTCAGTAAGTAACCTCTCGAGGTACCTATGCAATTCTCCTTTTTTATTTGCGTTCTAAGGTTTCCACGCTATATAAGAAACCCTAGACCTATAAATAAACATCTCATTGATTCCCAATTCTCTTCTCCACAGTCAGATTGACTCAAAGATATAGTTGGATTTGTGGAGTGGGACTCACAGCAAGGGAACATGTAAGATGGAGTTTGAGTATCTGTGAATATGTCGTACAGAAGGGTTAAAGTGTAACTAAATTGCTTTACACGAATTTATTTTAAATTAAGATGTGCATTAAAGAAAAAATGCATATCTAGGAAATTTCAAAGATAACATAATTATCGGCATAAAACAATTTGTGTTGAAAAACTAATTATACAGTAAGAAGAGTACCAATTTTTTCATGTTCTCTGCAAAATTGCCCCCTTTAGAATGTTCTGTCATGTCATATAATAAACAAACTAAACAAATAACAAGGGTTCCATAAACAGTATAAACAAATATTGTGAATCACAGAAGCACGCGCAAACGAGAACAATTAAGCGAGCACGGAACACATGGATTTACAAGGTTCACCTATAACTTGGCTACGTCCTGCGACAACTATCGGTTTTCACTGTGTGGAGAAAGAAGAAAAGTACATAGGACATTGAGAGCCCTAATCCTATGGAGTTTATATACTACTCCCGTACAGGCAGATCCATATACCCGATTACAAATACCCTTACAAAAGGATCCATGAGACCCCCTTTTTTTGAGGTACGGTACGGCAGGAGGGGGCACATATGAAGGTTCTTCAACCAAGGTCAAATAGTTAGAATTCAAGGCAAATCAACAATCTCCTCTTTGAATCAAATACTATGAGAAGTTGTGCCAAGCTTTGTCAAGCCACCGTCAGCCCCTCCTTAGGGCTACTGTCAATTGTTGACATTGAGCAAGTCCAAACAATGTTTGAACTTACTCTCAGGAATTGCCTTTGTGAACATATCAGCTAGATTATCTGTTGTGACAACCTTCTTCACCTTGATCCTCTTCTTAGAACGAATGAAGTGATATATGACATCTTGTTCTTGGTCCTCTCATGATGGATCTAATCCTTGGCTAAGCATATTTCACTGAGACGGTCACAATATACTATTAGTATGATCCTGTTGTCGATCGAGATCCCCAACTAAGCCCTTCAACCAGATGCCTTTGGAGCGTTTATCAAAGCCATGCACTCTACCTTTGTGGTAGACAGAGTAACTGATGGTTGTAAAGTAGATTTCCAACTTATGACAGAACTCCACAAAGTGAAAACATGGTCATTGATCTCCTCCCATCAAAATCTACACCATGATCGGAATCTAAATATCCGGTAACTAAACACTCTAAATCACTTTTGTAAATGAGGTCAATCTCTAATGTTCCTCTCAGATAGCAAAAATCAGCTTGACAGCCTGCCAATGCTCATTCTATGGGTTGCTCATGAATATGCTAATAATGCTCACAACATGAGTGATACCAGGTCTTGTACATGTCATGGCATACATAAGACTCCCAACTATGTTGGCAAAGGGAACGTGTGGCATGTGTTCCTTCTCTGCATCTGGTTGAGGTGCGAAAGAAACTGAAAAATGAATATTCATAGAGGATGGAGAGCCTAGAGGCTTGATTTTAGACATCCCAAATCTCATTAGAACATTCTTAATGTAGTTCTTCTGAGATAAGAAAAGCTTCCCTTATGCACGATCTCCAACGATCTACATCCCTAAAATCTTCTTCGTTGCACCAAGGTCATTCATGTCAAACTCTGAACTAAGGAGCTTCTTCGTATCATCTATGGTACTCTTCTACTAGGCAAGCCTGAAGGAGGCTACTTTCAAGCACATATGAGAGTTAGGTAAGACTACCCCCTTGCTCCTTTGTTTTTCGTCATTGTGGCGGATGCTTTGGCAGAGGACGCCTGCAAACTGGTGTGGTGGTTATGCTAATTGCGATATCTCGATTCCTCTCATCTAGTATGTGGATTAACGATGTTGTTCATGGGGGTGGACTTAGTTAAGGCCCGACAGACATCATGCATAGTTGACATTTTTGGGGACATTTAGGGGTTGTAAATCAACAGAGTGATAGTCCGTGATACATTTTGGTGTGTCTAAGCAGGAGGCCCGGGAGGCGGCGGCCATTTTATGAAGCCCTATCCGTGGTTTGCATATCACATATCTAGGGCTCCCGATGGTGGCGAAACGACTGTGGGTCGGTGACTATCGTGATTACAAGACTTGAGGAAAGATTGGCGGGATTGAAGGCAACTATGCTATCTAAAGGGGGAAAGATGGTTCTCTCAAAGCATGTTCTCTCGATCATCCTATCTTTTTCTGTTCCACGAGATTTTTTCGGTCGAGGTTCGCTCAAGGATAGAGGCATTGATGAGGCGGTTCTTTTGATCGGACAGAAAGCAAACAAGGGAGTACACTTTGTGGACTGGCACAAGATCACGACTGCAAAGAAGAAGGGTGGCTTGGGGGTATTGAGATTGGAGGTAATGAACAAAGCACTCGTGGTAAAGTCGGTAGTTCGGTTATGGGGGAGTTCGGAGGACTTGGTGTTGGCTCATAGAGAGGATTTGTAACCTTTCTATGTCCTGAGATGCCACACGGTCGTGTGTCCCCTTAGTGATGTGGCAGGCGATCATGAAAACCCTGCTGGAGATGTCGATAAAGATGCAGCCTATGCAGGGAGATGGGGAGAGCTTTAGATTTTGGCATGATGACTGGATGGGAGACGAGGTCAGGTCCTAAAGGAGAGGTTCATTAGGCTCTTAAGCCTAGCGTATGGGAAGGATGCGCAAGTTTGCCATATGCGGGAGCATGGAGTGTGGGCTTTCAGGTTGCCCTCCGGGCGCTCTGATGGTAGGATGGAGGACCCATGGCCTTAAATTTAATCGGAATTTGGTCGAATTTCGATCGAATTTCAGTTTCAGTGGGCGACTGAAATTCGGCCGAAATGACCTATAGAGGCCGAAATTTGGGGGCCCTACTTCAAAAAACGTTTGAAATGACTGAGATTTCAGTCGAATTTCGACTGAAATTCGACCGAAATTCCGTTTCAGCCAGGCACCGAAACGAAATCGAAATCCGACATTTAAGGCCTTGGAGGAGCTATTTATGATGCACAAGGAGTTAGCGAAGGTTCAAGAGCCAGCAAGTGGCAAAGATCATTTCAGAAGTGGTGATGGTAGATTCACGGTGAAGAAGGCATACCATTTTTCACCGAGGATGGTGAGCAGGTGCATATAAATGTCATGTTGGATGCAGGGATCATATCGAGGAGCGAGGTGCCTAATAGAGTCAAGGTTTTCATGTGGATGTTCAGTCTTGGCAGGGTTCTTACGAAGAGTCGTCGAGGACAACTTCTAGGTGTTGAGGAGTGAGGACCACAACAGCGACAGAAGCAAATCTGAGATGGAGGACTTAGACCATTTGTTCTTCTCTTGTATGCACTCAGTGCAGGTTTAGAACATGGCAAATATTCTGTGGCTTAGGGTGGATGATGCGTCCAACTTTTGGAGTTGCATTAGAGAGGTGTGCGGTAATTGTCAGGCTAATAGTTCATATATGTTGCCATTCTGTGGGCAATTTAGCGTGGTAGAAATGAAACAAATTTTCGTAGGCAATTGTTCTACTCTGAAAAGGTTCTGGAGCATTGTAGGTTATTTTGTGAATCCTGAAACCATGTAGCATAGTACCACTTTTGAATCTTGTATCTTGTATCATAGCGTGTTGTAAGTTTCTCGATGTTTTAGTGGAATAAAAGTGTGGTGGGTCCCAACCATGGGATTCCACCCTTTCTCTTCTAAAAAACAATAACTATACTTAGAATGGGACCATATTATTTACCCCTTTACTCATGCACCATATCATGTAGCATCCCATTCTTCGTACTTTGTTCTAATTTCCCTTCACTAACATGATAATAGACAGCACGGCCAAAAACTTGTAAAAAAAAATATATATCACGATTACCAAACCATACCTCCATGGGTGTTTTGCAGTCAATAACAGATGCGGGACTCTGATTCACCAAGTATCAAGTTGTATTCACAACTTCAGCCCAGATTGCTCTACAAAGTCAAGCATCAGAGAGCATATACCTTACACTCTCCTGCAGCTCTGTTCTGTGGTGCCATATCTCTAACAATGTGGTGTCTCGCAACATCCTCCTCCTTGCAAAACTCGTTGAACTCTAACGAATGGAACTCCAGTCCATTATATGTACGAAGATGCTTTACCTTCTTAGAAGTCTAGTTCTCCCCCAAGATCTTCCATTGCCTTAAGGTCTGAAATGCCTCGCTCTTGTGCTTCATTATGTACACACATACCATTTTGGAGTAATAATCAATAATAGATAGAAAATGCATGGCACCTACCAAAGATGGAACTCATGAAGGGCCCCAACAATCATCACGGATGTAATCGAGCATCTCCTTCGTCCTATGAATAGCTTTGTTGAATTGCTTCATGTGTTATTTCTCGAACATGCAATGTTCATATAACTCCAATTTGGATCCCTTGGGATCTACGATCAGACACTTCTAACGGAGGATATTCATCCTCATCTAATTCATGTGTCCTAGCTGCATATATCACAACTTTGACTCCGATCTCAGGACTTAGGATGCCAATGAAAAAACCTGTAATTGTAGATCCCTGCATGACATATAGGGCCTTTTGTTTGTCGCCCTTGAAGACAATCACAATGCTTTTGACAACATGCATGACTTCACTTTCAGTGTTGTACCTATATCCTTTATAATCCAAAACTCCAAGCGATATTATGTTCTTTCTCAGATCCAGAACGTGGCGTACTTTTGTCACTGTCCGCACGAGTCACGACTCCATCATACATCTTGATCTTCACAGAGCTTATCCCTATAATATTGCACGTTTCACCATTCCCCATGACAACATTTGCACTACCTATCTTCTCATAGGTGTGTAACCAATCTTCATTGGGATCATGGTAAGAACAACATAAATCAAGAATCCATATGATGTCCATAGTCTTCTGATCTATGATGGTGAAAACCAAATCATTTAGGAAACTACACCTCCCTAAGTCAGGGCAACGACCATGGCTTTTCCTTTCATCTTCGAGCAATCCTTCTACCAATGTCCAAGTTCTTTGCAGTAAATGCATATGTCCTTAGAATCGTGATTCTTCAATTTGGACTTCTACTTTCCCTTCTTTGTATAGCTAGAATTAGCATGACTCTTTTCATGAGTCATTACCAAACATGTAACGTTAGAGTCTTGTTTCTCGATAGCCATATGTTGAAGTTCACGTGTATGCAGACTCGCGCGGACTTTCCCTAGGGTTATCGATTCTCTTCCCATAATAAATGATTGAACAAAATTCTCATACGATAATTGTAGAAATATTTACATATTTTATGTACCAGTTTTATCATTTTTATTTCTTTGTACATGTTTTATGTAATTTACCCATAGGACTCTCCTCTATATAAGAGAGCCTAGGGTTCTTAGAAATAATAAGTTGTTGTTTTCTCCCAACATGGCATTAGAGCGGTGGTCATAGACCGGAGCTCGTATACCCTAACCCTAATCCTATCCCCACCAGCCACCCTCCTCAGGCGCCATCAATAGCGCCGCCCCTCCACCCGGTGTCACCCTTCTCCCGACGCCGCCCCTCCTCCCAGCGCGCAGACCCTCCCTCCCAGCGCGTCGCGCTCTCCCAGCACGTCGCCCCCTCACGGTTGTGCGCGTGCGCCATCACCTCTAGGCACGTGTGCGCTGCCACCTCTAGGTGTGCTTGCATCTCGGGTCTTCTTCGGGTGATGGATTTGATTGCATAAGTCTACATATGCAATCGAATCCTCACATGATTGTGTAGACAACTCTCTTTGGTCTACGATATCGATGTGATCTCCATCCGGAAATATGTCAGACAACAAAGTTGATGTACCTGGGCCATGCAGAGATCCGGCACCAATTGTCAAGATGGACGGGACGAACTATGAACTTTGGGCCATGCAGTTCATGATACTCACGAAGTCAGATGACAATAAGCATATTCTTAGATGATAAATCGGTGGAGAAAACAGGAGTTCACACCTCATGGGAGGTGGACGACGCATATGCTAAAGTCCGGTTGTCAGGTACATTGACGATCGAGATCGCCAATGATGTGTTACATCAACCTACGACCAAGGCCGTGTGGGATATTCTGGTCGCAACCTACCCTCAGGCACGGAATGAGACCAAGATACTCCAGTTGCAGCATGATATTTTCACAATCAAGTAGAGTGGAAGACCCTTACACTCGTTGTACTCATCCCTGCGCGGAATGTTTGAGAAGCTTCACAGCTTTATGCCTCTAACGGCTACTCCTGAATAGCAAAAGACTTACAGGAATGTTACCATGGTTGGTGTATTCCTTGCTGCACTTGATCCAGAGTATGATGTTGCACGCTCTCAGATCCTTGCGGATGCCACTATTCCTCCTATAGAGGAAGCATTTCATCGACTTAGGAGGATTAGTGTTCCGACTGCTACTACTGGTCAGAACTCTTTAGCAATGGCGGCATCCGGAGGTAGAGGTGGTTTTTCATCTTTTCATGGATGTGGACCCTGTGGAAGAGGGGGTCGAAACCGTCAGCCCTGTACTTATTGTCATCGTCCTGGCCGTCCAGACTTCGAAAAATCATGCCTCCTGCCTCATCTCCAGGAGGCCAATCAGATGTAGCAGCTTTAGCGTCTGCAAGTACATCTGCCTTTGCCAGTACATCAGGTAGCCCCAATGCCTTTACCTACTATCATGGATCTGAGATTAAAGAATTGATTATGGATTCCGGAGCGACACACCACTTATGCGGAGACAGAGAACAACTAACAACCTATAGACTGGTACCTCTGGGACGGATCGTAGTAATAGCTGACGGGACTCACTCCTCGATCACAGGACAGGGGGATATTACCTTGACGCCTTCCATGCGTCTACAAAATGTGTTACATGCTCCGGATTTCTCTATGACCATGTTGTCCATTAGCCAACTTACAAAGGATTTACACTGTCGAGCGATATTTGTCCCATCTTCTCTTGTTTTCAGGACATCCTTACGGGGCGTGTGATTAAGTGTGGCCGTGAGCAGAACGGACTTTATAGGTTGGTTCACACACCTTTTGCAAGAGCTTCCCATCAGTCATCCGGATCAGTCTCTCCCTATACGTGGCATCTACGTTTTGGTCATCTCCCTCTTCAGAAGATGTGTCACATCTTGCTGCAAATTTCTCCTAATTCATTTCAGTGTGAACGTGTCAGTTGGGAAAGCATCATCGAACAGCTTTTCTTAGTCATCAGAGTCGGAGCAGTAGCTCCCTATTTAAGTTGTTTCATGTCAAAATCGGGGGTCCAAGTCGTGTTCCTGATCATCAGGGACATCGTTTTTATCTGGTTGTTGTAGATGATTTTTCTCGTTTGCCGTGGGTCTTTCTATTGAAAAATAAATCTGAAGCAGGGGATGTAATCAAAAACTTTATTAATGAAGTGCGAAATGTTTTCTCGGCATATATGAAGTTTGTCAGGACTGATAATGCGTTGGAATTCTGCACTCGATCTATCTCACAGTTTTTGTCTTCCCGTGGTATAATTCACCAAACTTCTTGTCCTTATACATCTCAACAAAATGGTGTTGCTGAGAGGAAGCATCGGCATTTACTTGATGTCACTCGGACCCTTCTAATTCAGAGTCGTGCACCACACTCGTTTTAGGGAGATGGGGTCCTTACCGCATGTTATCTTGTGAATAATATGCTTTCATCTGTCTTGGGAGAGAAAATTCCTTTCTCTATGGCTTTCCCTGAGAAGGAGTTGTTCTCTCTTACTCCTCGTGTCTTTGGTTCGGTTGCATTTGTTCACCAATTGACTCCTGGTCTTGACAAGCTCTCTCCTAGAGCTGTCAAATGGGGTCCTTACCGCATGTTATCTTGTGAATAATATGCTTTCGTCTGTCTTGGGACTGAAAATTCCTTTCTCTATGTCTTTCCCTGTGACGGAGTTGTTCTCTCTTACTCCTCGTGTCTTTAGTTCGGTTGCATTTGTTCACTAATTGACTCCTAGTCTTGACAAGCTCTCTCCTAGAGCTGTCAAATGGGTGTTTGTTGGCTATTCCAGGACACAGAAAGGGTATCGACGCTATGATCCACTACGGCGGAAGTACTATATTAGTGTTGATGTCACATTTTTTGAGTCTGTCATGTATTTGTCTCCTACAGATAATAGGTTGGCCTCTTCAGAATCTGATACCGAGATCTACATGCCACCTCCACCTCCTACTCCTTTTTCTTCTCCTATTGTTATACCACCACCTCCGTTACCACCACCGCCTCCACCACCATCAGTCCTCTCTACACAGTCGCCTATGCAGTCTGTCCTACCATTACCCAAGTATAATACCCATCGATCAGCTATTGCTCATGGTCATGGTCAATCATCCAGCATACCCCAGGTATGTCATGATAACATGGTTTCTAACGATGGGAATGGCGATAATTATGTACAAGGATCAGTGCAGGAGGAGGTTCCTGAGGACATGGATATACCCATTGCTATTAGGAAGCAAAAGCATACATGTGCCTCGTATCCAATTGCTTCACATGTGTCCTTCCATCGCCTGCAGGGGAGCTTCACAACTTTACAGTTGCTCTATCTGCTGAGGAAGTGCCACGAACTTACCAGGATGCAATGAAAGATAGTCGCTGGCAATTAGCTATGGAAGAAGAAATGGCGGTCCTCCAATCACGTGGTACCTGGAGCTTGGTGTCTGCTCCTCCAGGTGCTTCTATTGTCAGTTGCAAGTGGGTATTTACCATTAAATATCATGTCGATGAGAGTCTTGATAGATACAAGGCAAGATTGGTGGCATGAGGGTTTACTCAAACCTATGTTGTCGATTACTTGGATACATTCTCTTCGGTTGCTCGCCACTCCACTTTACATGTTCTTCTCTTAGTCGTTGTGGTACCTGACTGGCTCATATTTCGTTAGATATTAAAAATGTATTTTTATATGGAGATCTACAAGAGGAGGTATACATGCAGCAGCCTCCGTGGTTTACTGCTGAGGGGAAGTGTCAACAGGTTTGTAGACTCCATACGGTGATATATGGCCTTAAACAAAGTCTAAGAGCTTAATTTCAGAAGCTCTCAGATCTGATTGAACGACAGGGGTTCAAAAGGTCAAATGCAGATCATTCTTTATTCATGCAGAGAACATCTACAGGGATAGTTGTCATCATGGTTTATGTGGATGATATAATTGTTACAGGAGATGATGCACAAGGAATAAAGATGGCAAAAAAATTTGTGCAGTCAATTTGTTACTAAGGATTTGGGGACCTTAAGATATTTCCTAGGGTTGGAATTTGCTAAGAATGCACAGGGCTTGTGATGACCCAAAGGAAATATGTTACAAATATGCCTATTGAGACGGGCATGATTGGGTGCAAACCATCTACTACTCATATGGACCCCAGCATGAAGCTATATGATGGGGATACTGATGAAGTTCGGAAAAACTCATGTATGTTACTATTACCAAACCAGATATTGCCTTTGTTGTGAGTCAGGTAAGCCAAATTATAAAGCAGCCCCGTCAGGTACATATCGATGCTATACACATGATATTGAGATATCTAAAATCGTCTCCGGGGACAGGATTGCTCTTCAAGAAAGGAGCAACTCTCACCGTATCCGCATGTGTTGACGCTGACTATGCACGGTGTCCTAAAGACAAAAAGCAACGTCAGGTTTTGTAGTATTTGTTGGCGGTTCCCTTGTTTCTTGGAAAAGCAAGAAACAAACCGTTGTGACTAGATCAAGTGCCGAATCCGAATATAAGGTCATGGCACAAGCGAGTACCGAAATGATGTGGGTTCAAGCAGTGTTGACAAATATGCACATAGAAGTTCCTCTACCTATGCAACTACAATGTGATAATCAAGTCGCTATGTTTATTGCAAACAACCTTGCATTCCATGAGAGAACTAAACATATTGAGGTAGACTGCCACTATACAAGAGATATGATTCAGAAAGGGTTGATATCTACATCACACGTCAGTTCAGGAGAGCAAATTACAAAAGCATCACTCAGAGGGTCATTCCTGAAGTGTTCATCCAAGCTGAGCAAGATTGACATCTATGTTCCAACTTGACGGGGAGTGTAGAAATATTTACATATTTTATGTACTCGTTTTATCAGTTTTATTTCTCTATACCTGTTTTGTGTAATCTACCTATAGGACTCTCCTCTATATAAGAGAGACTAGGCTTTTCAGAAACAATAAGCTATTGTTTTCTCCCAACAATAATAGAAGAGAAACTAGCAAAACAAGGCAGCATCCTCATCTTCAATCTTTACATCTACATTTCTTAAATCTATCAACAATGTATTTAAGCAATCTAGATGTTCTTTAATAGATGTACCTTCTTGCATGCGAAGAGAGATCAAATGTTGCTTTAATAGCAACTTGTAGGTCAGAGACTTCATTATGTACAGACTTTCAAGTCTCAACCACAAACCGATCGCGGAATCCTTATCGTCAAACCCCGTATAATCTCATCTGCCAAACACAGCATGCTCGTCGAGTACGTATTCTCTTCCTGCACCATCAACTCAAAGTGTCCGAATGCCTTCGCCTGTTCCTGATCCAACGATGTCCATATACCATGTTTCTTCATAAGGACGCACATCTTGATCTGTCATAAACTAAATCTGTTCCTCCCCGTTAACTTCTCGATCTTCAGGTTTTACATTATCTTGCTTGATGATCAAATCAGAACATGATGCTCTGATACCAGTTATGAATCGTGGAAGCACGCACAAATAAGACCAATCAAGCAAGAACGAAATACACTGATGCAAAAACTCAGAGGGTTCGAGTGCTTTTGCCCACTCCTGATCCAACGGTGCCTAGATGCCATGCTGCTTTAGAAGGGCAAGCATCTTGATCTACCATATAGACTGAATCCATTCTTCCTTGTGAACTTCTCGATCTTCAAGTTATGCGATGTAAACTTGATGATCTAGATGTAACCCGATACTCTGATACCAATTTGTTGTGAATCGCAGAAGCATGCACAAACGAGACCAATCAACCAAGCACGAAACACACGGATTTACAAGGTTCACAAGCAACTAGGTTATATCCTTGGGTGGCGGCAATCGATTTTCACTATGTGGAGAAATATGAGAAGTACAAAGGAAACCGAGAGCCCTAACCCTATATAGTTTATATACTACTCCCATAAATACGGATCCATGAAACAAACAGATCCATATACCCAAATACAAATAGAACTCATCATAAAAAATTTCATTGAGGGCGCCACCCCTATGCCCCTACAGGAGGGGAGCGCACCTGCTCCTCTCCTGGACCCCCTTTCAGGTTCGTTGACCGTGCAACGAGATCCCCGTCTTGTTGGGGTATGGTACATCAAAAGGGGATGCATACGAAGGTTCTTCGGCAAGGGTCAAATGGTTATGATTCAAGGCATATCAACAACAAATGCTCTCAAAACTTTCACCACTTAAAGCTAGATGAGCCGGTCATACAATGACAGAGTAATAAGCAGCTTGCTCTTCAGCCTCTTCCTTTCCAACTGCATTGTTCCGCATCATTTATCTCTTCTAGGTCTACGACATTTAACCATAGCAATAAGGATATCGTGTTCTCGGCATAAGCATCGAGGCCGCAGCAGAATTCACACCTATATAGGTTTGCACTATGTGGAGGTGGTAACATGGAGGGGAGAGATGACATCATTGCGAGGGAAGGACCTATCGAAGCAGAAAACGGGAATGTTTAAGGATCGCTTCAGGTAAAAAGATATGAGAAGAGGTAGTCCTAAGCTTCTATTCTAACAAGTGTTTAAGATTAAAAAAGATCTTATTATACAATTCATGATGATGAGTTGATGTGTTACATCTTTTATACATCTAAAGATAAACCACATTGATCAATAGCATCTTCTAAAACAAAAGGCTGATATAGCAATAACAGCAAAGGCATGTTTGTCTATGTACATCGAAAGATAAACCAAATTGATCATTACTATCTTCCTAAACAAAAGGTCGATATAGCAATAACTGCAAAGGCATGTTTGTATGAAGGAAGATCTTATGTAATGTAAAGAAAGTTGCAAAGGAGGCAACGTCTCCCAAAGAAGTTAGTCGAAAAGAGGTTGCAAAGGAAGTTGCGAATATGTAGTAGGAATATTGGTACTTTGACTGGCAAATCGATGGAGATACTAGATATGATGGAAAAAAAGAAGATTCGGATATTATGTCTCCAAGAGACAAAATGGGTTGGAGAGAAAGAAAGAGAGATCAAGAAGACAAGCTTTAAACTTTAGTGTTCATGTAAAGATTGTTGGAAGATAGATCAAGGAAAATAAACATAACAGAAAAGTACATAAACTCTAGAAATATCTCCACACTCCCCCTCAAGATGGAGCATAGATGTCAATCATGCTCATCTTGGAAGAACACTTCTGGAATGGCTCTATGAGCCATGGCTTGGTAAAGATGTCTGCAGTCTGCTCTTCTGAACTAACAGGAGAAGTAGAAATCAAGCTCTTTTGAATCATATCTCCGGTATAGTGGCAATCTACCTCAACGTGCTTTGTTCTTTCATGAAATGCAGGAATATTAGCAATAAATAATAATGCTTGATTGTCACATTGTAATTGCATGGGTAGAGGTACATCTATATACAGATCTTCTAACACAGCTCGAACCAACATCATCTCCGTACTTGCATGTGTCATGGCCCTGTACTCAAATCCAACACTAGATCTAGCTACCACTATCCGTTTCTTACTTTTGCAAGAAACTAAGGAACTGCCAACAAACACTGCAAAATCTAAAGTAGACTTCCGATCCCTAGGGCATCCTACATAATCCGCATCAGCAACAGACATTTTTGTTTCTTTCTTGAACAAATGTCCTGCACCTAGAGACGACTTTAAATATCTCAATATCATGTATATGGCATCCATATGAACTTGTCTAGGTTATTCCATGAACTGACTCACCTGACTTACAGCAAAAGCGATGTCAGGTCCAGTGATAGTAATATAGAGAAGCGTTCCCACCATTTCTCTATATATTCTCCTGTCAACATCCTATGTATCATCTTCATATAACTTCATGCTAGGATCAATGGAAGTGGTCGAGGGTCGACAGACGATCATGCCCGTCTCAACAAGCATGTTTATAATATACTTCCTTTGGGTCATCACAAGACCTTGCGCATTCCGAGCAAATTCCAACCTCGGAAAATATCGTAGGGTACCAAGATCCTTAGTCACAAGCTGATGGCCTAGAAATAGTTTTGTCATATTTATCCCCTGCATATCATCTCCCGTAACAAGTATATCATCAATATATACCATGATAACGACAGTACCTCTGGGAGTCTTCTGGATAAACAATGAATGATCAGCATTTGATCTTTTGAACCCTTGCTTCTGAATTAGGTATGAAAGCTTCTAAAACCATGCCCGCGAGCTTTGTTTAAGACCATGTATGGCCTTGTGAAGTCTACACACCATCTGATACTCCTCCACAACAGCAAACCCCGGAGGTTGCTGCAAGTAGACTTCTTCCTGCAAATCCCCATACAAAAAGGCATTCTTAACATCAAGCTGAAACAAGGGCCAATTACAACACGTAGAGCAAGGCCTTAAATGTCGAATTTCGGTTTCGTTTCGGTGACTAAACAAAATGAAATTTAGGCCGAATTTCGGTCGAAATTCAACAGAAATTTTGATCATTTCGGACGCCTTTTTAACTAAGACCTCCAAATTTCGGTCGATATAAGGGCATTTCGGCTGGATTTCGCTTACCCACGTGCCACTAGCCTTGCTTTGTCAAGGTTGTCATCTGCATGATATTTGACAGTAAGTACCCATTTACAACTGACAACAGAAGTTCCTGGAGAGCAACAACCAAGCTCCATGTACCACGAGACCGCATATCAGCCATTTCCTCCTCCATGGTTCAATGCCAGCAACTATCTTTCAAGACGTCCTGATAATTCCGTGATATCTCCACGGTAGATAAGGCCACAACAAACCTCTAAAAATCACTAGTGAGGCGATGGAATGAAGCCTGTGAAGCAAGTGGATAGGATGCACATGTCCGCTTCGGCATAAGGCAATAGGTACATCCAAATCATCAGCAGTACCCGCTGGTATGCTATTCTCCTGCAAAGACCCCTGCACTTGCACATTTTTAGTTCCGCCGTTAGTAATATCACCTAGACATACCTGGGGCGGGGTAGATGAATGA
Source organism: Ottelia alismoides (assembly GCA_037367405.1). Taxonomy (NCBI): domain Eukaryota; kingdom Viridiplantae; phylum Streptophyta; class Magnoliopsida; order Alismatales; family Hydrocharitaceae; genus Ottelia; species Ottelia alismoides. Next base: position 1,291,996 of record JAZKJV010005492.1, read on the forward strand.
CGACTTCCGTGAGCAAGAACAGGACGACGAGAATAAAATCTCGATAAAGGTAGTACTGGTAGTTGTGGAGGAGGTGGTGGTGGTGGTGATGATGGTGGTGGTGAAGCAGTAGGAGTTGATATGTGAAAAGACGTCCGCAGAGGAGGAGGTGGCCCATAAATCTCATCATCAGTAGTAGAGGAAGTCAACCTATCACCTGTACGCGAGAAATACATCACCTACTCAAAGGTGACATCGACACTGATATAATATTTCTTGTTCACAGGGTCATAGCATCTGTAACCATTTTGATTACGAGAGTACCCAAGAAACACACACTTGACAGTCCTAGGTGAGAGTTTGTCAAGTCCCGGAGTGAGCTGATGAACGAAATAAACAGAGCCAAAGACACGAGGAGTTAGGAAGAACAATTCCTTGTCAGGAAAGACAACTGAAAGAGGAACTTTCTCACCTAAGACGGAGGAGGACATATGATTCACCAGATAACACACCATAATGACAGCACTACCCCAAAAAGACACAGGAGCACAACTTTGGATGAGTAAAGTCCGAGTGATATCGAGAAGATGGCGATGATTTCTCTCTGCAACAACATTTTGTTGAGACGTGTAAGCACAAGTCGTTTGATGGATAATGCCGCGAGACAAGAAGAATTGTGAAAGAACACGAGTGCAAAACTCCAAGGCAATATCCGTACGCATAATTTTCACAGTAGAAGAAAAAACGTTCTGAACTTCATTTATAAGATTTTTTATTACATTCCCATCGAAAGATTTATTCTTTAACAAAAACACCCATGACAATCTAGAGAAATCATAAACCACGACTAGGTAAAATATGTGTCCCTGGTGATCAGGGGCACGACTCGAGCCCCAAATGTCAACATGCAATAATTCAAAAGGGGAGCTAGTGCTCTGAGACTGACGACTAGGGAAAGTAGATCAGTGATGTTTTCCCAACTGACACGCTTCACACTGAAAAGAACTCGGTAAAATCTAAGACAGGATATGACGTAGCTTCTGAAGAGGGACGTGACAAAAGCGTAGATGCTAAGTAAAAGAAGAGATTGTTCCACTGGACTGAGATGAGACACCATCATAAGGAGTTCGGATCAACCGATGGAGACCGTCATGTCACGACCACAGCCAATCACCTTGCCCGTAAAAATGTCCAGAAAAAGAAGAGACAATGGGTCAAAAATAGTGCGATAGTGCAAATCCTTCGTAATCTGACTGATAGATAGTAAGTTCATTGAAAATCTGGAGAATGCTAGACATTCTGCAGACGCATAGAGGGTGTCAAACTGATCTCTCCCTATTCAATGATGGGGGAATGGGTCCCATCAGTTATCACTACAGATCGTCCTGGTCCAGTATGCAAGGTTTGAAAAAACGAAAGGCGGGACGAGGCGTTTTCCCTGGAAGCGAGGCGAGGCGTAGCCTCGAGGCGGTCGAGGCGTAAGCCTCAGTTTTGTATAGAAAAGTAAATATAAAATATATAATACATATATTTATTGAAGAAATAATATAATCTGACAAACATATAGTATATAACAATGTAATATATGATGATATTATGAAGATAAGAACATGAAAAAAGGATATATCAATGACTCAATGCCATAAACCTTTCTAAATTTCTACCTAATCAAACGAAAATCATTGGTTATAACTTATAACTATCACTAAAAAATTATCTAAAAGGGATTGGCTATAGTTGTCATTATAAATATCGAAGGTGTTGATATGAATCATATGATTTGAATCCTAACTATATGTTCTACTATACCCAGGTGAAGAACGGTTGTATGCATCCCCCCTGTTGCACCATACCCTACCAGAACGGGGGTCTCGCTGATTCGAATTCGTATACACATTTTTATATGTTTAAGGATGTAATAGTAAGCGTTCACTAAAATAATTTGGCATGTTAATGGTAAATATGAATATGAAATATGTCAAATTCAAGCATATGAATATGAAAGAGATCAAATTTAAGCATACATTTTGCATAAATTAATAGTTAGATATAATTAATAGTAAATATGAAGTAGTTTGCTGAAATAGTTACACATAATTAATAGTAAATGTGGATTTATGAGTACGAAAGAAACATCAGATTTAGGCATTTAACTTGTATAATCATTATCCTAAACAAGTATATATTTATAAGATTCTCAAACCACCATGTAACTATCAAAATCATACAAGAAATCTTCAAAAAAAACAAAAACGCCTCGGAAAACGCCTCGACCGCCTCGAGGCGGAACGCCTCGAGGCTACGCCTCAGCCAGTCGAGGCGCACGCCTCACTGGACAAGGCCGAGGCGCACGCCTCGAGGCTAAAAATGCCCGCCTCGCCTCGAGGCGTACGCCTCGACCGCCTCGAGGCGCGCCTTTTAATACCATGCCAGTATGATGTAAGCTTATCTTTGTCTCGACAAAGATGATGTGTCGCACCGGAGTCCATAATCCATTCTGAAACATCAGAACCATGACAGGACGTAAAGGCATAAGCACTACCTGATGTGCTAGCAGGGGCTGACGTACTAGCAGAAGTTGAAGATGCTATGTCCGAGTGACCTCTTGGAGAGTTAGTAGAGGCAGGAGGTATGATATCACGGACTCTGGCAACAAGATCCTCAAACCATTGATCTGAAGTAGATGGTTGTGGAGGCGCAACAGGCTCGGCTACACGGGCTGATGCAGGAAAACCATGCTTAGAATAGCATGTATCCTCCATATGACCAGGACGATGACAAAAGATGCAGGGCTGACGGAAGCAGCAACCTCGACCCCGAGGTCCATGGTCACGGAAAGAATAAGAGGCTCCTCTACCTCTGTAAGCTGTTATCGCCAAAAGGAGTGGAGTAATAGTAGCAGAGGGAACTGTATTTCTGCTAAGCCTTCGATACACTTCCTCCATTAGAGGAATAGTAACATCTGCAAGGATCTGCGAGCGAGCCGCATCATATTCCCGGTCAAGCGCCGCTGGTAAGAGCCCCACCATTGTAACATTTCATAACGTCTTCTGCTGCTCAGGAGTCACCGTAAGAGGAATAATGATGTAAAACTTTTCAAACATCCCTCGCAGGGATGTATATAACGAATGCAAAGGCCGACCATTTTGCTTGACCGTAAATATATCATGCTAAAGTTGGAGGATCTTGGTCTCATTTCTCATCTGCGAGTATATCGCGGCAAGGACGTCCCACATTGCGTTAGCAGTGGGCTGATGGAGTACATCATTAGCAATCTCCATAGTCAATGTGCCTGAAAGCTAGACTTTGGCAAACGAATTATCAACCTCCCATGAGGCATAAATCCCAGTCTTCTCTGTCGGCTCATCTTCGGTAAGAATGTGCCTCTTACCATTGGACTTCATGAGACTCATGAACTGCATCGCCCAGAGCTCGTAGTCCGTCCCGTCCATCTTGATTATGGATGTTAGACTTTTGAAAGCACCTACGGAGGGCATGTTGACTTTGTTTTCTGACATTGATGTCGGAGATTGAGAACTAGGGTTTGTAGATCAAGGAATAAATGTCTACATATACTTCCAAGGATATGAGTGCATATGTAGACCTATGCACTCAAATCCATAAGTAATGATAGAGGTGGAGATGGGGGGGGCGACGCAGCCTAGATGGTGGTGGCGGGGGGAGGGTGGGAGCGAGAGAGGAGAGGCGGCGGAAGGAAGGTGGCGGCAGGGGCGCGGCGCCTGCGAGATGAGAGAGAGAAGGTGGCAACGTCGACGAGAGGAGAGGATGGCTAGGGTTTTAGGGTGGTGGCTCTGATACCATGTTGGAAGAAGAGAATGAGAAGATGTTTATTCCAAAAAATCCTAGGCTCTCTTATATAGAGAAAGCCTATGGGTAAATTACATAAGATGGATTAAGGAAAATAAACTTAACGGAAAAGTACATAAACTCTAGAAATATCTCCACAAAGTTAAGGACAGAAATGATGTTGGAGTGGTTGTTCACAAGAATTTGAAGGATTGTATGATTGAGGTGCAAAGATTCGGAGATCGGATTATTTGTTAATAGTAGTGCTCGAAGAAAAATTCTGAATATAATCTTTCTTTAAGCACCGCAAATAGATTTAGATGAAAGGATTAAACAAGCTTTTTGGGAGGATTTGGATAAGACAATGCAAGGAATGCCACAAAGAAAGATGGTTTGCCTGGGTGGAGATCTTAATGGATGTGTGGGAAAGGATGATTCAGGATATGCTCGTGTTCATGGAGGACATGGCTTCGGGGATGGAAACAAAGATGGAAAAGTCATTTGGATTTGTAATGGCTTATGATATTTTCATAGCAAACACTTTCTTCAAAAAGAGGGAGAAGCATTTAATTACTTAAAAGAGCGGCCCGACTAGAACACAGATAGATTACTTTGCCTTGCGAAGAAGAGATCGGTTGTGTTGCAAAGACTGCAGAGTAATCCTAGGAGAGAGTTTGACCACCAAACATCGCTTGTTAATCATAGATGTATAAATAAAAGGATTGGTAAAGAAAATGAGGGTTTCCAAAATCACTATAATTAGATGGTGGAATCTTCATTTGCAGCAATCAAGCTTTTCGGAGAAGATTTTAGAAGACTTATCTTAGGATTGTAACGGAAGTGCAAACGAGATGTGGGAGGCAGTAGCATCCTGTATACGAAGAGTAGCCAAAGAGATGCTAGGCGAGTCAAAGGCAAGAGCTCCAGCTAAAAGGAGGCTTGGTAGAGGAGTGGGTGCAAGAGAAACTCAAAATTAAAAGAGCATGCTTTAAACCTATATCTAAGGATAGAACGGATTAAACTTTCACAAACTACAAATAGCAAAGAAGGAAGAAAAGAATGATGTAAACGAAGCTAAATCAAAAGCTTATGTAATTTTCTACAAAAATCTCGACTCTAAGGAGGACCAGAAGGATATATTCAGGTTGGCTAAAGCAAGATAAAGAAACACCAAAGACCTTTCTCAAGTGAGATGCATTAAGGATGAGGAAGGTCACATACTTATTGAAGGATATGGGAAAATCCTCAAGCGCATCACGGAAACGTGATGATCGTATCATATACAATCACGAGCGACTAGTCACACTAGTTGCTCAATGCAGCGGAATTTAAAAAAAAATAAAATGATGAAACCACATAATCCAAAAACACTTCTTGGATCATTTCATCAAAACCACAAATAGGTATAAGGTTTACCTCTTGAAGCGTGGTTGTGATCGAGTCTCCAAACCAAGAGACCTCCTGTCTCAAGTCCGATCCAACGGAGGATACGCTTACGAGCGCGTTGATGAGACGCGTGCTCTTCGCAATCCATGTTGATGATCCAAGCGGCAGATCTCCTGATCTCGCCACACGAGATCCAACATCTTCTTCACGAACGAAGCACACCGAAGGAGATGGAGATCCACGAGTAGATGATCCGGCAGTACAACGACGATGTTGCGGCAATGACAACTCTCACAAAAGCTCTATATTGGAGGGCCACTATAAGAGAGAGAGAGAGAGGCTTGACGTGTGGAGAAAGAGAGGGAGCATTCATAATTGTGTATCTCGATGAGCAAGGGGCGCCTCTTCTTATATAGGGTTTTGGGAGTTCTTGGATCCCAATTCATGGACAACACACAATCAATGGTTGAGATTGATTTGTGTTTCTTTCAATGGATAAGATGTTGTTGTAAAAAACACAACAACAAATGATTTAATTTAAATTAATTTCTATTGATAAATCAACACAATTAATTTCAAATCAATTGGCTAGTCTTGAAGATAATGAGGAGACTAACCACATCCCCTAAAAATAGGGGACGGCTACTCTTCTCATGAGATCTCACTATCTCATGAGATCTCATTGTCTCATGAGATCTCATTATCTCATGAGATCTCCAAGATTTACAACAACAATTGTTGTAAATTATTTCACAAAAATAATTCATAATTATCAAGTGAAATATTGCAATCATGCCATTGAAAAAATGTGAATCACATTCACATCGCAAAACAAAATATAAATTATATTTTCAATTAATTATCCTATGTGAATCCAATTCACATCAATAATTAATCAACAAATATAAATCACAAAATAGCTCTCTATTATATATTATAAATCACATTTATAATATATATGATTAATATGGATAGTGCTATCCATATTATTCATATTCAAGATAATTAAATCACATTTAACCATCTTGGACCTCTATTCTCATGAGCCCAAATAATATGAATCACATTCATATTATTCACATCTTTAGATAATTAAATCACATTTAATTATCTTAGATAACTCTCCTTATAATATGAATCAAATTCATATTATTCATGATAATTAAATCGTATTTAATTATCAAGTTTCTCAATGCTCGGATACATATATTAACAATGAAATTATCCATGAACTCTTTCAAGGATAATGCGCTTTCTCCACGGATACTTGGAGATAAGGATAGGGCAATTGTATTATTGCACGTATAGTGACTTGGATATTGAGATCAAATCTCAAATCCAGATCTTGCGAACCTCCCGTAGATGTTTGATTAAATCAAAGTCGTAGATCTAATCTTCTCATTGCATCTGAATCACATTTAGATCAATGTCCAACATTTGGACTAGGATTAGATCACTTCGCTATGAGAGGAGTCCCTAAAATCCAGAGCAATTTCATCACCCCCTCGGAATGAAAGCGTCATGGTTATACAACCGTTTATGATCACATCACCCTCAGGTCTTCCCAATACTTGTACATCCTGCATACCGGAAGATCCAGATTAAACCCGAAGTTTTAGATCTCTTTCAGACTGTCTCCTTCAAGGTTTCATCATTAAGTTTTCTCATTCTATCATCGGGAGGCGCTATCGATCATATACTTTCCAAAAGCATATATCATACCTAGGTCTTGATCATATACTTTCCAAAACTAAATATCAAACCTACAAATTTAGTCAAGCTTCCAAAGCGAGACGACCATGCACGGAATTTGATTCTTCCCAATATCTCATGAGTGAGCTCATATCTTCCGGTTCAGTAATGAATATGTATGATCCCTTTGAGAGATCGTATTACTCATATGCCCTCGCATGCACACCAGCACGCTGGTGTGTAAACCTTGATTAGGTCATCAACCTATTGATCTGCCAAATGTACATACTTAGACATATAGTAACACATCTGTCTCCGGTCAGAGGATGCGTGCCTATCTCGTGACAACATACAACATAGGACTTTGGTTATCTCGATCTCGTTAAGTCAACTCTTTGACCTAACTTATCTAACACCTCCGAATCTCTATTCCTATGCAGAGGACCTGCATCAAGAGGTCGGTTAGATATCAGCCTTTAGAGAAAGGACTGCCATCTCCTTTTTTTGAAGTCTAAAACTTCGGGGGAGACACGCCGTGGTGCTCGTCCCTTTTTTATTAAGCTAGAAAGCCAAAAAGATATATACAGGGAAAGAAACAAGAAAAGAGAGACAAGTCTACATAGAACCCACCTCAACATCCGAGCGTGAGCTACAAAAGCGACCAGTCGACAACTAGACGGGCCGAGAGAGACAAGACATTTTCTTTGTAAAAACGCTGGCCCCTAAAAATTGTGGCGTTCCGCCCCAACCAAATCGCCCAAATGCATGCCAAGGGACGCAAGAGATCCCTGCGATCCCTATCCTTGTTGAACAGAACAGAATCTCAGAAAGAAGCTGAGTCATCAGTAGCAATCCAAACCAACGTCGCCGCCTCCCAAACGCCCGCAATCACAGGACACGTAAAAAAAATGGTCTAAGGTTTCCACGTCGTTGTCGCAAAGAACACAGTCCTCCGAGACCGAGCTGAGCATCCTAGCACACTGGTCCCTCATTAAAATCCTCCCCCCTACGAAAGAGCTATGGGAATATACCAACCCTCTCCGGGAGCTTCAAGGCCCACAAAAAGTTGCAGTCACGAAGCAAGGGATTCGTCCGCTACTGGGAGTGGTGGGAGATCGCCATGAAAGCCTTCCTTGTCGTGAAAGGTTCCCCCTGCCAGGCCCAGTGATTTCTTCCCCGCGTGGGCCTGGGCGCACCATCAATAGAGTCCAAAAGACCAAGAAGCTCCTCGAACCTTTGGTCGGAGAGATTGCCATGAAGGATTGGAAGCTAGCCATCCCCGGACCAACAAGAGGCCACAGAAGCATGATCATCAGCCCCCAAAGCAAATAACTGCGGGAACAATTCCCCAAGAGGAGTCCCACCAGCCCACCTGTCCGTCCAAAAACGGAAAGTCCTCCCGTCACGAAGCCTTGAGAGAAAAAGATTAGAATATCGTTGGCCCACCGCCAGCACCCCACGCCAGAAAGGCGTCCGTGATCGGAGACAGCCAGCCGGCCCAGGCATCATCCCACGCAAGCCATGAATCTCACGCAAGACGGTAGAGCAGAAATCCTCGCTGTCACCCTACAATATGTTCACCCATTTCAAGAGAAGGGCACCATTGACACGGTCCAGCCGACGAATAAAACCCACGTCACACTTACGTTTCGTCACATCCTCCCACCCCACCAGATGCGGCCCACACGCAAATGGCCCCTTCCTCCCCCACAAAAACCTACACATCAACTTCTCAATACGCCTTCGAACCCCCTCAAGAAGCTGCCAATTGGAGAGATAATAAACGACGATAGAAGATAAAACCAACATGATGAGGACGAGGTGACCACCCCTCGAAAGCAAGGTCGAACTCCACCCGGAAAGCCGCATCTCCACCTTCTCCACCACCTTGGACCAGTCGCGCATCCGAGCCCGTCCCGTACCCAAAGGCATGCCCAGATAATTAATCGGGAGATGGACAGGGAGCGAGCCCAGGGCCAACCCACAATTAGCCGCCTCCTCCGCATCCAAGCCAAATGGGACCACCTTAGACTTGTTCGCATTTATGAACAGGCCCGACAACTCGCTGAAAACCTCCAAAGTCGCCGCCATGCCCCTAACCTCATCACGCCCTCCCACTAATGAACACGATCGTATCGTCGGCGTACTGACGGATCGGAATCACCCTCTCGTCACAGAAGAAGCCTATAGAGAAACCACTATCAACCACACGATCCGCCATCCGAGCAAGCACATCAACCGCCACCACAAAAAGCAAGGGGGCCAGAGGGCAGCCCTCACACACACCCCTCCGCGGCTGGAAGCGATCACCTGCCAAGCGCCCATTGATCATAACCGCGAAGGAGGCCATAGAGACACACCGGCGCATCCAAGAGATCCAAATCTCTGGAAAAACACGAGCCCTCAAAACCGACCACATGAAACTCCAATCGAGCGAGTCATAAGCTTTAGCAAAGTCGACTTTCCAAAGCACTCCGCGAGTCCCTTCCCTTGCCCAACTCGCGACCATCTCTGAAGCCAAAGCCGTGACATCAGCAATTTGACGACTACGAATGAACGCCGCTTGAACCGGGGAAATGATACCATCAAGCACCAGGGCTAGCCTACGAGCGAAGACCTTCGCCGCAATCAAATAAAAACCATTCGAAATAGCAACAGGACAGAAGTCCTCAATACGTTCGGCGGAGGATAATATCAACAGCAGTATAATGATAGCCCTATTGATTTTGTTGAAGCCAGCATTACCTCCGGAAAATTCGACAATGACCTCCAAGACCTCCCGCCCCACCAGCTCCCAAAAATCTTTGTAAAAAGCAAACGGGAACCCATCCGGCCGTGGCGACCCATTATCGTTAAGATCCCAGACGGTCCTCTTAACCTCTTCCAAAGACACCTCCTTCGTCAAGTCATCGCGAAGCAAAGGCGAAAGAGTCTAGGCCCCAGCCCCAGACCACTTCCAACGCCTGGGCTTGCGCCTAGAGGAAAGGTCCTTGAAATACCGCGCGACTTCCCTCCCCAGGTCCTCCTCCCCCACCACCACCCTGCCATCGATCGAGATGGAGCGAAGAAAGTTCGAGCGTCTCCTGTCGCTAGCCACCCATGGAAGTAAGACGACTTGGCGCCCCCCCCCCTTAACCAGAAGATTCCTGCCCTCTGACGCCACTCCGTCACCCGCTTCCGGTCCTCAATCTCCACCCTCCTCTGGGCAGCCGACCTGGAGGCCAACTTGTCGGCACGAAGATCCCTGAACCCTTCCAGAGAATCGAAAGAGCTCACGATCTCCTCCGCCTCCTTTCTGGCCGCCACCCGAGCAGCCCTCGACTCTTTCTTAAAAACGGCCAATTTTTTCCGCAAAAAATCCAGCTTCCGAGCAAATCTCACCACAACGCTCCCGGTCCCAAATATCCGCCACAAAGCTCTTGAAGCTGTCTTCCAAAAGCCAACATTTCTCGTATCTAAAAAAACCTATAGAGGAAGACGACACACCCGAGTCCCACACGATTGGGGTGTGATCCGAGAAGGAGCGAGGGCAGGAGGAGACAAGAGCTAGAGGGAAAGCAGCCATAAGGTCCCCAGAAGCCAGAAACCTGTCAATGCAAGACCTCGAGATCGAATTTCTCCACGTGTATAAAACGTCAGACGCATGCAGAACCTCCAGAGCCAGAGAGTCAATAAACTGAGCAAAGTCTGCCGAACCCGGATCCGAGCCCTCCCTCGACCGGGGTCTATCCGCAGCGTGCAAAGTTACATTAAAATCCCCCCCCAATCAGCCAAGGGATATCCACGACATGGGGACTAATTTGGATAAGCTGCTCCCAAAGTTCCCTCCTCTTAATATAGCAGCATGGTCCGTAAGCACAGGAGAACGCAAAAGTAGAGGAATCATCCAAACTCGTCAGGATCACAGTAATAGCATGGCATCCCCTGAAGACTGAGTTGAGGGAGAAAATCGCCGACCTCCACGCAATGAGGAGGCCGCCCGTCGAACCCTCCGCATCCAAAGCACGGACCTCATCCAGGCTCCCCGCACCAAACGACCGCCATTAGGTCTTCCCCCATCTCCCGAAGCTTAGTTTCCTGAAGCAACACGACATCGCATCCCCACTCCGTGAACCTCGCACCCAAGATTCTTCGCTTATCTGCCTCCCCCAACCCCCGAACATTCCAAGAAAGCACCTTCATGAGGAACCTTCCGTGCACCCACCGGATCAAACCACGCCAGCAGCAGCCGCCACCGCCTCTTTCAGAGTGAAGAAAGTCTGTACCTCTCCCACCCGCGAGCGTAATCTGTTTCTCCTCCTGTACCTCTTTGCAGATCTTCTTCCAGACTCCCCTTCTACCTCAGCAGCCACCGGGACCTCCAAAGGCATCTCGAACCGATCAGGAGAGAAGGGCCGAGACAAAGAGGAAGGAGACCCCTGTTGAAGAACCGTGTCCCCTTCCACGCACGAGGAGGAAGAGGGGGAGCCATGAAGCGAAGGACTCCATCCCCCCCAACCGACCGCACAAGCACCTCCCCAAGAGCGGGAAAGGGTCTGGCCGCAGGATCAAGCTCAGGCGGATCAAGCTCCGCAATCCACCCCACCACAGATCCACCCCAGTGATCGAAAGAGGACCCGCCCAGATGACGGGTCACCTGAATATCAGAATCGAAAGCCCGTAAAGAGAGCCCGTGCGTCCCTTTCCAAAGGCAAAAATCTCTCACTACTCCCGAAAAAGTCCCCTCCACGTGACCAAAGAAACCGCCAAGAGAAGCAACAATGTAGTGATCCCATGAAGTGGAGTTGAAAGGACGTACGAAAGAACCGAGAGGGCGCACGAAAATATCATGGCGGGACAAGTCCCACGAAGTGACGCCATGCAGGGACACTTATTCCTCGGATATCGAAGCGACGCCCTTCCCTCTTCCCGCCTCCGAAGGCACGACCACTACCCCTTGACCCACCGCCGACGGCGGCGGAGGAGATACGACCGACAACTCCAACCGGTAATTGAAACAGCCGATCTTCAAATTCTCGAAGAAGACGCGGTCCACCGCTTCATCCAAGAAGGTCTTACTGCACTCCATGAGAACCCTCGTCGTGAGAGGGTCGGAACCCGGGGACATTCCATCTTCAGTGATCGTCAGAACCTCAACCCACCTCCGCAGCGGTCGCCTGAGGCAATGAACCGAACGTGACAGGAAAGGAATGCCACGAACCTCAACAACACAGACTTCGACGTCCAAGCAGGCCTCGTCCGCAAAGCGCATGTCCCTCCAGGCGACCCCGCCCGCCAAACCGCCCCGAACCAGCCTGAGACGATGCTCGTCCGACAGCCCCCTAACACAGCACCGCCTAGGGCCCAAAGCGAAGACGTCCCCAGAGAACTGATCGCCCAGGATCTCGCGGAGAAGGTTGTGCACATCGGCGATGGGCATGCACTCATTCACGAAGAAACCAATGATCGCCCTGCGACCATCCGACCTCCGAGAGCCCTCTTACTGATCAAGTATAACATCACAACAGGAACCCTTGGCCAACGCAAACACCATCTTCCGATCCGAAGACGTGCCTCCCTCCGAGGAGTGGCACGTACCATCAGCCACCACTTGAGCAAACGAACGACCTTCAATGCAATGCGCAGCCTCCCACGTGGGGGATACCCCCGTCGGAACAACCGAGCCCCCTGCCGCAAACCGACTCCTTCCATACCGCGAACGAGAACCACAATCGATCCTCTTATGGCCCAAACCTCCGCATGCAAAGCAACGCGGTCGAGAAACGCAAATTGCCGCCAAATGCCCCCTCAAACCACAGCGGAAACACCTCCTCTCCGGCTTCCGGTGGGAGACATGCACCCACCGCTCCCCCCCAGCATCAGCAACCACCCCACTCGCCGCCACGAACTGCGGACTCCCTCAACGAGAGCAAGACCCCCCCTTCTCCACACCAGCAGTACCGCTTCAACCTCCGACCTCCAAGAACCCCTGACCAACCCTCCCCTCTTCGCCTGTATCGAGGACATCCCCCCTGTTCGAAGCACCATGAGCACCACCCCTCCTGCGCCAACTCCGCTCACCCTTTAGCACCGGAAGCCGCACCTTCCTCCGGAGCACCACTCCTCGCTTCCTCCCTCCAATGCCCGCTCGCACCACCGCTCGCACCTCCGCTAACCATCTCGCCAAAAAAATTTGTCGTCCTTAAAAATTACCTGGTTTGCCAGAAGTGTTGGGGACTTATTTGTTGTGCACCTCCAATGGTTCGATTGCCATCTCCTTCTCAGGTTGGAGATCCTCTCTTAACAATCATTTCGCGGTGCTTGAAGAGTCCTCAATCTAACTCTTTAGATATTTATCCAAGCACCAGCCTCTATGATTCAATAATTGAATCAACGGTTGTATGATCAATAAGATGGCCATGGTACATAACCCTAATTGTACTAAGGGGTCTACTATGCAAATTAATCATTCTTCATTACGGATCAAGAAAATGATATTCGCAATAACATTTATTGCATAATGGCTCGCCATGGGCTCACATGTCCAACACTTATTACTCAAAAGGATATAGAGACTAGATGGAAGCAGTACTTCCATAAGCTCTTCATTAGGGAAGGAAATAGAAAGATCACTTTGGGAGATCTAGCTAGTAGCGAAAGATTTTTGAATCATGCAAGCCAGTGTTGTCAAAGGCGCTCGAGGCGCACGTCTAGGCGCTAAGGTGAGGCAAGCCCAAGGCACCTTGCCTTGCTTCAGGCGAGGCGTTTTGCCTTAAGCGCTGCCTAGGCGAGCGCCTGGCATAAGGCACCAGGAGCTTAAGGTGAGCGCCTGAAGCAAAACTGGGGCTTTTTGCTGCATTGTTTGTATTTTCTTTTTTGAAAAAAAAATGGATCAATATTAGTTCTGAGTAAAATTTGCACATGTTTATGTGTGTGTGTATGCATACAAATACATGCATCAACTATACATACACTAGTAATACACATACATATACATATAAACACTAAGCTATACATAAACACATACATTTATGCATGCATATTAATTATAAGTATTATAACAAAAAACATAATATATACATACAAACGCATATATGTATATATAACATATACACATATACATGTAAATATATGTATATTCATGCATATCCATGCATACACATATGTACACATGTACATGTATACACATGTACACATATTTACATGTACTACACATATATACATGTAATAGACATTAACTTATAAATGTTTATGCATAAATACATACATGTTAGTCCTTAATTCTACATATACACGTACATTTATACATGTTAGTTCTGAATTCTATTTACACATTACATTTATATTAGTTTTAAGTAACATAATTGCAAACATAATATATACTTAACATAATTGCAAACATAATATATACTTACATACACATATATGTATACATAAATAAATAGCCATGCACTTACATATATATTGGATTGATATTAGATGTAATTTATACATGTTAGTCATTAATTCTACATATACCCATATACATGTTAGTCCCTAATTCTATAAGTCTACATATACACATACATGTTAGTCCTTAATTCTACATATACACGTACATTTATATATGTTAGTCCTAAGTTCTATTTACACGTTACATTTATATTAGTTTTAAATACTATAATTGCATACATAATATATACTTACATACACATATATTGGTATATATAAATAAATATACATACACTTATATATATATATATATTGGATCGATATTAGATTGTAATTTAGGTGTGTGAACGTGTGCAATATTTTTAAAAACATACGTGCATGTACATATAAATATACATATATATGTATATGTATAGGTATATAAGATTATATTTACATAAATATATGTAATATATATAATGCCTCGATTGTCTCAGGCGAGCGCCTAGTCAAGCACCAAGCACATCGGGCGTTTTGGACTCCTACCGCCTTAGGGCGCCTCACGCCTTTGATAACACCGGTGCAAGCTTTAGACGAATACAAAGGAAGTAGAGGAGGCATTGAAGGCGATGAGACCTGCAAAAGGTGTAGGACCTGATGGCATTGCTATGGAAGTTTAATGAGTTTTAGGTGTGCGCGGTTTGACTTGGCTTACAAATTTATTTGAAGTTATTTGGCGAAGCAAGAAAATGCCAGAAAAATGGAGAAGCCTTGTGTTGCATCTTTATAAGAATAAAGGAGGCATTTAAAATTGTTCAAATTACAGAAGTATCAAGATGATGAGTCATGCCATGAAAATTTGGGAGTTTGTGATCGAAATAAGATTGAAGCACCTTTCCAAAGTAAAACAAAATCAATCCGGGTCCAGGCCAAGATGATCAACTATTGAAGTTGTCCACTATGCCAAGATGCTCAACTATTGAAGCTGTCCACTTGCTGAGGAGAACAATGGAAATTTATAGAGCTAAAAGAAAGAACCTCCATATGATTTTTATTGATATGGAGAAGGCTTATGATTCTGTACCACGGGAGATATTGTAGAGAGTTTTGGAGAGAGACAAGTACATGTCATTTACATTAACCTCATAAAAAATGTGTATGATAGGACTTCATCTTGTGTAAGGATACAATCTAGGAAGAAGTATTATTTTGCTATCAACATTGGTATGCATCAAGGTCCAGCTTTGAATCCATTCCTTTTAACTTTGATTATGGAAGAGTTGACAAGTCACATTCAGGATAAGATATCTTGGTGTATGTTATTCGTTGATGATAATGTGTTAATTAAAGAGACAGACGGGGGAACGGGGGAGCGATGAGTGCGAGGTGCGGAGCGAGCGGTGCGAGTGGAGCGAGTGCGAGATGCGAAGCGAGTGAGATGGGGAAGGCGGTGCTCGACTCAGGGGAGGGTGAGAAGCGAGTTAGCGCCTTCAAGGTGGAGCCCCTGCCAGGTGAGGGCGGGGAATGGAGGAGTATATCGCATAAGAAACCTGGGCGGAGGTGCTTCCATTGTGGGATCAAGGGGCATGTTGCCTCTTTATGTCCTTAACCCCCTAGGTGTTTTTCTTGCGGAAAGGTGGGGCACCGTCAAGTATCTTGCATGGCATTTCGTGGAGCAACTGAGGCGATGGTTCCCGAGCGGCACCGGTCTTTCCTTAGTGGCCGCTACAACGGGCATGCTACTGATGTTCGTCAGGGGGGCCATCGTACGTAGACGTGGTGAGGAAGGAGTTGTGGGGCAACACTACGGCAAAGCTTGTGGGTACCTCTACTGTTATATGAGGGGGTGGTGGCGCTCAGCCATCGAAGAAAGGAAGGGAGGACGTGCGTATGTCGCGTTTGCATGCACTGATCGGGTACGCGGTGAGGGGCGATATCGAGATGGACATGGTGTTTTCGCATCTGCGTGGGTTCCTTGGCCCGCAGTTCGCGGGGTACGTAATGAAGTTGGATGCTCGAAGGTGTTGCGTTCGTGGTTTATCGGATGTTCAGAGGGAGTGGCTGCTTCGCAATGGGGATGTCGGCAACATCTACTGGAGGAGGTTGTGTTTTGCCGATGGGTCATGTGCGGAGATGGAGGTTTACATGGCTAGAGTGAAGGACGTCCCCTTCCTCTCTCGTTCGGCTGGTTGCTTGCGGAAGGCCTTGCGTCGTTGGGGAACGGTTCGAGAAGTGCTGGATGATGGACTCAAACCTGGTTCACTTGTGGAGGACACGACGATCCTGTTTGAATGCAACAACAGCTTCCTCTACAAGGTTGGAGGGCGAAGTACTTTCGCGGATTTGAAGGTGGTTTGTTTCTCTTTCAGCATAGAGCTTTTGGTCGAAGAACCTCCGCCTCCGCCGGAGGTCCGGAGGGTGGTGGCTGGCGGAAGGGCAGGGGACACTTCGGGCTCCGCATTGGCGGTTGGTTTTCCGAGTGGTCCCCTCGATGGACGGGCGCGAACGGCTCATTGCATGTGGCGCTTCATGAACTCACCACAAGTGTTATACCTGTCGTCAAGTATATTCCCTTTGCAGGGTGACAAGGTTTCCAGATTCGTCATCGGTTGCGCTCGAATCGGAGGTGGACGTGGGTCCGATTGCTGGGCCCGATTACGCGGACCCGCTCACGGATCCGGGCACGGTGACTGGTGCTATGGCGGATTCATGGGGCTTTACGGGTACGGATGTCGGTCGGGCGCTCTCGGATCCGACGAGGCTCTTGCCGGTCGTGACATCTTCGGGCTCGTCGACATGGTTTTTTCCTTCTTGGGGTTTTGGCGACGCGCTAGCTGGCTCTCCGCAGATGGTTTCTCTCTCCCTCTTCCCTCCTTTCACAGCGGAGGGGAGAGCTCGGGCTCAACCATCCTCCGTTGCGGCCCCTACGATTTCATTGACCAGCTCCGAGGGCCTTGATCGGGATGAGGTGGATGTCGCGGATGATGATTTTTCTGATCATGTCTCAGATGCGGGGCCTAGCGACAAGAGAAGTGGTAAGAAGTACAGAAGAAGAAACAGATCCAGGGCTTCGAGCGCGGAGGCGCAGCCCTGCCCTCCTCTGAAACTTCGTGTGGCGGAGGCCGGGGGTGTGGCCCAAATCCAAGGGAATTTCGATGGTCCCAAATGAAAATCCTATCTTGGAACGTCTGTGGCCTCGGGGATCCGGATAAGCGGAGGACTGTGGGCTCAAGATTCCTTGAATGGGGATGTGACATCATTATGCTTCAAGAAACAAAACTGCAATCTTTATCGGACGACGTGTGGAGGTCTTTTGGCGCGGGGAGCATTGACCAGTTCAGGTCTTTGGACGCGACAGGATCCTTGGGGGGTTGCTCTTGGCCAGGCGCTCTTCGGCCATGTCCTTCGTCTCGATGAGTCGTAGGAGACACGTCCTGACGGTGTCCTCTTTCCACCAGGTGGTTGTGTCTTGTGTCTATGATCCTTGTGATGGTGGTTTACGGAGGGAGCTTTGGGAGGACCTTCTTGCGGCTGGTAGATCTGTCGGTGGGGTCCCCTGGTTAGTTGGGGGGGATTTCAACATTACCCTTCTCACTTCTGACAGGCCCGGGGGCAGAGGGGGACAAGACCTGGGCTTACTGGATTTTGCGAACACCGTTGACGTGCTGGGCCTTGAGGTGATGGACGCCGAGGACATCGCGTATACTTGGAGGAGTTCCAACGCTCGGTCGCGTCTTGATCGCTTTTTCGTTTCAAATGAGCTTATGGAGGCGTCTGCCTTAGCCTCGGTGGAGGCCAAACCGCGGTCGTGTTCAGATCACAATCCAATCATATGGTGCTCTGGGGATGCCCCATTGTAGAGGGGGCTTTTCAGGTACGAGAAGTGCTGCTTGTTGGAAGATAACTTTAGGGAGCTAGTGGTGACACACTAGTCGGAGGTGGTGGTCTCGGGATCTGCTGCTTCTAGGTTTGTCCAGAAATTATCTACGCAGCGGGTGCGGCTAGCGGCTTCCAAGAGAGAGACAAGGGCTACCGGGTGCGCTGCTAGGAAGGACGCGGAGGAGGTCATTCGAAATTTGGATGCGCTGGAGGACCTCATGGATCTAACGGATTTGGAGCTGGAGTGTCGTGCGGCTTCTTAGGGGAAGGTTTCATTGGAGGATAAGAAGCGCGACATAGAGTGGAGGCAGAGATCGAGAAATGTTTGGCTTCGGGAGGGGGATGCGAATACGTCTTTCTTCCATCGTATTGCTAGTGGGAGACGCAGATCCAATGCATTTCGTTCCATCGTCATTGATGGGGTTCACGTGGAGGGGAACAAGGAGATGGGGAGAGCTATTGCGGCTCATTTCAAGAACGCTTCGTCGACAACTATTCCCCGGAGGTGGAAGTGGTTGAGCCGGGGTACTCGTGTTGTGGCGGGGTCTTCCTGTAGCGATCTCATTCGTGATGTAACCTTGGAGGAGCTTAAAGATGTTGTATGGAACATGAATGCTAGCGCTGCGCCGGGCCCCGATGGTTTTCCAATGTCGTTTTACAAAGACTTTTGGGACCTCGTGGGTCAGGCGGTGCTGGAGGTGGTCTTGGAGTTCTGTCAGGGGAACATGGGTTTCGATCGAGTCAACCGCGCGCTTACCATTTTGCTGCCCAAGTCTTCAGCGCCGACTTCCATCATTGACTTTCACCCTGTTGTGGTATCAAACGCCCTTTATCTTATAACTGCGAAGGTCCTTGCTGCCAGGTTGAACATCGTTCTTGGGAGCGTTATCTCCCCGGTGCAATCAGCCTTCGTTCCCGGGAGGCAGATCTCCGACTGCATCGCTCTGGCATCTGAAATCATCGACGATTGGTAGAGGAGGGATAGGAGTTGAGTCCTTTGGAAGGTGGATTTTGCGAAGGCTTAAGATAGCCTGGATTGGAGATTTCTTTGGTCGGCGCAGAGGAAGGGGTTCCCAGAGAGGTGGATATCTTGGATGCGACGCTGTGTCACCACAGCCTCTTTTTCGGTCATGGTGAATGGTCGTCCGGAAGGGGGTTTGATTCAGCCACGCAGGGGGGTGCGTCAGGGGTGCCCCCTGGCGCCCATGCTCTTCATCCTTGCGGTCGATGTTCTGTCCGATATTGCGACTCATGCTGTCAACCGTGGCCTCTCTTGCGGCTACTCGAGGGAGGGTGTGATGGTTCTGATCCTTCAATACGCTGACGATACCCTTTTCTTCATTGAAGGGGGTGTGGAGAAGGCTAGAGGCATGGCCGTGGCTATGGAGATCTTTGCCGAGTTGTCTGGGATGTTTAAGAACGACAGCAAGTTCATGTTCGTCCCTTTGGGCCGTGCGGTGCAGGAGGCTGACAGGTTGTCGGTGGTGTTGGGGTCAGGCCGCTCTAACTTGTCAATGGACTATTTGGGAATGCCCTTGGCCTTGGGCAGAACAAGGATGAGGGATTGCTTTAAGGGTGGTGGAGAAGGTGGAGGAGAAGTTGGTTGGTTGGAAGGTCGTTGTCCTATCGAGAGGTGGTCGACTGATCCTGCTGAAGGCTGTCCTCTCGTCCATTCCCATCTATTTTCTTTCCAACCGTCAGATGCCTAAGGGGATTCGGGCTCGGCTGGAGAAGCGGATGCGCGCTTTTTTGTGGGGGAAGCATACAGGTGGGGGCAGAGGGGTACACCTTGTGGGATGGGAGGATATCACGCACAGAAAGGATCAGAGGGGTCTGGGGGTGAAGACGCTCGAGCAGATGAATGAGGCGCCTTTGCTTAAGTGGGCTAGCAGGGTTTGGGGGCCGGGGGAGGATCTCGTTTGCAAGGTGGTTCGAAGGATCTATGATGTGAGGGGGGCGTCGCCTTCGCAGCCCGGCCGGCTTGCTACCCCCACCCCTTTTTGGCGGAGTGTCGTGAAGGTTTTTTTGAAGAACATTGCGCACTTTAGGCCGGTCCTTGGTGGGGGGGGCTCCTCTTTTGGGCAGAGGATTGGACGGGGGGCACCCTCTGCTCGTGCTTCCCTCGTCTGTATGCTCTGGCGGAGGAGAAACATTGCTCGGTTGCGGCGTGCTAGGTGGATGGAAACTGATGTCCAACTTTCTCCGCTAATTTCTCCGACCAGAGATTAGAGGATTGCTTGGCCCTGCTTGACGCCATGAGGGAGGTGGGGCGCCCATGCAGAGGGCGGGATCACTGGTGTTGGCGGAAGGGGCCGTTCTCGATCAGGAGGGCTTATGCGGCCATCTTTAGGCTGATGCCGTCACAATCGGAGTTGCTGACCAGGGATTGTGCCGTCATTTGGGCTCTCAGGCTTCCTGAGAGAATTGGGTTCTTCCTTTCGCTGCTCAGGAGGCAGAGGCTGAAGACGAGAGACCGGTATGCCAGGCTTCTGGGCGGCGTGCCTAACAGGTGCATGCTGTGCAATGACGCGATTGAATCCGTGGAGCACCTCTTTTTTTCATGCCCCGTGGTCACTCAAATTTGGCAGGAGGCTGACTTGACGTGGTGCTGCAATGGCGACCTTCAGACTTTCTGGAGTGCGATCCAGGCAAATAACGATAGGCAAGGAGGGAGCTGATCTATCCGATGGCCATCCTGTGGGTGGTTTGGCGGGGAAGGAATGACTTGTTGTTCTCGGGCCAAAGATTCTATAAGGAGAACGTAGGGTTGTTTGCCAAACGCATGGTGGAGGATTGGGTGATGTAATGGATCTATGGTATTTGCGTGTGTTTCGCTTTTCCCCCTTGTATTTATTTATTCTTTTTGAATAAATAACCGTGGGGCGAGCACCATCGAGTGTTTCCCCTATTTTTTGGATTTCAAAAAAAAATGTGTTAATTAAAGAGGCTAGAAATGGAATAAAAGAAAAGCTTGAGGTCCGGAGACAAGCATTGGACACTAAAAGATTTCGTACACGTAGGGCTAAGACTGAATATATGGAGTGCCCATGTAATGGAAGCAATGATGAAGGAAACGAGGTGATGATTGACGACGAAAACATTCATAAGAGAGATTCTTTTAGGATACTTGGGATCTATTTATAACATGATGAGGAAATTGATGGAGATGTTATTAATAGAATAAATGCAGGTTGGCTAAAGTAGAGAGGGGTCTCTAATGTTTTCTATGATAAGAAAATTCCTCTAAAAATCATAGGAAAGTTTTACAAAGCAATCGTCAGATCTGTTATGCTCTATGGATCTAAATGTTGGCATGTGACCATTGACATGTGCAGAGAATGGCAATAGCAGAAATACAAATGCTAAGGTGGATGTGTGGACACACATAAATATCATATTCGGAATGATGTAATCAGAAGGAAAGTCGATATAGTTCCGATCGAGGATAAGATGTGTGAAAATCATTTAAGGTGGTTTGGGCAATTGCAAAGGAGGTCAGTTGATGCACCGGTGAGGAGATGTGAGTTTTGAGATAATAAGTCGACTAAGAGAGGGCGAGGAAGGCCCAAGAAGTTTTGGAATGAGACTAAACGAAGGGATCTTAATTTTTGGATCTAAGAACAAGAACGACCCAAGATAGATCTGAATGGAGGTAAAGAATCCATGTAATCGACCCTACTTAACGTAGGAAAATGCCTTGTTGTTGTAGCTTATGTAATGTAAAATTTAGTGTGTACTGCGCAAAAGGTAAGCATGGATACTAGAGATTAGTAGTCGACTTCATGAACAAGTACTTAAAGTAGTGCCGCAATAATGCATAGAAGAAAAATCCATGAGACAACAATTACATACCTACCAAATCACCCCTCAAACATGGCCCTCATTAGTCCAAAAGATCTACTGGATACAAAAACACTGTTCGCATAAAGTCTCGCCACCGGAAATCATATTACTACATTGTAACATGATCGTCCATATAACTGTGGATGGTTTCACCTCTCCGCCGTCCATTGGTAAATAACATAGTTTTTTGGGAACCGGTACACAACATAGTTGATCACACTACTGCCCATATTAGAGAAATCTAGAAAACTTGCCAAGGTGAGTGGTCCACTGACGGCAACCTCGAAGCCTCATACACCCTCTCAACAAAAGAGAAGACAAAAAAAGGTTAGCAATATCCTCCTGGACCATGACAAGGCAGCAAAGTTGTCAATATGACTATTCCAATGGATCTTCCTCTTCAGAACGACTTCACAATCACCCACTAAACCCCGCATCTCCATTAACTCATCAAAGCACCTTTCAAAAATAGAGATGCAAAGGTTGAGCCCAATTACCCCTCAAGCACTAGTCCTACAACCTACAACCACTATCCATGGGCTGAAAGCAATGTAGTAAAGTCTTAGGAATCACTCGGACCTAAATAGCCATTAAACCAAAATCAAAAGGCATGTTCACCGCCGACCCCACATTATATCTTCTCACTCAACTGACTCAAGTGAAAGTTTCTATGACAAGCATATTCCGCATTGCCAAAAGCGTAATGTTTGTCGCATGTAGATCCTGAATCCCTACCCTCCATCAAACATGACTTGCAAACCTCGACTGCTTCACTAATGAAAAACCTTGGCCCCATCAATTTCCACAGGAATCTTGTTTTGACAGTATCCAATGTACTTTTCCATTCAATATGGTAATATAAAGAAAGATATGGAGTACAACGATAAGGCCGATAAACCTTCATACATGAGCGACAATCACCCAACAAAGGACAGAGTCATGGAAGCCCATGTCTCGACCTCCTTTCCAAAGAAGGGTGCTCAAAGAACTCGTCTCTCCCAGTGTTGTCAAAAGCGAGCCAGGTGCTCGCCTAGGCGCTAAGGCGAGGCGAGGCGAGGCCATGGCACCTCGTTTAGAGTCAGGCGAAGCGATTTGGTGTAGGCGCGACAAAAGCGAGCGCCTTGATGGAAAGCGCGAGGCGCTCAAGCGAGCGCCTGATAAAATATTGATCTCTTTAGGGTCTAATCGGATCCCTGTTGGAGATCCGATTAGATTTTACAAAGACCCTCAAACTACTCGCCTTACAAACCCTAACTTGCAGCCTGTTTCTTGATACTCACACGCCTACAACCTCTTGTGATCTTCATCGCCCTAATCATCACCATTAGCTCCTATGTCTTGTGGTTGCTCCTCCGCCACAGTTTTTGTGTTTCGCCTCCTTCTATCGCGCAGAGGCATCCCGCCGCTTCCTTTTATCTGATTTCTACACGAATATTGTTTATGTAGCAATCCCAAATACGGATGGATTTGAAAATCTATATAGAAAATTCGTTTCGGGACGGGGGCGCTGCCTCCTGCAACCCCCGCAAGGGGGGGCGCACCTGCTCCCCCCTACCCCCCCCCCACCCCAGGCTAGCTGACCGGGTAGCGAGACCCCCGTGCTGGTAGGGTATAGTGACACGGGTGGGGCTATACGGCTGGGTTCACCCACCAAATAAATATGTAGAGATCTCAGTTATAACAAATATATGGCATGCTTACATATATTTATTATAGTATCTATGCAAATGTTTATGTTAGAAACTTATAATGTTGATTGTGCAAATATGTTCATATGTGTTAGGAATGGCTACGGGAAGTGGACGTGACATGGTTGAAGAAAGAACCACCAAGAAAGATATTGCATGGAGGTACAATTATCTGAAAGACCAAAAAGAACCAAACAGTGTAATATGCATGTTTTGTGAGAAGACCACTAAAGGTGGAATCTATAGAGCCAAACAACATCAAGTAGGATCTTTCAAGAATGTTGCCGCTTGTAAGAAATGCCCTCCGAAGGTAAAGGAAGAATTGTGTGCCTATATAAATAAGAGGAAGTCTCAAAAGGATTCTTTTGAAGGTGGGAACATTGATGTGGATGATATGAATTTTGATGATGATGAATGTGAGGAACAAAATGCAATTGGGATTGGGAAGAGGGTTTGTCCAAGCAGCAATAGTAATTCTATTTTGCAACCTACAAAAAAAGGGTAAAGGACCAATGGACTCATTTGTGACTATGAAAGTGGCAAAAGAGAGAGGAAAAGCTCCAATGAGACAAACATCCATGGTGGAGGCTTATGACAAAGAGATGCGACCCAGAACCATTCAACATATAGCTCGCTTCTTCTATCGTGCTGGTATACCATTTAATGATGCAAAGCTGCAATGTTTCAGGGATATGATTCAAGCTATTGGAGTATATGGTCCTAACTTGAAACCACCTTCATACCATGAGCTTAGAGTCTCATTACTTCGCATTGAGAAGGATTACACATCTGAATTGTTGGTTGGGCACAAAGAAACTTGGGGAAAGTATGGATGTTCTATCATGTCTGATGCTTGGACTGATAAGAAAAATAGATGCATACTTAATTTTATGGTGAATAGTTCCAAGGGCACGATGTTCGTGGAATCCATTGATGCATCATCATATGCGAAGACAGGAGAGAAGATTTATGAGCTTCTTGATATGTTTGTGGAGCAAATTGGAGAGAGAAATGTCGTACAAGTCGTGACTGACAATGGAAGCAACTATGTCTTAGCAGGTATACATTTATTTTTAATGACTATAACTATTGAATTATTTGAAATTAATGTTACACCATCCTACTATTTTTATATAGGCAAGTTTTTACAAGAGAAGAGGCCACACTTGTATTGGACTCCATGTGCGGCACATTGCATCGATCTCATGTTAGAGGATATTTGTAACATCCCAACGATTAAGAAGAATCTTGAAAGAGCCATTGCGATTGCGGGTTACATTTACAATCACATTGGGCTACTGAACATGATGAGGGAATTTACGAATGGCAAGGAATTGATTCGTCATGGTGTGACTCGATTTGCAACAACATTTCTTTCTTTGCAATCTCTCCATAAGAATAAGAACGGTTTAAGGACCATGTTTACTTCAGAGAAATGGGCTACTAGAAAATGGGCTAAGGAAGCCAAGGGCAAGAAGGCAAGGGATATCGCTTTGATGCCCTCGTTTTGGAATTATGTACTTGACATGCTTAAGTACATGGGACCTCTTGTTAAAGTTCTTCGGCTTGTTGATAGTGAGCGAAAACCTGCAATGGGATACATTTATGAAGCAATGGATCGTGCAAAGGAAGCGATTGAGAAAAGCTTCAATAGAAAGGAGGAAAAGTACAATGATGTATTTCAAATCATTGATAAAAGATGGGAATGCCAACTTCATCATCCGTTACATGCTGCATGTCATTTTCTGAACCCTGAATTCTATTATGGCAACCCACCCATTGCATTAGATGCGGAGATCATTGATGGACTATACAAATGCATACAAAGATTGGTTCCTGAAGAAAATGTGCAAGATAAAATTATGATTGAGTTAAGCTCGTACAAAAATGCTGAGGGAATTTTTGGAAATCCAATGGTCATTCGATCAAGAAACTCAAAATCTCCAAGTACCATTACAATTTGATAAACTCAAACTGATTTAATTCTTGATGTTAACATCTTCATACGACAATGTAGTGGAATGGTGGAGCTCTTTTGGAAGTTCGGCTCCAAACTTGCAACGTCTAGCTATAAAGATTTTGAGCTTGACATGCAGTTCATCTAGATGTGAACGTAATTGGAGTGTATTTGAGCACGTAAGTTATTTTATGTTAACTTTTGAGTCTTTGATTTTAACTCTTATAGTGCGAACATTTTTGCAGATTCATTCAAAGAAAAGAAATAGGCTTTAACATCAAAGGTTGCAAGATTTGGTGTACATCAAATATAACCAGGCTTTGAAGGACCGATATGACTTACGAGACACCATAGATCCGATCGCTCTTACTGAGATTGATGATGCTAATGAATGGTTGCTAGGTGAAATGGAGACGAATAATGCATAGGAAGATTTTGTCTTTGAAGATGATATATTGACATGGGGAGATGTATCAAGAGCATCTGGAATTGCAGAGGCACAAACATATACGCGACAACGTACAAAGCATGGAGCACCTATTGCGGGATCTTCTTCAAGATGAGTTGTTGCTTCAGAAGAAAACGAAGAAGAAGAAATGGAAGAGATTGAGGGGAATGAAGGTGGAGATGAAGACGATGCTGGTGAAATCAATTTTGGTGATGATGAAGACGAAGAACTTACGGATCCATAGACATTTCAATTTTTAGTTATATGTTTGAATGATGAAGATGAAAACAATGTTTTGTTTGCGTAATTTGAACGTTTAAACAATTTCTAGAAGTGTTTGAAGTTTTATTTTTATCTAATATATGTTTGAATGATATTCATTGCATGCTAGTGCTATACTTGTGGTATATTTTTATTTGAAATAAGTAATATAAATAATTTAATGTGTACATATATTATATATACATACAATATTTCTTTAGCGTCGAGCGTCAAAAAAAAATATTTCTTTAGCGCCTTGATTGTCTCAGGCGAGCGCCTAGCGCCTCAGGCGTTTTGGACCCGTAGCGCCTTAGAGCGCCTCACGCCTTAGACAACACTGGTCTCTCCAACATACTAACTAGAGGTAGGCCCAAGTAAGGAATGATAAAGAAAACATGGTGAGTGCAATTTATCTCGCATCATGCCCCATCTACTTCAACCATGTTGAAGGAGACCAATCTGCTAATCGAAAATATGTGTCACGAACCTGAATGACAAGCTAATTCACAAAGTAAAAATACTCGATAAGTAATGCTGAGATATGCCTTGAAGACCAACCCATTTATGATCCGAATACATGGCCGACCAGACTCGAATCATTTAAGGATCCGTTTACTGTGAATCCCTATATATGTATTTTAAGGTAAAGGCGTGGGTTATTTAAGTCGAATCCTGAGAGAGCACCGCCTCCGAGGGTTTTGTATCATATACTCCATAGCTTTTTCATCATAATGGAACCTCTCTCTTCCCGTGATTTTCCCCACTGTAAAGGTGGGGGTTCCACATGAATCAGATGTTCTCTGTGGATTACTTGCGATTGATTGCATGTTTGGATATTTACAAGTATCAACAACAACAAAGCCTTTTCCTGCATAGGATCTTTACAAGTATAATAATGAAAATTGAGTAAGAAGGTCCTATGTTTAAGAAGGTCCTATGTTGATCAGAGTATAGTGGGATAATTCACTATTTTTGGTACTTTAGGGGATTTTTATATATTTTAAAGGGTTTTTTTAGAATTTTCAAATGCTAAAAAATAATGGAAATGAAATTTATCATTGATATGCATAGTATATAAATTTGCAGAAAATATGTCCACAAGGACTAATAACTAAATAAAAGGAAATTAAATTATGCAATTAATTCAAACAGAAATACAAGGGTACATGCCAAGACATGCGAATTTTATAAAATAAAGGAGCCAACGGTAATTTATGAAAAAATTGAACACTGATGGATACCTAATAAAAAATTTAATTAGCGGTTTAAATGTGAAATTCACTTGATTAATTAAATGCAAAATCAGGAAAATTACAATAAAGGTCCAAAACAAGGTAAAAATTACAAAAAGAAAAGAGCAAACAAAGCAAAAAAAAGAGGCCTTAATTATCGTTGGGCACATGAGAAGGATAAAATGTACGAATGTTATGGAACTCGAGTTGGAGCGAGCTTGTGCAACTCCAACTCTATCTGGGGCTTCAACTGGCAGAGTTTGCAAGGATACTTGTTAGAGTAATTATATTATTTAGTCTTTGTTTGTCCTCTTTATGTAAATTACCCATAGAGCTTTTCTCCTATATAAGAGAGCTCTAGGGTTAATGGAATTCATTTTTGCTTAGTCCCTTCAACATGGTATCAGAGCGACGGTCCTAGACCGGAGTTCTCGAAACTCTAACCCTAACCCACCCCACCCGCCGGCCTCTCTCTCCCCTTCTCTCTCAATCGGCGCCGCCCCTACGCTGCCGCGCGGCTATGCCACTGCTCGTGCGCTTCCCAATCGGCGCCTCCCAATCGCGCGTGTGGCTTCTCGATCGTGAAGTCCTGAAGCGCCGCCTTCACGTGAAGCCCTTGCGCGTATAGCGTGTTCTGAAGCCATGTGCCTGCGCGCGTGTGAAGACCTTGCGCGCTCTGAAGTCCAGCCCCACGCGTGCCCTGAAGCACATCAGCCCTGAAGCACATGCGCGCCCTGAAGTCCCTGCCCTGAAGTTTCTCTTGCGCGTGGAGTCTCTCCCATCAAGCCTCCACGCGTGAAATCCACATCAGCAAACGCGTGAAGTCTCTTCCCTGCGCGTGAAGTTTCTCTACAGCGCGTAGCAGAGGTTCCGTCCAAGTTATGGAAGGCGTTGTGATTTGAGTCTACGTTCACAACGCGCCTTCCTATATGTTCAAGTAGACTTTATTGTCTAGTTGTGTAACCCCAATCTCAGAATATTGTTGTCATCATGACAGACAATAAGGTTGATCTTCCGTCTCTGGAAAGGTCCAGCACCCGTTGTGAAAATGGACGGCACGAACTATGAACTGTGGGCCATGCAGTTCATGAGTCTTATGCAATGTAATGGCAAGAAGCACATCCTCACACAAGAGGAACCTGTTGAGAAGACTGGGGGTTAACGCCTCTTAGGAGGCGGACGATGCATACGTACGTGTATGGTTATCAGGTACCGTGTCCATGGAGATAGCCAATGACATCCTGAGTCAATCCACTGCGAAGGCTATGTGGGATATCCTCGCTGCCACATATTCTCCAGCGAAAAACGAGTCCAAGATCTTACAACTTCAGCATGACATCTTTACATTGAAGCAGAACGGGCATCCTCTTCATACTCTGTACACCTCTCTGCGGGGTATGTTTGAGAAGCTACATGGGTACATTCCATTGACAGCCACACCGGAGCAGCTCAGGACATACAGGGACTCCGTGATGACTGGAGTGTTTCTAGCAGCCCTTGATCCGGAGTATGATGCCGCCAGAACACAGATACTTACAGATGCCACCATACCACCTATGGAGGAGGCCTATCGCAGGTTGAGTAGACTCTCCATATCTCATGGTGGAGTTCAGACACCATCAGCCATGGCAACATCTCGCGGCAGAGGAGGCTATTCACATTTTCGAGGTAGAGGTGGTCGTGGCCGAGGAGGAGGAGGTAACAGACCTCCTAGACAGCCGTGCACCTACTGTCGCAGGACTGGACACACTGAGGAAACATGATATTCTAAGCATGGGTTTCCTACTACGACGGCCCGTGTAGCGGAGCAGGCTCAGCAGGAAGGGGGTCCTTCCCTTGTCCCAGATCAGAGGTTTGAGGAGTTAGTGGCGAGACTACGGGAGATCATGCCTGGCCAGGGACCAGCTAGTACTTCAGGATCCTCAGAGATAGCCGGCTCAACGTCTTCTTCAGGTACAACGTATGCACTTACTAGTAGTTACAGTGCAGATTTATCAGAGTGGATCATGGACTCAGGAGCATCTCACCATTTATGTGGTGACAGAAAGCAGTTGGATGATTTTATTGCAACTCAGACAGGACGCTCTGTGGTGATAGCTGATGGGACACACTCTCCCATTACTGGTCAAGGGGAGGTGCAATTGACCCCTAGGATACGGCTTCAGAATGTTCTTTATGCTCCTGATTTTTCCATGAATCAACTGTCCATTAGTCAAATCACTAAAGATTTACATTGTCGTGCCATATTTGACCCATCTACTCTTGTGTTTCATGACATACTAACGGGCAGAGTGATTGGAACTGGCCGTGAGCAAGAGGTCTTTATAAACTGGTGCAGTCTCCTTATGCTGGTGTCTCTTCTATGAAGGCTGAATCTGTCTCACCTTACACATGGCATCTCCGATTTGGTCATCTTCCGTTGCAAAAGATGGTCCATATACTTCCACAGATTTCTCCAAGGACTATTTTTCAGTGTGACGCATGCCAACTTGGCAAACATCACATGTCGTCGTTTCAGAATCGTAAAGGTCCGAGTCGTCATGGTCTGTTTGAGTTGTTACATTTTGATATTTGGGGTCCTAGTCGTGTCCCTGACCTTCAAGGACACAGGTTCTATCTTGTTGCAGTTGATGAATTTTCTAGGTTATCTTGGGTCTTTCTACTTAAAAATAAGTCTGATGCTGCACATGTTATCCAGTCTTTCATTATTGAAATAAAAAATAATTTTTCTGCTAGAGTGAAGTTCATACGGTCTGATAATGCTCTTGAATTATGTAGTTCTCACATCTCAAAATTTCTTATGTCTCATGGGATTGTGCATCAAACGTCATGTGCTTACACCTCCCAACAGAATGGGGTGGCTGAGAGGAAACATCGTCATTTGTTGGACATCACCAGGACCCTATTGATTCAGAGTCGTGTCCCTCACTCCTATTGGGGGGATGCGGTTCTAACCGCTTGCTATATGGTCAACCGTATGCCTTCGTCAGTGTTAGGAGAGAAGATCTCGTTCTTGACTGCGTTTCCCGAGAAGGATCTTTTCTTCCTAACACCACGTGTCTTTGGGTCTGTTGCATTTGTTCATTGCTTCTCTCCTGGTCTTGACAAGCTTTCTCCTAGAGCTGTCAAATGCGTTTTTGTGGGTTATTCCAAAACCCAAAAAGGGTATCGGTGTTTTGATCCAGTTAGACAACGGTATTATGTAAGTGTTGATGTCACCTTCTTTGAGTCCATTATGTATTTTTCTCCTACAGGTGACAGACTCACTCACTCGGAGGAAGGAGATGATATCTATGTACCTCCTCCTCCATCTGTTCCATGTTCTACTCTGCCTACTCCACCACCACAGCCTATACCGTCGCCGCCGCCACCACCACCAGCAACAATTTTTTATCCTCAGGTCTATCAGCGTCGGCCCTCTGCTCATGTGCCTCCATCATCCAGCACGCCCGAGGTATGTACTGAACATTTGAGAACTACTAATGGCACGGGTGATTTGCATGTACAGATGGATGTACAGGTTACATAAGATTCTACTCCTCTAATTGATGATCTAGACATCCCTATTGCCCATCGAAGGCAGAAGCGTGCTCGGACCTTGAATCCCAAATATGGGATGGATTTTGCCTCTCAGGCTTCCTTGGAGCGTTTATTTCCAGACTTTCGTCAGTTTGTTGTAGGGTTATCGGCTGTGGAGATCCCACGGTCATATCAGGAGGCCCTCCAGAGCGGTCCGTGGCGTTTAGCTATGGAGGGGGAGATGGCGGCATTGCAGTCAAGTGGTACGTGGAGTGTTGTGCAACTTCCACCAGGTGCGTCAGTAGTAGGCAGCAAATGGGTCTTTACAATTAAACATCGGCCTAATGGTATGGTTGATATATACAAAGCCAGGTTGGTTGCTCGTGGATTCACCCAAACATATGGGGTGGACTATCAGGAGACGTTTTCTCCAGTAGCACGACACTCTACCCTACGGATTCTCATTGTCGTGGCTGTTGTCCGTGACTGGCCCCTATTTCAGTTGGATGTCAAGAATGCTTTCTTGTATGGTGACCTGCAGGAAGAAGTGTATATGCAGCAGCCACCAGGGTTTGCTGCTGAGGGGGAGTCAGGTATGGTATGCCGTCTTCATAAGGTCATCTATGGCCTGAAGTAGAGTCCACGGGCCTGGTTTCAGAAGCTCTCAGAGTTGATTGAAAAAAGGGGCTTTGTCAGATCTACAACAGATCATACTCTCTTTGTAAAGAGAGATCAGCGAGGTATTGTGATCATCTTAGTGTATGTTGATGATATTGTTATTATAGGCAGTAATGAGCAGAGCATTCGAGCAGCCAAGGAGTTTCTTAGCGAGCAGTTCGTTATGAAGGATTTGGGTACACTTCGCTACTTTTTGGGGCTGGAGTTTGCACGAAACAAGCAAGGTATGGTAAAGACACAAAGGAAGTATGTTACTGATCTCTTATTTGAGACAGGTATGGCAGGGTGTAGACCAGTTGCTACTCCTATGGATTCTAATGTCAAACTTTATGATGATGACTCTAAGAGGTAGACAAGAGACGATATAGAGAGCTAGTGGGAAAGCTCTTATATGTCACTATTACCCGACCGGATATAGCCTTTGCGGTTAATAGGGTAAGCCAATTCATGGAGCAACCTAGGTAGGCTCACATGAATGTTGTTTTTATGATCTTGAGATATCTGAAGTCGTCTCCAGGTACTGGTCTTCTGTTTAGAAGAGATACCTCTACATCCGTCACAGGTTATGCTGATGCAGACTATGCTGGGTGTCCTAATGATAGAAAGTCAACTTCAAGCTTTATTGTATTTGTTGGCAGCTCACCAGTAGCCTGGAAGAGTAAGAAGCAAACTGTAGTGGCTCGATCCAGTGCAGAGTCAGAATATAGGGCAATGGCCCAAGGTAGTGCTGAGATGATGTGGGTTAAATCCGTTTTGACTGATTTAACTATTGATGTTCCACTTCCCATGTATCTGAATGTGATAATCAAGCAGCCTTGTTCATAGCCAATAATCCAGCCTTCCATGAGAGGACAAAGCACATTGAAGTGGATTGTCATTATACACGGGACTTAATTCAAAAAGGACTTATTTCAACTTCTCATGTATCATCAGGAGAGCAGGTTGCGGACATGTTCACCAAGGCCCTTGCTAGGGGTCCATTTCATCTTTGTTGTTCCAAGCTGAGCATATTGGATATATATGCTCCAGCTTGAGGAGGAGTGTTAGTAATTATATTATTTAGTCTTTGTTTGTCCTCTTTATGTAAATTACCCATAGAGCTTTTCTCCTATATAAGAGAGCTCTAGGGTTAATGGAATTCATTTTTGCTTAGTCCCTTCAACAATACTCAATACAATGAACTCAAGGGGCTTGAAGAAACACCACTTGCATTCAAAAAGCAGCCCGACTTCTACAAGGAATCCTCTAGCGTAGTATTCCTCAATGTGCACTGGGCCCCGGCAGCCCATCAGTGAAGCATATCAAGAACAGTCCCTAACCTCAGCATATCACTGTCCCCACACCCCTTACCATAAGGATGGTACTCTTGGTTAATACTCTATGTTAAGCATGTGATTGAAGTCCCCTGCATAGACAATCAGATAATCTTCGGTGTCAACGAGTTGCTACATCTATTGTCATCTGACACTATCTCAGTCCAAACACTGAAGCAATGGTAAAACGAAAGTCCTAGAAATAAAAAACCAGGAAGCCACTACTCTTCGTAAGAGAAGGAATCTCCACTCCATGCCAAGATCTGTTGACCACAAAGAAAACCTCAACAAGCCTCCCTCAACTATTGCCACACTTGATCATCACATCCTTCCAACATCACCTCCTGCAAGCACACCATGTAACCTTCCCAATCCCCAGGATACCTACCGGTCATCCCCCTTTTCCCGTACTCACCCATCATTTGTGAATAATACATCACATATTGTTATCCTAACAATCATTTCCCCTTTCAAGACAAAATTCAGTAATGGAAATGTAAGGCACAATAGTTCAAGGCTCCTCTTACCCCGTCAGTAGCCAATACGATGAACTCGTCACTTTCTCTAAGGCGTCTATAAGAGATCTCAGGCACAGATATCAATCCAAAATTCTTTAGACAGAGATCACCAAAGGCCCTAGCCATGGCCAAGCCAGGGGAATCGGTGTTTGGCAGCCAGACACGAGCAACTTCTGGTTCTTCTTTGAGAGCAAAAACACGTCCTCTGCATTGCTTGATTCTTTCTTCTTCTCCTACAAAAGCAATCTAAAGAATTAAGTTCCCTATTAACATCTTTCGTTTCATCTATAACTGATAAAATCAAGAGCTGGTGTGGAAAAAGAAAAATCACCATCCATTTGAAATAAAATCATGAGGAGAAGAAATGTGGAAACTAAATTATATAGGACAGAAGAGGAAGAAATGTGGAAACTAAATTATATAGGACAGAAGACAACATCAAATAAATGTATCCATATTTTTTACAGGACAGGTATGGTATACTGGTATAATTCTTTTTACATGCCTTCATGCAAAACAATACCTACAGCAGAAAATATTGGCTAACCACCAGGCACCAGCTACGTTCCTATTACAGACTAAAGGTGGGATAAAACGGAAAGATGGAACTGATCCTAGTAGTTTATTGCCAAAGATGGAACCGATCCAAGCATTTTATTGCTCATTTTATTTCTCTAGTGACTTGCCAGAACTATTGTGGTTTGCTTGAAACCCCTATCATTTCCATTATCCAGATACAAGGCCACAACGGCATCAGGTATGCGTGCATCCATATCTTCAAAATTGCAGTCCTCAAATACTAATAAATGTATCTTTTAGGTATTGACCTATACATAGTATGTGTGTTTCATACATAAACAAAATCAAGTCAAGGCCCATATTCTGCACATGGGTTAGTCCAATGCACTCCGTGCATCATGTTACATGATAATGTTTTTTAGTTTTGTACGTTGAGGCTTTGCCTCCGGCATTCTGAAGCTCCCTACCACAAATGGGCAAATGATACCAAACATCATGGAGCATGGATTTATGCAGCTGCATGCCAATGAAGTTCAATCACGCCAACCACAAACAACCTTTTCACTTCTTTTGCATGCAAGTTTCCTCAATTTTTTATCATTATGCAATCTAATTCAGTCACCCTGAACAATCTCAACACAAATTTCGTATTTTTAACAGGTGATTTATCCAAATTGATGAGGATCTAGTCACATGCCACTTGCCTGAAAGCCCAAGAAGAGCAGCTGCACAGGCCAAGAGGCCCACCGGGCCCATCAGAAAACTCAGATCACCCAAGTAACCAAAACCAAGAAAACCCCACGATCAGCCCAATCTATCGAATGATACGATGGGCAAACAAATTCCGAGCAAGGGAGATCAACATCCAATTAATACGAGAATTGTGATCATGAGTCAACCAGAAAAAAGATCATGCCGATCAAGGAAGATCAATGTCCAGCTAACAGACATCACTCCTACAATAACCGTAGAGCAGATTAAGAAAATATTCTGTTATCCCAGACAAGTCGGATCAGTTAAACACAGAAAACCTATGTGGTCGCCCTTTTTTTCTTAAAAAAATACACATCGTCAAAGGTGCCGTTGGTCACGAGATTAACTTGTTTTGCTATGTCAATAATCTATGTAACCACCTCAAGATGGCAACAGGTCCTCTCTCTGGAACTCCTTAAATCACGAGATTGACTTCTAGAATCGTTCCAGACAACAATTCGCCCAACTCCTGCAGATGAGCATAAGACTGAGCTCTTGTGAACCATGCAGGGCGCTGGCCTGAACCCTTTTTTAAAAAAAGAAGGGGAGAATCACCACCTGTTGGTGATCTCCCTTGTTGTCTCCATTAAAACTCACTTATAGTATATATTTACAAATACGTGACCCAGCTCTTGTACATATTACACGACATCACAATTACATTTTCCACGTAGTATCGTGTTCCCTTGAAAATCAATGCATTCCTATCCAATCAAATGGCCCAGCATATCGTGCTTACGTTCATGGTAAATTCAAGGTATCTAGTGACACGAACTCCGACTTATTCCATGCCTCTCTTGCCTCCGGACATTATGGCATCTCTCGACGCCATCTGAAAAGGCATGCTTCCCCGCTAACAGACTCTGAGGGTTCTCTCATGAACTCCAAGTTCCAGGCCCAACCTCAAGGCCCGCGGAGGCACAGGCAGCACTACCGATCATTGTATGCACAACTCCACGTTGCAAACCCAGCAGACCCTGTCGGACTCTCAGCTTTAGACTCTCTCCGCAAGGGGCTGCAGATATTATCCAGATCAAGTGGTCAATGCAACACCGACCCACCACCCACTCCATCAGTGTCATCATCTGAGATTTATGTATCGCCTTTGACACCCCAGAAGTCGAGATCGAGAGATGTGACATCCTTCATCTCTGTTTAAATTAAATTAGGGTCCGGTCATCGACG
This sequence comes from Ottelia alismoides, assembly GCA_037367405.1. Classification (NCBI taxonomy): domain Eukaryota; kingdom Viridiplantae; phylum Streptophyta; class Magnoliopsida; order Alismatales; family Hydrocharitaceae; genus Ottelia; species Ottelia alismoides. Next base: position 1,328,042 of record JAZKJV010005492.1, read on the forward strand.
GCAGAGAAGCCGCAACCCATGCAAGTGTTGTACTGCCAAGTTTGCTCGATCCCCACCATTGTTGCAATATTCGGCCGCATATTCTTATTATGTGGTGTGCTCAAATAGTGTATTGCTATTCAGTTAATATTCAGTCCAATCCGAGTATTCCCAAATATCCGGGTATTCGACCGAATACTTGGTCGGCTATTGCAAGTTGCAACATGCTACTGATTTTTATAAGGTTCCCATTTATCTCGATATCACCACAAATGTTAAAAAGCTCTGTATATCTAACTTGTTAATTGGTACTTTTATCTTGGACTCTTATTAAATGATGATCATATATGTATAAATATATAATAATATATACATTATGTTAAAAAATGACAAGGTAATCCCCTTCGCCTTGGATGTGGAGTCGGTGGCCGCTTGTGGCAGGATTTTGGGCACCACCCCCTCTTCTCTTCCAATCAACTATTTGGGCTTGCCGCTGGGAGCGGGGACGGGTAGGGCGCGTGACTGGAGCAACGTCTTAGAGAAGATGGAGAGGCGGCTCTCCGGCTGGAGTTCTTCCTTGCTTTCGAGGGGTGGTCGCCTTGTGCTCATCAAAGCGGTTCTTTCTTCTATCCCCACTTACTATCTTTCAAATTGGTTACTGCCAGTGGGTGTTTGTAACCGTATGGAGAGCTTGATGAGGAAGTTCCTGTGGGAAAGAAGAGGCCACTCCTCACGTGCTACGCACCTCGTGGAGTGGGCTGAGGTGACAAAGAGGAAATGTGAGGGTGGTCTTGGCATCCGTCGTCTTGAATGGGTCAATATTGCTCTCATGTTGAAATGGGTTAACAGACTTTGGGGGGAACGGACAGCTTCTGCACCTCTTTATTGCGCGAGATCCTGGCTATTGATGTGGAGCTCCTGGGTGATCTTGGTGTTAGGCACTCCCTTACCCCTTTCTGGCGCGGGGTGATTTCGGTGAGACAGCGCTTCTCTCACCTCTTCGTTCCGGTCGTTGGGGATGGCTGCTCTTTCAAGTTTTGGCTCGACGCTTGGGCTGGTGGTGCTCCCCTTGCCGATTCCTATCCGTGCCTCTGTGCCTTGGCGTCCGATGGCCGTGCAACTGTGGCCTCCTCGTGGTCGGGAGATGGATGGTCTCCGTCGCTCCTGAGCAACCTCTCCTATCAACGTTTCGATGAGCTTCTTGCGCTTATGGATTCTCTTAAGAATGCACCAAAGCCCACGTCTGGTCGTGATCACTGGGCTTGGCGGGATGGTGTGTTCTCCACAAGGAAGGCCTTCAGGTCAATATCTTCTCATCCACATTCCGAGCTGGATCTCGTCTACCGCGACTGCAAGTTCCTGTGGCTTTTGAGGCTGCTTGAGAGGGTAGCCATATTCATTTGGCTTTTGCGCAAAGGGAGAATCCTAACTAGGGAGCGCTGCGCTAGGCTCTTTGGCGATTCGACTCCGGTTGTTTGTGTTCTATGTGGCAACGGCGTGGAATCTTTGGTTCACCTCTTCTTCACCTGCTCGGTCACTTCCGCCGTTTGGGAGGAGGCGGGGATTTCTTGGATCAACAGATCGGATCTGGCAGGCTTTTGGGACTCAGTTCGCTCCAACAGGGACAGCACGCGCGATGATTTTTTGAGTCTTTTTGCTTACATTTGGGCGATTTGGCTGGGTCGTAACGCTTCTATCTTTAGGGTCAACGTTTTTACAAGGAGAATATCTTGGGTCACGCGGCGCATCTTGCTCGTGATTGGATGTTGGTGTAATTAGCGTACTTTGACTTGGTTGGGATCTTCTCGATCCCACCTCTGTCTGTTCTTCTCCCTGTCCTTGTATTTCTTGCCTTCCTGTTTTCAGTTTACTTTTAATAAAAGTTTCTGGGGCGAACACCTTGCCGTGTCTCCCCCACATCGTTGGATTTCAAAAAAAAATATCAACAAAATAGAATAAACATGAAAAACAATGGACTTTACGTGGAACCCTACTCTATGAGGAGCGGGATGAAACCCCAGGAGAACACCATAAAAGGCTTGTGTTTTCTATTCACTTTTCTCATCATATGCAATGGGTGTGTGGCTTTTTATATAGCCCACACCGGCTCTCCAAGTCCCACAAATAATCGATATGGGATTAAATCATTGGATGTGGTAATTGGACCCAGGAGCAATCCAATTACCCATCACTATGACGCATACTCCAACACTCCCCCTCAAGCAAAAGCATGTAATGCTCAGCTTTGACAAATAGAAAGAAATCTCAAACTCATAATATAAGGAACTACAGACAATATCAACTCAATGCATACTCGAGTGTCGATTAATGTCGAGGACGTTGCTTCTCATGCCATGCTAGTAAGAAGGAACTAACGGGCTGGAGTGTGAGTTGAATTAAGCCTCCTCATCAAAGAACGTGTACTTTGTATTGCATCTGTCAGAGACACTGAAATCGGAATGAGTCTCTACTTGGAGAACTCTGGTCCACAACTGCTCCATCTTTCTGAAGGGCCAAACTGGGAAAAACCGTGGAAACATCCTCGTCGAAGTCAACGATCGCTAGAGAATGGAGTTTGGAAATCTTCTTGTTGGATATATGGGTCCCTCCCATATTGGTTGGAGTCCTTATGAAACCACGTGAAAACCTTGAGTCGATCAGATCAAATATGGTGACCTCTCAAACAAAGAACGCACGCATGTGCGCCTTGAACTGAAGACTATGAACCATATGTAGAGTCTGAGTTTGATCATCTGTATGTTTGAATCTGAATTGTAGAGTCTGACATGTAGCCTGGAATCTGAATTGGCGATCTGTAAAACTCTGTATAATACTCCCCCTTTCTCACATACTGGTCGGAATAGATGATATCGACCAAGTTGAGAGAAGACATAAAGATGGGGGGGGACTAATAAGTCATCTCAATTTTTCTAACTTTTTTAAATGTTGTTCTCCTTTTTTCGACTTTCTTTCGCTTCCTTTTTTCGTATGGTTTTTATACAACTGCCTTCATCTTTTTTCAAACCCCCCTTTCATCAATCAAGTCCCCTCTTCTTGTTATTCTTTTTAAATTGGCCCACTTGGGCCCAAATTCGAGGCAACCCAGATTTGGGCCCAATATTAAATAACCAGGATTCCTTTTATTTTTTAAGGAAATACGGGCCCATAAAGGCTATTAAAACCCAACCAAGGGGCTTTCTCTCCATCAAAACTTAGGGTACTCAGAGAATCCATCTACGTCGCATGTGGATCTGGAGAAGGAGGCGGAGCAATGACCTTGAGCAAGAAGTTCTGCGATTGCTAGTCACAGGAGATGGGAGGTGTCGCCTGGAGGCTATATTTGAAAGAGCAACACCTCCTAGAGTTGTGTGATGAACTGGCTTCGTCTGGAGTTGTCACACATGGAAGAAGGGCATGCCGGAATAGGATTCCCGAAGTGAGATCACCCCCGTCGTCGAGAGCTGTAGCCCGGTGAATGGACCCCTTCTTTCTTCTTCTTCTTCTTCAGGTCCCCTCTTCACGCAAGTTCGCCACCGCCCGTGTTGGGTCCATTTGTTGCCGATGGGAGAGGCATCTAACGAGCGAGAGGGGTGTCGTCTGCGCTATTCGAAAGAGAACTGCTCTTCCTCCTCTTTTTCGTTTGCTTCTTCTGTCGTCACGAAAAGGGATGATGTTGGTAGGGCTTCGCAGTGTTGTTCTTATACATCAGCAGTTTAGGGTTTCTCACCTGGGAACCCATTGCGTGTCTATTATGATGTTGGCATCCAGAGAGCCATACCTGGATATTGCGGTGTGCCCTGGAGATCGAATGTGTGAGATTGATTCTTCTCTCGTAGGTATCACTTGATGTTGGTAATATTAGGATTCCAATCATGAACCATTCTCCGTGTTGGATTTGTTGTATGTCTGGTGCGGCAAGATGGCAGGGTTTTATGCATTCGATTGTGAATGTCGATCATCTTTTCTTCTTCCCTGACTTCAGCCAAATCACAACCGTATTAAACGGGTTGACGTTGAGGAATTAGGTTTAACAAAACCTAATTTTCTTGGACTTCGATAAAAGCGTGTTCTTCCGAATTCTCGAGAACTCTTGTTGCAACTATAATCGAACCCGCTTGTTGGTGCAGAATTAGGGTTCCAGAAAAATCTGTAATTTTCTTGAACGATCACGAACACGAACATAACTTCAAACAATAGATGAATAAAAATAATCTTCAAGAATATAATCAAAACAATCTCCAATAACAACCAAGAATTGAACATGTTCTGTTAATTGAATCTCGAACAAATCATAAACATGAAAAAGCACCTCGAGAATCGAACCCGCTCTAATATCATGTTAGAAACCGATAATGGGGAAGCATAATATCATAGAAATAGAATAAACAAGAAGAACACCAGGATTTTACGTGGAACCCTACTCCGTGAGGAGCAGGATGAAACTATGGGAGAACGCCTCAAAGGGCGTGTGTTTTCTATTCACTTTTCTCATTAGATACAATTTACGAGGGGCTTCTTATATAGCCCATGTTGGGAAAAATGAGCAACTTATTATTCTAAGGAACCCTAGGCTCTCTTATATAGGGAGAGACCTCACGGGTAAAATACATAGTAGTCCAGAAAGTAAACAGGAATTACGAAAAGGTACAGAATATAATAATTATAATATCGATCTCTACACTCCCCCTCAAGGTGGAGCATAGATGTCTATCATGCTCAGCTTGAAAGAACATCTCTGGAAGGGTCCTCTGAGCAACGGCTTGGTGAATATGTCAGCAGTCTGATCCCCTGAGCTCACGTGAGATGTAGATATCAAGCCTCTCTGGATCAAGTCTCTCGTGTAGTGGCAGTCAACTTCGATATGCTTTGTTCTTTCATGGAATGCTGGATTATTGGCAATAAATAATGTTGCCTGATTGTTACACTGAAGCTGCATGGGTAAAGGTACAGCTATATGTAGATCCTCTAGCACAGATCGAACCCACATAATCTCTGTGCTTGCTTGCGTCATGGCCCTCTATTCAGATTTAGCACTGGACCTTGTCACAACAGTTTGTTTCTTGCTTTTCCAAGAAACCAGAGAGCTCCCAACAAAAACAGCAAATCCTGAGGTTGACTTCAGATCCTTAGGGCACCCTGCATAATCGGCGTCTGCACATGCTGAAATAGATAAATTTGTGCCCTTTTGAAATAGCAACCCTGAACCTGGAGAAGACTTTAGATACCTCAGTATCATATATATGGCATCCATATGAACTTGTCTCGGTTGCTCCGTAAATTGACTCACCCTGCTTACTGCAAAGGCAATATCGGATCGAGTTATGGTAATATAAAGAAGCTTACCCACCATTTCTCTATATCTCCTCTTGTCTACTTCAGCAGTGTCATCGTCATACAGCTTCATGCTTGGATCCATGGGAATACTTGACGGTCTGCATCCAACCATGCATGTTTCAGTCAAAAAATCTGTAATGTACTTCCTTTGGGTCATCACCAGACCATGTGCATTCCTGGCAAATTCCAACCCCAGAAAATATCTTAAGTTTCCAAGATCCTTCGTGATGAACTGACGGCCCAAAAATGATTTTGCCCTCTCTATTCCCTGAACATCATCTCTTGTAACCAGAATATCATAAACATAGACCATAATGACAACCGTACCTGCCGAAGACTTTTCAATAAACGAGTGATCTGCATTTGATCTTTTGAACCCATGTCGTTCAATCAGATGGGAAAGCTTCTGAAACCATGCCCTTGGGCTCTATTTAAGGCCATAAATCGCCATGTGAAGTCTACACACCATATGCTTCTCCCCCTAAGCAGTGAATTCAGGTGGTTGCTGCATGTAAACTTCCTCCTGCAAATCTCCATACAAGAAGGCATTCTTGACATCAAGTTGAGATATAGTCTAGTCACGTACCACAGCAACGGATAAGAGAATACAAAGAGTAGAGTGACGAGTCACTAGAGAAAAAGTATCCATATAGTCCACGCCATAGGTTTGGGTGAAACCTCACGCAACCAGTCGTGCCTTGTATCGATCTAGACTGCCATCAGCATGGTATTTAACTGTGAATACCCATTTACAGCTAACAATGGATGCGTCAGTAGGAGCTTTAACTAAACTCCATGTGCCAAGAGACTGTAAGGTACGCATTTCCTCTTCCATAGCCAGTTTCCAGCAATCAATCTTCATAGCTTCTTAATAGGTCTGTGGTATGTCCACGGAAGATAACGTTGCCGCAAATCTCTGAAAGTCGCATGTGAGGCGATGAAAAGACACCTGGGAAGCAAAAGGATAAGACGCACATGTCCGCTTCTGCTTCCGGATAGCAATAGGAATATCCACGTCGTCGTCCACTGTACTGGATGGTGTAGTCTCCTCCTGAAATGAAGAATCATGCACATGTACCAGATCTGACCTGTCAGTAGTGATGCCATCTGAACATACCTGAGGCATAATGGAAGCCTGACGTGTAGTCTGAGCAGGACATGACCGATGCGTATATAATTTTGGTAGAGGTGGCATAGGAGGTTGTGGAGGTGGTAGTGGTGGTGGAGGTGACATTGGATTAGGTGACGTAGTAATTGGAGTTGGAGCGGACTCAGGTGAACTCAAACTAGGAGGCGGAGGAACATAGACATCATCGTTGGTAGTGGATGGGACCAGCCTGTCACCTGCAGGGGAAAAGTACATAACATACTCAAAAAACGTGACATCAGCACTGACAAAGTATTTCTTGTTTATGGGGTCATAACAGCGATAGCCCTTCTGAGTCCGAGAGTAACCTACAAAGACACACTTGACAGCTCTAGGAGAGAGTTTGTCAAGTCCAGGAGACAAGGGATGAACAAACGTAACAGTACCGAAGACCCGAGGAGTAAGTGAGAATAACTCCTTATCAGAAAAAATGATAGAAAGAGGAATTTTCTCACCAAGGACAAATGACGGCATACGGTTGACCAGGTAGCAAGGTGTAAGGACAGCATCCCCCCAGAAAGTGATGGGAGCACAACTCTGAATAAGGAGGGTTCTAGTGATGTCAAGAAGATGACGATGCTTTCTTTCTGCCACGCCATTTTACTGAGATGTGTAAGCACAAGTGGTTTGGTGAATAATACCCTTAGACAAGAGAAACTGAGAGAGAGACCGGATGCAAAATTCCGGTGCATTATATGTACAAACATATTTGACAGTAGAGGAAAAACATTCTGCACTTCATTAATCAAATTTTAATAACATCCTCTGCTTACGATTTATTCTTTAAAAGAAAGACCCAACATATACGAGAGAAATCATCCACTACAACTAAATAAAACATGTGTCCCTGATGATCAGGTACACGACTCGGACCCCAAATATCAATGTGAAATAACTCAAACGGGGAGCTACTGCTCCAACTCTGACGACTAGGAAAGCTAGACCGATGATGCTTTCCTAACTGACACGCTTCACACCGAAATGATGAATTGGGAGAGATCTGAGGCAGTAAATGTCTCATTTTCTGGAGCGGGAGATGACCAAAACGAAGATGCCAGATGTAAGGAGATACTGGTCCGACGGAATGAGAAGAGACGCCAGCATAGGAGTTCCGGACCAACCGATACAGACCATTCTGCTCAGAGCCACAGTCAATCACCCTGCCCGTTAGTATGTCCTGAAAAATAAGAGATGAGGGGTCAAATATAGCACGACAGTGCAAATCCTTCGTAATCTTACTAATAGACAACAGATTCATGGAGAATTCGGGATCATGTACAACATCCTGTAGGCGCATAGAAGGTGATAAGAAAACCTTCCCCTGTCCAACAAGGGGAGAATAAGTACCATCTGCTATCTGCACCGAGCGACCATGTGGGGTCCCTGTAGGACTCAAGTCTCTCTCTATCGTGGCAAAGGTGATAGGTGGCACTAGAATCTATAATCCAATCAGATATATCATGACAAGATGTAAATGCAGTAGCACTATATGAGGTACTAGCAGCAGCAGACGAACTAGCAGAAGCTGTAGCAGCAACATCCGAAGATCCACCAGGAGAATCAGTAGATGAATGTGGCATAATATCTCGTAGACGTGCCACAAGCTCCTCGAATTGGTTATCAGTCGTGGATGTTGACTGGGGCAGAACATGGTCGGCTACACGTGCTGATGCTGGAAACCCATGCTTAGAGTAGCATGTATCCTCCAAGTGGCATGTGCGATGGCAGAACGAACATGGCTGGCGAAAGCGATCACCCCTACCATGGGGTCCACGTCCACGACCAGAAGACTGACCACCTCTCCCACGCGATACTGCCATCGCCGATAGGGGTGGAGTAGAAGTGCGGGAAGAAACAGAGAGGCGGCTGAGCCGCCGGTAAACATCCTCTATTGGAGGAATAACTGCATCGGCCAAATCTGAGAGCGGGCTGCCTCGTATTCCGAATCTAGAGCTGCAAGTAGAACGCCCACCATAGTAGCGTTCTGAAACGTCTTCTGCTGCTCAGGTGTCGTCGTAAGGGGTATATACTGTATAACTTCTCAAACATCCCTCTTAGGGACGTGTACAATGAGTGAAGTGGCCAGTCATTCTGCTTCATTATGAATATATCATGCTGAAGCTGTAACATCTTAGTCTCATTCCGCATTTGGGAATACGTAGCGGCCAGAATATCCCACATTGCCTTAGCAGTGGGCTGATGGAGGACATCAATGGCAATCTCCATCGCCAGTGTGCCTGACAGCCAAACCTTGGCATAAGAGTCATCAGCCTCCCACGAGGCATATATCCCAGTCTTCTCTACCGGCTCATCTTCGGTAAGAATATGCTTCTTACCGTTGGACTTCATGAGACTCATAAACTGCATCACACAGAGCTCATAGTTTGTCCCATCCATCTTGACTATAGGCGCAGAACCTTTGAAGGCGCCTATGAAGGGCATATCAACTTTGTTCTCTGACATGTCACCGAAGATGAAGAACTAGGGATTGTAGACTAGAAACCGATGTCTACAAAACTTGATCATGTTTGAGTGCATATGTAGATGTTACGCACTCAAATCCATGGAGATAGACCGGCCGACGAAAGAGTAGGTGTCAGCGTGTAAGGGAGGGGAACCCGACGGTTAGGGTCCCCCACCTAGGACTGGAGTTGGCGGCATAGGGTGGCCTACGGCGTGGTTGGGAGCCTCGTATGGAGGGAGGAAGTCGCCGGCGGCGGCGTGAAGGGGGCGGTGTCCCGACGGCGTGGAGAGGAGGCTGGCGACGTGGAGAGGGAGCTGGCGGCGTGGAGAGGGGCCCCGACGGCGTCGGCGGAAGGGAGGGGCCCTTGCGGCGTTTGACGGAAGAGAGAGAAGAGGTGGTGGTGGCGGAAGGGTGGTTAGGGTTTTGGGGAGAGGCGGCAAAGCCTAGGGTTAGGGTTAGCCCCTTGGCTTTCATACCATGTTGGGAAAAATGAGCAACTTATTATACTAAGGAACCCTAGGCTCTCTTATATAGGGAGAGACCTCACGGGTAAAATACATAGTAGTCCAGAAAGTAAACAGGAATTACGAAAAGGTAGAGAATATAATAATAATAATATCGGTCTCTACAGTCCATACTGTTGAGATAATTGTATTTTTGGTTACCTTTTCCTTATTTATATTTCCTATATGTCCTTCTATGTAATTAATCTAGGGATTTTATCCTATATAAGAAAGCCCTAGGGTCTCGTCTATTATATGAATTCAATTTCTCCTAACATGGTATCGGAGCAACCGTCCTAGATCGGGGTTCATTTATCCCACCCTAAACCCTAACCATGCACTCCTACCCCCCGCCTCCAGGGGCATCCCAACCCTCCAATGTCGCCGCCAGGGCACCCCCACCCGTCCATCGTCGTCATCAGGGCACCCCAGCCCCTCTAACGCTGCCGCCAGCAGCCCTTCCCCACACAGCCAAGTGCAGTTGGGGCCAAGCCAAGGCCCACTATCCGTTGTGGGGAACCGCCGACCTCTAACGCGCATTGTGCAAGGAACTCCACCCCCCCCTCCTCACGTGTCACGGCCGTTCTTGTGCTTCTATTATGCGGCTTGGAGGTCTGATTTAGTTCGGAGATTGCGATTTTCCTATTATATATCACATTTTACGAAGCTAGACCTCAACACGAATCAATAAAGATGGTTGCATGAGTCTACATATACAAACACTCCACCTTATGATTTTGTAGACATTCTCGGATCGATCTACTCCTCAGTTGTCTGCGGTTCTACTTAGTGGTACAATGTTAGAAAATAAGAGTGACGTTTTTTCTTCTTCTGGTGCTTTCAAGGGTCAGGCTCACATAGTAAAGATGGATGGGACCAACCACGAATTGTGGTCCATGCAGTTTCGTACTCATGTAGTGCCATAACAAGGAGCACATTCTGACGGACTCAAAACCGGCGGGCAAAACTAGGGTTAATGCTTCTTGGAAGTAAGATGATGCCTATGCTCGCATTTGGCTCCCCGGAACACTCACCATGGAGATTGCCAACGATATCGTCAACCAACCCATAACAAAGGCTATATGGGAATCTTAGCAACTACATACGGGCAAGCAAAGAATGAGAGCAAGATTTTTCAACTGCAGTTTGACATTTTCTTGATCAAATGGAATGGTCGACCACTACATGCACACTTCTCTCACCTTCGAGGTATGTTTGAGCGACTGCACAGCTTCATGCCTATTACTACCAGCACTGAGCAGAAGAGGCATATCGAAATATCACTATGACAAGAGTTTTTTCTATAATCTCTTGACTCTGAGCATGATGCAGCATATACTCAACTACTGACTGGAGAGACAATACCTCCGATAGAAGAGGTGTACAAGCACTTGAGCAGAATTACTACTCCATCTACTATTGCGGCTCAGACTCCCTCTGCTATGGCAGTGTCTCATGGCAGAGGGGGGACTTCACAATTTCGTGGATGTGGACCTCATGGTCGAGGAGGACGTCAGTGTAGCCCATGCACTCATTGCCACCGTCTTGGTCATTTTGAGGAGACATGATTTAAGAAGCATGGATATCCTGCGTGTGCGAGGGAGCAGACTGAGCCTACTTCCGCTCCTACAAAGGGTGTACACCTGGATGATATTGTTTCTAGACTTCGAGAGATGATGTCCACTCCTACTATTCCAGCTGCAAGTTCTTCAGATGCCGCAGCTACAGACAGAACTTCGTATAGCTCATCAAGTATTACTTATGCAATGACCAGTTGTAGCGGTTCAGATTTGACTGACGGGATTATGGATTCCGGAGCATCGTATCATATGTGTCAAGATCGGGTCCAGTTTAGTTCTTACAGGTCTATCAAGCTTGGTAAATCCGTGGTGATTGCTAATGGAGTATGTCTCCCGATTGTTGGTCAAGGGAAGATTATTCTAACTCCTTCTATGCATCTGCAGAATGTTTTATATGCTCCAGACGTTCAGATGAATCTTTTGCCAATTAGTCACATTACAAGGATTTACATTGTCGTGCCATATTTGATCCCTCTTTTCTTGTGTTTCAGGACATACTAACGGGCAAGGTGATTGGATGCGGTTGTGAGCAGAGAGGACTGTACAAGCTTGCCAGACCACATTGTGCTGGGATTGCTACTATTCCTTCAATCGGTTTCTCCTTTCATGTGGCACCTTCGTTTTGGGCATCTCCCTCTTCCGAAGATGTGTCAAGATCTACCACAGATATCTCCTTGCACTACCTTGGATTGCGAAGCCTGTCAGCTTGGAAAGCATCATCGGTCTTCTTTTTCGGGTCGTCAAGGTCGTTGCAATAGTCAATCTTTTAAGTTGTTTCATTTTGACATTTGGGATCCTAGTCGTGTTCCTGATCATCAGTCTATATGGTTGCTATGGATGATTACTCTGGACTTTCTTGGATATTCTGGTTAAAACATAAGCCCGACGCATGTCTTATCATTAAATCTTTTCTTATTAAGATCAGCAATGTCTTCTTTGCTAATGTGAAATTTATTCGTACGGATAATGCCTTGGAGTTTTTCATCTTACAGTTGTCAGAATTTCTTAGATCTCTAGGTATTGTTCATCAGACCTCTTGTGTCTATACTTCCCAGCAGAATGGTGCCGTTGAACTCAAACATCGTCATCTTCTTGATGTCACAAGGACCCTTTTGATTCAGAGTTGTGCCCCACATTCGTTCTGGGGATATACGGTTCGCACTACTTGCTACTTGGTGAAATGCATATCGTCCACTGTGCTTGGAGAAAAGGTCCCTTTCTCGATTGTATTTCCCGAGAAGGATCTATTCTCTCTGACTCCCAGAGTCATTGGATCTGTGGCATTTGTCCACAATTTCAGCCCGGGCTATGACAAGCTCTTACCCAGAGCTGTCAAATATGTTTTTGTCGGTTATACTTGTACCCAAAAGGGGTACCGATGTTTTGATCATATAGGAAGAAAATATTATGTGAGTGTTGATGTCACATTCTTTGAGTCTATTATGTACTTTTCTCCTACAGGTGACAAGTTATCTAATGCCCCTTCTGGTGAGGATGTGGTTTTTCCTCCACCTCCGTCGTCTCCACCGTGTGCACCCAATGTTGAGTCTCAACCTTCACCACCTCCACCACCAAAATCATCTCCATCGCATCCACCCTCTCCGCCTCCCTTACCTCAGACACAGTTCCTACCTCATGTTTAGATGCGCAAGTCTTCTACTCGCCCCTCTGCTCATGCGCCCTCCACATCAACCAGCACGCCTCAAGTATGCAATGAGCACATTGTTTCTACTGATGGCACTGATGTGTTGAATGTTACACAGGATGAGTTGATATCAGATAACAGAGAGGTTGATGACCTGGAAATACCTATTGCTTTGTGAAAGCCTCGTCGTCAATGTGCAACTTATCCTCTTCTTGTGCATGTTTCATTGCCCATTGGACCATCTTTCATAGGAATACAAGAAGTTTGTTGCGGGACTCTCTATAGTTTCTATCCCACGAACATATCAGGGGGTCATAAAGGATAGTAGGTGGCGTCTTGCAGTGGAGGAGGAGATGACAGCCTTACAGTCGCGTAGCACATAGAGCATTGTTTCTGCTCCTACAAGTGCTTTTGTTGTGTGTTGCAAGGGGATATTTACAGTAAACCAAAGGGCAGATGGCAGCTTGGATCGCTACAAGGCAAGACTTATAGCATGTGGATTCACCCAAACCTATGGGGTGGACTATCAGGATACATTCTCACCAGTGGTCAGACACTCGACACTTCGCATTCTTTTAACATTTGTTGTTTCATGTGATTGGTCACTTTACCAGCTCGATGTAAAGAATGCATTTTTATATGGTGACCTACAAGAGGAGGTATATGTGCAGCAGCCACCAGGGTTTGCTACTGAGGGGAATTCACAGAAGGTGTGTACGCTTCATAAGGCAATTTATATCCTGAAGCAGAGTTCGAGAGCTTGGTACCAGAAGCTATCAGAGTTGATAGAGCAACAGGGTTTCGTGAGGTCTACAACAGATCATTCATTGTTTGTTCAAAGGACACAGAGGGGTATTGTTGCTATTCATGTCTATGTTGATGATATCATTGTGACAGGGGATGATGAGCAGGGCATTCAAGCTGCCAAGGAGTTCTTAAGTCAGCAGTTTGTGACTAAGGACCTTGGCATACTTCGATACTTCCTTGGATTGGAGTTCGCCAGGAATCAGCGTGGTCTTCTGATGACCCAGAGGAAGTTTACAATAGATCTTCTTTGTGAGACAAGTATGACAGGGTACAAGCTTGCCATTACCCCTATGGATCCGAGTAAGATTATATGATGATGACACTAAGGAGGTAGACCATAGAAGAAATATAGAATTTGTTGGGAAGCTCCTATATGTCACTATCACCGGACCATATATGTCTTTTGCAGTGAACAAAGTTAGCCAATTCATGGAGCAGCCCAGGAAGGTGCATATAGATGTGTTCATATGATCTTGAGATATTTGAAGACTTCACCTGGTTCTGCTCTCATATTCTACAGGGGTACATCTCTTGAAGTGACAGCTTATGCTGATGCAGATTATACAGGTTGCCCCAGAGATAGAAAGTCTACTTCTAGCTTTGCTATTTTTGTTGGCAGCTCTCTTGTTTCATGGAAAAGCAAGAAGCAGACAATCGTGGTCAGATCTAGTGCAAAATCTGAGTACAGGGTCATGGCACAAGGAAGCTCAGAGATGATATGGGTTAGATCTGTGCTAACTGATCTTACTGTTGAGGTTTCTCTTCCTATGCAGCCTTTATATGATAATCAAGTGGCTTTATTTATTGCCAACAATCTTACATTTCATGAACAGACCAAACACATAGAGGTGAATTGTCATTACACTAATAGACATGATTCGAAAAGGTCTCATATCTACATCTCATGTTTCTACTGGAGATCAGGCTAGAGACATCTTCACCAAGGCACTCGCCAGAGGTCCATTTCAGAGGTGTTGCACTACGCTCTAGTTTGAGGGGGAGTGTTGAGATAATTGTATCTTCGGTTACTTTTCCCTTATTTATGTTTTCTCTATGTACTTCTCGGTAATTAATCTTGGGCTTTTCTCCTATATAAGATAGCCTTAGGGCATGTTTGGTTGCTGGGTTGGACTGGGTTGGGTTGGGGTACACCGGTGTACCCCTCCTTCCAACCCTCTCAATCCTCCTCACAATTTACTATTCATAGGGGTACAGTTTACTATTCACAGGGGTACCCCAACCCAACCCAACCCAGTCCAACCCAACAACCAAACCGGCCCTTAGGGTCTCATCTACTATATGAATTCAGTTTCTCCTAATACACATTGACTCTCCAAGTCCTACAAATAGCATGTGTGGGACTAAACCACTGGATGTGATATAATTGAACCCTAGAGGGATCCAATTACCCATCACTATAATGAAACATACTCCAATACATTAGACATAACTTTATATTTAAAATAATTAAAAAATACATAACCAAATAATTCAGAATATTCTCCCAAATATCAAATATTCTTTATTCAGTGACCCCTTTGATTGAATACCAAATAATGACTTATGCAACATTGCTCTCCGCCAAGTATAGCAAGCTTGGGCCTAACTTCTAGCAATGCAAGTCTTGGCTCCTCCAGAACGCCTCTAACTTCTACCTTGATCTCTCAAACACGCAACATCTAAGGCCACACCCTCGTGCACAAGTCTTGAAACACTCAAAGTCCCTGAAAAATAGACCGCGAGCGCCATGACGACGCTACCTTCTATCTCCAGGTGGTGATATATGCGTTCGACTAGAAGCAATGACTATTCCAAGCATTACGTGTGGTGGCAACCCCCTTAACAATCACCCCAATCGAGGCATGGTGCATAGCAACACCCGCTAGCGGGACATTTTTTATCTCAGGGCACAGATCCGAGAGGCGGGGTGTCCTTGCGTGGTTACTCCTACATCTTCGAGCACCGACACATAAATCGAGAAGTTAGTGGTGCATCGACCGTGCAAGCAGAGACCAAGAGAAGCTAAGGGCGACGGCGACCACATGCCAGCATCGGCTTAATCAAGGATCCTTCGTTGGCGGCAATGTAGGGCTCTGGAACCCTAGTCGAGAAAACATGCAGGGGAATGCCCCTTCCATCTATTTTAAAAGGGAAGGGGGGAGGGGCACAGCAGTTATGCAAAGCATAAAAGGAGGGTTATTCTTAGGGCCAATGGGTTATGTTTATAGCAAAAAAAAGAGATAGATCGAAAAAAGGCATTTGAGTTTAAAAAAGTGAATAAAAAAAAGTACTAAGCCTTCTCTCACTATAAGTAGGGTCGGCTACATGGATTCTTGCTCAAATCCATGTTGAAAGATTCAACTATTTTTTACGCTGGTCGTCGACCACCTAACGCAACCCCTGCAAGAGTGGGATTTGAACCCTGGTCTTTTGTATGGTAGACACACTGTCCTGCCACTAGACCATTAAGTGGGTTTAAAAAAGTGAATAACCGAGAAAAATGGCCGGCTACGAAAAAAAGAAAGATGATTAGTGCATAAAAAGGCACAATAAAGGGCAAAAAAAGAAAAATGCATGTTTTTCATCAGTGTTCACTAAATCGGCCGCACGGGCCGCATATGCGGCCGCATATGCCCGTGTGGCGTGTTGACCGCACCGATTACTTGAATCAGTGCATTATGCGCCCTCTCCGCATATGCGGCCCGCATATGCCCCGCATACTGTTCCAGCAGCTCCAACTTTTCAATCTTCTCATTCAGGTCCTTAGTTTTGTAACTTTGCCTCTTCATTCAATTGTTAGAATATGACATGCATTTCTTACAATTGCAATGCATTATACCATTATGTATATGCAATGTTTTATGTTTTTTTCATGTATTATTTTCACGAGTATATGCAATGTATCGTCGAATATTTTTTATATATGCCGATTGAGATTTTGCTCATGTAGTGCATGTATGTGTATTGAAGTTTTGTTATTACGAATCATATAATGTAAAGTTTCTATGGTAAACGCTTTTTTGTGATTAAATATGGGGCAATTAAAAGTATATATGCACACTCATCTAACATGAACCGCTTTTCTTAGATCTTCTTTAACTCCACTTAGATACATAACTTCAGTGGTAATGTTATTCATAGATATTTTTTTATTTTTAAATTAAAATTAGAAAACCGCTTAGAAACGCATATACCCCGCATATGCCCCCGCATACCGCTTAATCAATATTCGATGACCAGTCCGAACGCATACACATACCGCTTTCCTGAACCTTGTTTTTCATTGTTTCTCCCAGCTTGGCCATACAACAACAACAACAACAAATGTTCTTATTCTGACAAGTATGGGAGAAAGCGGGAGTGAGAGAGTAAGGCATATTCTTCTAGTTGAGATGTATCTACAGAATTTCTATCACGTCCATCACCTTCTACTAGTAGCTCCTCAGAAAAAGATCTCATCTCCAAGATCCTTATAAGATATGGGAGAGGCCATTCTCAGGGTTCATGTATAAGAGAAGCCAACTATAGAGATAAGTATATGAGAGAAGAGCACTCTACTTCTGGTGTTCACCTTCGACATCAACTACTCCAGATGAACTTTTCTACCTGAGATCATCTCAGACTTAAATCGCACATCCACGACATGAAGACCAACACTCCAGACTTCTACTGCATACTAGTCGTCTTCATCGAGCATCGTTTACTCCGCACATTCTATTGTGCACTACTAATCCGCGTCAGGCTTCTCCTTGGGTGACTCTACTACAAGTGCATCATGATCGCCACATTCCAACCCGAGTTTCCTCGAGGCTTTCCCATATGTATTGTGCGAAGATGGGTTTTGTATATTTTCTATTGTTGCAAGCTGTTGTTTTCTCCACTCCAACTTGAGGGGGGTGTTGGAATATGTAAAAGGTGGGTAATTGGATCCAATTACCATGTTCTCTTGTTTAGTTCCACATCATATACAAGGACTCCGATCCGTCTATGGAGCTATATAAGAAGTCTCACATCCCATGTACTTATTGAGAGATTTATAATAAATGATCTAGCCCTTTGAGGCCTTCTATTGCGGTTTCATCTCACTCTTCAAGAGTAGAGCTCCACGTACAATCTTGAGCAGTTTTCACTATATTTATGTTCTTGTTCGGATTATCAATTCTGCTTCTGCATTGTTTATTCCAACAAGTTCAAGCTCCAAATTCTTGTAAAATTTGTGATTAAGGGTCTTGGGGAAGTTTCGTACATTACACTTTAAATCAGTGTAGGAAAAGTCTTCATAAACTGAGGGCTCAGACCATAGTATATTCACATTGACTAGGTACTTTTAGAACAAATGAAGAACCAAATATTTGTAAGCCTCTTTTAAGAGAAAAATGAAATCTATATCACCCGATATATATTATATATTATTTTTCACATTATCTTATTCTATCGAGGTTGTGGATCAACCAACACATGGACCAATGTCAACTCGAGCCTAGCCTGAATAGCCTAGGCCTAGCCAATTTCACTTTAGTCTTGGGTCGAACAAGTCTAAGACGATGGGTTTTGTGTTGGGTCAGACCGTAAGATGTCCCCCTCCGTGAAGGGGGGCTAAATCATTCTACCTAAGTTCCAAAATTTACCAAGTCATCGACTCTCTTATGAGAGTTTGTGGGATTGGCATCAAATATCTCTCTTGGAAAAATCTCTTGCCATTTACGGTTTCATATGTGTTTTCTTGAATTCTCCTCTGGTGATTGGTAGCAACTCCTCTAGATACCTAAGATTTTAGTCACATTATTTAACATCTTAAAACTATTTATCAAAATCATGTGTACTTGTCACATGTTGTGGGAAAAGAACGAATTGATTAATGAGAGGTCCTAGGGTTCTCTTATATAATAGAGAAACCTATTAGGTAAATTACAAGAAGAGGACAAATGAAATAGGAAATAAGCAAAACAATAATAATGATAACAAATATTGTTAGAGTATCTGGTAGTGCGCCATGTTGAGTTGTAGCAGGGTAAATGGATCCTGGAGAAGATCCATTTACCCCATCCAGTGTTTAGTCCCATACCGCCTGTGGGTGGGACTTGGAGGCTCTGGGAAGGCTATATAAGGAGCCCCAGACCTTCTGTACTCATTGAGAAAAGCAATAGAGAAACACGCCCTATTGGAGGGCTTCTCCCGTGGTTTCATCCCACTCCTCACGGAGTAGGGTTCCACGTTAAAATCCCGCGTTCTTATTTTGTTCTTTATCTTTTCCATGTTTACGCTTCCGCATTCTTCATATTTTATAACATGGTATCAGAGCGGGTCGATTCTCGACGAGTTTTTCTGTGTTCTTTATATTTTGTTAGAGAATCGATTATCAAAATCAGTTCTCGATTGTTCTTGTAATTTCTGTTTTAAAGATTGTTCGAGAAGAGTTTTTTTTTTCTCTGAGTTCAAGATCGAGTTGTGCGGTTTGCTTCTTGAAACCCTAGCTGCAACAGCTTTTCTCAACGATGGCCGAGCCTCCTTCCTCCACGCGCACGATCCCAGGCTGTGTAGCGCACAGGATCCTCCAGCCAAAACCCGTAGCGGCGCCTTGTTCTCCCTTCTCGCACAGCGCACCCCCTTGCGCAGCGCACCCCCAGGCGGCGCTCCCAGCCGCGCCCAGTCGATGCGAACCCTACTCCAGACGCGATGCTCCAGTGCCCTAATCGCCCTCCAGCACGATCCCTGGCATCGTGTGTGTTGCTCCTACATCTGATGACGCACCTTCGTGCAACCCAGGCAGATGACCATCGACGGCGCAGATAGCCCTACTCCCCTCCTTGGCGGCGTTGCAGGAAGATGATACCCCAAGAGGCAGGGGTTTTTTTTTTGGTGTGATGGGTTCCGCAACCCTAGGGCCCGATGGCCTTTATTATTATAAAAAAAATATGTTGTGTTGCATTCCAGGTCCATGTGGACCGGGAAAAAATGTGGGGTTCTCTATATAAGGGCCCATTGTAGTCCGAGAGTAGAAAAAAAATAAAGCAGTAAAAAAAAGGGGGAAAGAAGAGGCCTGAAAAAAAAGAGGCCCTGAAGTTAAAAAAAAGAAAAAAAAAAAAGAAAAAAAAGGCGCGTACATCTCAAAAGCCGTACGCATAGTTGAAAAAAAAATGTTGATGAAAAGCCAAAAAAAAGGCATAAAAAAAATTGTTTCAAAAAAAATGATGAGACGGCTTTAAAAAAAAGTGATGAAAAAGCCGCAAAGAAGTTTTGGAATATTCATGTTTTTGTTTTCCCCTTCTATCTTGTCTTCTCCCAACTTTGTCGATGTTCGTTTTCCGACAAGTATGGGAGAAAGGGGGAGTATATGTAGAGTCACAGGTCTTGTGTTCCAGATTCAGATACCACATGCCGATTTCCAGACCATCCAGATTCCAGACTCTACAGTTGTTCAGACTCGACGGTTGTCTTCCGAGTCCAGTTTCAGACACGCACGAGTGTGCGGTCATTGTCAGATGAGCATAAGTTGCCATCATTGTCAGAGGTCCCCATCATTCTTCTAGTTGTCAGGCCAGAGTTTTCATGTGAGCCATAGGGACTCCAGAGCAGAGGACCATTCCCTTGAGGGCAAGGGTTTTCATGTGGTATCATAGGTACACCAGAGCAGTGCACCATTCTCTGAGCCAGATGGGAGAGACCCAGTTCTCCGACGAGGAGACTTCAGGCGCAGTTTCAGACTCGATGGTCAGATTACGAGTCTTCAGTTGACTACACTCCAGCCCGTTTGTCCTCCTCACCTGCACGGCATGAGAAGCAACGTCCTCGACTGCAGCAATGTGCGCGTTGGGTTGATATTGTCCGTAGTGTCCTGTAGCGTGAGTTGAGTTTCTTTCTATTTGTCCAAGCTGAGCATTGCATGCTCCAGCTTGAGGGGGAGTGTTAGAGTATCTGGTAGTGCACCATGTTGAGTTGTAGCAGAGTAAATGGATCCTGGAGAAGATCCATTTACCCCATCCAGTGTTTAGTCCCATACCGCCTGTGGGTGGGACTTGGAGGCTCTGGGAAGGCTATATAAGGAGCCCCAGACCTTCTGTACTCATTGAGAAAAGCAATAGAGAAACACGCCCTATTGGAGGGCTTCTCCCGTGGTTTCATCCCGCTCCTCACGGAGTAGGGTTCCACGTTAAAATCCCGCGTTCTTATTTTGTTCTTTATCTTTTTCATGTTTACGCTTCCGCATTCTTCATATTTTATAACAAATATCTTAATACTCCCCCTCAAGATGGAGCGTAGATATCAATCAGACTCAACTTGGGACAACATCTCGAATAAGGTCCTCTGGCTAGAGTCTTAGTAAGAACATATGTTGTATGGTCTCCAGAGCTAACATGCGTAGTGGCGATAAGACCCTTCTGTATCATGTCACGAGTGTAGAGACAATCCACCTCTATGTGTTTTGTCCTCTCATGAAAGGTTGGGTTGTTGGCGATAAAGAAGGCAGCATGATTATCACATTGGAGGTGCATGGGAAGAGACATATCTATAGTCAGGTCCAAGGTTCGAAATTTCGATTTCGATCTCGTTTCGGTAAGGTGTAATACCGAAATTTCGCCGAAATTTCGGGAAATTTCGACGATTTCGGTGGAAACGTCGGAAAAGGCTAAAAATCCGATTTTTTCCAATTTTATTGAAAATTTCGATATTCCAAGTTATTAGAACAATAAATAACATAGAAATACACAATTATTTCACACATATTGGTCATCTATACCCTATATATAGACATATCGGTCATATCGGCCATATCGGTCATATCGATGGTCATATTGTTGGAACCCAAGCAACATGTCTCGATCGATATGGGGTCGAAATGACCCATATTTTATCCATATCATTGCAATTGAGGATCTCCACCCCTATATACAACCTATGTCCACCGAAATCTCATAACACATAATATATAAAAGTTGAAACCATGGTTGTAACATTGTTAATACATAATAAAAAGAGTAATAGTCTAGTCTTACAAATACAATACAACTTAAAATAATAGTACCTGCCCTGGTGACATGTTTTGTTCAGAACCAGGAGTTCCGTGGTGGATCTGAATGCCCCCCTTCCTTGCTGTCTCTCATAGCGCATTGCAGATTCTATGAACTCGCAGTAGTTCTCCCATGTCATGTACGAGTACATGGCCTTATAATCCATGACATACTGCCTGTATTGGTGGTCATCGATGCCTATGAGCATCCCGAGTCGAGGATAAGCAGCACTGGATCCGGTATCACGAGTGGCACGACGAGGCTGCTGCGAACTACTGCCCTGAGATCTTCAGGACGACGACGACGGAGTAGGAGAAGATCTCTGCGGAGGAGGAGGAGGAACTGCCGTGTAGTACTCAGGGAAGAAATCGTAGCTGTCACCCCCAAAGAAACTGCCCTGTCTCTTCTTAGGTTGGCTACTTTGGTAGTTGTCTCCGCTATTGTATCCCCCATATCCACTGTAACCATATGAATATGCTGGAGGTGCGTACTGAGGAGGAGGAGGAGGAGGAGGTCCTGGAGGAGGAGCTTGAAAGTATCCCGAGAAGACGCCAAATGATCTCTCATTGTGCGACGATCCATATCCGCCTAAAGGACTTTGTGCTCCTCCGCGATATGGGTTGTCAAGATCCATGAAGCTCAAAGAACCTACAGATGATGTCAAATCTTCCATGTAGCTGTCGGTTGGACGATGGCCTCGACCGTAGTCGTAATCCGTAGGCCCTAGACTCGGACTTGGAACAAATTGTCTATTTTTCGAATTTTCTATATTTTTAATTTTTATTAATCCAAAAAATTTTCCTAACTATGATTTCTACTTCCAAAACTCAAGATCCGAATATATAATACCACAACTCATTATCGTTCCACATTAAACCTCAAAAGCCCCAATTTCTTCTAACATAGATCCAAGAAAATATTCTCCAACAATGTTTTACTTCATGTTAACTTCAGATCTGCGATATAATGATCATAGCTAGCACTATTGTGCAAAAAAACACAAAAACCCCAATTTTCTACTCCAAATTATACCTATTTTGGGGGAAATCTCTCAAACTAAACACCATGCCTAGCTACATCAACATCCTAACAGTGAAATCCCTAAAAACATTAATGAATTTGAAGAAGATTTATCATAATTTGGCTTACCTCAAAGGAATGTCTTGGAAGATGAAGGAGAGCAGCCTCTACACGAAGTCGGGCGAATTGGGGAGCTTTCGGCCGATATTTCGGTACATTTCGTCCTTTGCCTGAATTTTCTATTCAAAGATTCCATATATCGGTCGAGATATCGAGACGAGCCGAGATATCGGCAATATCTCGCGATATTTCGACCGAAACCGGGGAAATCGATATACAGTATAGTTTCGAGACCCGATACCCATCGAAACCGAAATTTCGTCGAAATTTCGGCGAAATTTCGTGAGATTTCAGTCCATGGTCAGGTCAGTAAAAACAAATCTGACCCACCTCATCTCTGTATTGTCTTGTGCCATGGCCCTGTACTCTGACTCAGCTCTCGATCTGGCAATCACTGTCTGTTTCTTCCTCTTCCATGAAACCAAGAAATTCCCTATGAACACATCAAAGCATGATGTAGACTTCCTATCCTTTGGACACACAGCATAATCTGCATCTGCACATGCGGAACCTAAAAGAGATGTGCCTCTACTGAAAAGGAATCTTGTTCCAGGTGAAGTCTTCAGATATCTCAGAATCATATGGACTGCATCCATATGTGCATGTATGGGTAGCTCCATAAACTGACTCACTTGCACGACAAAAGATATGTCGAGCCCAGTAATAGTCCCATATAGTAGCTTGCCAACAAGCTCCCTATACCTCCTCTTGTCGACCTCCCCAGCGTCATCATCATAGAGCTTCATACTCGGGTTAATAGGAGTAGTGGCAGGTCTGCAGTCTGCCATGCATGTCTCTGAAAAAAGGTTTGTAACGTACTTCCTCTGAGTCATCACAAGAACTCGTCGGTTCATAGCAAACTCCAATCCAAGGAAGTAACGTAAATGTCCAAGGTCCTTGGTCACAGACTGCTGACCTAGAAAGTCCTTAGCACCTTAAATGCCCTACTCATCATCTCATGTAACAATAATGTCATAAACATAAATAAGAATGACAATAGTACCTCTCTGAGTCCTCTACACAAACAAGGAGTGATCACTAGTCGATCGCACAAATGCATGTTGCTCTATCAAGTCTGAGAGCTTCTGGAACCATGTTCTTGGACTCTACTTAAGGCCATAGATAGTATTGTTCATCCTACAAACCTTTTGACCCTCCCCCCAACAGCAAACCCAGGTGGTTATTGCATGTAGACCTCCTACTGTATATCACCATAGAGGAATGCATTCTTCACATCAAGCTGGTAAAAGGGCCAATCTCGTGTCACAGCAATAGAAAGTAGAATACGCATAGTAGAATATCTGGCAACTGGAGAGAAAGTATCCTGATAGTCCACCTTATATGTCTGGGTGAACCCACATACCACAAGTCTCGCATTATAACGATCCACACTGCCATCTGCACGGTGTTTCACAGTGAACACCCATTTGAATCCCACAACGGATACGCCAACTAGAGCAGAAGCAAGACTCCACGTGCCATGTGATTGTAGCATGGCTATTTCCTCCTCCATAACTAACCTCCACTGACTGTCCTAAAGAGCCTCCTGATATGATATGTATCTCCACAGTTGATAGTGCCAACGTAAATCTCCTAAAATCCCTTGACAGCTTGCTTAAGGAAACCAGGGCTGCAAGAGGATAAGTAGCACACTTACGTTTCAGCTTACGAAGAGCAATCAGCACATCAAAATCATCTGCCAAGTTTGTAACATGTGAGTTCCCCTCCTGAGAGGGCACTTGCTCATCTTGTATGGAATCCTACTGCACAAACAACTTGATAGTACCAGTGTTGTCAAAGGCGTGCAGCGCCCTAAGGCGCTAGGAGTCCAAAACGCCTGAGGCACCATGTTTCGTAGTCTTTTTCCATCTTCTTGGACGGATCTTTAGTAAGAACAGAGATTTTTTGTTGACCACCGATAAACACTTTAAAGGATCTAGACCATAAAACATAGTTATCGAAGCCCTTGAGTTTGATATAAGTGCCCTGTAGCACCATAAAAGAAGAAGAAGAGTACAGGGGCTTGGGTTCTGCAGATGCCATGGTGGTCGCAAAGATCAAAACAAAATGTGATCTAGATAGTCCTTGTGATTTCAAGCATCATGTAGACCTAGCAAGACATTGATTCAATAACCCGGCAAAAGTAGAAAGAGCGTACGGCTAGTTTGGTGTGGCTGAGTCGCATGCTAGACCTTTAGAAGCAGAGCAGGAGCAGATCAGGGAGGTTCATGTGCGGTGTAGATCTAGCATGATAGGGAAGATTCACGCCACTACGCCGCTAAGGAAGCCAGGAGCGTAGATCGGTGGAGATCTACGGAGTTTGCTAGGGCAGAAAGCAGGAGGCGGCAGGGAAGGAACCCAGGGAAGGTTCCCGTCGCTAGGGCACGAGGGCAGCGAGAGAGTCCTGTGGCAAGGAGTCCTCACACGTAAGCGCAGGGAGGCATGTGGCAGGGAGTCCACCGCTAAGGCGCTAGGGCGCGGTCGGCAAGGAGTTCTGCGGCAGGTGGGATGCACGCACGATCGACAAGGAGCGTAGATCTCATGCACGCGCGATCGGCGGGGAGATCTCACGCACGCATGACCTACAGGTGGGACGCGCGTAAGAGTCTCATGCGGGGAGGGGGGGTCTCACGCAGGAAGAGGCGCGAGGGAGGGGCCTCACTCGCGATCGATCAAGGCTGGACAAAGCACCCAGGGAAGAGGTGCCTAACGCGTGAGGAGCCGCTCAAGGCGGCACGGGGCCGCTGGTTCGACGTCTCATGGCGACGCGGGGCTGGTTGTTGTGGAGGGGAGAAAATTAGGTCAGAACTTCGATCTAGGACCACTGCTCTGATACCATGTTGAAAGGGATAAAAGAATGAAAGAGCATGCTTTATTCAAGAGGTCTAGGGGTCCTTATATGGGACAAAACCCTAGAGAGCTCAAAGGGAAAAATACATAAGTGCCCCTAGTGGGTAATACAATGATAAAATAAGAACCGAATGTCTTATATATTACTAAAAATAAACAAGTTCGCTTGCAGGGTGCCAAGAGCCATGGTTGCCTTGCCAAGCTTCAATCTCTTCATTAATATTTAAAAGACACAAACAGTTACCAAATTTCAAGCACCGTTGAGATCCCCTTGGCCTTCTCTACATCTCCTTCCACAGAGAATGTAGCATCATCAGCCTATTGCAGGAACAGAAAGGAGATATATGCATGTCTGACGTCTATACTAACCCAAACACCATCCAGGGATGGCAGACACATGAAAATTACAACTAGAAGAGAGATGCATTGGGACTCCTTCTGAGACTGGAGGAAACATCCATCTAGATGACCATTCACCAAAATAAAGTAAGAAGTTGCCATGATGCATCACTTCATCCAGTCGACTCAGATGTTTAAGGACCCTCGCTTCCGAAGTGATGCACAAATAAAATTCTAGTTAACGCAATCATAGTCCTTTGCTAAATTCCCCTTCAACAGCACATCTTCAAGTCCACCAAAATCTCATTAGCCAGGACCATATTGTCCATCATACATGAAAGCAGAATAAATAGGCAAAATAATGTGATTGAGCCATGAGGATCCCATGTAATCAATTAGCCCTACAACGGACAAATGGCATTTTACAGCGCAATAAACATGCAGTCCTCCACATGTGTCCTAACCTCCTTTGGCAACAAAAAAAAATATGCGTCGTGTTCAGTTTATGAAAGTCAGTTCCCAGGTGATCTCCTCCTCTCAGGAATTCACTCAAGGACAAAAAAGTCATTAGGTCCAGGAGTCCCATCCGCATTCAAATCATACACTACCCTCCAAACCTCCAAAGCATCTAAAGCTCTTATCAACTCCATGGTCTAGTTCGAGGAGATCCTGTCGTCACACGCCCTAGCCCGTGCCACCCACCTTTGTGAGTGTGCTGGTATGGTTCCAAAAAATGATCTACCATGGCCTTCCCAATCTTCAGCTCGTTGTGGATTCAGTGCCCATGACTGCGTCTTATATGAAGTAACTATGGAACTAACATAAATTTATTTACATTTATTTTGTAGATTATTCAATACCTGGAAGGTTAGGCTTAAGATCAACAGTCAGCTGAAGAGCAACCAAGGTGTTGTCTTTGTCTCTTGTTCCTAAGACAGCTCTGGAGTCGCCAAGATTTCCAATTACAACTTCAGCCCCTGCAACATAAATAAGAAGGTCCCGGTTTTGAAATTTTCACATCTGTAGTAGTTCCAAGGAAGATAAAAAGCTACCAAAATTAAAATAAGCTTCTGAGGATCATGCTAGTGTTTGCAGTAGCATTTCTGATCACAAATTTGAAGTGAAATGTTATGTGAAGAGACAAGGAGAAAGATTATGAATCCAAAATCTTTGGAACAAAAGATGTTTATTCTGACAATTTGCAACTTCGTGTTTAGATTCCTAACCTGCCACGGATACAGCAGCTCCCTCACAACCAAAAGCATTGTTAGACCCCACATTTATATATCAATGAATGCAGGTAAGGAACAGAAGCTCATCCATTACCTGCTTAACTAAGGTTACAGAAGTAGTTCCACTGCAGAAACAGTTGATTCTTGAATTCTTCTTCAGATCTTTGTCCATAATATCATAGGCTTCCAAGAACGATTTCTTAAGGGCTGAGAAAATCTTAGAATGTCGTTCTGCTTGGTTGAGATCTAGAGGAGTATGTGAACCGTTGGTTTCAGAGGCATTTAGCTCGTTGCATTCAGATGCAGTTTTCACCAAGTCCATGCTTTGCGGATTTTCAGCTACAGTGTTCCCGTCCCAGAGAGCACTGAGCCTCAGAGGCAAAGAATTCCTCACTTTCCTTGCAACCATGTGCCCAAGGGCCCATGACCATCAAAGACCCCGCAAAAGGTCGTACCCTCCCTAGATCCAAAATTCTGGAAGCAGTGAGAAAAGCCATTATAAAACATGTAAACAAATCATGACAATCTAACAACAACTATAGTTTATAAAAGGATGAAGAACTATAGCAAATCCATGTCTGTTCAGAAAAACCAGCAAGTTCTTGGCGGCATTTTATAGCTCGGCATAAAAGATTGTTTATTTCCCACAATGACTTAAACAAATCGATGATAAAAAAATCAATCCAAAATTTTAACTACAGACCAAGTTCTCTCCAGCTACTTCCAAGATAAATATGGTTACAAGATATTGCTTCTTTGATAACCATCTTTCAAAATCTAATAATACGCATGACGCTTCTTTGAGCAATCATCCTTTTCTGTATCAGGTTGTCCACACATTTCTTCTAGTGGTTAGGCTTGTTTGTTTCAGCATGTCGTTTAACCTTTTTATTTGCATCCACTCATTTTTTCCGTGTTCTTTTGGTCATGGACGCAGCAACTGCATTCAAATGGACATACTTGCAAAAGGCAAACGACAAATTTGAGCCGCAGCACGCTTGCAAAGACCAAATGCCGAAACAAACCAGAAGAATACGCGATGGTAACAAACATTCGAAACGGGCACGATTACAAATACGAGTGATCCGAAGGAGCAGTAAGTTGGAGCAGAACCTCCCAGACGATCATGGCGTCCTGGTTGATGCCCTTCTTGCCCTGCTTGGTGAAGAGGGAGGCGCAGTCGGTGGCGCCATTGGAGCAGAGCCTCCCCTGGGCGTCGGCGAGCCTCTTCCTGTCGTCGGCCTTCTTGCCGCGGGGGGATCCCCCGTCATCGAAGCAGGACCCGAGGCGGAGGGCCCTGAGGATATCTCGGAAGCAATCCAGGATATCTCCGGCGATCCGAGAGAACCCTAATTGGGTGGTGTGATGAGCGCGACTGTGATGAGCGCGACTGTGAGAGATCGCACGAGAGAGAGAGGAGGAGGAGATGGTGTGTCGGGAATGGACGAGGGGTTCCGAGTCTTCCGCCACCAGGGGAATCTATGTACGAAGTTGCTTGGGGGGTTAAATTGCATCTAGGCCCACCTACGTTCCCGCATTTAATCCCCGAGCCTGAGACTGCTGTGCCCCTTGTAGTTGTAGGTCCCTCGATGTTGAACCGCCGTGATCACCGCTCAACGCAATCGGCATCGGACGGCTCGGGGTGCATTGATAGAGTATATCGGATGGGGGCAACCAGAAGCCCTACTCTTTGATAATTGATATTAGCTAGTGTGTTTCCCATGTGGTAGGTTGGAGGAAACACATTTGATTGTAATATATTTCAAATTATGGGATTAAGCAAGATATCATATTACAATTTTTTTTCACAAAATAGATAAGTGAACAAAACATCTTTAATTGGAATAACGGTTTAACTATCATGAAACATTAATCTACATAGAACAATTATTACTCGATGTCGTTGCGAGCGTAAATTTGTAACTCATTCTCTATTGTTATTATTTGCTTATTAATTTTTTATTATTTTAAGTTTTTTACGTTGTAATTTATCTATATTTATTATAAAAAGATGGAATTCAATTATATGATTTTTAAATATGGGAAAGAATTAAATGCGTTTCATATATGTCATTTTTTAAATGATAATATGATTTTCATTATGTGTCAATCTTTTATTATTATTTGTTTGTTCATTATATATTAGAAAATCTAACATAATTGAATCAATCCACAGTGATTGATGAATGGCGAAAAATTTTATTTCTGACCAAATTACATGTCATGTTTATTTGATTTTTCCTTGAATTTAAATTTTATGTACGACTTTATTTACAACATTAATAATAGATTTGTTGGCTTCCATATCAAATATATAAAAAAATATAATATTTATAGTAGAGAGATGGAAATGGAAAATGGCACATATATTTTAAAAACAAATGTGTAACTTATATTACATTTATTTTTCGATGGTTTGATGTATATCAAACACAACTTCAATGTATTCATTACATTATGCATATGTACAATATATTAGTATTATATTAGTATGATAATATTTATTTATATAAAATTTTGATTTTACATCAATAAAAATTACTTTAATATTTATCTATATTTATTATTATATATATTTAAATATAAACAAAATATAAGAAAAACCAGATAACTTGTATGCTTATAGGCTATTTAGTCCACATATTCACATATTGGATATAATTTTTTAAAATATTTTAAAAAAATCTATTTTAGTGGATTGAATTGATGTTTGAATTAATAATTCTATTGAAATCTTTATGGTAAAAATATTCATGATTATATGTTTATGTTTTTGTATATTCCACATTAGTTCTATTTAAGTTATTATTTGTAATGTCATCATTTGATCTACGAAGGATTGTTAAAATATACTTTAGAAATCCTTAATTATTTAAAATAGATGAAAAAATAATTAAAAAAAAGATATCATATCCATTCAATCGATGGATATAACAAATAAAATATACTGACTATATGTCACACCTAATTACATAATACGAGGAAAACCAAGTAAAAATATGTATATCATTCTATTTTAATATTTCTATCTATGAAACTAAGTTCTTATATTATACAATATCTAAGTTACTAATCCAAAATTATTTTCAAAATTTATACCACATATGCAGGTTTCATGAATCAGTCATGGTCAAAGACATAAATCACTCAAGTTCTGATGGAGACAATGGCCATATGTGGAGGAGGGTGTGAACGAGGAAGTCACATCATAACTCAATGATTTGGAGGGGGAGGATAACGTCGGAGAAGAGGACGAGTGGGGCGGGGAAGATGAGCATCTCGAGGATGTGTGTGGGAGCAGTAGCAGATGGTCTAGGGCAATGGCCAAAGGGAGCGTGCATGTAGTTGGTCAAGGAGGAGGCGAAGGAGCAAGAAGCGACGATGGGGCTGAGAGGAGGAAGATGTGAGGGTTTCCACTAGGGTGTCAGGAAAGTTCGAGCTCAATGAGCTATACTCGAACCTAACTTGATAAGAGATCATGAGTCATGCTCGAAAAACTATTAATTACGCATTCAAGTTGGATAAATGACCTTTTAATATTATTGAGTTGAGTTCGACTTGAGCACCACTCAACTTGCTAACTCAAATCGATAACTCAATTTGATTTTATTAGTTTTTTATATATTTCTGATTACATACTGGCATACATGATGTGTGAATGAGGAGGAATGGAGCGAGACTAGTATGTTATTAGATATATGTGATATTTTTATGTACTTGTATTATATGTCTTTTTTAATACATGAATAAATACATTTATATATAATATCAAAAAATTAAAAATAATTATTAAGGAGATTCCTGTTAAATTCAATTCCTTTTTTATAGAAAGTTCACAAATAATCAATATAAAATCAACATACAGAAGGCTCGTTAAGAGGTTTGTGAATTCGAGTAAGCATCCTTAGACTAGAAGCTTATCGAGTATGAGCTTATGTCCCAATTGAGTTTTTGAGTTTGAGTCTGAGTTGGGGTTGCCTCAACTCATTCAACTCGAGAAACACTCCTAATTTTCAGTTATGCCCCTCTTATTGAATAAATCATGATTTATTTCCACTCATTGAGAGTCAAACTAATGAAAGGGCGCGAGTGACTGATAAGCTAGAAGTCAGGGTCGCAACTATTTTCCCAAAAAAAGGGAGG
This sequence comes from Ottelia alismoides, assembly GCA_037367405.1. Taxonomy (NCBI): domain Eukaryota; kingdom Viridiplantae; phylum Streptophyta; class Magnoliopsida; order Alismatales; family Hydrocharitaceae; genus Ottelia; species Ottelia alismoides. Next base: position 1,359,214 of record JAZKJV010005492.1, read on the forward strand.
AACATAGTTGATATTGCAACATCTACGAGAGGTGCACATATAAAAAAATCCAAAATATTATCCACGATATTCCCACCATACCATGTTCTTGCCGCTAGTTTATGGTCGAGACCAAAATCACCAAGCCATGTAGACTCGTGTAGTTTATTCCTTTTGTAATTTTTTTGGCATTGAAATGCTCTAATGAACTATTTAATGGTACATTCTTTTGGAGATTAATGGGGGGTGTTGAATAACAAATAAAAAGATTTATTCCCGATCCTCAATTATTTGGAGCTTTTGTTAGAAAAGATAAGGTGTGATAAGTCTGAAATAAGCATAGAGATATCAAGATCTATTATCCATTTCTTGAAAAAAGCATATCTTAAGAAATGACTTTTGCTATATTGTGTATTCCAAATAAAAAACAAAGTCACTTTCCTTCATATAAAAAAATCTCTCTCTTCATTTTAGATCTTTCCACAATTGGAAAATGATTTTTTCTTATTTCTTCGGAGTTGAGGGGCGATCCTGTGTGACATGTGATTTTTGTGAGGTGAGTTGAGTAATCTCAACCACTCATTTTACCATCATTAACGGCATAAAATCTTGAGAGATTTATATAGAATAATGAGTGGAACGTGTGTTTCAAATTTTGTATAAAAAACACCCCCAACATTTTCGTACGGAGGGGATCGGTTTAAACAATTATGAGATCGTTAAAATCTGACAGTATTGATGGAAGGGATAGAAGTCTCGAATTAAGTTGAATTTGGAACAATACCATGGTGATATATGGTGATCTAAATCCCCTCTGGTTTCATACAACTAATGATGATAAAATGAGTGGTTGAAATTGCTTATCTCACCATCTCACAAAAGCCACATCTCACATGATCTCCTCTCCTTCAAAGTTTTACCTGGTACTATGTTTTCTTTTTAAAAACTTAACTAACGATAAATAAGATTTATGCATCAAGCATGTTTACTTGATATGAAGAAAAAAATGGCGAAGCCTTCTCCCACTATAAGTAGGGTCGGCTACATGGATTCTTGCTCAAATCCATGTCGAAAGATTCGACAATTTTTTACGCTGGCTGTCGACTACCAAATACAACCTCTACAAGGGGGATTTGAATGCTATCCTTTTAGATGGTAAGCACACTGCACTACCACCAGATCATTTAAGTGTATACTTAGTTGACATGAAGGATAATAAAAATACTTACACTGAAGACAAACAAGAAATATGACATTATAATGATTTGACCACTCTGTCTATGATAGTTTATTCTGAAACAAAATCTTCTTATCCCGAGATAAGGGAGTATTATCCCAGGTCTTGTTGAGTCACCCTGTCCTATAAGGGATAATAAAAGATAGTGATAATGGATAGATGTGACTAATCCATTGAGCTTGCTTGATTGCTTAAAGGATAAAAATATTATAGACAGAGACATAATGAACAATGTGACCACTTATTTTGAGACAATTTACTTGAGATAAATCTTTTAAATTCACGATAAGAGAAGGTTCTACATCCAAACCTGGAGAATCCATTTGATTGTTAGATTACCTTATTATTTTTTGTACAATTTTGGATGGTAGGTCTAGAATAACCAAAGTAATGATTCTACCCATACGATTCCATTACCATATATTAAGGAGGGGAGTCCACCCACCTCTATTACTTATTCTTTTTGAAAATTCCATTCGTGTCCCCATTTTTTTTATTAAGATGTGTGTCTCATTTATTTGTTGATGATTCATGCCCCTTTTTAGTTGTATCACAAATTACATGAACATTTACATACAAATTTTTGTTTATGCATAATAGTGTTTATACATAATATTGATACATACCTCACTAGCATACTTGTGTATATATATTATATATACATAATATATGTATATAGGAAAATATTCACATGAATATCTACCTAATTTATATATGTCTGCATATTTATATCCTAAAAAATATAAATAGTAATGATATAAGTCAATATTTTCAAATGTATATCCATATCTTTAAAAAATACATATCCATATACATGGAAAATGGTCGTGTTATGGTATAAAATCAAACATTCTATAAACTAGAAGAAAATAGATGTATAATAACCTTTTTCTAAATTAGTCATTATATATTATGTAGTTAAATATATAACGATGTTACTTTTAAAACTATCATTATTTACAAGATGTTAAAAACATAACAAATCTTATTTATCTTGATATCTTTGACATTTAAAATTTGAATAGAATAATCTAATCATCGCTATATTGTTAGATGCTGTTCATAGAACAATAATTACATATTTTCTTCATTTTGTACTATCACTTATACATTTAGTAACAAGTATTATAAGAAAAAATATCAAGAATAACATCATTCACTTTGAATTCAAAACTTAATTAATTTTCCTTACTTTTCATTTGATAAAAAAATATTCTCATTATTTGGCTCAAAATGAGTAAATGACTTGCCTTTAAATATAACACCATCTACTTTCTAAGATATTATTTATTGTATAATAGAATTTTTGAAACTCATGTATGGACATTTCCTCAGAGGCATTCAGTTCGGGAATAAGCAAGAATAATAGTGGGAAATAAGCTGGAATAAACATTATTCCTATTCGACTGGAATGCTGAGAATAATGGAAATAAGGTCGAATAAGGATATGTAAGTACTATTCTCCGTTAGGTTGTCACATAAGGGATAATGAATAAGAGTTTCACGTTAGTGGATAAGGAGGAATAACGGAAGAGACGCAGATCGATGAATACGGGAATGGATAAAGAGAAATAAAGGAAGATAATATGAGGAAAGGGGAATACGGAAGTGGAACAATGAGAATTTCCCGTGCAAAGCACGGGTACCAACTAGTGTTTCATGGTAGGAGTTCCATTTTTTCGTTAGAGGTCAAAGGAAAATCTAGTAATTAAATATATTGATAATTATAATCATTAAAGAATATCTAACGTGGCAGGATAAGGTTCTATTTGGATCGATGGTCGTGGGAGTATATACAAATAAAATGAACATATAATGGCAGATATTTTTCAGAGCTATTCTACAAATCGTTATTGGATATATGTGTGAGTGTGCCAACGATCGATATTCATTGCACTTTTCATGTATTTTAAATAAAATGTGCTCTCCACTGACGATAATTAGCATAAATAAATATCAAGAACAGTTAATCGGTCACCGTTGTAACGAATAATAGTCAAGAAATATATAAACGAATATCGTGATCCTTTCAAGTATACACGATTATCATTTTCTAATAAATAATATTAGTTGAAATTGAGATAATATTTAACAAGGAATTATATAATAAGGTCGTCAACAAGATCAGCTGTCATACGTTCATATCGCTTTTCTGCGTCTTTTTAAATAATTCAAAGAGATGGTATCATTTTTTTTCAAGTTATACTTTGACCGATTGAATAAGATTCCGATTTTGTCCTAACGCAAATGTCATTATATAATCCATAATCCGTATACTTCCATTATTAGTAATTGAGGAAATGGAGCAAGTACGTAATGTTACCTGCTTCGGCCTCATTTTTGACCATTTTTTTATTTTTTTTTAAAATTAAATTTCATAACTATATCTCTTTAATAAATCATTCAAATTTCATCGGAAACATAGACTCTTATACCCTCCATACAGGACATGTCGATTACAACAATTCTAAGACTGTTAAAATAACATTTTATAGATGGAGGGCATATGATTCTTTATTCTGACGAAATTGGAATGACATAATATGAGGATATAATGATGAAAACCTATGGTGGTATTTTCCAAAAAAAATAAAAAAATTGATAAAAAATGAGCATGAAGTGGGTAAGATTACATGTTTCATGAAGTAGACCCCCTTTCCTCTTAGTTATTTATATTTTATGTTGTTGACATGATCATTAACACATACATTAATCAATAAATTCTATGATCAATACAAAAAAATGCATTACATATTAACAAGATTAGAATCATGCACACCTATTCATATAGGATTTACAATATACACGTAGGAACCAGATAAAAAATTTAGAAATCATATTAGAGCGAGATCTAAGAAAAGTAATGCAACATACAAATTACAGTAAATAAAATGCTAAATAAATTAGATAAGAGATCATTGAAGCATCCATAAATGGATTGTTCTTAGAGAAGCACCTCCACAATACTTGTGTGAAGGGTACTGGTGACCCGCTCATAGGATACGAGGCACACGATCTGCGTACGCTCACATCGACGAGATCGACCTCGAGAGTACCTCAGAGAATTTACAGTCGAGAAGAAGGAAGAAGAATACTATTGCGGTAGGGAAACATGGATGGCAACGACAACAGAAAAAATTTCTTGCGAGTGAAGAAAACGACATGCTGGGGGAGGGTACAAAAAGACTCAAGATGCGACTTTCTGTCTTCTGAAAATGCCCCAATGGACACCTCTTCGATTTCTAAAAACACCTCCTTTTGGAGTCAAGTCGAATTCCCTTAAAGCGATCGAATCAAAATTAATCTGTGACCCACTAATGAAATCAACAACAAAAGTATCAAGATCCGAATTGACTCTCATGAGATCCGATATCCGAGTTGACTCTCCCGAGCCGGAGCTAGAGACAAAGCGAAGCGCGCATGCGCATGTGTGGTCCTCCATTCCTCCTATCTACTATTTCTACAAGAGTTTTTGTGTGATCTCATATATAATCCTGTCAAAAGTTTAGAAATACTAGATGTGGTACTAAACTTCCGCTCAAGTTTCTCTATATTCCAAATTTGAGAATTCTCAGCTTTCCATCCAAAGCATTTCCCAATTGAAACCGAATTTAAAACCATAAATTTACCAAAATTAAAACATAATTACATTAACTTTAAACACAACAGTTCCTTTACGTGGAGTATCACTCATAGTGGTTGCTCTCTAATTGCGATTAAGTTTAATTAACCATGGTTAAGCAACCCATCCGGCCTACTCCAGAATCTCAAAAGGTCTAATAAATCCGAGCGAGTTCTCCACAAACATCTAATAAATTCGTACAATCTTTACTGCTTTTATACATAGTCCAATTCATAGGGAAAAAATAGTGGGTCCAAAAAACAATAATGTAAACGGTTTTTGCCATGCTTGTTGCATTGCATGTCCTTTACGTATATAACATAATTGATCCTAAAAGGTTTTAGCATTTCATGCATGTCCTAAACTTTTCCATCACTGCATTAATGCATCCCATTCAGATAGATTGAAAGGAAACTCATACATGAAAGGTATTCCTATTTCCTATTCACTACTATTAGATAAAAGAGTACACGTGTGTTTGCAGAAGGGGGGTAAAGGCATAAAAATCCATAGATAAATTTTACTTGTTATGATCATCAGATATAAAAACACGGTTTACATATTCTCCTCTCATACAACGTTTGCACGGGTCGAATACTATACCGGTGCGGAAATGGTTTCTTTTTTCCTCAAGTTGGTGAAATATGTGGGCAAGACTTAACTTAAGAATAAACGGAAATGGTGTCTTTTTTCCTCAAGTTGGCGGATGTGAGGTTAAGATGCTTCGCCGATTCTATTAAAAATTAAAATGCTTGAGGGATAATCTCAACACGCAAGCCATATGTTCGCAAAAGAATGGACAATTCCCTCTCTTTTTTTGCAACTTGTAAAAGCACCCCCACCTTTCGGAAAGTAGCCCCATTTTGTTTTTTTCTTGAAAAAAACTAATTCATTCAACCCATTAAATGAATTTTTAAAAGCGACCTCACCCGGAAGGGCGAACAAAATGCTTCCATGTAGGGTTGGGCATTGGGTTGGGTCGAACCGATCTTAGCCCAAAACCCGGCATGCATAATCCAACTCAAATTTGAAACCGAAATTTGGTGGATTTCGCGGGCTTCAAAATGAGTTTGTATTGATTATCATGCCGGGTTCGAGCATTCCGCAAGCCTGATAGTCCGACCTATAAGATATAATTATATCTGATATATTCATATTTGCTTCAAATACCATGTTCTAACTTTCATATCCTTATTTCGAGTTTAGAATAAAAACTTAAACCCATTAATAATCATATCCATTAGTATGGACTGATGAAAGTATTACATTAATATGCAATATTATTACATTAATATGGAAGAATGAAATCTGCGTCCTCAAGTGTTAGAACATGTACAACTGTAAGTAAATAATACGCTACAATAGAATATGTAATGGTGAATTGAATGGTGGTTTAAGTTGCAATATTTTTTACGACATTTCTATTCAAAACATACAACTAATGTTAGAATCAAGAAATAGTTGGCGTATTTAAAGTATTAAAAATGCACGCATGCATAAGAAACAACCAGATAAATACAAGAAGAACGAAACACATGATATTGGTGTGCGTAGGTGTTAAATTGGGCTGGCATGTCCCGAACCTGACCTATTTTGTTTGGATCGGGTTTTGACTTGGGCCTAGAATTTGGAAATGGGCATAGATCCGACCCATTAGCCCATATACTTAAATGAACTTGGACCGAACCAACTCAAATCCATCCTGATCCAGTCCGACGCCCAACCCTACTCCCAAAAAAGAAAGTGGGACAAGATACGAAAATAAAATAAAAATAACAACATAGAAAGGCAGAACAAATAAGGATGTCGCTCCTAATGAGATTGATTACCTTGGCTAACAGTGAAAAAAATTATAGTTGAAACTTGCATTTTAGATTGTTCAATACAATGACCAACAAGACACACATCAACTCATTTTATATGTTGTGCCGAAACAAGTGCCGGAATGTAAACTTAAGTAATTAAACTTTTAGATATTTTATCTTATTTTCTGTTTAAAACTTTAAAGCACGTTTATTTCTAACCCACTATCTTTTTTTACATCTTATTTGAATTTCGTACCATCTTGATAATTCCACAGAAACTACTTCCTGTTTTTATAAGAATGGTAAATTTCTTTTCCCTTGTTTATATGGTTGCAAAATAAGTAATGCAATTCATTCCTTTTTAATTTCTCTTATATTTATATTTTAGAATTATATTCTTATTAGTCACAAGTCTTTATATTACAATTACTATCACATATTCTCGCATCAATTTATTGCTATGAAGTCAAAGTTTTACAATCCATATTAATTTGTTACTAATTTGTTTTTCTTTTTTTACTAATCCAAATTTATTTCTGCAACTTTTTCTTCATTTTTTACTATTGTGAAATCATTTTTTACAACTTCTTACAAATCATGATTGTTTTCTCCACAAGGTTCATCCACGGAGGGTGAGTTAGGGCTTAAGATCAGGAGGAAAGGCATAGTCAACGGAGAACTTGTGAATATTTCTGTACTACCCCATGTTGGTCCAAATAGATGGAGGATGATAGGTTAGATGAAAGATTATTATCGATTCAAGGACGTAAGGTGATCCCATTTTTTAAGAGTAGGAAAAAATAGATAAAATGCCTCGAGCCAATGTTCGAATAACGAACGTTACGACCTTCAACAAAGGGCACCTATACTCGAAATCAACACAAATGGATAGGTAAAGTATCCATAGGGGCATGAGACAATTCTCTAAGGAACTAAGCAAAATAACCTCGTAACTTCGGGAGAATGGATGTCATGCAATTATTGTTGACATTGTTTACGATTCCATTATCATTCATTACAAGCTTCGTTGATGACAATATGCAATTGTTGTAATAAGTATAACATGAATTTATAAAAAAAAGTTATGTCGGAGTTGCAAAACTCGAACAAGGAGTCTAAATCCCACACCCTCCTTGGTGTTTGGGGAACTTGCGTACACACATGTGCAAGTAACTTTACTACACCACCCTTTTTCCTACTCAACTTTTTTCATTTTTTGAAATGGATCCTTAGTAGATTTACTTAAAATATTAAGTAGAATATGCATTTCAAATTTCATATAAAACAAACATTCCTAACATGCACATCGGAAGGGGTTGATTTCAACAAATCTAAGACCATTAAAATTTAACATCATGATGGATAAGTTAGAAGTCTCAAAATAAGTTGATAATTGAATGACATGTTATCTGATATTTGCATGCATCTGAGATTCATCACATGTGAAACACATTTCGAGAAGTGATGCCCTCATCACGTGTTATTTTTTATTTTCCACAATTGTTGGGGTCTTAGCTTTACAAGCTATGAAATGCACATCATGACACTGTACGACTCTTGATGTTTGTTTTGCAGGTACTCAGGTAGGAGAAGAATATGTTAGATCAATATACTGAATTGGCTCATATCGAAACTGACTTAACTTAGGTGGTATTAATTCGAGCAATGCCGCTCGCTCGCCTAGTGAGACATCTTATAAAATTCTCTAGATAATTAAATAACCTAGTAAATGCGACAAAAAAATAGAAAACAAATTAAAACTACAAGATCTTGAAAAGCGAGGATGCATGCAAGCATGTGGTATGATTGTAGACTTGTATGTAAATATATGATGTATATAGCTAAGCGCCATGCATGTGGGTATGTAATAATGTATATAGGTACGTGTTCATGTTTAATTGTGTATAGAGGTATGCATGTGGATACATGTGAATGTATGGTTGTTAATTGAACTGAACATGTTCGTACTCGATTAGAGTTCGTTCGATAATAGTTCGAAAAATGTTCGTTCGTTTCTAAACGAAGTGAACATGAACTTCAAGTTCTAGTTCTATAGCTTAACGAACCGAACATGAACATAACATATGTTCGTTCGATAAAAGTTCGAGTTCGATATATGTATATGTATGTGTATTCGTATGTAACTTAGTATTTATACACTTGATAAATTTCAAGGTTAAAGAAATTGTGGTATTTATTAGGTTTTGTAGCACTTTAATTTGAATAATTTCTTATTTTTACTGCTTATCGAATCTTGTTATCGAACTCCATTTTCGAACTTGTTTATATAAATAAATTTTAGATAAGTTAAATTGTTAACGAACTATTATCGAACCGAACTCAAACGTTCGTTTTCTAAATGAACTCGAACTCGAACATATCCTATCGAACATTTATCGAACCGAACTCGAACTCGAACATATCCTATCGAACATTTATCGAACCGAACTCGAACTCGAACTTTCGAACTTCCTTATCGAACCAAACTCGAACATAGGTCCGTTCGTTACAGTTCGGTTCGATTAGCAACCCTATGTGAATGCGGGTGTATGTGGATGGGTGTGTGTATGTGTGTGTTCAAGGTATGTAGGTACATGAGTAAATATAAGAATGCATGTGAGAGGTATGTGAACCTATATATGGTATATGGATATGCATGTGAGTTTACAAGGGTGTATATACGTATATCTACATGTTAAAAAGTATATGGACATATACAAATTCTTGTGTAGTTAGGATGATATGTATGTGGGTATCTATGTAAGCATTCATGTAAGCATGAATGTGAGTGTATATGTGCTTGGGTATGAATTAGCATGATTGTGGGTATGGTAGCATGAACGTGAGTATGTGGGTATTAGCATGAATGTGGGTATGGTATCATATCGATGTTTATATATAGGTGTTTGATGTATCTAGGTGAGTGATGATTCATGGGTGTCGAATATGGCAGTGTATATGGTTAAGCATGTGGGAACGAAGGTGGGTGTTCGTGTAAGCATGGCTGTGAATCTATGGGTATACATAGGAATCATTATAGGTATGCATGAAGCATTTTACAACCTTTACGGGTTTAGGGGACATCAATTGAAAGTTGACAGTACAACCCATTTTGAGCTTATGTGATATCCAAAAATATCCATATGGGAGCGAATTGGATGGAGGGGAATGCTTGTACATAATAGACACATGTTAGGTGCAGTACGAAGGTAACGAATCAGTCAAATGAGTCAAATGTCCGGTTAATATTTATTATCACAATATACACATTTATTATCTAATCGTGTACATATAGCAGGCATTAATACATGATTTAAAGTTTGCGTATATTATGAAGTGCATACTAACTTTTCTTAGCTCGGGAGGTCTCGAGCTAAGGGAGTCCTTGGTAATTTCGATGCAAACATGATGCCAATATTCCTTACATATAAGATTTATTCATTATTAAGTTTCACTGGCTTAATCACAATCCTCTTCGATATACCAAATTGGTCTTTTGAAGTTTAATTAATGCATTTTTGTCACGTTATTAAACTTTAAAAGGTCAATATATGAGGTATATTGGAGATGTGTGTGGTTATACTACCGAAATTTAACAAAGAATGGCTCTCATATGTAAGGAATATTGACATCATGTCTGTTCGAAATAATCAGAGATATGCCAAACTAAGAATGTAATAAAATGTTCTTTCCTCATCTATTCTCAAGTTTATGAGAATGGATGTAGATGTGAAAGTGTACGTGTGAGTACGTGGGAGAAGAATGTGGAAAATGTAAGAGATGAATGCATCTTATGTAAGAGAGTACGGATATCGGTAGATGAATATAGCTCAAAATCTTCTCAAGTGCAGGTTAATCGATAGACCTTTGATAGTCTGACTTCGATCTTCGACTGCCATGGTGGCATTCAGGGAAACATCCCCATTGACATCAACATTTAGAGACCATGGATCATCTTCCCAGCCTCGAGCTGGGCTTCCTCGTCTTTTCTCTCAAGTCATCCTTGTCGAGAAGATATGCAACCTTCTTCACCGTTCTGTCTCCACTCTCATCATCTCTAGTAGACGGAGAGATGGTTCCGCCTACATCTATAAGATGTAAGCGCGCAACAGTTGCAAACTTCTTCATATCCTACATCTATGCAGTCAGACATCCTTATGATGTTTTCTCTTGTTAGGATTATATTCGATTAGTTCTGCAGTATCGTGACTGGGATCCCCACCCTTATGAACTGTGAGGGTTTTCAAGCATTGGTTATCTGTTGGTTCACAACCAGCATAACCTCCTCAACGTATTCTATTTAAGGTAATGGATCGTCGGCCACAGTGGGTAGCTCAACAGAGTCTGTAGTACCTGTTTGAGTCACTCGATCTTGATCGAATGATTCACGTGTTTTTACACGATACGGGACCACAAAAATGCTAAATTACGTGAACCGCTCGATCAAACGGGTATTGCAAACTCTGTTGGACTTGCCGCTGCAGCAGACGATCCATTTCCTGAATATTATGACTCGCAAAGGTGAGCGATGAGATACTTGTCCAATTGACCCAATAACTGTTGTATTCTTGGTAATAGAGAATAAAGAGGTCGAGAACCTTTCTGATGTTTGCTGGACCACATGGAGATTGACAAATTAGTTGCCTTAGATGCTTGTTTTGATTTAATAAAAAAGAAACTGCATTATTAATGATGTTTTCTTCATTTGTATCAGAGGGTTTGTTTTGTGAAACTCAACAAATAATGTTGAAAATCATGAGGAATTGAGTGATAAAAACTATTATCCAAAGTTCCAAGCCCTTATCCAAAGTTCCAAGCCTTATATACGTCTGTTATGTAAAATTTTATATTATAAACATGATTTCTAATATGCATATCTACATTTGGTGATTAATTTTCCTAATATGAGTTTACATATTATTACCTTAGAAATTATAATAAGTCTAGGTGGTACCCTAGTTTCTTAGAAAACATAGCTGTGTTAGGTTTTGACTTTTCATCCATTATACACATATAAAATCTTTGTTTTATTATTTACAAAAGAAAACAAACAACACCAACCAGATGTTAGATTTGTCGTAACGTAACGTAGATGTTATAATCACTGATAAAAAAAAGTTTTTATCACTTGTATCTCATGATTGAGCGCTTGTTTAGATGTAATTAAAAAACAAACTTTATTATTGTTAATAGTTTGTTCACTTGCAGATTAGAGCAGCTTGTTTTGTGAAACCATGTTCAAGATCTGTGTGTATTAGCTGCTTGAAAAAAATTGAGAATGACACGATCAATCATTTGTGGACTTCATGCAAGATAATCCTGATCAAGCATTTTGTTCATAATCATCAAAACTTTTTGAAGTCTATTTCACATCCAATTTTATCAAATAATAATTTCAATTTTCTTAGACTTATTGCATGATGTCAGGCGAGTCCATTGAATCTGAGTTAATTGGTAGAAGAAGAATAAAACACGGATTTGAATAACATCTCATGAGCATCAGTTTGTGACAAATTCTTCTGGTTTATATAGAACACTTGAAAAAAAGTGCTACATTCACGAAAACATGCTTACTAGTAGGGGCGGAACCAGGAATTTCATCAAGGAGGGGCGAGTATACAACTATTATGAATGCTTAAAATAGAAAAATCTATGTATTTTCCAATGATATTTTTAAACAGAATTAATATTTTAAAATGAACCTCTTTCAATCTTGATAAACGTAGAATTTAAATCTATTATAGAATTTCAAATAGATTGATATTTTCAGTGGTTATTTTTAAAATTTGATAAATATAATAATTTAAGCCTCTCTAAATTCATCATAAAAAGGCTAAATTATCGAGTGAAATTTTGAAACCAAAAAGTTCATGATTAAAAGGAAATAAATAAATTTATTTTATTTACAAGGAGTAATAAAAACAATGGGAGAGATAAATAAACTCGAATAAAATTTTACTTAAAAATTATTTTGATACTTTGGAAGTGATTGGATAAACCATATAAAAGAAAGTAAATTTGATAAAGATAAGATTCAAACTCTGGTCTCCAAAAAAATAGTCATGCCACTATGTTACTTGACCATTTAATGATTCTAAATATTTCTCTAACAATATTAATTATAATACAATTAAGAAGAGGTTGTATTAAAAACTTAATACATTGTACAAGTGACGTAGAATAATCATGGGCTTATTATTGAAAATAATGGTGTTAGTGGGCTGTCTTCGAAAACTTAAAACGTACAGGACTTCTAACACAAAAGTATCATCCGAATCCGACAAAACAATGCCAATTTTTGGTGGTTTGGTTAATCTTCTATTCTAATTTTCCCATCAAAGGGAAGCGTGTTAAACATTGGTGCTTAATATATAAAAGTAATGCTCATGGAACTCGTGGAAGATTATATTAATGCTTTCTTCATCAAATAATTATTGACCTTCACGTGGGAACGGGAAAGGTCACCCTCCTGGTAGATATATGTTGCCTATTAAAATAATATTTTTGCACGTATTCACTTGAGATCTTTCCCATCCATCCATTCATAACATAAGTAAAAGAGGAGCCTACACCGTCATCCTATTACTTTTTCTACCAAAAATTTCCTCCCATACCCCTACCATGTTCTGTCGCCCATAACATACATTCTCCTTCCCCCATATCAGCAGTTCGCTAATTTCTCCACGGTTTACGTGTTCACCTGGCAATAGACGTTCTCCATGTAAGTTCCTCCACAGCTGCACGTATCGACCACTCATGCTGCTGAACGTACCTGCATATGCAATGTATATGCCACCAACATACATATAACCTATCGCAGAATAACTCCTCCCCCTCCCAACTACGTGCCCCTGCGCTTGAAACGACGCCCATGGATCCCACTTCCTTTGTTCATCACATCGAAATACCCATCGAATCTGATTTTCCTTCCGACAGTTGACAGCAATCGATTTTGGGATCCCACTTCCTCTGTTCGTCACCTCAAACACCCACCGGATCTGGTTCTCCTTCCGACAGTCGATGACAACCGATTTTGGGATCCCACTTCCTCTGTTCATCACCTCGAAACACCCACCGAATCTAGTTCTCCTTCTGACAGTCGACGTCAACCGATTTTGGAAAATGCTTCCCCTTCAAAGAAACGTCGACAATCAGGTATGCCTACGTGGAAATTACCCCTCTCCAGTCCTTCCCTCCTACTTCCTCCACAACTGATATTGTGTGATATCTTCACTTCATACCAGAATGTCCACGATGCTTCTCATTTAGACAATTAGCAGCAACCACCCCTGCAAGATGCTTGTGTTATACAGAAACGCCGAGAAGATGGTATGCGTATTGCTTATGCAGTATATATCTACACCATGCACCCTATGCACATAATTTACACATATATCGAGAGAGCGAGAGCTAAATGTCTGTATACAACTCAGTGGCATACATGTCTTACATAATCAAATGACCTATATACAAATCTTACACACACAAACATATATATCGAGAGAGATAGAGATAGAGATATAGATGCATGTATTTATACTTTTACATACCTACGTATATGCAGAATAATTCAAATAAGATAAAACAAACTGTAGGATCTTAGATTCCTGGCAGAACTTATTTAGCTTTTTTTACTCCACCTTAGTTTTGTTTATAACCATGCATATATGAGATAAGCATTGTAGCCATGTTGATATAATAATGGGTAATTGCCATGATGTTGTCGTTTGATGTTCTTCATGGATTCTATCTATGCTATTATGTATTCCCATGATGCTTCACAGTAGTATTTGCAATTGTCTTGGCTTGCTTCTGTTTGTTCACTAATGATGTTTACTTCTGAATCACTTGTGGGGTTGAAGATATATTGCACTTCTGCAACCAACATTTAACAACTATGTTTATTTCTGAATCCTTTAGCCATACCATTTTCTTGATGATAATGTGATTCTTACATTATGCTCTTTCTCATACACTTCACGGTAATGTTCTTAGCTCATGCTTACCAATGGCGTGCTTACTTGCATTGAGCTATTTCTTTATCACAATAGTGACGATATGCATATCTGAATGTAAAGTGAATGTAAAGTGAGAACTGTTGCATATTCTTACGTTACACACACCTATCTAAACTCATGCACGATCTTTCTTGATGAATGGACATTTTCTTAAGAATTATGTGGAATCAAATGAGCAATTGGTCAATACAGATGAGATAGTATTCACACAGAGTACATATTTAGATGATATCCTTAGTCCTTCTGTGTGACACACTGAACTTTTTTCACTTTGTGCTATGAGGACATAGCACAAGCTAAGTATACGGGGGTTGTATAAATAAAGAAAAAAGTCACCATCAACCACAACATCCAAGAAATAAAGGACGATGACATTTGAGAAAGACATCGGCATTAAACAAACAATATATCAGACGATCAAAGAAGAACGATCACCCACAGGTAGGGACGCAAACGGATGCGGTTATATTCGTATTCGTTCGTATCCGTATTCGTTTTAAAGAGGTTATGGATCTTGTTTTCCTAAGACTGTCGAATACGAATACAAATACGAATAGTGGAAACGAATTTTTTGCGAATACGAATACGAATACGAATCATAACTTAACGAATACGAATACGAAATTTAAAACGAATACGAATACAAATACGAATATTCGTTCATAAATAAATTATTTTATTTAATTTTTTTAAAACATATGGGTAGGGTAGGGTTACTCGGCTCCCAAGTCCCACCCGATACCCCCACCCCCGACGTTTCTTCCTCCTTAGCCGCAAGCACCACCGTCCTCCTCCCTTTGCTCCTGCCGCCCTCCTCCGGACCTCCACCATCCGCTCGCCGGCGTCGCCGCCCCCCTGCGGCACCCCTCCTTCCTCCTCGGGCCCGCGCCGCCCCCCTGCGGCCCCCCTCCTTCCTCCTCCACCAGGACCACCAGGTCCACCACCCGCCCCCGCCGCCCCCTGCCGTCGCCCTCCTTCCCCTCCGCCCCTTGAGCCCGCGCGACCCCCTGCGGCCCCCCACCATCCCCTCCAGCCAGACCCACCAGCTCCTGCGACCCCCCTCCATCCCCTCCGGCCAGCCATCCCCTGCGGCCCCCTTCTTCCCCTCCGCCCAGCCAACCCGACGCCCCCCTGTGCCCCCCCTCCTTCCCCTCCGCCCCTGCGGCCCCCCTCCATCCCCTCCGCCCCGAGCAGCCCCTGCGGCCCCCCTCCATCCCCTACGGCCAGACCAGCCCTTGCGGCCCGCCCGACGTCGTCCCTGCGACCCGCAGCCTCCCTCCTTCGAGGACGCCCAGCCCAACGCCTCCCTCCTTCGGTAAATTTCATATTCTTGATATGTGTTTTATGTATGGATTATGTTGTTAGATGGAATATGCTTGTTTTATGAATGTTTTTGTTAGATGGAATATGTTTGTTAGATGGATTATGTTGTTAGATGGAATATGCTTGTTTTAGATGGAATATTCTTGATAGAGTATGAATGTTTTTGTTAGATGGAATATGCTTGTTAGATGGATTATGTTGTTAGATGGAAGGGATTTTATCACTTGTGCCCCTCCGAGATATCGCAATTTCAGTTATGCCACTATCTTTTTGGTAATATCAGCTGTGCCCCTCAAAACTTGCTAATTTATCACTTGTGCCCCTCGGGTTAGTAACCGTCCATCCACCGTGCAAACGGCCGTTAACTTTGAGGACATAGGTGGAATTACTTTAAAAAAGGTTAGAGGTCATTTTAACCTTCTTCTATCCTCTTCTTCTTCCTCCTCTTGCCCATCCTCTTCCTCCTTCTCCTCCTCCTCCCTCTCCGTCCCGCCCCTGCCACGTGCTGCCCAGCTCCGCCCCGAGCTCCCCTCCCCTCCCCGGCGCCGCCCCTGCCACGTGCCGCCCAGCTCCGCCCCGAGCTCTCCTCCCCTCCCCGGCGCCGCCCCTCTGCCCCAGCCTCGAGGCAGCCCCGACCTCCCCCATCCCCTACGGCCCCTCCGCCCTCGTCTCCCCTCCCCGACGCCGCCCCCTGCCGCCCCTCCGCCCCAGCCTCCCTCCGCCCAGACCTCCCCCGCCCCCCTGCCCTCGCCTCCCTCCACCCTCGCCTCCCCTGGTTTTACAACTCAGAGCAGATGTGGAACTCGTGGCGGTCCTCCCTACCTCGCCTCCTCCTCAGTTCTTCTCAACTGAGGAACACAACAGCAAATGGGCGTCGCCGTCAACTGCCGGTGAGACACTTGCGGGTTGGGGAGAGCTACTGGAGGGCCAATGGCAACCGGGAGGGAGAACGTTCTTGGGTTTGGACGGTGGTTTCCGATGTGGTGTCCGAGGGCACTTAGCGAGGTCTTGCTCCCGTCCTCCGAAGTGCTTCCTGTGTTGGCTGATGGGTCATCACAGGAGCTTGCTTCCGAGATCACCGTGGTGAAGAGTACCATTAACGAAAGATCTTTCTCGGATGTGGTTAGAGGAGCCCTCATGGATCCAAATCAGAAGGCTATGGCCAAGCAACTAAGATGTGTCGACCATCGCAATGGACACCCTCCCTCGCAGCGAGCACCGGTACCAGCACTTCCCCCGTCTCCAACCGCCGTGTCTCCACCCGCTTCTTCTACCGGCATGTCGACTTATTCTCGGCACCTCCCACAGCCCGCGCGAAGCCTCCTCCTGACCCCCTCGTGATGGGCGCCCCTACAACGGCCCTGGACATTCCGCTGTGGGTGCCATGGGATTACAATCGTGATCCCGACAGCATATGTTGGGGTGGATGGGAGTACCGCAATGGCGGTGTGCCACCGTGGGAGGAGGATGAAGAGGAAAGACTGTCCGAGGAAGAGGAGACACCGGAGCTCGGCAGGTCAGGGTTCTGGCGTCGTGCGTGGGACTGGGTGAGAACGCAGAGGAGGCGATCTTGGCCGCCGGATTCGAGGATGCCGAAGGGGCTCTGGCCCGATTCGGGTGGAAGCTGGAAGGGCTGATCCGATTGAAGGTTATGAGTATCGAATAAATGGATGACTCTGAACAAGCCATCGTGTTCTATTTGTTGTTCTTTTGATTTCTACATGGTCAACGTTCAGATCTTTATCGAATAAAAAAAAAGCAACTAAGATGTGTGGAGGTTTATACATGTTCATCAAGGTATTATTTTGACCATAATACCCCTCTTAACCACACCAAGGTTTGAAAAAACCATGGTTAAGTCAATTCATTGACGGTCAACCTGACGGAAGGGCACAACTGATGACGGAGCAAGTTTTGAGGGGCACAACTGATATTACCAAAAAGATAGGGGCATAACTGAAATTGCGATATCTCGGAGGGGCACAAGTGATAAAATCCCTAGATGGAATATGCTTGTTTTAGATGGAATATTCTTGATAGAGTATGGAATGTTTTTGTTTATGAATGTGTTTTATGTATGGAATATGCTTGTTTGATTTTTTAACTTCAATGTTTGTAGAAAAAAAATGAATACCGACCCATGGATTGCCAAATAATCAGGTACGCTTTTATATATAATTTTTTATTGCAATATTCGTTTGATATTCGTATTCGTTCGTAAAAGATTCGTATTCGTATTCGTATTCGTATTTTGAGGATATGGATCTTGATTTTTTACATTCGTATAACATTCGTATTCGTATTCGTATTCGTAATATAAAATGAATATGGATATGGTATGACCCGAATTCGCATTCGTATTCGTTCGTTTGCATCCCTACCCACAGGTCTCCAACAATGCATAAAGGTCGATCATATCTTCAAACTCCTTGGTGAAATGGTTACACTGAATGTATCCACATATTTAAATGAGAAATTATAAAAATTACATGAGCTACTACATATGTTATATATGTCTACATCTTATGTTATATGTATACACTCATGTGTTGGGATAGTGCTTCCCATACGTTATGTTATTTGTGTATTGAATACCAATACTACTATCTACAGATATGCAGTGGTATTTATACGTGCATGTGTGATATTTAAATAAATTACAGATCCCAGAATCTGCAGACATGGCTACAGTTAAAGGTCATAGATGACTTATAGATATGCAATGACATTTACCTGTATGCGAGTTTTATATTAAATACAATTAAACACCATATTCGATCATATTCGAATATGTTGCTACCGTGGACGTACATATTTTTATTAGTGCATATCTGAACGTGAATGTTATTCTTACTAGTCCATACTCTGTTACAAGCTTGCACATGCATGTCTGAACACTGTGAATGTGACATGTTATCTTTACACATACATATACGTACATGCCTATTACACACACGTGCATATATATATCTGTATGCGTATCTGACTACTTGTGACTACCTTTATATACATCTTTAAGTTTAAGATATATGTATCTATATATACACACACCCATGTACATGCATAATAACTCATATATACCCATGTATGTACAGAATAACTCAATGATTTTACATTACATCTTACACCAAATGGTAGCATCACCTATTATTACATAATTACATATACACTATGAATCGGATTACCTAGAACATGTAGATACACTGCTTGCACATTTATGTTCATCCCCTTTCTCTTCCACTCGGATGATTATGGGTTGCGATATTCATTTCATGCTCATATATATGGTTTATATAATATAACATATAACGTATAGTTATACATTGTACACCATCTCTCTTTCTTCCTACACACACATGATAACCTATAACATGTTGATACACATCTTTCACAGTTAAACAAATTTGTTCACCATCATCTAAAATATGTACATAAAGTATTCTTATTTTATCCTTTTTCCCGAGGTAAATAAAAAATATATATTATAAGATAAAAAAAACAAACTAATGCATTCTTCAAAGATCATACAATTTTAGCTACAAGAAATACTGTTGTTGGCAATATTAATGATCTACTACTAAAGAAATTACATGGCGAGAAATTCATACTATATAGTTACACTGAGTATATTGATTAATGAAATATGTCGGTGATATAGCAACTTGGTATATCAATTCTCGAGGATTAGATGGCTGCATAAAATCCTTGAATCCGGAATGTACATCTTGCTTTGATTAGATTAGTTCTTCAACTGTCAACTACCAACCATTCGGGAGAATCTGACAATGGCTACTGCTAACTCTTTCACTCTTTTGTTTACTTTGATTAGATTAGTTCTTCACCTGTCAACTACCAACTGTTTGGGAGAATCTGACAATGGCTACTGCTAACTCTTTCACTTTTAGTAATATTATTTTCTCCCAACCGCAACCTGTACTTGAAATATCATGTACTAATCTTGTAAGACTAATATATCACTGAAACTCTGGCAAAATTTTATCAAAAACACTATATGCTTCCGACTTCCGGAGGTTTTCGTTGCCTCGCAGGGATGGTCCTTCTGAGGATGTACATATGTCTCACCTTCCTCGCTACTATGATAAACCCTTATGGTAAATATCCAGTTGATTATCATCGACCTATTTAGTAATAAAAATATCCTTTAAGAATCATTCTCCCTATGTCTACAATATCATCAGCATATTTAGTATTAATCAGGTTCAACGAAGCGCATGTTTTAACAAGGATAGAGCTGTGCAATTTAATTCATCATACCCTGAAATCTATCATCATCTTTGCTTTTGTTTGAAGCAAAACCATCCGAACCAAACTTTATCTAAAAAAAGAACTTCACTGAATGAATAAATACTCCATTGTAAAATGCAATGATGTCTATGTACTCTTGACCCTTTTTCTGTCGAAAAGAATGATAAAAGATTACATCAATAAAATAAAATAAATTTAACATTTAATTGTTAAGTTAAAGCCACTATTGAAAGTTTACTTTCCGGTTGTTTAGAGCCCAATCAACGAAGATACTTCGAAATACTTGAGGATTATATAGTCGTTGCTTGCTATTGCAGTTGATTATCTCTTTTTGATGCCAAATACATTTGAGATATCTACATGATATAACAAATATGAGTTTAACGTCCAACTTTCACAATATGTAAATCAACTACATAATTCAGCATCAACATGGAAAACAATTCTTCCCCGTGCAAAGCACGGGGTGTGCACTAGTGAGGTAGAATTAGGGATGGAAAATAATTTTTTTTAAATCGAACCGGATATCGAATCGGAAATCTTATTGAAATGGTTGAATCGACTTGAACCATATAATCAAATCGGTTCAACCAGATGATAACATCATCATTATTTAAAATCGGATTAAACCAGATCGATGAGAAAAAAATAATTGTGGATAATCAAAATGAAATAAAATAATATGTAAATATATATAATATTACACATAAATATACTTGAAATATAAATAAAACATATATACAATGTGCATATTTCACACTATACATAAAATATGTTTTCGTAAGCACCATGAAATGCCCTATAAAAATGCACCATCAAATGCCATGCATATCACATATATATTATTAAGACCAGTTTCTTTATAACATAATAATTGTTTAATTATATTGAAATCCAATACAAGCAAAAAGTTATATTATAGTAGTTGGTTAGGAGTTTGAAACGAGTAACCAAAGATCTAGGTTCACTCTAACTACCAACATTATTTTAAATAAATATAAAAGTAAATGCAGTTCAACTTTGGTTGAACCTGATTAAATGGAGTTAAAAATAATAGGTTGACCCCAACAAAAATCGGTTAACCCGACCGATCCAAGCCAGATTCACGGGTTGAACTAACCACAAGGGCGAAACTAGTATATATAACCCCTCCTTAATTATTACATTTTACTTGTATAATGTTGTTAAATTTTCATATAACTCCTGATCCAAATTTAAATATAAAATAAATAATGTCGAATGTTATCACTAAATGCTAAATGTCTTCTTGGCATAGTATTGTTTCCTCCAATTAATGAACCTGGGTTTGAATCTTTTTCTTGCACTTTTTGTTAAAAACATTAGCTCTACTGACTTAACCTCTCTCCCTCTTTTATTTTGTTTAACATGTTAATTCCATCATTTCTTTGTTAAAAATTATTTCCAGTCACTTTAAATATATTAACATTGTAAGTATGATTTGCTATAAAATGATATTGAGGCTCATTTATCTCTCTAATCATTTCTAATTTTCTTTGTAAATGGAATAAATTTTATTGTTTTCTTTTAAATATGATTTTTTAACTTATTTAAAAAATTACCATTGGAAAGAAAATACTATATATCTTATTGAAAACTTTAAATAATAGTTAAATGGTAAGTTTATCAAATTTGAAATTATTAAGTCTACTTAAAAAATATCATTTGAAAATACATTTTTTTCATTTTTTACTTATACATGATAGATGTATACATGACCCTCCTTGACAAAATTCCTGATTCCGTCCCTGACCTGTCGGTCCAATTTTAAAAGCACTGATGCAAACAGATGGATACAGATACATATATAGGTATTACCATATCCACATCCATTTTTGAATACAAATACGGATGTGGATATGGAAATTAAAACTATTTTACTAAATCCTTAAAAAACGGATACATATTTAAATGTATACTGATTGCATACGAGTAATGTTAGAAATACTCTATAGAATCGACTTAAATATATACGAATTGGATGGAAAACACATGATATAAATTTACTAAATGTGTTTGTATTATAAAAATTAGACAAATATGACAAAAGAAGGTATATAATTATGTTATATAGGGTTAAAAATAAATATATGACTATATTTATATACGGAAATGGATAAATGGATACGAACATGGATGTTTGCGGATATCAAAATGATATCCATATCCGTACCATTTTAAAACAGATACGAATATAAATGTCAAAATCTATATAAAACAGACGATGACATGGATTTATCGGTAACCGTTTACATTCCTAATTGGAATCGTTCCATGATCAAGAAAAGCTTGTTATCACTGCCGTTGGATCTTGATCTAACTATTTCATCTATTACACTATTAAAAGTATTTCGATCATTTTTTTTTCAATTCAAGTACTTTAATTTATCTAATAATTTAAATCATTATTTTTAACTTGTCTCAAATGATATTTTTTGTTTATATCTTATTCGTCGGTATTCACTTACGTTTTTATCTTGGGAGATGATCTGTAAACTTGATTTTACGTAAAACATTTGCTCCTTTATGTAAAGTTTATGCAATGCATAGTAAAATAATAAGCAAATTACTTACCAAAAAAATAATAAGCAAATTAACAATCTTTCGATTTATTGGTACGCTTTCAACTAAAATTAGTCGACAATATCGATCGTGTGTAAACTTCAAAGACTTTTATGATAGATGGGTAATCCTTTTGTAAATTTTACGTGCACCTCCGAAAAATAAAAAAAAGTCTATTAGCATAATATCATTAACTTCAGAAGGATAACATGTAAAAAGAAAATACACAATTTTAAAACTGACAACAAATTATATGATATACAAGTTAATTATGTACAATAGGTATTTTTATTGCACGGTGACATTGATAAATCAGGGGATGCGAGGACAACACGATGAAAGGGGAGGTGGTGGAGCGACGATGACATTGGTGACGATCACGATGTTGGTTAATTATATTTGCCAATTGGGTGATGGCATGCACAATAGGTTGATGATGGCGGCGACATTGGTGATGAAGCAGGTTAGTGATGGCGATGATGTTGATGATGGCAGCAACTTGGCTTTCTTTGCCTCCACATTCCACTTGCCCAGAAGCGAATCCTTTGCAGTAATGTAGAGGTCTGCTGTAGAATCAAGCCCACCTCGAGTCACTCGCGAAAAGGTTATTTATTACAATTCTTTATCTACATTGTACAACTTCACGTTTATCTATTATGAATCTTTTGTTATATTGTGCAAATCCATGATAATTTTTGGTACTTGTTCAATCTTTGCAACAATGTGTTCATTTTTTACAATTATAAGCTCTGAGTTTACAACCTAAGATTCATTGTAGAAGAGGGTTGGTTAACTACGATGGCGTGATGGAAGGAGCAAAGGCCGACCGCGAGACAAGAAGATCTATTAGGACTGAGATCTTCTCCTCTTTTCCAACTACGTGCAAAAACAATGGGAAGGAACCATAGTAGGTCACCTATTACCAACAATCTCCCCCTCCAACCCATGGAGAGATGTTGAAAACATCATGATCACTGGGTGGTGACACTGCTTAGCTCTCTACAGAGCAGTAACTTGTCACTGAAGGATATTGTGAATCCTTAAGCGTATCACGGAAGCGTGTCGATCGCATCGTATACGATCGAGGCGACTAGTCGCTAGATGCGGCGGAAATTAAAATTTTTAAAACTAAAGATGAAACCACATGATCACCAGAACACTTCTCGGATCGTTTCATCAAACCACAAAGTATAAGGAATACCTCTTGGAGCATGGTTGTGATCGCGAGATCCCAAACAAGAGATCCTCCTGTCTCAAATCCGATCCACGAAGAACACACTTGCGGGCACGATGATGAGTCGCGTCCCTCCCGCAATCTTTGATGAAGATCCAAGCGTCGAGTCCCCTGATTTTGTCAAACAAAATTCGTAGTCTTCCTCTAGAGCAAGTCGTCCCAAAGAAGAAGGAGATCCCCGAGTCGTCGAAGGAAGGCAAGATGCTCTCCTCCTCAATACACAAAGTGGACGGCCACTTGAAATTGAGAGAGAGAGAGCCTAGACGAGAATTAGAGAGAGAGAGAGAGTAGTAGTCTTCTACAACTCTTAAAGATGTACCAAGAAAGGCTAGGCTAGCCCTCCTTTTATATTAGTTTAGGATCCAATAGATCTCAATCCATGGGACACATAGATCCAACGGCCATGCCTGGTCTATGTAATATTCAATGGCTATAATTGTTGTTGGCTAAAACCAACAACATTAATTTATATTTAAATTAAATATATGTTGCAACATTATCAACATAATTTAATTTAATATAAATCAATTAATTAAGAGATTAATCAAGATAATAAGAAGAAGATAATATTGCCTCCCTAAAAATGGGGCGTCACCCATGACTTTTTCATGGGTGACGTCACCTCATCAAAGGTGGCTTTTATCTCCATTTTATTACGTTATATTATCTCTTAATAATTTGTAATAACTATTATCACAAAATTATTCACCAAATTAATTCCACATTAAATTTTGAATATTTTAATCATGCCACCGAAAATATGTGAATCATATTCACAACCCAAACTAATTTGTAAATTACATTTTCAATTAATTACTTAATATGAATCCAATTCGCAGTAATAATTAACAAATGCTATTTACATAGTTTCTCTCTCTCTCTAATATATTATAAATCATATTTATAATATATATATATGATTAATATGGATAGTGCTATCCACATTATTCATATCCATGATAATTAAATCACATTTAATCATCTTGGATCTCTTTTCTCATGTGCCCAAATAACATCAATCACATTCACGTTATTCATATCTTTAACAATTAAATCACATTTAACTATCTCATATATCTCTTCTTATAACATGAATCAAATTCATATTATTCATGATAAGTAAATCATATTTAATTATCTATTTTCTCGATGCTTGGATACAGAATTCATCAAATGAATTATTCTCGAACTCCTTCAAGAATAATGTGCTTTCTCCGCAGATACTTGGAGATAAGGATAGGGCGATTGTATTGTTCCACGTATAGTGACTTGGATGTTGAGATTTCATCTCAAATAAAGATCTTACGAACCTCCCATAGATGCTTGATTAAATCAAGACTGCAAATCTAATCTTCTCATTATATCTGAATCTCATTCAGACCAATGTCCAACACTTGGACTAAGATCAGATTGCTTCTCTACTGAAAGGAGTCACTAAAATCCAGACCTGTTTCATCACTCCCTCGGAATGGAAGCGTCATGGATATGCAATCGTTTATGATCACATCACCCTCATGTATTCCCAATACCTGTACATCCTGCATACTGGAAGACCTATGATCAACCCGAAGATCAAGATCAATTTTATACTGTCTTCTTCAGGATTTTATCAATAAGTTTCTCATATGATCATTGGGATTTGATATCGATCATATACTTTCCAAAAGCATATATCATACCTAGGTCTTGATCATATGCTTTCCAAAACTATACATCAAACCTACAAATTCAGTCAAGCTTCCAAAGTGAGACGACCGTGCACGGAATTTGATTCTTCCCAATATTTCATGAGTGAGCTCATATCTTCCGGTTCAGTAGTGAACCTGCATGATCCCTTTGAGAGATCGTATTACTCATATGCCCTTACATGCACACCAGCGCGCCGATGTATAGACCTTGGTTAGGTCATCAACTTATTGGTCTGCCAAATGTACACACTCAGACATATAGTAACACATCTGTCTCCGGTCAGAGGATGTGTGCCTATGCTGTGACAACATTCAACATAGGACTTAGATTATCTCGATCTCGTTAAGTCAACTCTTTGACCTTACTAATCTAACACCTCCGAATCTCTATTCCTATGCAGAGGACCTGCATTAAGAGGTCAGTCAGATATTAGCCTATGTGAGAAAGGATTGCCATCTACTCAGACTGGAGATCACATCTTAACAATCATTTGACGATGCTTGATGAGTCCTCAATCTAACTCTTTAGATATTCATCCAAGCACCAGCCTCTATGATTCAATAATTGAATCAACAGTTGTATGATCATTAAGATAGCCATGGTACATAACCCTAATTGTACGGAGGGTCCTTTTATGTAAATTAATTATTCTTCATTTCAGATCAGGGAATGATATTCGCAATAACATTTATTGCATAATGGCACGCCGTGAGCTCACATGTCCAACAGTCACGGGTCACTGTCTTTGTCAACATATCTAAAGGATTCTCATCTCTGTGAATCTTTTACAAGATAAGCTACTTCTTTATCACTGACATCTCTCAACCAA
This sequence comes from Ottelia alismoides, assembly GCA_037367405.1. NCBI lineage: Eukaryota > Viridiplantae > Streptophyta > Magnoliopsida > Alismatales > Hydrocharitaceae > Ottelia > Ottelia alismoides. Next base: position 1,385,796 of record JAZKJV010005492.1, read on the forward strand.
TGGTATCTCACATCAATATGTTTAGTTCTAGCATGGTACAAAATGCTTTTGCTCAAATCAATAACGCTCTGGCTATCAGAAATGACTATTGTCTCAATATCATCACGTCCAAGTTCACCTACAAGTCATTGTAGCGACAACATTTTCTCACTGGCATCCGCTGCAGCAATGTACTATACCTCGATCATCGAGAGTGCAAAGAACTTCTGCAACTTGGATTTCCATGATATCGTTTCCCCCACAAAAGTGAAAATGTAACCAGAAGTAGACTTCGTATGATCTACAACGCCTATCATGTCAACATATGTATAGCAATGTAGCTTAGATTTTATCTCGTCGAACATCAAACATAAACTCGATGTGCCTCTCAGGTATCTCAAGATCCACTTTACTGTTTCCAAGTGATCCTTCCATGGATTCACCATAAACTTGCTCACAACACCCACAATATGTGCTATGCCAGGTCTTGTGCACACCATCACATACAACATGGCTACCTATCGCAGATTGGTAGGTTATCTTGGTCATCTTGAATTTTGCCTTATTGGTAGTAGGGCATGTCTCCATGCTTAATTTGAAATGAGAATCAAGAGGCGTGCTAACGTGTTTTGCACTTTTCATGTTGAACCATTCCATGATGCATACAACATGTTTTCTTGTGACAACCACAATATGTGCTTCTGCCTGTCATGAACAATTTGCATATCTAATATGTTTTTTGCATTGCCCAAATCATATATCTCAAATTCTTTGGAGAGTTCCCTTTTAGCTTTGTTACCAAATTAGAATATTGTCCAACAATAAGCATATCATATACATTAAGCAACATAATCTACCATCAGGATATCATCGTACACATACACATGGATTTGTAGTAGTTCTCTTGAAGTTTTGTTTCATCGTGAAGGCATCAAACTCCATATACCACTGCCTAGGGGCTTGCTTTAAACCATAAAGGCTCTACTTCCTCTTGCACACCATGCACTCTTTCCCCTTTTCCTGAAGTCCCTATTTATTGTTGCTCCTTATAGATTTCTTCTTTGAGGTCACCATGAAGAAATGTTGTCTTCACATCCATCTACTCTAGCTTAAGGTCTAGGCTAGCAACCAAGCCTATCATCACTCACGGATTTCTTCTTCATAACAAGAGAGAAGATCTCATCATAGTCTACTCCCTTTTTCTCGCTGAAGCCCTTCAACACCAATCTTGCCTTGTATTTTAAGCTCTCGTCATTATCATCTTTCTTTAACTTGAAGATCCACTTGTTTTTTAGTGCCCCCTTGCATTTAGGAAGCTCCACAAGTTCATAGGTATGATTTTTCTTTAGATATGGCATCTCTGCATTCATAGTATGGCACCAATGGTAGATCTTTTTGTGCACACGTGCTCCCTCAAATATGCATGGTTGCTCTTCATCAGTCATCATCATGTAATGAGAAGTTGGATAGCGAGATGATGGCTAGTGAAGTCTCTCGAGTCTCCTGACCTGAGGTTGTACTGCATCTTCTAAAAGGTGATGATACTCCCCTTGCTCAGAATCCTCTATGTCTGCATCAACGGGGTCTTCAGTTGTCCCATACTGCTCTGGCTGCACATCTTCTCCACCTGCGCCATGCATTGGAGAAGAATCCAACTCATCATCACTGTTATCATCATTACGAATATCCTTAGCATCAATACTACATTGTCATCCTTAGTCAAGGTCTGATTCTTATAGAACATTACATCATCAGTACAAACAATCTGATGATAGTCTTCTTTCATGGTTCCTGAATCCCGTAACTATATTCAAGAATAGGGATGCCAACAGGTCAGGTTTGGGGTAAGTATCAATATTCCCAAACCCATACTCATTTATAAGATCACCACCCATGCCCGCCCATCTATTAAAAATGTAATTTCTAGTAGGTACTCATATACCCAACGGATACTCGTGTATCCTACCCACATATTCAACATAATAAAATTTTAAACTCTTCATAAATGTACATAAGATTTTCACATGTAGATTAACCATAGAAGATTATGTAATATGATGATACACAAAGATCTACAATGTATAGGAAATATTAAAGATATATATATATACATACATTAAGTGTTTAACTCTTTAGATTTATAGTTTTTATTTATTGAAGATACAAAAAGGCAGCTAAAATGAATAATTAGATGGGAAGGAGAAAATTGAGTCAAATTTTTATATGAGCAGATCGATACGTATTAGATATTAAGTGGATCTGGTGAATTTGACTAAAATGCAACACACATACTTATATATTTTATTCGGGTTTAGGGCATATGTTTTGGTCCAGGTACTCACAAAACAATCCCAAACCCATACCCATTCCTGCATGGGTAGTAAATTCAAAAGCGAAACCCATCCAAAAATAAATGGGGAGGGTTTAGGTTCGTTAAATGTGGTGGGTTTGGTTGGGTATCCAATAGGTATACCCGGATTGACATCCTATTCAAGGCCTCCATACCGAACAAATATGCATAGCATTGCTTTGTTATCAAGATTTTTTCTTTGTTCCTTTGATACACACACACAAGCTTTGCACCTAAGTACTCTCAGATGAGAATGTGTAGAGTCCTTTCCAGTCTACCGAAAGGGACTGATGGAGATCAATTGATTATGTAGCAGACAGTCGAAATTGCCTTAGCCCAAAAGGTCTTTGACAACTTTGCTATTCTCAGCATGCAATGTACTCTCTCCACAATGGTCCAGTCCATCCTCTCAGCCACACCATTGTGTTGGAGTGTCTCAGGTTCTGTCCTTTCAAACCTAATTCCACACTCAATGCAGTAGCTCTAGAATTCAGGACAAGTATACTCTCCTCCATTGTCAATGTGTAGACATTCAAAAAATTTTCTGTCTCACACTCTAACTTGGCATGATATCTTTTGACGCAATCAAACACTTGATCCTTCATCTTCAGCATATAAACCCATACCTTCTTTGATGTGTCATCAATGAATGTATGTTCCCACCTAAAGAAGCTACCTCCATGTCAGAATAAATCAATTGTAGTAGTTGTGTATTCACCTTTGATCTGACTCTAGAAGGTGTTCTCTTGCTCTTCCCAAGCTCACAAATTTTCATACTGCAAGTGCCATGTCATTGCTGTGTGGGAGTAATTGGTTTCTGCTCAATAAATGCAAACCTTCTGACTCATGTGCCTCAATCGATGGTGCCATAGATTAGAAGTATCAATAGGATTAGCATGCAAAACCATCCAAGGCCTTCACTCGTGTCTCGTAAATTGTACAATATAACTTTCCACTGGCCACAATAAGAGAATCCTTGCATATCTTGCACTTACTATCACCAAATTTTAGATGGTATTCTTCATTGTCCAGTTGAGAACTAGACATGAGGTAAGATGCAAGTTAGGAACATCTTACATCACGTAGAAACCATGGAAGGCTGTATCGCGATATATCAACGATATATCGGTATCGACATGTCACCGATATATCGCCGACATGATTGATATTTGGCCTTCCAAGGTCATTTTATTCACAATCTCAGTTTGATATCGACGATATATCATATCGACATGGAACCGATATCGTTATCGATATCAAAATGGCCATCCTTGGAAGAAACATCGTGCACCCAATCTCAGTCTTAACTGTGATGGTGCATGTACCAACAATCTTGGAGTAACTATTGTTCCCCATCTTGACTCGTCAAAAACCACCTTCTGTGTAGGAGGTGAAGTTCTCACTGTAAGGACTCACATGGTAAGAAACAAATGTATCAACTACCCACTCTAGGTCATTGCTATATGCATGTAGGCATTGCTCTTGCACGGTGAGAGCCACATCGTCCTCATTGTCATCAGACACAACTGCAGTTATATTGTCATCTTTATTCTTTTTGTTCTTCTTCTTGGTTTCAACTTATACTCTTGGCAAGATCTAACAATCTTTCTTCCAATGGCATGACTTCTTGCAATGATGGCACTTAATCGCCTCTAGTCTTTGACTTGCCCTTGGATTTATGCTTTTCATGCAAACAAGATGGAGACGCCTCTCCATACGATCATTGCTTGATCTATTCATTTAGGAGGCTACTCTTGACCATGGACACGATCGACTTCCCATATATAACAGAGTTGCTCACGGTGACGACCAATGTCTCCCAACTATTTGGCAGAGATCCCATTAGAAAAGATGCATGTAGCTAGTCATATAACGTCATGCTCATTTAAGTCAACTGGTTAGTGAGACTTTGGAACTCATTAAGTGTTCTGCAACATCAGTTCCATCTTTGTACTTGAGATTTACCAACTTACTTATCAATAATGATTTGTTTGTGGTAGTTTGCTCATAAGCTCCATTAACTTCTCCCATAGTTTTTTTCAGACATCTGTTTCCTCTACAACATGGTGGAACACATACAAGCACAACCACTTCCTGATTGTCCCGACGACTTTCTTGTTCAGCTTCGCCCATTCCCCAATGGATATATATTGTAGTTTGGCTGTACCACCCTCCATCGGATCATGTAGATTCTTGCGATACAAGATGTTCTCCATCTTGGCTTTCATGATCTTCTATTGTTGTTGCTCGTTAACTTAATCATTGTCCCTTCGTCGTCTTTGCCCATCTCACCAACCTACTGGCTCTGATACCATTTGGTGGGGTCAAAACCATGAGTAACCCCTCTTACCGAAGCACGTGGGAAGGAACTAAAGATCCCTAACTAAGATGGATGATAACCAAATAACTATCATTATGAAATGAGCAAGTAAATGAAATCACGAACAACATGCAACCACAAACGTAGAGCGTTTTTACATGGAAACCCCCAAAATTAAAGGGGAAAAATGATATGGCTTTCTTGACCCAAACCACTCCATTCTAATTGGTGATATATCTTTTCTCATCAAAATGTCACATAGACTACACCCCCTTATTTGTATATCAACAAAGGAACACCATGAAACAAGGTAATAGGAGAATAATGAAAGAAATCATCAAGGTGGAACCCAAATCCGTAGCCCTCTTCCAAAGGGAGCTCCGCTGTTGTGTCTTTTCCAGTCTCTTAAACTCTCTCACAAGCCAAGCACCATAGGAGGAGGGAAACCATCAGAGACCTTCACTGGACCCACACACAGACGATTGGAGTAGAGTTAAGGGCACATTAAAAAGATGTCTTAGCTTTCTCTCTTGTCTTTTCTTCTCTCAAACTAGTGGGTTCAGCTCTCTGGATAGCGAATAGAAGCGGAAGATGCCCCCAAGATAAGTTGGGTCGTTCATAAGTGATAGGATCCAATTTTCACAAATGCAGTCTATCACTTGCTATGGCGCGAACGCCATAGCAGGTCACCTATTGTACATCCAGAGATGCACTTGCTATGGCCTGAACGCCATAGCAGGTTACCTGCTGCGCCTTCTGGGGTGCACATGTTGTGGTTTCCGCTTCTGTCAGCTTGATCTGTTGTAACGCCAACTACTGTCAATCCCACCTGCTATGACATGAGTATCATGATAGGTCACCTGATGTTGTGCATTACCTGCTGCCACCTGCTGCAGACCACCGGTTGCAACACCACAATGGACTGGAACCATAGCAGGTAACATACTACCAATAATAAGGTGACAATATGCCTATAATTGAGATTTATTCTTGTTTGATTTGTTTGAAGGATAAGGAGAGGAAAAGTATTATATACAGAAACATAGTTGATCACGATGTGATCACTTACCTGTGATAACTTATCTAGGGTTAAAATCCTTTATTTAGGAACGAACGGATCCAACATCCAAATAAGGAGACCATTATCTCGAGATTTATTTTATTATCTTGGATTTTTCTTATTCTTCGAATAGCGAATAATCTTTCTCCTTCGAATCACCATTCCCCTTCCCTATTTCCCAATTATGTTCCTCTTCATTTAAACAAATGATTATTGTTTATTCACCCTTTACACAACCTATTCCACAGGAACCACACCTTATTCCACATTCTCAAGAATACAAAACAAGTGAAAAATTGGAATAAACCACATTATTTCACGTTTATCTCATGACCAACATTAAAGAACGTCAATGGACAATAAACTCCATAATCATTATGCCGCCTCTTTATTTAATTGAGTTTTTATCAGTTATGCCATTATGAGATATTGCAATATCAGTTATGCTCTTTTTTTGGAATAACAGTTGTGCCTCTGATTTCTTGCTCCTCGGATTAGTTGCCGTCCATCTATGTCTCAAATATATGTTATCTTTTGAGATATAAGGATCATAACATTAAATAGATATGTTACGAAAGTCCAGCTACATACTCCACCCCACTTCTCCTCTCCTCATCCGCCGTTCTCCTACGTCCCCTCCTCCTTTGCTCCACTCCTCCTCGCCCCCCTCCTCCTCCAACCCTCCCTTCGCTACAAGAGAGTTCAAGAGTACATTGTAATATGTCCTAAGCACTACCTTCGTGATGCGTTATCTTCGTGGCTGCTGTACCCGTTCGATCTATTGGGATGTTGCATGGGACCCATGCCGTTTCTCGTTGACATCACACTGTTCCAATGCTTCTCAATGGTCTTGCTTGGAGCATGTTGATAGTTGTTGATATGCCATGAATCCTAACCATCTATTCTGCTAAATCTACTAAAAAACCATCTGATGCCCTCCCCCCCCCCATGCCACCAATCCTATCATCTCAAATTTTTTAAAATGGGCATTCAATTCCGTCTGTATCCAAGATCCACTTGTACGAGAATAGTATATAAACTTCTTAGGGTTAGGGATCTATGGATCCTTTGTGTATTCTCCTTCTCCACATAGTGAGAATAAATTGGTGCCGTCCAAGGACGTAGCCCAATAACGAGTAAAGCTTGTAAATTGTGTATTCACGTGTTTGTTTACTTGAACATTTTTGCGTGTTTGCTTCCACGATCGCAACAAATAGTCATTGTGCTGCCCTATATGATTCATGGAGGACCCAAAGCAAGCATTACTTGCTCTAAGCACCGCGACCACTTCACAAATTGCCTCATTGTGTGCAGCATGCAAGGTGGAAAATGGATATCGCATAAATATATTGGGACATAAAAAATATTGGGTAAATTTGGAAATGGCTCCAAAAGATGATTTTTTTTAAATTAAAATCATTTTAGTTCTTAAAAATGACAAACAAATATACATACATACAAGTACACTCTTTTGTGCAAGAAATATGTGTATTTAGCGCAATAAGAGTATATAACATCACCCATCGTAATATAGTACACATAATAACATGCTAAGAGAAAGTAAATAGGATAATTCGTTTTATAACATGTAAAATTATTGAGTACATCATTCATAATAATTAATAACCATACATATTAAAAGCGCTGAGGTATGCATTCAAATGAACAAGTTAAATCTTGAACACTCAAAAAAGTCAAACCTGACATCTTAGCTCGTGTATTACAATGATTAAAAGATGCATGGAATCTAGAGTATATCAAATTATATCCATCGGAAATCCAAAAAAAAGCTCCTTAAGATCTCAACAAATACAAGAAACCGTAGTAACCTAAATAGTATGAAAACTCAAGAACAAGGAATATAACACTCAAAAAAATACAAAACCAATGTATAATCAATCCCGTTCTAAATGCCTTCTCCATAACAATAATAGTAAACAATAGCAAGATCGATCACAGGAGGAATGAGGTCGATATATATCATATTGGTCAAAAGGTCAGATTTTATGAAGAAAAACCTGTATTTAAACGAAATCGTATCAATAAACTAATACCGTGACGATAAATCATGCATTACAAAATTGATATCAAAGAAAAGGATATATAAGGAGATATCACAATATGCTACTTGTCAATACCAATATATCGACGATATATCATGATGCCATTTCAATCCCTTACTGCATGCACCATGCACACGACTTCTGAGATGGTCCCCCGTAATCGACTCACTCAAGCGAGCCTCAGCCCTGTTGAAGAATGTATTTTGATCTTCTGCCCAGACATTATCTTGAAAATCATAACGAAAAGAAAAAACATGCAGCAATCTCAATATTGAAACTTGAATTTTTCATGTTTCAAGACAATTAAGATGACCACCCTTTTTCAAGAGGAAAGCAGTCTAATAGAGTTGTATTTTCTCATTACTTATTCTCACAGAAATCTGTAGTACAAAACCCCATATATAGATTCCAAACACCTAATTCTCCCCCCAACAGGTGATGTGGGACTAAATACATGAGATCCGAAACTATAATTGAATACTTCCACAAGATCCAAATGCCCAACGGATTCATTTAATCCTTCACTATTCTCAACATATCAAATGGCAGGTTATATCATCATTGTGTAATGTGGCACAAATACTACTAATAACTTCAACAAATTCTATGAAATTAAAGAGTTCTGGTGTAACACTAATAAACAATAACGAGTTCACTTATAGGTACGAAATGAGTGAATATAGCTCGGTTGCGCACCTTACGATCTGCTACAGCTGGTTATAAGCAATAAGCCTTCTTCATTCAGGGGTTTGAGAATCCACGCGAAGCTCCGTTCTCACGATCCTCTCAAAATCATTCTATTTTACAGCTGATTAGATCATTTTGTAATTTGTTGTGATGCAACTGGTTACTTTAGAGCCATGTCATTCTCTGATTGTGCCGACATCTCTCCCAAGAATTCTGACCTCAACTGCATCAGCAGCCTGCCCAGAAAATTCAGGCCTTCGCCTTCGCGTCCCCCACCCCAGAACAGATCATGGGGTGAAGCTTCTACTAGAACAGATCCGACGGTCGATAGTAATAAGGAATTCAAATGTGGGTACATGGAAAACTTGCATTTCAAAGCCTTGTACATGGTATCGATCTTGACAGAGCCCCAGTCTGGTCGAACCTGCATAGTCAGAAATGATGTGGAATCTTGAATGCTTAATTCCGCAATTGTACTGTCATGATTATAATCAAATTATTAAAGAAAATTGCTGATAGGAGGCAACTTCCTTAGCTCGTGTTGTTAAAGGTTGTCTAATGGACACTTTTCAAGGAAGGCAAGATTTGTATGAAAATAGTTTTTTTTCTTCTTCTAAAAATAGCACTGACAGCTAAATAAAAAGACTAGCTGAAAATGGATCTGAAGATCAAATTTCCAAACAATTTAACTACGAGTTTGAAGGTCGTTGAGACGTTTTCTCTTATAATCTTCCAAATGCACAATCTAATCTTCATAATTACAGAAAAACCATGAAATACTACTCCCTTGTACAAAACTGGCCCTTATCTTTAAAATCCATTGCCAAAAACATGCTTTTTTAAAGACGGGATGGACCTCCTTTAGAGACCCATCCATTGTACATGTTTGGTCTAACCACACCTAATTAAGTGGAATATGATATTTTGTTGATGGATCCAAAACTGTAACTGCTGAAACACAACAACAACAAAGCCTTTTTCCACATTAAGTAGGGTCGGCTACATGGATTCTTTGGTTATTCTCGGACTTAGATCCAAAAAACTAAGATCCCTTCGTACTGAGTCTCATTCCAACACTTCTTGGGCCTTCCTCGCCCTCTCTTAGCCAATTCAACATCCCAAAACTCGCATCTCCTCACCGGTGCATCAGCTGACCTCCTTTGCAAATGACCAAACCTTACGCGATTTTCTCTCATCCTCGATCGAAGATACACCAAATTTCCTTCTTATGGCATCATTCCGAATCCGATCTTTACGTGTATGTGTCCACACATCTACCTTAGCATTTTCATATCTGCTACTGCCATTCTCTACACGTCTATGGTTCACAAGCCAACATTCGGATCCAAAGAACATAGCAGATCTCACATCTTCTTTGTAAAACTTTCCTTTGATTTTCAAAGGAATTTTCTTATCACAAAGAACAGTAGAGCCTCCTCTTCACTTTTTAGCCAACCTGCATTTATTCTATTGGTAACGTCTCCATCAATTTCCTCGTCATGTTGCAAAACAGATCCCAAGTATCTAAAAGAACCTTTCTTCTGAATGTTATCATCACCAATCTTCACCATTGCTTCCATAAAAAGTGCACTCCATATATTCAGTCTTAGCCCTACTTATACAAAATCTTCTAGACTTCAATGCATGTCTCTAGACCTCAAGCTTCTCATTTACTCTATCTCTACTCTCATCAATCAACAAAATATCATCAACGAATAGCATACACTAAGGTATCTCATCATGAATGCGACTTGTTAACTCGTCCATAATCAACGTAAAAAGGAATGGACTCAAAGTTGAACCTTGATGCAGACTAATGTTGATGTCAAAATAGTCAGTCTTCCAAGACTATATCCTTACACAAGATGAAACCCTATCATACATATCTTTTATGAGGTTAATGTATAGGACATGTACTTGTATCTTCTCCAAAACTCTCCACAATATCTCCCGTGGGACAATCATAAGCCTTCTCCAAATCAATAAAAATCATACGGAGGTTCTCCCTTTTAGCTTTGTAAATCTCCATAGTTATCCTCAACAAATGAATGGCTTCAATAGTTAAGCGACCTGACATGAATCTGTTGGGAAACGCAAATGAGATATTCTATTCCACAGCCCTAGGCTCTCTTATATAGGAGAGTAGCCTATGGGTAAATTACATAAAGAGAATAACAAGAAAATAAAATGACAAAGAGATACAAAATAGCTTATGCGTCAACACTCCCCCTCAAGATGGAGCATAGATATCAATCATGCTCAGCTTGGACGCACACTTCTGGAATGGGCCTCTAAGTAATGCCTTGGTGAAAATATCAGCAGTCTGATTCTCTGATGTGACGTGAGATGTAGCAATGAACCCCTTCTGAATCATGTCACGTATGTAGTGACAGTCGACCTCAATATGCTTGGTCCTCTCATGAAAAGCTGGGTTATTTGCAATGAACAAGGCGACCTGATTGTCACATTCCAACATCATAGGAAGAGGTATATCAAGACATAGATCTGCAAGTAAGGATTTTACCCACATCATTCCTGTGCTCGCCTGGGTCATAGCCCTATATTCTGATTCAGCACTGGATCTAGCTACTACTGTCTGCTTCTTGCTCTTCCACGAAACTAGAGCATCTCCAACATAGACTGCAAACCCTGATGTTGACTTCCTGTCCTTGGGGCATCCTGCATAGTCTGCATCCGCACATCCTGTAACAGAAATCTCCTTTCCTTTCTTAAATAGCAAGCCTGCACCTGGAGATGATTTTAAATATCTCAGAATCATGTGTATGGCATCCATATGGGCCTGGCGTGGTTGCTCCATGAACTGGCTCACACGACTCACTGCAAACTGTATATCAGGTCTAGTGATAGTGACATACAGTAATTTGCCTACCAGTTCTCTGTACCTTCTCTTATCCACCTCTTCTGTGTCATCATCATACAGCTCCATGCTAGGGTCCATTGGTGTCGTAGCAGGTCGACACCCTAGCATACCTGTCTCACTCAGTAGATCTGTGACATACTTCCTCTGTGTCATGACTAATCCATATGGATTTCTAGCAAATTCCAGCCCCAGAAAATATCTAAGGACTCCCAAGTCCTTGGTGACAAACTCGGTCCCCAGCCTTTCCTTTGCTTGCTTAATGCCTTGGTTATCATCACCTGTAATCAAGATATCATCAACATAAACCATGATTACAATGATACCTCTCGCCGTCTTCTGCACGAACAAGGAATGATCAGCATTGGAGCGTTTATATCCTTGTTTCTCAAAGAGGTCTGAAAGCTTCTGAAACCATGCTCTGGGGCTCTGCTTAAGACCATAGATGGCCTTATGTAATCTGCAAACCTTGGAACACTCCCCCTCAACAGCAAAACCAGGTGGCTGTTGCATATAGACTTCCTCCTGCAAGTCTCCATACAGAAATGCATTCTTTACGTCCAGTTGATAGAGTGGCCAGTCTTTAGCAACCGCAACAGATAGCAGGATCCGTAAAGTGGAATGACGCGCCACAGGGGAGAAAGTGTCTAGGTAATCTACCCCATATGTCTGCGTGAAGCCCCGAGCAACAAGGCGTGCCTTGTACCTGTCAATGGAACCATCTGCATTGTGCTTAACTGTAAACACCCATTTGCAACTCACCGGGCTAACATCTGGAGGTATAGGAACCAAACTCCAGGTTCCTCTAGACTGAAGTGCCTCCATCTCTTCTTCCATTGCTAGTCGCCATCTAGCATCCTGCATAGCATCCTGATGGTTCCGTGGAATGGCTGTAGCTGAAAGTGCCATAGCAAACGTCCTGAACTCTCCAGATAGCCTCTCAAAAGATACCGCTGCTGTCAATGGATATTTGGCACAGCTTCGTTTCGGCTTGCGTAGAGCGATTGGAACATCCAGGTCATCTGGGTTATCACCGTGCTCTTGTAATGCATCCTGCTGAGAAATATCGTCAGATCCATCAACATTAATATTTTCATTACATACCATAGGAGAGCTAGTTGACTGGTCAGGACCATGAGCTGGACGCGGCCTGCGGGTGTAATGGAAAGGTAACGGGGATACTGTTGATGGCGGCGGTGGTGGTAGCGGTGGTTGTGGTGGTAATGGTGGTAACGGTTGTGATGTTGGTGGTGCCATGAATACGGTATCAGGTAATAGGTGGTGGCTGCATGTTCCCGGATTCTGAAAAATACATAATGGATTCAAAGAATGTAACATCTGCACTGATCATATACCGCCGACGCACAGGGTCAAAACACTTGTACCCCTTTTGAGTTCTGGAGTACCCCACAAAGACGCACTTGACAGCCCTAGGAGAGAGCTTGTCAGAGCCAGGCAACAACTGATGGACAAAAGCGACTGACCCAAACACACGAGGAGTAAGAATGAACAGATCCTTGTCAGGATAAATAAGTGAAAAAGGAACCTGTTCATTTACGACAGACGAGGGCATACGATTTATCAGATAACATGCAGTGAGGACTGCATCACCCCAGTAAGAGTACGGAACATGACTCTGGATGAGAAGTGACCTTGTAACATCAAGTAGGTGACGGTGTTTTCTTTCTGCAACCCCATTTTGTTGAGACGTATGAGCACAGGATGTTTGGTGAACAATTCCCTTAGAAGAGTAGTAGTTGGCTAGATTGTTGGTGCACAACTCTAAGGCATTGTCAGTTCTTATAATTTTGACCGTAGTGGAAAAAACATTCTGAATCTCATTTAAAAAGTGAATAATAATATTTCCAGCTTCAGACTTATTCTTCATTAGAAATACCCATGATGCTCTAGAAAAGTCATCCACAAATACAATATAAAACATGTGCCCCTGATGATCAGGAACACGACTCGGACCCCAGACATCGACATGAAACAACTCAAACTTGGAGTTACTACTCCGACCTTGACTACTGGGAAAAGATGACCTGTGATGTTTTCCCAACTGACACGCCTCACACTGGATAGGTGTGTGAGAAAGACTATAAGGTAGGACTAGACGCAACTTCTGAAGCGGTAAATGACCAAATCGCAGATGCCACAGGAGAGGAGATACTTGTTCTGCGGGAGAGGCTGTGATTCCGGCAAATGGGGTCTGGTTCAGACGATAAAGGCCTCCTTGCTCATAGCCATGACCAATCACGTTGCCCGTACGGATGTCCTGAAAAATCAAAGAAGATGGATAAAAAATAGCTCGACATTGGAGATCCTTCGTAGTCTGACTAATAGACAATAGATTCATAGAAAAGTGCGGTGCATGTAAAACATTCTTGAGCTGCATAGAGGATGTCAATCTAATCTCCCCCTGAACCGTGATGGGGGAGTGTGTGCCATTGGCAATCACTACTGTCCGTCCTGGAGGAATCTGAGTATATCCTGAAAGTAGACTCTGGTCGCCACATAGATGATGTGTAGCGCCTGAGTCCATGATCCATGGCAATGTATCCGATCTACTACTGTGAAATGCAAGTGTACTACCTGAAGTACTCGTAGAGGCAGAAGCAGAAGCGGCTGCATCAGTATGACTCTCTGTCGACGGTGCTGGGCCAGATGGTGGGATAATGCCCCTGAGACGGGCAACCAGATCATCAAAACGTTGATCCAGTGAAGCAGCAGAAGGGGGCTCTATCTGCTCAGCGACTCGTGCAGATGCAGGAAATCCATGCTTTGAGTAGCATGTGTCCTCAGTATGTCCGATGCGGTGACAATATGAGCATGTTGGCCTAGTGCGACCACCCCTTCCACGAGGGGTACGTCCACGGCCCTGATGATAAAATCCGCGACCTCTGTTGGCCGCCATAGCTGAGGGATTCTGATTCGCTGCTGCTGACGGTACTGTGATCCTGCTCAATCTGTGAAAAGCTTCCTCCATGGGAGGAATAGTCGAGTCTGCCAGAATCTGTGAACGTGCTGCCTCGTACTCAGGATCAAGTGCAGCTAGGAACACGCCCACCATCGTCGCATTCCTGTATGTCTTCTGTTGTTCTGGTGTGGCTGTCAAGGGCATGAAGCTATACAGCTTCTCGAACATCCCTCTCAGTGATGTATAGAGAGAATGTAGAGGGCGACCATTCTGCTTGATAGTGAAGATATCATGCTGAAGTTGCAGAATCTTTGTCTCGTTCTTTGCTTGGGAATATGTAGCCGCCAGAATGTCCCACATATCCTTCGCTGTGGGTTGATGGAGAATGTCATTAGCAATCTCAATTGCCAACGTACCAGATAGCCAAACTTTGGCGTATGCGTCATCAGCCTCCCAGGAGGCATAGATTCCAGTCTTCTCAGCAGGCTCTGGTTCGGTAAGAATATGCTTCTTACCGGTAGACTTCATCATGCTCATGAACTGCATTGCCCACGGTTCATAATTGGTACCGTCCATCTTGACAATAGGCGCTGGACCACGGAATGCGCCAATAGATGGGAGATCTGCCTTGCTCTCTGACATATTGAAAAAAGGAAGACTGGAACGATTGACAACCACTGTGATTTGTCTACAACGACATAAATGGGTTTAGTTGCACGTGTAGACCTCACGCAACTAAACCCATGTTGATGTTCTGGGTCTTAGGGCTGAAAAACCGTGTACCCGCACGGTGGCTACCGGACTTGGCGCACTGGATGCGCAGTAGATCGCTAAGTGCTGTGCACTTAGGGCGCTGGATACGAGCGCTAGATGCGCTGAGATGCTCGGTCAGGCGCCTGGGATGCGCAGATCATGCGCGATATCGCGCACTGGATACGCGCGTGTAGGAGAGACGCAGATCACGCAGTGGTGCGCGCCGTATGTGCGCCTGGGTTGCGGCGAAATGCGGCTGTGATGTGTCGCAGATGCGCAGATGTGCGCCTGGATGGGCCGCAGATGTGCTGGAGTGGCACCGATCGGAGAAGGGGCCCCGCCGCAGATGTGCTTGAGAGGGGCGGCGCCGATCTGCGGAGAGGAGAGAGAGAGAGAGAAAGAGGGGGGGGGGCGGGTAGGGTTAGGGTTAGGGTTTCAGGAACTCCGGTCTAGGACCGTCGCTCTGATACCATGTTGGGAAACGCAAATGAGATATTCTATTCCACAGCCCTAGGCTCTCTTATATAGGAGAGTAGCCTATGGGTAAATTACATAAAGAGAATAACAAGAAAATAAAATGACAAAGAGATACAAAATAGCTTATGCGTCAACAGAATCCATATTGGTTTTCTTTTACTTTGAAAACTTGCCTCAACCTTCTTTGAATCACAAGTTCCCAAATTTTCATAGTGTGACTCATCATCTTGATACCTCTGTAATTTGAACAATTTTGAATCTCCTTTGTTCTTATAAAGAGATACCACGATGCTTCTCCTCCAATCTTGAGGCATTTTCTTGCTTCACCAAATAACAATGACTACATTTGTAGGCCAAATCAAACCACGCTTACCTAAAACTCTCCAAACTTCAATAGGAATGTCATCATGTCCTATACATTTCCTAGGTCTCATAACCTTCAAAGCCTCATCTACTTCCTTTGCATTCGTCCATACGATTCATAGATAATTCTCTCAAAGTGATCTCTCCGTTTCCTTCCTCAATGAAAAGTTTATGAAAGTACTACTTCCATCTAGTCTCTATATCCTTATGAGTAACAAACACGTGGCCTTCCACATCCTTAATGCAAAAAATGCAGGGAGGTAACAAAAAGTCACGTTCTTGTCCATTTATAGGAAGAAAATAAACTCTATTGAGACAGTTCAGGAAACAATTTGTGTGACTGGAGACACATTAGCAGCTCATTGAACATTAATGTGGAAGAGGGGCATTTAGGTTTTTCTTCCATCGGCATCAACTGGCCACACAACACCTACATGAGCATGAGCATGAATAAAGCTATGGAGAGCCTCCATTGCGATTACTGTCAGGTGCAGATCCTCTTCTGAGATATTGGATAAACTGGATTAGTATGACTCTTGGCATATATAAACTATTGGTAGCCTACCGCTTGCCAGAAAAATGGAAGCCATTGTGCGTCCATCAGATGTCAATCATGGCCTGCAGGGATAAAAAAGAAATTCTCATTTTGCAGAAGCGTGTAGTCAGTAATGAAGAAGAAAGGGTTAGCCTCCGTTTTTCCTGCAGCACATCCTCACCTACTCCCCCGCCCCTTCACATCCACAATCCATCATGCCTGCTCCCATTCCCCATATAGACTTACACTTCCCCTCCCACAGCAACACTACCACCCCATTAACACCTCATGTAACCCCTGAAAGAAATGCAGTACCCTGCCACCACCCAGTGTAGCTTCATTATTTGGAGGGACGAAGGAAATGGAGGAAAAAAGTGGAGAAAGAAGGGGGTCTCAATTGTATATTTCAAGGAATGGTTTTTGTAAAGAAAATATCTGAATTACATAAAATCTCCTGAACTTAATATATGCTGTTTTTTAAGAAACGGTGGGATGAGCCTCCTTTATAGGGCCATCTAAAAAATATATTAATTATAAAATAAATATTTACAAACGCCAGTGCTCCAAGAGGGCTCCAGCATGTCCCGGTACATTTTCGGGATAGAATCTTGACCCATCAAAAATCGCACTATTTCTGCCCAACCAGATGCACCAGATCATTGCACACATCTTCAGTCTATCGACCTCTCAACCACCCCACCTCCTGCAAGAGTCCTTAATGTGGACTCCAAATTTCAGTTCCATCACGATCCTTAATCTAATTACTAATATTGGCATTCAGTACCAATGTGCTCATTGCGGTAACTTTTCAATCAGAGGAACCATTGGATTACAATTTTGAACCATTATTTTTTGAATTCAAAGAGGGGGAAACATGTTGGTGTCCACCCCAGGTATATTAAAAATCAAGAGAAAATAACAAAAGACTTTCAGTAGCCAAGACTCCTGAAGAGTCTTAGAGTGGAAAACTACATTTTCCCAGTAAAAGCTTTGTAAAGAAAAAAATAAACCATTCTGAGCTAGCCATATTGCCCATAGTAATTTAAAAGGGTGTAGGATTTCCTCCCTAGGACGACGTCTCTCCTGGAACAATAAATCCCAAAACAAGTCCAAGTTTTGTAAACTTATCCAAGGAGCATCAATCTCAGACCAAATGGCGGACGTCTTAATGCAGTGGAGGAAGAGGTGATCAACCATCTCAGTTTGTGATCACAAAGGGGACATCTATTGGATATGTTTTGAAGGAGTCTTGCACAATAGTCTCTTGTCATTATTCTTCATCTGCGCAACAACCACATGAAAAACTAATCATGTTTGGTAATTTTAGACTCCAGATAAAATTGCAATCGTGCACAACATCTGAGGAAGGTGACGGCGATCTGGCTATAGCCTTGTAAGCTCGCTTCACGAAGAACGTGTTATCCTTGCATACCCAATGGTCTCGACCATCTGTCGGTCGATCATGTTGTCTAAGAGACTCTAGAAGGAGAAGAAACTCCGAAAGCCGTTGATCAAAGAAATTCTTCAAGAATGAGGGCATCCAGTTGCCATCAATCCAGCAGTCCGAAACCCGTGCATTACGGTCAGTAGCCAAGGCAAAAAGTCATGAGAATCTTGTAGCGATGAGGCCTTTACCTGTCCAATTATCAGTCCAAAAGCAAAAGAATTACTGTCTCCAAGCACCAGACAGAAGAGAATATGAAAACGAGGCATCACCGTCTTGATCCCTGTCCAAAAAGCCAAAGGACGAGAATGTGCATGCAGGGGCATATTTCCATCAATTCCAATGTTGTAGATATCATGGATTAGACGACAACACATATCTTCACCTCTTCCCCACCCATTTAAGCAGAAGAGCCTCATTCGTAGTTTCCAACCGGGAAATTCCCAATCCTGCAGTCGATTTTGGCGAAGTAATAGTTTCCCAATCAACAAGGTGCATACCCACACCCACCTGATCATTCTTAGCCCAAAGGAACCACCGCATGAGCATCTCCACTATGCATTTGATACTAACATGCAACAACTGAGTACACAAAAAATACAGAGATAGCATGTAGCACCCCCTGCAGCAACACCAGATGGCCACCGCGTAAAAGAATAACTGCCTTTCAACCTGAAAGCTTTCTTTCCATCTTCTCAAAGATAGGCAACCGATCAGATTATTTTAATTTACCAGCACTAAGAGGAAGCCCAAAATAACGAATAGGAAGAGAACTACATTATGTACCTAACTCCAAAAAACACTCATGTGCCTCTTCGATAGAGTGCCCGAATGGAATAGCCTTGGATTTCTCTCCCCCTCTACTCTCTCTACCAACATCACTAATTTCACATTTTTTTCTCCTATCTCAATTTTCTACCTCCACTCCACCGTCTCCCCCCTTTCTCGTACTACCACCCTCTCCTCACAATCATTTCCGTTGTCTCATCAGGGTTGTGACACTTCGATGAATACCTCCTCCATCCCACCTCAGCTCCCCTCTACAACATTCGTTGTCGCTGACATGTCGCCCAAGTTTAATATAGTATAGACACCTATACTTCTCAGGTTGATAGACATCGAGAATAGATATGCATTGATGTGCATGACATTTAAGAAATGCAATTAGAAGTTAGAATTTTAGTCATAAATAAACAAGATGAAATAATAAATACAACTCACAACGTATAAATAAATAAAACATAAATCTAGTCATACTTACCAAGTAATTCAGAAAAATCAACCACAAGTATCTAGGCCGATCCACTCGTGTCTTGTACCATATCCCCCACCAATCTGTGAGGAGGTATCACCATAGCCACACCACGCCTGGCACTAGTGAGGAGGGAAGAAACCACATGATTTATTCTATAATTATCTATGGGATCCATAACCATATCTACCACCATAATAACTTTATGTAGCTCCATAGACTCTAGGGCTAGACATAGTTGCATAACCTCCGCTCAGACATTGAACATCCTTTAACTCCCATGGATCCAACTGAAGATATCAAATCTTTCATCGTTGTGTCGTTCTGGTGATGCCAAACGGTGGTTATGGATACTAGCATGGATACACAAGATGTGGACGGCAATCCCTCAGCTTCGTGGGATCTGGAACTCGAAGACCCAAAATATAGTCACCATGTATGCTAGTGTGTTAGCTCATATATTCTTGTCCAGCATGTAGTCTTTCGTCAAATCCGTGCCTCCGTCAATTGGTATATTCTTCATTGAAATATTACATTTCCCTAAAGCCTCTTTAACTACATCACCACCATCATCTCCTCAACTTGATTTTGATTTGGAGTATAGTAGAGCCCTTGTCAACCAGATCAACTTCCAAACCTCCAGCAAGATCTAGATGCTGACCTAATCTGTCTATGTAATCCTCAATCTTGCCTTCATCTGCAAGGTAATTTATATGTTTGGTGTTCCTCCTTTCTCATCAAGCGCGTGAGCATCATTATCATCCACCCCATCTTCATTATCAAAAACTTGAATCTTGAAGATATAAGAAAGATCTGTAGAATCTAGGTGATCTTGCTTAGCATCCCTGTCACTTGCATGCTTCATCTTCAACATGATATTGTAATGTACGTAGAAAAGAACATGCAACTAGTCTATCCCCAAAGAATTCAGTCTGTTGGCGCAGATGGGGTTACATGTGCTCAAGTTCCTCATGTATGCTCCAACTGATGCGGTTTGGAACAACACCCACCCCTACTCCTGCCTCTTCGGCCTTCTCTCCCTAACCATCCCCCTAACCATCTTGCTAATCAAATTTCGATTAAACCACCCTCTCCAATAAGTATGATCCTCCCCTCAAAGCATGAATGACGATAAGACCCCAACTAGCTCAAAATCAAGACCTAGATCCTCCTAAGGAAACATACACAGATGACACCTTGTCCTGCATTTGCCCTCCCTTCCCCTCTACTGACTCGCACCCCATCCCCATCCTCGACTTCCCCAAGTTCCGATTCCACCAGTTAATGGAGAGCTGGTCTAATCAGGGCCACCGCATCCGAAGATTGTTGGTGACTTCCAGGGGCAGGCTTAGTGACTTCCAGGGGCAGGCCTAGGAGGGAACTGCTGGATCCGATTGCACGCTTGTGTAGCATCTGGTTGGGGAGGAATGACGCCCTATTCGCAAGCCAGCGTTTCTACAGGGAGAATATTTCTATTCTTGCAACGCGTCTTGTGGTTGATTGGTCTTCTAGGTAGACCAGGATTTCTTTCTAGCGGGGGGTACTTCTTCTCGGTTGCCCCCCACGGGTGTTTTTTCTTGTTTGAACTTTTCTTCTCTTCTGTAAATACTCTTTACGCTTCCTTTTTAATACATTGGGGTGAACACCATCGAGTGTATCCCCCTTTTTTGAGCGTCAAAAAAAAATGGAGAGCTGGTGGAGAGCGAAGGCGAGAGAGGGTGGAGCGTCCGAGGGTCGGGGGAAAAGTTGGAGAGCTCGGCGAGTGCGGCTGGGGGGGGGGGGGGGGGTAGCGACGATGGGGGAGATTTGAAGGGGAAGGGGGCTGTGCTTGGGGTCGAAGAAGTTTATCTTGCTCGGGCGGAGTTTGATGTTTGTGGGAAAGGCGGCGAGGAGCGGGGAGAGCAGGGTGGTGAGTGAGTGCAGGTCTCTCACAAGAAGCCTGGGAAGCGTTGCTTCAGGTGTGGCGGGCGTGGGCACATAGCTTCGGCCTGTGCGGTTCCCTCTAGATGCTATGGTTGTGGGAGGGTCGGGCACCGGAAAGCTACTTGTTGTTTCGGTTCTGGCCGTGGCAACTCCTCTTTCCGTTCGGCAGGTCATTCGAAGAGAAGTGGGGATGCGGAGAACTTGCGGGCGACATGTTCAGCACCCTTCGAAGGGCGGGGGTGAGATCTTTTGCGCAAGTAGTGGAAGGTTCTCGCGTTGTCTCGTGTTTGGGTGGCGTTGGCGTTGGCGAGGTGGGCGGTGTTGGTACCTCTTACAGTTCGAAAGATGTGGTGGGGGGAAGTTCGCTTGCCGATGTTTTGCATGGGAAGGTAATTCAGGGGGGGGGGGAGAAGAGAGCGCAGCGGTTATTGGGGTCGCTATACGGAGAGGCATCTCATGGGACGAAGTGAGAGGCTGAGAGCCCATCTGCATGGCTTCCTGGGTCCTCATTTCGCAGAAGACTTTCTGGCGTTGGATGCAACTCGGTGCTGTGTTCGTGGCCTTTCCCCGAATCAACGAGAAAGACTTATTCGGAATGGTACGACTGAAGACATATTTTGGAGGGTTATGCGCTTTGCGGATGGTGCCTGGTCGAGCGTCGAGGTTTGTGTTGCGGAGGTGCGAGGGGTTCTCTTCCTCTCGAGGACTGTTAATTGCCTTAGCCGGGCTCTCCGGCGATGGGGTGAGGTTCTTGCGGTCGTGGAGGATGGTCTCAGGCCGAGCTCGGACTGGAGGGTCAAGCACGTCCTGATGGAGCAGCAATGGATTACTTGACGATGCGGTTGGCAAGGTCTTCTATGAATCCTTGAAGATTGGTCGCTTCCGATTTCGGGTGGAGCTTTTGTTCATCGACCCTCCGGCTCCGCCGGCGGTGGCGCTTTCACCGAGGTCCGATGTTGCCAGCCCAGAGGTCCCGAGGGTCGTTGGTGCCGCCTCGTCTTCTGACCGCCAGGTGGCGTTGCATGGGGGTCCCTCCAAAGCGTCGTCCCTCATGATGGACTCCCCACATCCCTTCGGGGTCCAATCTCGGGTGTCGTGTAATTCTCCTGCAAGAGACGGTTCGGATCGTGCTTTCCAACTTTGCTTTACAGATCCGTTATCGGGTCAGGCGGCGTTGGATATCGGCGAGCACTTTGGTTTCGGATCCAGGAGGCGAGAGGGACTGACCCGCGAAACGGTATTTTTTTCTGTGGCTGATCCAGGTATGGCCTTCAGGGCGCGTCTTGATGGTTTGGCTTCCTTCTCGGCTGTGAGTCCATCTCCCGGTTGTGACTTCGCCAATGCGGGGATTTCTGCCTTCTCATGGGACTCCTCGAACCTGGTGGATGGGCCGCTTAGCGGGCCCTCCGTGGGCCCTCTTCTTTTGGGAGATGGCGGCTCTTCTGTGTTGGTCTCCTCTCCAAGCCCTTCGGTGCCTCTCCCAGACGTGGACGATGCTAGCGATGTGGGGAGCCTTTCTGACAGGAGATCGGGGAAAAGATATCGGAGGCGAAACAGATCTCGGGCGGGATCCTCTAAGCAACACTCTTGCGCGACGTTGAGAGATTCTGTTGCGGCGGCGGCTGGACTCATTCGCATTGGGGGTCAACCACTTATGTCTTGATGAAGATACTCTCCTGGAACGTTAGGGGCCTGGGGGTGGTGGATAAGAGAAGGACTCTGGGGTCGAGATTCTCTGAGTGGGGGTGTGATATTATTTTCATTCAAGAAACGAAACTGTGTGGGATCGATGATGTCCTTTGGCGGTCTTTTAGTGCCGGTGGATTGGATGAGTTCAGGGTGTTGGATGCGGACGGGTCAGCGGGAGGTATTCTAACTGCGTGGAGATCGACGGCTTTCTCTTTCAGCTCTATGCTTATGGGGAGACATATGTTATATGTATTACTGGTTCGGGGTGATACTGCCTTGCCCATCGCTTTCTCGTGTATCTACGATCCTTGTTGCCACATTAAAAG
Source organism: Ottelia alismoides (assembly GCA_037367405.1). NCBI lineage: Eukaryota > Viridiplantae > Streptophyta > Magnoliopsida > Alismatales > Hydrocharitaceae > Ottelia > Ottelia alismoides. The sequence continues at coordinate 1,408,815 of JAZKJV010005492.1, forward strand.
AAGGGAATTATGGGATGATATGTGTGAAGCGGGCCGTGCGTTTGAGGGGATTCCTTGGCTCATTGGGGGTGATTTCAATGTTACGCTCCATTCGTCGGATCGTCCCCGCTCAAGAGGTGGCCAGGACCCGGGCTCCCTTGATTTTGCTGTGGTGGTGGATTCGTTGGATTTAGAGGTTCTGGTGGCGGATGATATTAAATACACATGGAGGAATTATAATTCCCTCTCTCGGATTGATCGCTTCTTAGCTTCTGGGGAGCTCCTGGGGACGTTCCCTCTTTGTTCGATGTCCTCTCGCCCATGCTCTTTGTCGGATCATTCGCCTATTCTATGGGAGTCTAGTGAGGTCCCTACGGTGAGGGGCCTCTTTAGATACGAGAAATGTTGGTTGCAGGAGGCGAACTTCAAGGATAAGGTGACGACGCATTGGTCGCAGTTGTGATTTGTGGGGTCCGCGGCCTCCAGGTTTGCTCAGAAGCTCTCGTCGTTGTGGAAGAAGCTTTCATTGTTCAAGAAGGATTCGAGGGTGGCGAGGGTCGCCGCCAGGGTGGAGGCCGAGGAAATCATTGCCAAATTTGATATCATTGAGAACGATAGGGAGCTGCTGCTTGAGGAGTTACGTGAGCGGTCTCTTGCGCAAAAGTGTGTTGCGGCTGAGGATAAGAAGCGGAGTATTGAATGGCGGCAGAGGTCGAGAATGACATGGATTAAAGAGGGTGATGCCAATACGGCTTTCATTCACCGTGTGGCTAGCGGAAGGAAGCGCTCTAACGCTTTGCGCTCTATTTCGATAAATGATGTTCGGGTTGTGGGGGACAAAGAGATGGGGCATGCCATTGCAGCTCATTTCAAAGGGCTTCGCTGCGAGGCGCTCCCCGAGGGTGTGGCGGTGGTCGAGATGTGGGGCGCCGTCCATTTCACTTGCGGCTTGCGAGGAGTTGACGCGGGCGGTCTCGTTGGATGAAGCAAGAGCGACCGTGTGGAAATTGAACGAAGATGGGTCCCCGAGTCCTGATGGTTTTCCGGTAGCGTTCTATCGGGATTTCTGTGAGGTGGTGGGTGAAGACGTGTTGGAGGTTATTACGGAGTTTTGCAGTGGGAATGCATGGTTTGATCGGGTTAATAGGGCCATCATTGTGCTGCTTCCTAAATCCTCCGCGGCGGAGCGTATTGAGGAGTTTCGTCCCATATCGCTATCCAACGGTATTTATCTTATTGTCGCTAAGGTGTTGGCTCGTCGGCTTGCTCGGGTCTTGGATTCGATAATTTCTCCGGTTCAAACGGCTTTTATTCAGGGCAGGGAGATCTCGGATTGCATTACGGTGGCGTCGGAATTGGTCGCTGATTGGAAGAAGACCGGAAAGCAGGGGGTGCTGTGGAAGGTCGATTTCACCAAAGCGTACGACTGCCTTGACTGGAGTTTCTTGTGGTCGGCTCTAAGGAGGCGTGGTTTTCCTGAGGTTTGGATATCGTGGATGCGACGTTGCATGACCACCATGTCCTTCACAATATTGATCAATGGCCGTACGGAAGGGGGCTTCTTCCAGCCTAGAAGGGGGGTGCGCCAAAGTTACCCCCTCGCTCCTCTTCTCTTTGTCGTGGCTGCTGATGTCTTGGCTTGCATGGCAGATCCTGTGATTGATGCTAGGCTGTCGAAGGGGTACTCCAAGGGTGGATTGTGCGTGCCCTTGCTTCAGTTCACGGATGACACCATGTTCTTTATTGAGGGAGGCTTATCCGAGGTCTCGGGAATGGCAAAGACACTTGAGCTATTTAGCGAGTTATCGGGTCTATATAAGAATGGGAACACATCCAAGGTGATTCCTTTTGGCCTGACGGAGGCGGAGGCGATTGATTGCGGCCGAGTCTTGTGGTCTTCTCCTGGTGAGTTACCTATTGATTACCTTGGTATGCCGTTGGCGGTGGGGAGGGCCATGATCAGGGATTGGATTGTGGTAGTAGAGAGGGTGGAGATGCGCCTTGCTCGGTGGCGGTCGGCCCTGCTCTCGAGAGGGGGACGGCTTGTTCTCCAGGCGGTGCTCTCCTCGATTCCGGTGTTTTTCTTATCTAAACGCCATATGCCGGTGGGGGTCCGCATCCGTCTTGAAAAGTTTATGCGTAGGTTTCTGTGGGGAAGGAATGGTGAAGCGGGGGAGGGATGCATTTGGTGGCGTGGGATGAGGTCACTAGAGGCAAGCATGAAGGTGGGCTGGGCGTGCGGAGATTGGAGCTTGTTAATGATGCTTTCCTTCTCAAATGGGCGAGTAGGATTCGGGGCAAGGGTAATGACTTCTTTACCGGTATCTTGCGGGAGATTCACGGGGAAAGCAGGGCGGTGGAAGCGTCGGACGGTGTGGTTGGAGCTCCTACTCCGTTTTGGAGGGGTGCTGGAGGTATTTCAAAGGAATTTGTCGTTGTTTGTGTCGGTGGTGGGAAATGGTGAGTCCTTTAAATTTTGGAAAGACGATTGGACGGGAAGGGGATCCTTGAGTGTGCGTTTCCCCTGTTTGTTTGCGCTGGCGGCTGAGAAAGATGCCACTGTCGCCTCTTGCTGGGCGGATGGGTGTTGGTGTCCGCCTTTCCTGGCAAATTTATCGGATCAGAGGCTTGAAGACTTTCTTTCGCATTTCTCGGATCAGAGGCTTGAAGACTTTCTTTCCCTTTTGGACGCCATCAGGGACGCTGGTAGGCCTAATGCTGGTCGGGATCATTGGGCCTGGCGAGGCGGTCCCTTCATGACGCGGAAAGCTTATGGGGCGATAGCTCGGCCCCTGCCGGCGCGGTCCAACATGCTGGTGCGCGATTGTTGTTTTTTCTGGGGCCTAAAGATCCCGAGCACCTTGGCTTCTTCTTATGGTTGTTTCGCAGGCAGCGATTGATGACGAGGGATCGTTGTGCAAGGCTAATGGGCAATTTCTCTAATAGATGTATGCTATGCGATTCGGCAGTGGAGACCATAGATCATTTATTCTTCGATTTCCCCAGGGTCAGAGGGGTTTGGGAGGAATCGAATGTGGATTGGGTGAGCACGGATGACTTGACGGCCTTTTGTGAGTCGCTGGTGTTTAACAGAAACAGGGAGAGAAGGGACATCTTGCTTCCCATAGCGAGGCTGTGGTCGATTTGGTTGGGGAGAAATGAAGCCCTCTTCTCGGGCCAACGCTTCTACAAGGACAACGTTCTTATTCAATGTGCGAGACTAGTGGATGATTGGGTTATGGTTTAGGCCCCAGTGTGATATTCCTTTTTGGGGGTTGTGGCGTTTCCTGTACAGCTGTTGCCTTTCTCTTTTTTTCTCTTTATCTCTTTTTGTTTCTTTTCCTTTTTCATTAATATATTGGGGCGAACACCGCTGAGTATCTCCCCCTTTTTTGGGCGTCAAAAAAAAGGTCGCGATTCCACCTCTCCATCTTCCCAACACCTCCCTTATCCCCTCTCCGTTAATACATCGTGCCCTCCCCCTCAAAATCCGCATCATTATCATTGTGTCACCTTGAGCCCTCATTGCCCTCATCTGCATCATCATCATTGCGTCACCTTGCCTCTGGTGCCACAAGTTGAGACGACGATGGTAAATGTGCCGCTCTTGCATAATATCATGACGAATATGATGATTGACAATGCAGAGAAGGAAGTGGAGGGGGGGGGGGAATGAGGGATGCACGAGCATGCTTGAGGTAGTGGCACATAAGTTATAAGGTGCTCCTAGAGAAAGTTGTGGATGGAGATATCAAAGGCATAGATAAGAATGTCATTACTAAGGACGGTGTCAAAATATGATTGGTATTGGATGAGAGGGTTGTAGTAATGGATTGAGGAGAGAAAAATCAAGGACGAAGGGAATTGGGATGCCCAAAGGGGGGAGGGGAGAGAAGGGGAGGATTAGAAGTCATCAAGTGGGAGGGGTAGGGGGAAGAGAGAGAAGGTACATGATGGATGAAGATGAAGAAATACCGAAGGATATATAATAAATGCAATATTTTCCTTCACAACAACGGAAGGCATCTGACGGGGTGAGAAAGACTTCTGAAGGCTCTCGCTGCTTGCTACGAGGTATATCTGATTGGGGTTCGTCAAGGTAATGCACACACCTCTCCTTCAAATATAATAGTAGATTTTTTCCAAAAAAATGTCACATTTTAATCCTCTGAATATTATCTTTAAAGCTTTCTTCACGAATGTCAATGATAATGGTATACGAATAAATGTATATGTTTGTAGTGTTTGTTGTGTAAATATGAAATGTATAGGAGTACTATCGTTATCAACAAAGTTTACCGGGCATAAGTGTAAGAATCCCTAAAACTAATTCTAAGTAGATCTGAAAAACTAATTTCCAAATATCTAAAATTTTCTCTGCATACATCCTTCTCCAATATCATGATTCACCTTATCTCATCTGATCCAGTCCACCCTAAACTCACCTTCCTACCTCCCTCCACTACCTTTATTTGTATTATGGCCTCTTCGGCAATCTCTCCCTTAATGTCAACACCTTGAACACCTCCAAAGCCCACCTCTTTGGTAACTCCAACGACACATGGTCCCATTATTGAAATATAAAGAATGGAAGCCGAATCAGAAATAAAAATCAAACAAACATAAACATCGTGTTTTACGTAGAACCCTACCCCCAAGGAGTGGGACGAAACCATGGGAGAATGCTTCAAAGGGCCGGATCTTCTATTAGAATTTCTCAACGAGTACAAGAGCTATAACCCCATGGATAAATCGAGTCTCACAAATAATAGATGTGGGACTAAACATGAATAGGGGTAAACAAGACCTTGGAAAGATCCAGTTACCCATTTATTACATACTCCAACACTCTCCCTCGAGCTTGAGCTGAAAAAGCTGCAGCTTGCAACAAAAAAATATACACAACTCATGTTCACTCGATACCTCTGAGAGAGACGAGAGGAGATCTGCTCGAAGTAATCGCAGTCGGTAGAAGACCTCGCATGAGGACGGGTCTGCAATGATCATGTCGTACCTGTAGTAGAATCGTTGTAGAAGAATCCCAGAACGGAGTAGAAATCACACACGAGAATGTGCAAAATAGATGATGCTCGGTGCAAATGACTAATAGCAACAGTAGCCAGGAGTGTAAGTCTGTCAATAGAATTATGAGATGATCACAGATACAGAAGTCAATCTAGAGTCGATGTCGAAGTCGAACATCAAAAGTAGAGTAGTCATCCTGCAATGCAGATCTCGAAGTAGTGGAGGGTTATACGCCTCCTGTTTGGCCTCTTCTATATTCGAACCCAAGATAGTCACTCCCATTTTGACAGGGACAAGGAGTCGGTTTACATGTATAGGGACCAAACGATCGAGAAAAGACATCTGATGCAGAGATTGCTTTTGTTGAGGACTCATTAGTAGATCATAAACACAAATAGACATTATGTAGATACATCTCAAGTAGAAGAATGTGATGACCTACTCTCACTCCCCCTTTCTCACATACTTGATAGAATATGAATATCTCAAGTTAGGAGAAATAAAATGAAACATGCATTATTTATGCAAAATTTCTTTTTCATGTGTTTTTTGCATAAATATTTCTTTTTTGTAACCATCTCTTTTTTCCAGCAATTCTCTTTTTTTGTTTTACTTAAATCAAAGTTGAAAAGATCCGACTGTCTTGACACAAATTCCTAAATAGCAATTTTTAAAAATACTATTCATGAATTTATCTCTTTTACACTGTCTATCGACGAAACCCAATTCTCCTCAATTTACCCGGGCTTGGGACCAACCATGGCTGAGTTATTTGACGAAGCAAGAAAATGCCTGAAGAAAGTAGGAGAAGCATTGTGGTGCCTCTTTATAAGAATAAAGGGGACTTTCAAAATTGTCCGAATTATACAAGTATCAAACTGATGAGTCATACTATGAAAATTTGGGAACATGTTATCGAAAGAAGGTTGAGGCAAGTTTCCAAAGTAACCGAAAGTCTGGAAATCAATTCGTATTCATGTCAGATTGCTCAACTATTGAAGCCATCCATCCACTTGTTGAGGAGAATGATAGAGATTTATAGAGCCAAAAAGAACCTTTATATGATTTTTATTGATTTGGAGAAGGCTTATAATTCAGTCTCAAGGGAGATTTTATGGAGAGCTTTGGAGAAGAGATAAGTAAATGCCCTAAAATGATATGTATGATGGGACTTTATCATGTGTAAGAATCCTGTTTGGGAAGACTGATTATTTTAACATTAGCATCGCTTTGCATCAAGTCAAGGTTCAGCTTTAGGTACATTCCTTTTTACTTTGATTATGGATGAGTTGACTAGTCACATTCAAGATGAGATACCTTGATGTATGTTGTTCGTCGATGCTATTGTATCGAGTGATGAGACAAGAGATGTAGTAAATGAGAAGCTGGAGATTTAGAGACATGCCTTAGAGACTAAAGGATTTCGTATAAGTAGGGTTAAGACTGAATATATGTAGTGGACATTTGGTGGAAACAACAGTGAAGGCCTCGAAGTGAAGATTGGAGACGATAACATTCAGAAGAGATATTCATTTAGATACTTGGGATCTATTTTACAACAGGACGGGGAAATTGATGGAAATGCTATTCATAAAATAAATGCAGGTTGGTTAAAATGGAGAGGAACCTTTATTGTTCTTTGTGATAAGAAAATCCCTTGAAAGTCAAAGGAAAGTATTACAAAGCAGCAACTGTGAGACCTGCTATGTTCTATGGATCAAAATATATTGGCATGTGAACTATAGACATATGCAGAGAATGACAATAGCATAAGTGAAAATGCTAAGGTGGATGCGTGGTCATACACGAAAAGATTGAATTCAGAATGATGCAATCAAAATGAAAATTGGTGTAGCACCTATAGAGGATAAAATGAGAGAAACCCGCTTAAGATGATTTAGCCATTTGTAGAGGTCGAGTAATGCACCAATTAGAAGATGCGAGATTTGGGATGTTGAGTCAGTTAAGAGAGGGTGAGGAAGGCCAAAGAAGTGCTGGAATGAGACTATCCGAAGAGATTGTAGTTATTTGGATTTAAGCCCGAGAATGACCCAAAATAGATCTGAATGGAGGAAACAAGTCCATATAGCCGACCCTATTTAATTATGGGAAAAGGTTTTGTTGTTGTCTCCTTTTTGTGCGAGTTCGTTTTGTATGACCAAGCGCCTTTTTAAAATTTCTCTCATTTTTCAAGTCGTTTCCTTTTTTCGGCTATTTCTTCTTGCAAATGAGCTTTTTGTAGCAATTTTGTTCTCGACTATTCTCTCTTTTTTTCCTACGTATTTTTTTGACGACTATCTCTTTTTTTCATACATAACCCAATTGGGCCCAAAAATCTTGCATCCAATCCAAAATTATTATTTTCTTGATATGAGGACCCATGCTCGCCCCACCCTCCTTTTTTCACGTCTCACAAGTCCTTAGGACCCACAAACAAGTAATATTTTTTTCCAACCGATACCTCTCTCTCTTTTTTTATTATGCTCCTTTTTTAATAGGCCACGTCCCACTTAGATCCCATTCTTTCCTGCCACTTCCTATTTTTTTGAATAGAAGGGTATCAAGCCCTTCACCCCTGATGATTATGGTTTCGGGAACCCATTATGCAGCACTACTATCGCTCACTCATGGAGCCACCACCGATGAAGCATGGAGAGGTGTAGTTATTGGGCAATGGGAGGCCTTGGATACTCATTGGTTTCGTGCAAGTGATGAAGCTCCTTATCTACTTGATGGTTTCATCCAGGCCAAAGCAAAGATCCTCCGATTGATGCATGGTGGAAGTCGATTGACTAGGGATTGGACTTGTACACGTGACTTGGAAGGGGAGGAGTTGTCGCTGTAGGCTTTTACGCTATCGTAACTTGGTTTGGATCTTGAGTAGCCACCTGAAGATTCGACCCTTTCTTATCTTTGACCGCCTTTCCTTTTATGAAAACTAGGGTTCCTCAAAGGGAACACGATTGTTATGAAGCACCTGGAGTTGGGGGAGATGCCACCATGTGGAGGTCTATGTTGTGGAGTTGGTTCTGTAACATATTTTGTATTATGGAGTTGATTCTGAACTTTGGAGGATCCGTCGGATGGTTTTTCCTCGAGTAGGAGTCTGTTGAGGATGAAGGTAGCATCTAGGATTGGGTGAACCCAAACCGGATGTTGATGGTAGTATGGGATGAAGAAGATCTCAATAGATCGTGTCGTAGGTGAGCTATACGTGCTTTAGATCTGAAGATTGCGCACCCAACATTGCCTGGAATCAGGCCAATAGAGAACCCTAAAATTTCTTGAACGGATCTACAGAACTTGAACAATAACTAATAATCAAACTAAAAAAAAATCAAAGCACAAGATCAAATTGCTCGGATGCCATGTTGAAATATAAATAACGGAAGTGGAATCAGAAATAATAGATCAAACAAACATAAGCAACTTGTTCCATGTGGAACCCTCCTCTCTAAGGAGCAGAATGAAATCAAAAGAGAAGGCATCAAAGGGCCCTATGTAGCCCTACAAATAGATCGAGTCGCAAAAATAGTAAATATGGGACTAAACAAGAGTGAGGGTAACTGGATCTTGGCGAGATTTAATTACCCATGTAGTATATACTCCAACACCCATCTTCACATCCCACCTCACTCGCATGTAGAGTTCTTAGCATTGGTTGTAGATCCACCTCCCACTTTCCCGTCAATGCGGCAACACCTTCTGCCGTTGCATCCTCAACTACACTCTCTCCCCTTCATCCATCTGCTACCTCCTTGTTGACCCCACTTCCTTCCACCTCCATCACACCCTCGCCCACCCCCAAAAAAATCTCCTCTCTCCGCTAACTTCTATTGTGTCTGCTTCCTAAAGCATCAACATAGACAATAACCACCTCATCATAAATCCAAATATCTTCGCTATGGACACCCAAACGGAGACAATTTTAAAATCCGACATTGATTATCAACATTGTGAGACAACGATTTTCAACAAAAGATACTCTAGAGGGATGTAACGAACCAATAGTAAAACTTAACAAATTCTTTGACAGAAAAGTTCAAATGGAGACCCCATTGTTGCCGAATCTCAAAATTATAGGTCACACTCGGACTTTGTAAAATTTCTGGATGACATTATAAATTTACAATCAATAGGTTTATGAACTGTTATACAAGTTACTCTAAGATATTTCATTGTTTTTAAATTCACCCACTTAAACTGTCTAGGGGTTAAGCTTGAGGGCTTCCATCTTAAAGGACCACGTTTCAAATCCTAGTGATTGCACATTACCAAAATAATAATCATAACAATAAAAGATGGATCACAATGTAATTGAACGATTACAAAGGCTACGTATAATTTAGAATATTTTGACAAGCATACATCTAAAACCCTATTTTACAATGACACGAGCACATGGTGCACGAGGAATTTCGAAAGCAGATATACTGAAATCCATAATTTAATTGCATGTGTGTTACCAATTCAGGTTGCTTTCTCTGCAATGTCCTTCCGATCCGTGCTGCCTCCTCAGGACTCTTCGCAAGTTTTATTCGGTTAACATAATCCTGGGCGGTCTTTTCATTCACCCCAACAAATTTTTGAGCCTAGACAAAGAAAGGAGTTAGAGCAGAATTCAAAAGTACGTGCCATATATACTCTTGTAGCAGTGAAGTTAGCATATCATGGAAGTAAGTCATCAGAGAATAACAAGTCACTATTACAGACAGGGATTACACTTGAAAAATGATAATTTTGGAACTATATTTGAGGACCTTTTTTATCATAACAATACGAGATTATAGCAAAGTAACCCCCACCTGATAATAGTGTTCAACACTTGGCCATGTAAAAGTTTCTCCATTTTGATCAGGGAGTACCACTGCATGAGGAGAGAAGTTTGAAAACACTCCGTATGGATCCCATGTCTTATAGAAGAATATGATATTTGCATCATAAGGACAAACCATTGGATCAGCCGCTGAGGTTTCATCAACTGAGGGGATAACTGGGGTAAGGTCTGGAATTGGCTGAAGAAATCCACTGATAAGCATGTCCAACCCAATCTGCAACCAACAATAACGTCATGACAAACTATGAATACCAACAAAAAAACAATTCATATTCATAAACCAGTTGGAGAGATGAAAACTCTTATAGGCAAAATTATGTTCAAATATTTGTTGGGTATATAAGACAGAATTATGGAATGGCTAATAGAACATCAAATTATACGGGGGCACATCTGCCGGTGACCCCAACCTTCTAGAGCTACACCATGACAAATTATAGTTCGTTGGACTTGAATATCGACGTCTTTAGCAGGAGAAGAAATGCCGTCTTTAGTTAATCATCGACATCATAATAACAAATACTATTTATATAACATTACAGATCTTAAGTGCTACTTCTTTCAAACCAGATGAAGCATTCAAACCTTCCAATTACGTGCAGCACTCTTCCCTAACTGCTTTTGTTTTTGATGGCAAAGAATCATGTTGAATGATATATATGTTGTAACTTCTCGGGGGATACAATATGGGCTGCATCCACATGTGCCTATCTAGGCTGCTTCATGAACTGATTCACTTTAGTCATTGCAAAGGATATATCTGGCATGGTGATGGTCACATATAGGAGCTTCCCAGCAAAGCTTCCAATACATGCTCTTGTTTTCCTCCTTAGTGTCTTTATCATATAGCTTCATGCTCGAGTCCATGGAATTAGTGATTGGCCTGCAATCTGCCATGCCCGTCTTACAAAGAAGGTTCGTAACATACTTCCTCTGGGCCATTGTAAGACCTCGTAGGTTTCTGGCAAACTCCAATTCAAGGAAGTAATGTAGACTGCCAAGACCTTTGGTTACAAACTGCTGACCAAGTAAAGCCTTAGCTACTTGAATGCTCTGCACATTATCTCCTATAATGCTGATATCATCTTACATAAATCAGTATAACAATTGTACCTCTTCAAGATCTCTGAACAGACAATGAATGATTTGCAATTGATATCACGAACCTCTTCTGCTCTATCACGTTCGAAAGCTTCTGAAACCATGCTCCTAGACTCTGCTTAGGGCCATAGATAGCCTTATGTAGTCTGCACACCTTCTGACACTCCCCCTCAGCAGTAAAACCACGTGACTACTGCATGTAGACTTCCTCCAGCAGGTCACCATAGAGAAACACATTCGTCACATTGAGCTGATATAGAGGTCAGTCTCGTATGACTGCAACAAAGAGAATGATCAGTAGTGTAGAATGCCAAGCCACTGCAGAGAAAGTATCATAATAGTCTACGCTATAGTCTGAGTGAACCCACAAGCCACAAACCTTCCCTTGTAGCAATCCATACATCCATATGCTCAGTGCTTCATAGTGAACATCCACTTGCATCTTACAACGGACACGCCTGTAGGAGTTGTAACAATGCTAAATGTCCCATGTGACTGTAAAGTGGCCATCTCCTCCTCCATGACAAGGCGTCTTTGGCTCACCTTGAGAGCCTCATGATATGCATGTGGGATTTCAATGGCAAATAATCCCATAACAAACTTCCTGAAATCCGGCGAAAGTAGCGCCAGAGACACATGACCAACGAGGGGGTATCACAAACTGGAACGTTTGCCTTTGTACAAGGCAATAAGCCAGTCCAGATCTGTGGTGGTCCCTACTCATACTGTAAATGTCCATGTTCATCATTCACACCACTAGTACTATCAATTGAAATCAAATTTAGAATTTACCTTAGGCATGTTGGATGTTGGGGAAGACATTGGATCATGGTGGACATGTTGAGTTACATCTGGAGGTGGAGGCAGAAGAACAACCTTATCCCAAACTCATACGAACTCAATCTGTCATTTGTAGGAGAATAGTACATGATAGACTCAAAGAAAGTAACATCAACACTGACATGGTACTTTCCTTATACAGAATCAAAACACTTACAACACTTTTGGGTACAAGAGTACCCAATACACATACATTTGATAGCTCTAGGAGCGAGTTTGTCACGACCAGGATGCAAAAGGTGGACAAATGCCACAACCAAAAACCCTTGGTAAAGAGAGAAAATGTCCTCGAGAAAAGCAAGGGAGAAGACTGCTTTTTCACCCAGAATGATAGAGGGCATCTGATTGATTATGTAACATGATGCCATCACATTCTCACCCCGGAAAGAATGAGGACCCGACTATGTATGAGAAGAGTTCTGGTGATATCTTGAAAGTAACGATGTTTGCGTTCAACAAGAGTGTTTGCTAAGAAGTATAGGGACACGAAGTCTGATGGATAATGACGCATGAACTAAAAAATAGAGACAATTGTATATTATGGAACTCCAGAGCATTATCATAATGAATGTATTTAACAGAAGCAGAGAAAAGATTCTTCATTTTAATCATAAAATTATGAAATATAGTACCAGCATCAAACTTATTCTTTAACACAAATACATGTGAAAATGTGGAAAAATCATCCACAACAACTAAATAATACCGGTGTCCCTGATGATAAAAAAATGACTCAGACCCCACATATCAAGATGAAACAACTCAAAAAGACCCTAACAACTTGGAAAGCTAAACAGGTGATCCACGTTGACATGGTTCACACTAAAAATTGGACATGGTAGATATACCAGGGATGAGGTGACATATCTTCTGCAGCAGAAGATGACAAAACCTGAGATGCCGAGTATACTGAGAAATCGATTTAGCAGAAAGAGAGATGGCACCAACATAAGGAGATAGAGTCCACATGTACAACCCTCCATGCTCATGGCCATATCCAATCACCTCGCATGTGAGTATATCCTGAAAAACAAGAGCATGGTTAAATTTGGCACGGCAATGTAAATATTTTGTAATCTGACTGATAGACAATGAACTCACTGAGAAGGCATGTGCATAAAGAACGTTCTGTAGATGCATGAAGGGAGTCAAATGAGTCTCTCGCTATCCGGTAATAGGAGAATGTGTCCCATCAACAATGACCACCGATCTACTTGATTGTGCATGTCTATAAGTACCAAGATGTGAGCGATCTCCACATAGATGATGAGACGCTACAGAGTCCATGATCCATTTTGAAGGATCTGATTTAGAGTGACTGCATGAGTAACACCTGAAGTACTAGTGGAGGCAGAAGCAACATGTGATGGGCCAGTCTGACATCTCTCAAACATGCAACAAAGTCATCATAATGAGATTAGTAGGATCAGGAGCAGTCTGAACATGCTCAACATCATGGGTTGATTGGTGGAAAGCAGTCTAAACCTGACCGGTGACAGTATAAACAGGGTTGGCGTGGGTGTGAGCCACGTCTGCCTTGTATGTTTTGTCCTCTAGATGGAGACAAAGCCACCTCTACCATAGGAAGCTGCCATAGCCGAAGACATCTGAAAAGACGTGGCAGAAAAGATGTGCAGTATGTTCAACATGTGGTACGCCTCCTCCATAGGCAATATAGTAGTATCTGTGAGTATCTGAGAGCGAGCTGAGTCACACACAAGGAAAAGTGCTGGCAAAAAGCCCCAGTCATAAATGAATCATAATAAGCCTTGTAATGCTCTGGTGAGGCCGTTAGATGTATGTAGCTATGAAGTCTCTCAAACATACCCCTAAGAAATGTGTATATGCATTGAAGAGGACAATCACCCTGTTTGATCATAAAGATATCATGCTAGAGTTGCAAGATCTTCGACCCATTCCTCGTTTGATAATACATCCCTGCAAGGATGTCCCACATTGCATTCATTGTAGGCTGACTTAAAATATTAACGATTATTTTTAAAGAAACATTACCATATAGCCAAACTTTTACATAAGCACCATCGGCCTCCCATGATGCATTAGTCTCAGTCTTGTCTTCTGGCTCATTCTGTGTTAAAATATGCTTCTTACCATAGCTCTATAATAGATTCCTGAACTGCATCGCCCACAACTCATAGTTTATACCATCCATCATGACAATAGGCATCAAACATTTAAAGGTACCTGTGCATGGAATATCCACTCTGTTTTTTTGATATAATGCCGAGTTGGTACATGACTGAGTCTGTAGACAGAAGATAGGACGCCTACACGGACATCAAAAAGGGCGGTTCTGGGTGTAGACCCATACCACAACCAACCCTAACCAAACTCATCTGTGATAAGGCTCGACGGAGTCAGCGTTGCTGGGCGTTGTTGTTGTGCGGTGTTGTTATGCAACGACACTGCTGTGAGGCACTGCTAGGTTGTGCTGTTGTGCAACAGCATTGGGCAGAATCCAGGGCCTACGCAGCAACCAAGTGCCACTGCAGTCCAAGCGGCGGGCCCAGGAATAGGAAAACAACGACACACATAGGAGGGCGGTGTGCGGAGGAAAGGGGAATGACGATGGTGACAACTTGCGAGTGGGTAAGGATCCAGGGCACCAGATACCATGTTGAGAGAAATAGAGTTGTTTATTCATGAGGCCCCAGAGTTCTCTTATATATAGGAGAAACCTATTGGGTAAATTACAGTGTGGACAGAAAGAAAAGAGAATACATAAAAAGGATAAAAGATAGCAAATATCTCAACAAATATAGCTAAATGTGCTTGGTCCTCTCATGGAAGCAATCTTGTTGGCAATAAAAAGAGCTACATGATGTTGCATTGTAGATGCATAGGAAGAACATGTCAATAGCTAGGTCAATCAGAAGGGATCTGACCCACATCAACTCAGTGCTCCCTAGACATGGCTTTGTACTTTGACTCTGCACTAAATCAAGTAATCACAATCTGCTTTTTGCTCTTCCATGACACCAAAGAGCTCCCTACGAATACTACAAAGTTGGAGGTAGATATTTTGTCCTTAGGGGGCATCCTGCATAGTTTGCATATGCACATGTTGTGGTATCAAAATGGATGTCCCATTGCAAAAAAGCAATCCAGTACATGGAAATGATGTAAGATACCTCAGAATCACGTGGATCTCATCCATATGTGCGTGTCTCAGCTACTCCATAAACTGGTTAACTTTGCGCACAACAAAGGAGATGTTTGGCCTAAAGGAGCTTCCCAATGAAATCTTATGTATCTCATCTTGTCTACTCTATATCATTATCGTATAGCTTCATGCTGGAATCCATAAAAGTAGTGGCAAGTCCACAATCTTCCATGCCTGTCTCTGAGAGATCAATGACATACTTCCTCTGGGTCATCACAAGATCTCATTTATTCCTACTGAACTCAAGCCCTAGAAAGTATCAGATCGACAAGGTTCTTGGTGACAAATTGCTATGCAAGGAACTCCTTAGCCAGACTAATGCCCACATTATCTCCTATAATAACGATATCAACGACATAGATAAATATAACGATACATCTCTGAGTCCTCTGAACAAAACGAATGATTTGCAGTCGATCTCGTGAAGCCCTACTACTCTATCAAGTTTGAGAGTTTCTAGTACCATGCTCTGGGACTTTGCTTAATGCCATATATATTCATATGAAGTTTGCAAACCTTTTGACACTCCCTCTCAGCAACGAGCCCGGGTAGTTGTTGCATGTAGACTTCCTCCTGCAAGTCACCATGTATAAATGCATTACTCATCACATCAAGTTGGGACAGGAATCGGTCTCGTAATACTGCAATAGAGAAAATGATCCAAAGTGTAAAATGGCATGTCACATGAGAGAATGTATCTTGATAGTCCACCTCATATGTCTGGATGAAGCCATGAGACACAAGCCTCATCCAACCACAGAAGCCCATGTAGGGCAGTGATCGAGCTCCATGTGCCACTCGACTTTAGCGCGACCACCTCCTCCTCCATAGAAAGATTTCATAGACAGTCTCGCATAGTTTCCTAGTATCTTCATGGAATCTCTGTAGCTAATAAACCCATGACAAACCTCATGTCATCCTTTGAAAAACACCCCAAAGAACACATGAGCAGCGAGAGGCTATGTGGTACACGTATACCTCCGCTTCCAAAGAGCAATAAGACATCAAGATCATATGTAACATCTGTAGCTTGTAAAACAACCTCATGAGGAGGTGCCTACTCGTTATGTAATGTAGCCTACTGTATAGACATATCACTAGTATCATCAGTAAAAAAATGCTCAAAACATACCTGAGGCATGCTGGATGATTGGGAAGGCCCATAAGCATGGGTATAAAATCTTGTTGCGAAGGTAAAAATGTCGCAAAAGTTTAGCCAAAGTACTAGGACATGGAGGAAGAGGAGCAACCACTATAAGGGTGGTGGTGAAGGTGGTGGAGACAGTGGAGGTGGTAGCAACGGAGGAAGCACTATAGGGGTGATAGTGGCGTAAAAGGAGGCATGCAAACTTCCTCTTCAAAATCATACGGAGTCAACCTATCATATGGAATAGAAAAGTACATGTCTGATTTAAAAAGTTGACATCAACGTTGACGTAGTACTTCTATTGAACATGATCAAAACACCGGTACCCCTTCTGGGAGAGTAGCTCATAAAGACATTTGACAGCTCTGCAAGAGAGATTGTCTTGACCAAGACTCAAATTATGAATGAATACCACAGAGCCGAAGACACAAGATGTAAGAGACAAAATATCATTCTCGAGAACGCAAACGAGAAAGAAATCTTTTCTTCTAACACGGACGACTAGTCAGGTTAGGGAGCACGACTTTGGATCAGGAGGGTCCTAGTCACATCAAGTAAATGGCAGTGCTTGCATCCAACAACATCGTTATGTTGGATAGCGTACACAAATTCTTGTGTATAATACTAAGGGACCTGAAGAATTGAGAAAGTTGTAAAGTGTAGACTTCCATGGCATGTCAAAGCGAACATACTTGATAGTAGCAGAAAAGATGTTCTTTATTTCATTAATGAAAGATTGAATAACTGACCCAACCTCATACTTGTTTTTTTTAAAAACCATGACAGTCAAGAAGAATCGTCAATTGCTACAAGATAAAACATGTATTCCCGATGGTCAGAATCACGATTGGGACCCCCATATATAAAAATGAACTAACTCAAATAAGCTACGACTACTACAACGTCGACGACCAGGAAAAGTAGATTGTTGATGCTTCCCAAGTTGGCAAGTCTCGAACTTGAATGCAGACTGAGAGGATAGCTGTGAGAGGACACAACACAACTTTTACAGCGGAAGATGGCCAAAATGAAGATGCCACATGTACGGAGAGATTGATCAAGCAGGAGTTGAAGAAGCACAAACATATAAAGATTGGACCAGTTTGTAGAGATCCCCTTGTTCACGAGCACATCCAATCGTCATGCCCGTGACTATGTCCTGAAATACAAGAGAGGATGGGTAAAAAATGGCACGATAATGCAAATACTTAATGATCTAACTAATAGATAATAAATTCATTAAAAAATATGGGACATGAAGTACATTTTAAAGACGTATAGATGGTGTCAAACAGACCTCCCCAAGTCCCATAATAGGGGAATGAGGCCTATCTGCAATGACAACTGATCTGCATTGAGGAGCACATCTGTACGAAGCGAACTGAGCCATGACTCTACACAAATGATGAAATGCACCAGAATCCTTGTTCCACATTGTCATATCTGCCCTGTGACAATCGGTAAGGCATAAGTTATACCTAAGGCGCTAGAAGAGGCTCTGGCGGTGGAAATAATATCGAAAAGACCTTTAGGGGCACTAGTACTGGCAGTAGCAATAGTCATGATCTCGTTCAGACAGGAGACAATATCGTCCAACTTCTGATCAATAATAGGAGTAGAAATAGTAGTAAGCTCAACATGCTCGATCACATCAGCAGATGTGAGGTAGCCATGCTTTAGATAACAGGTCTCCTCCGGATGATACGGCGGACGACAGTAAGTACATGGACTACACAAACATACGCCTCCTCTGCCACGGGTACCACGCCTCTAAACTGAGATGTACCTTTTCCGTCATAAGATGTGGTTATCGCTAAGGAGGTATGTTTAGTGGCAATGGATGGGACTGTGATCATATGCTAAGACAACTATAAGCTTTTTTCATCGGAGCTATAACTGCTCCCGTGCGGAGCTGGGTGTGTGATGTCCCATACTCATGGTGTAGGGTTGCTAGAAAAATCCAATCATCACGGCATTCATGTACGCCATCTGTTGCTTAGTAAATGTAGTCAAGGGCATGAAACTGTGCAGCTTCTCAAACATGCCACGAAACGAAGAATAGAAGTTGTGCAGAGGACAACCATTTTGTTTGGTTGTGAAGATATCAAATTGTAACTAGAGAATCTTGGTCTCATTCTTCGCCTGACCATAGGTGGCGGCAAGGATATCCCACTCTACCTTGGCAGTGGGCAGATATAAAATATCATTGGTTATCTTCGTGGTGAGAGTCTTGGAGAGCCACACATGTGCGTACACATCGTCTTCCTTCCATGAAGCATTAATCCTAGTTTTGTCAACTGGCTCAGATTGTGTCAGAATGTGCTCCTTACTATTACACTACATCAGGGTCATAAACTACATAGACCATAACACGTAATTGGACCCGCCCATCTTCATGATGGGCACCAGGCCTTGGAAGGCACTAGACGAAAGGAAGTTACCCTTGATCTTTGTATGATAACGAGTTCGAAAACATACATGATTGAGGATATAAACAGGAGCGAATGTGTCTACACGAATATATTTCGAATAAGTTGTGAGTGCAGACTCATGCCACAAACATTCCCATCAAGCAAGAGATGTGGATGAACCTAACGATCTGATTTCACCGTAAACAAGTCAAATCAGACCACTCGGTAATCTTGAGAAGCACATCGATGAATTGGGAGGACCAACAACAATACAATCAAATCTTAGATGGGTTTGGTGGCAGCATACACCAAGTTGGCAGTGCTAATGTTGCTAGAGGGCCACCTCCATGGTGGCACCATGGCATGATCCACTATGGTGGCATGGGCAGAACCTCCAGTAGGTCTAGGTGGTGATAGGGAAGTCGCTTGTAGATGTTAGGTGGTCATAAGACACGCGCGACGGTGTTGGGCAACCCTTTGGGCGATGATACCCTCTCTTGGCGATGATCAGCCACATAAGCTGCCTCTCGAGGTCGAGTTGGCAACGTAGAAGCGTACGGAATAGCGACCAACAATAGAAGAGAGGGAGGAAATGAGGGGTGGAGTCAGGTTCAGGATAATGGAACTCCGGTCTATGATTGTCGCTCTGATACCATGTGCAATGAGAATACTGAATTGATTATTCATGAGGTCTTAGTGTTCCCTTATATAGAGAGGATAAACCATGTTGAACATATTACATAGTAGAGTTAGAAAGAAAAGAAAATACATAAAATAAGAAAAGATAAAATAACTCTAAAAAACCATTGTTCAGTGTTAAGAAAAACCATTCTACAACTGGGCATCAGCCAAGCACGCCCCACTCCTCCTCCCCCAAACTGTGGCTGCATTTGATGACAAAGAATTATGTGATATATATGTTGTAACTCCTCCATAGGTACTATAGCCTTTTCTTTTCTTTTCTTACGATGACTCTACGATCTATTAAAAAAAATGATAACTCCTTGTAACCTTATCCCAAGTACCATACTATATCAGGATGCCTAAGGAACCATTGTTTAGTATCAAGAAAATCATTCTACAACTTGATGTCAGAGCCACGGACCCTTCCCCCTCCTTTACACCATTGACGCTTCCCACCACGGTCCCCCTAATTTTCCCTTCACTATTGCATCCCCTACACATCTCTCACCATCGACTCTTTTATCACTGACAATTTCTGATCTCTTTGTTTGTGATGGATCATATGGGACCTTGATTGCCTCCAATATGATCTATCTTGATCTTCTACAACCACTTGCATCGTGTAAGTAGGCATTGACGTTACGAGAAAAGATGTCAGAAGACTCAACGCTCACATCCACATAATATGATAGAAAGAATATCGAACTTCCAATATATGTAAATATTCTAAAGCCGGATGTAACCAACTATACCAAGTGGTCATGGATGCTTTTAATGATCACGCATGGATACAAAAAGGAGCATATCTTCCTCGAGTCATAGCCTACTGCAACGACAAAATTGCTAAATGGGATAAAGAAAATAGTACGCTTGGGATAACACATATACATGTGCTTGGCTATTTGATACTCTTACAACAGAGACATCACCTTACTGTCAAGGTAGCGTGGAACATTCTCACTGCCATAGATTCTCAAGAGAGGAATGAGATGAAGATTCTACAGCTTCAATACATCATCTTTACAGCCAAGCAGGATGGTCATCCTCTCTATGCATTATGATCCTGGATAAGGGGCATGTTCAAGAAGATTCATAGCTTCATGTCTCTGAATGCTACTGCTGAGTAGCAGATGGCATACATGACTGCCATAATGGTAAATGTATTTCTTGTGACACTTGATTCTTAGTATGATGTCTCCTGCAACCAATTTCTCACAGGTGCCCCTATACCTCCAATCGAAGAGGCCAACAGCCGACTGAGCACGATCACGGTGCCTCCTGCATCTTTTACTCGGACCTTTGCGAGGACCACATCTCACAACATAGGAGGTTCAACACGGTTCATAGGACGAGGTGTCCGTGGTAGAGGAGGTGGACGCTCTCATCAGTAGTGCACATACTTCGACCATTTCAAGCACTTGCTACTAGATACCAGAAGTAAGGTCATCTTGAATCTTGTAAAAATCGGTCGACTAGTCGAGTCGGGGGGGGGGGGGGGGTAGCTGACTTGACTAGACCTAGTCGACCATTAGTCGGTCGACTTTTACATCAAGCTAACTTTTTTTTGCTTTTTTTAAAGCAAACTTATTCTAATAAGCTTAATGTTATATTTAAAGTCAACTACTTCCTTTGTTTCATTATGTAAGTATAGAAAATATACAAATCTATGTTAATACATAAGCAAACTTATTCTAATATGCAATAACGTTACATTTAAAGTCAATTACTTCTTTTATTTCATTATAGAAGTATAGAAA
Source organism: Ottelia alismoides (assembly GCA_037367405.1). Lineage (NCBI taxonomy): Eukaryota > Viridiplantae > Streptophyta > Magnoliopsida > Alismatales > Hydrocharitaceae > Ottelia > Ottelia alismoides. Next base: position 1,429,780 of record JAZKJV010005492.1, read on the forward strand.
ATGTATAAATCTGTGTATACAAATGATTTATATATTTAAAATAATTAAAAAATTCAAAATCGACTAATGGACGACTTAATCCGATAAGTCGCCTAAGTGTTGATTAATACTTAGTCAGTTACCCTGTCGATCGAGTACCGACTACCTCTTTCTGCAACCCTACATCCTACATCAGGCCTCTTGTGCCTATATGCAACAAAACATATTGCAAAAAGCAAACATCATCGCCTTCTTGATATTACGAGGATTCTACTTATAGAAAGTCGTGCTCTCCATTCGTTTTGGGGTGATGATGTCCTCATTGCCTGCTACTTGGTCAGTCGTATGCCATCCTCGTTAGGAGAAAATGTTCCTTGTTCAATTGTATTTCTCGATAAGGATCTTTTCTCTAACACCTTGTGTCATTGGCTCTGTGGATTTTATTCATCACCCGACTTAATTCGTGGCTCAGTGGATTTTATTCAACACCAGACTCCTAATTTTTGACAAGTTATCCCCCAAAGCTATCAAGTGCATCTTTGTTGGCTATTCCCGAGCCTAGAAAGGGTATCGATGATTTGATCTTGTCGAACACACATTCTTCGAGTCTATTACGTATTCCCCCACACATGTGACATGATGACTTTGTCTGAGTCAATGAGGAGGTTTACATTCCACCTCCTTCATTGCCTCCACCTCCCACCACACCACATATGGCTCAAGCTTTACCTCTTTACTACATTCACAGGACGATTACTAGACATTATGCTCGTGTGCCTTCCCCATCATCCACCATGCCTCGGCCAAATTCTAAACACTTGATTTCTACTGATGGTACTGTTGATATGTCTATACATCATGAGACTTTATACGATGAGCATGTAGCATGGAAGGTCGTATCGATATCGTTTCGGTCCGCCGGGAAATGGATATATCGGGATATATCGACGATATCGGTGGAAATGTCGAAAATGGCGCTAAAAAGCCAATTTTTTGGCATTTTTTCAGAAATTAAGGTCATCCAAGATATTAAAACAACAAATAATGCACAAATACATACTTATATCACACATATCGGTCCATTTATAGACCATATATCGCATATATCGGTATCGCACATATCGGTCATATCAAACATATCGATATTAATATTGATTCTTGACTTATAAATATTTGAAATGGATTTCATTCAAGTTCTTATAACATGAAATACTACAATTATACACTTAGAAAATGCATATAAATCATTTATGAGGACTATGATCCGTATAGTGCACATATCGATCATATCGAACATGTCGCTGATATTGTTGTTGACATACTATATATATATTGAAAATGGAGTTCATCCAAGTACTTTGATCACTAAATAATTTACAAATGTACTCTTAAATCTTAATATCTTAGATAACACATATCGATCATCTATGAACCTTATATCGCATATATCGATACAGTTGTACTGTTAGTTGTTGACATATATATATATATATTGAAAATGGAGTTTATCCAAGTTCTTAGATCACTAAATAACTTACAAATATACTCGTAGATCACACATATCGATCATCTATAAAGCTTATAATGCATGTATCCATCATTTCAAACATATCGATATTAATGTTGATTCGTGACTTTTATAGATTTTTTTTGAAGAATTGACTTATAGATATTGGAAATGGATTTCATTCAAGTTTTACAACATGAAATAACTTGTAAATATACACAAGTTGAAGAACCATTGTATGCACCCTCCTGTTGCACCATACTCTACCAATACGAGGGGCAGCGCCCCCGACCCGGAACAAAGTATATAAATCATAGATTGTTTTAATACTAGGTTTAGCTAGATAGGTAGTGGAATCGAGCTTGCATGAATAATAGCATTCATATATAGGGATATCGATGAAATATCGGTGATATCGGTCGATATCTTGTATTTTTTGTACTGAATCCATTCATTTTTGACTGATATGGGTCGATACGGCAATATATCACCGATATCCCTGTAAAAAGATATACACTCCGATTTCGATACCACCAATCTCTCGATACTGATATATCGGCGATATATCGCCGATACGGCCTTCCATGGCATGTAGTTCCTCAAACGAGTGTGGTACAAGAGGCAGACCAGGCAGAGGATCTAGACTACTGCAGTACCCCCCCTGAAGGCCACCGGACGGGCCTTCCCCCTGGAGGCCATCAGGTAGGCTTGCCCCCCTCCCCCCCCCGTCCCCCCTGGAGACCACTGAGCGGGACTCCTCCACCCCCGTCCCCCTAGAGGACATCGAGCCTCCCTCCATCCCCCTGGAGGATGAAAGCCATCATGTACTACCCTAGATCCACCTGGCAATGCTGGCACCCTATACCTGAGAGGCTCCTTTTTAAGTTCCTTGCTAGTGGAAAGAGGAGGCGTACTTGTATCGTATACCCTCTTATTTCCCATGTTTCAATAGGACGTTTATCAGAGGATTTCAAGAAGTTTGTCGTGGGACCGTCAGTTGTTACATATCCCATGCACATACCGGGAGGCTATAGTGGCATCTTGCCATGGAGGAGGAGATGGATGCACTCCAGTCACACATCATATGGAGCTTGATAGTGCTCCAGTAACTCTTCTTTGGTTGGTTGCAAATGGGTATTTATAGTGAAGCAGAGACCAGATGGAAGTGTTGATCACTATAAGCCCAACTTGTAGCACGCAGGTGCACCCAGAAATAGGGTGGATTCTCAAGATACTTTTTGCCTTGTGGCTTGGCATTCTACTCTTCGGATTCCCCTTTATATTATAGGGGTACGAGACCGATTTTTTCCCAACTTGATGTCAATAATGCTATCTTGTGTGGTGAACAACAAGAGGTCTATGTTTAGCAACCACATGGGTTTGTTGTTAAGGGGGAGTGTAAGAAAATATACAATCTTTAGAAGGTGATTTATTGCCTTAAGCAAACTTTTGAACTTGTTAGAGCAGCATGGCTTCAAGAGATTGACTGCAAATCACTCATTCTTTGTGTATAGGACATTACGAGGTATCGTTGCGTTCTGGTTTATACGTTGATGACAGTACTGTTATAGGCGATGACTTATAAGGATTAACGAGGCTAAGGAGTTCCTTGGACAATAGTTTATAACCAAGGAACTTGGTGAACTATGATACTTCTTTCAACTTGAGTTTGCCAGGAATCAAAGAGGTCTTGTGATGACCAAGAGGAAGTACATTACATATTTCCTTATAGAGACATGGATAGCAAACCGCAGACTTGTCACCACACCTATGGATCCAAGCATGAATCTCTATGATGATGGTACATATGACATGGACAAGAGGAGATACAAGGAGCCTATTGAGAAGCTTCTCTGCGTGACTATTACTAGGCCATATATCTCCTTTGCCATGAGCAAAGTCGATCAGTTTATGGAGCATCCATAACATGCTCACATGGATGCAATAGACATAATGCTAAGGTATCTGAAGTCTTTTCCAAGTACAAGGTTGTTATTCAGTAAAGGGACCTCTTTCATCACGGCATGTGCAGATGCTGACTATGTAGGGTGTCCTAAAGACAAGGAGTCTACCACTGGCTTTGCAGTCTTCATAGTGAATTCATTGGTCTCATGGAAAAAAGAAGCAATTTGTGATTGCTAGGTCGAATGTTGAATCCGAATACATAGTTATGGCACAGGGTAGCACTGAGATGATGTGGGTTAAAACTACTTTGACAAACATAACTATTGACACGTCTCTTCCCATGTAGCTGCTATGTGACTATCGAGCTGCATTATTCATTACCAACAATCCAGTTTTCCATGAGAGGACCAAACACATCGAGGTAGGTTGCCATTACACACGAGACATGATACAGAAGGGCTTCATCACTACTTGCCACTTCAGCTTAGGGGAACAAATAACATATATTTTCACCAAAACCCTAGCGAGGGATCCATTCCAGAAGTGTTGTTCCAAGCTGAGCATGATTGACATCTAGGCTCAATCTTGAGGGGAAGTGTTGAGAGTTATCAGCATTTATTTATTTCTTATTTCTTTCTTACGCAATTTTCCCTCTATGGTTTCTGCTCTATATATAAGAGAAACCTCTTGAATAATCAAGTCATTCATTTCCTTCCACAATTCCCTTGGGAGATCATCACTCCACCTTCATCTAACCATCTCTCTCATCATGATGGCCCTAATCAACCTATTTGTTCACCTCTTCACTCTCCCCTTTCTCCCCTTCCCTCTGCATCATCAAACTACAAGGCTCCAAATATCAGATCCTTCATTTCAAGAAGGAGACTACTAAGAAGAAAATGACATTTTTGGATCTTTCCCAATGTTCAGAAACAAATAATCCATGTAATTGATCGTACTTGAAGTGGGAAACGACTTCGTTGTTATTACTCCATGTCCAACAAAATTTTGAAAATCTCTTAGTTTTTAATTGATCGTACTAAGAAGAAAATGACATTTTTGGATCTTTCCCAATGTTCAGAAACAAATAATCCATGTAATTGATCGTACTTGAAGTGGGAAACGACTTCGTTGTTATTACTCCATGTCCAACAAAATTTTGAAACTCTCTTAGTTTTTAAGTAGGGCTCATCATCGGACCATCTTTGTGATATTCATCAAAATGCATCATTTAGTTGTCCTTCAATATGCCGAAACAACCTTATCCTCCACAACTTGGCATTCCCACATCAAGTGGGAGATATATGCTTTTTTTTAAAAGCAAGAGGGTGGCGTCCCATTTTGGGACCCACCTCAGAAAGATATATCCGAATTTGTTTCCTTAAAAAATCTATTATGAAAATCTACCTCACAAATTCTGACATAAGTATCGGATTTAGATTCAAATATGCAAATGATCCATCAAAGGGAAAAAAACTCTACGATGCAATCATATTAACTCTGGAGCAAAAACAAATTATATCTTTAATATGCTTATAACTGAAACTTAGAAGAGAAGCCTCCCTCTAAAGTTAATGCTGTCATTGTTCATGTATGCTTTTTATCCCTTATTTGTTGGCCACTACAAAATTTACATGATATTTCCATGTCAACGGGTAAAAATGATAGGTTTTTAGTAAGACCAGACAAACCTGCTCAAATGAGACGTCAATTAAATTAAGTGCTTGAGACATTTCAACCATCCCTAGTTCACCAACTGGAGTCGGAGCATTTTTCCCACCAATGATCTTGGGTGCAATAAAAGCGAATACCTGCAGTGCACGGTGCACGGTGAGAACATCATCTTACAATTTTAACTAGAACGCATGAACTATGAATACAAACATCACCATCCAATTTCACAGAGTACACGAGCCACTACATATTCTTTTAGTAGAATTGCAAAGGGAAAACTTCGTAAAAATTGAATATGTAAAGGAAAAACTGATGGTCAGAAAGATCAATTATGTTCTAAGGGTCCATTTGATTGTCGGGTAAGCTGAAATAAGTTCTTAAAATAATGGTTTATCTCAGGATAAGCTTACCTATGACAGTCTACGAACGGGTCCTCACATATATCCTTCCGAACTGGAGGTATCCATTTACCCATCTAAAACTCAATAGGCGCACAGCCAAATACTCCAATAAATACCTTTCTCCCTACCCACATTGACCTCGTTTCAAGGTCACCAGTACCACACTTATTGGTCATTCCAAACAATAATTGTCTTTTAGTCGACTCCACTAGCTCCACGTTGGCGGCACCAACATTTCCATGGTTTTTCAGTGCAACTGTATAACCCCCTGTATAGTTGGTGCACTCTACCTTTGCCAATTCATCCACAACTTTTGAACATGCCCTCAAATTTTAGCAAAATTTGATCGAATTTCTGTCGAATATCGATATACTGTCGAAATCGAAATTCGACCGAAATGTTCGAAATGACCGAAATATAAGGGCCCTAGTACAAAAAAGACCGAAATGACCGAAATTTCGGCAGAATTTCGATCGAAATTCCACCGATTCCGTTTCGGTCAATCACCGAAATGGTGACCGAAACCGACATTTAAGGCCTTGCTTTCGAAGTATTCGAGCCATCACTAATGGCGCCTAATACACCCGAAATCGACAAAATTTTTGAGCTATATTCTAAATAGCTGATTGAACTATTTAAATGTCCATCCCAAACTAAACAAGAGGGACTGATTAATGATATGTTCAGACATTGTTGTAAAAGTCGGTAGACTAGGCCGATTAGTCGGCCTGACTAGTCGAGTCCTTAGGGTAGCCGACTCGACGAGGCCTAGTCGGCCATTAGTCGGTTAACCCGACTAATCGGGTCGACTAGTAGGCCTAGTCGGCCCACAACAAGGCCGGCATTTACATAGAGATCTTTTGATTTTTTAGTTTTCGATTTTTTAAAAAGCAAACATATTTTAATATGCTTAATGTTATATTTAAAGACAATTACTTCTTTTATTTCATTATAATAGTATAGAAAATGTACAAATCAATGTAAATATATAATAATATGTGTATAAATTTGATTTATATATTTAAAATAATTAAAAAATATTCAAAACTGACTAATGATTGACTAAATCTGATTAATTACCCGACTGTTGATTAATACTTAGTCAGTGACCCCACTGACCGAATACTGACAACCACTTTCTGCAACCTTGTGTTCAACATCTTTTTAGCAAAATCAGAAGCAACCAAGGTGGACCCAGAACTAATGGCACCTAGTACACCCAAAATCGACACAATTTTTGATGTTATCACAAAGTCGACCCTAGACCCACCAGAGCTTAAACCACTTCCGATAAATTTTAAGTATGCCATCCTTGCAGGTAAAAAGGAGCAATATCCGGTCATCAACAATAAAAAATTTACCCCATATCAAGAAACTCGCTTGCCAAAGGTTCTAGAAAAAACCGCAAGGCTATTGGTTGGAATGTTTCGGATCTCTGTGGTATTAATCCAACCTTGTGTTCACAACGAATATTTTTGTAAGATGACTATAAACCGTCCCGTGAATTCCAGAGAAGATTACACCATAATCTTTGAAATGTAGTCATGAAGGAAATCACCAAGTGGTGTGAAGCAGGTTTCATTTATCCCATCTCATCTCTAAATGGGTCGGTCAATTACATGTGGTCTTAAAGAAATCCAAGATCACTATGGTCACAAACGATCAAGGAGAGGAGATTCCAACTAGTGTACCAACTTCTTAACAAGTTTATGCTTATTATAGGCGTTTGAACTCTGCTACCAAGAAGAATCACCTTGTATTGTTGTTCATTAATCAAGTACATGAAGGGATGGTAGGGAAAGAGTACTTTTGCTTCTTGGACGGGTACTCAGGATATAACCAAGTGGTAATCGCCCATGAGGACCAATAGAAAGCAACATTCACTTATCAGTTTAGCACCTATGCCTTAAAAGAGATGCCCCTTCTATGTCCTCAGAGTGATCCGCGGTGGATCGAGCAAATCGCTAATGCTCTATCAACTCTGAAAGCTTCTGGTACCAAGCTCTCGAACTCTGCTTCAGGCTATAAATCGTCTTGTAGAGTCTACACATCTTCTGAAACTCCCCCTCATCAACAAACCCCGATGGTTGCTCCATATAAACCTCCTCCTATAGATATCCATATAGAAATGCATTCTTCACATCAAGCTGGTAAAGAAGCCATTCTCGTGAAACAACAACTGATAGGAGAATTCGTAATGTCGAGTGTCTAGCTACTAGAGAGAAGGTATCTTGAAAATCCACCCCATATGTATGGGTGAATCCACACGCTACAAGCCTTGCCTTGTAGTGATTCACAATACCATCAGCTCAGTACTTCATCATAAAAATCCATTTGCACCCCACAACCGATGCACCAGGAGGAGGTGAAACTACACTCCAAGTACCACCAGACTACAAAGCGGTCATCTCCTCCTCCATAGCAAATTTCCAATTGTTATCTTGTATGGCTTCCTGATATGTGCACGAAATAGTAACAATTGATAGGCCCATAATAAACCTCTTGTACTCGTCTAAAAGATGGTCCAAAGAAACATGCGCAGCCAAAGGATATGTGGCACAGTTGCGATGCAGTTTCCTCAAGGCAAAAGGTATATCAAGGTCATCAACCTCTCGATTCTTCGGTACCAACACCTCATGTGTATCATCCTGTGGATCAAGCATAGAACCAGTGCCATCAGTAGAAACAATGTGTTCATCACATACCCGGGACGTGCTGGATAACGGGGAAGGCACATGAACAGAGGGGCGAGTAGAAGACCTGCAAATGTAAAATCGAGGTATGAACTGTGTTAGGGTAGATGGAGGTGGAAGTGGTGTAGGTGGAGGTGATTGAGACTGAACAGGAGGAGATGGTGGCTGAGGTGAAGGAAAAACGATATCCTCTCCAGAGTCAGCATTCGACAATCCTCGCATGTTACAGAAAAATACATAATAGACTCAAAAAATGTGACATCAGCACTAATATAGTATTTTTGTCCAAAAGGATCAAAACATCTATACCTTTTTGGGTACGAGAATAGCCAATGAACACACATTTGACAGTTGTAGGAGAGAGCTCGACATGACCTGGACTAAAATTGTGGATAAAAGCCACATATCCAAATATCCTGAGAGTAAGGGAGAATAAGTCCTCGGAAAACGCAATCAAGAAAGGGACTTTTTCTCCAATGACAGTAGATGGCATGCGGTTCACTAAGTAACAGGCAGTGAGAACCGCATCACCCCAAAATAAATGGGGAGCTCGAATTTGAATTAAAAGAGTTCTCTTGACATCCAAAAGATGACGGTGTTTGCGTTCAGCAACACCATTCTGCTTGGAAGTGTAAGCACACGAGATCTGATGAATAACACCAATGGAACTGAGAAAGGCAGACAAATGTAAAGTAGAGAATTCGAAGGCATTGTCGGTGCGAATAAATTTGACATTAGCACAAAAAATATTCTTGATTTCAATAAGAAAAGATTTAATAATGGGATCAACCTCAGACTTATTCTTTAACAGAAAAACTCAAGATAATCTAGAGAAATCATCTACACAACCATATAGAACCGATGACATTGGTGATCCGGAATAGGACTAGGACCCCATATGTCAAAATGAAGTAGTTAAAACAGATGACTATTGTCACGACTTTGACGGCTCGGAAAAGAGGAATGAAGATGCTTCCCAGGCGGGCATGCCTCACACTCCAAGATAGTATGAGACTACAAGTAGATATCTGTGGGAGAACATGACACAACTTCTGCAGAGGAAGGTGCCCAAATCGAAAATGTCACATGAAAGGAGACACAAATCCACAAGGAATAGTAGTAGCACCAGCACACGAAGGTTGAACAAGTCTGTAAAGCCCTCTCTGTTCACGACCACATCCAATCACCCTGCCCGTGAGTATGTCCTGAAACACAATAGAGGATGGATCAGATATGACACGATAATGTATTTGTAATCTGGTTAATAGACAAAAGATTCATCTAAAATGTTGGAGCACGTAAAACATTGTGCAGACGCATCGCGAGAGCAAGAACAATCTCCCCTGACCAACAATGGGTAGATGATCCCAATTAGCAATCACAACTGATCTACCAGGAGGAATACACCTGTAGGAAGTAAATTATGCTCGATCTCCACACATATGATCAGATGCTCTAAAGTCCATGATCCAGTCGGACAAATCTGAACTGCTACTACTCGTAAGTGCAAAAGCAATACCAAACGAACTCCAAGAGGCTCTGGCAGCGTGTGCGACATCTGAAGATCATGCAATCGATGTGGTAGGAGTAGTCATCATCTCTCTCATTTTGGAAACAATATCATCAAATCGTGCATCATGAGCAAGAGCAGAAGTAGGTTCAGTCTGCTCAGCTACACGAGCAGACGTGGGATAGCCATGCATCTTATAGCATATCTCCTCAGAATACCTGGACGGTGGCCATGTAAACAAGGGCCACATTGACGTCCTCCTCAACCACGTGGTCCTCGACCTTGAAACTGTGAAGTACTTCCTCTACCATGAGAAGCTGCCATGGCAGGAATCGGAGCCACATAAGTAGATGAAGTAGTAATTCTTCTCAGCCTCGTGTAAACCTCCTCTATTGGAGATATCATCTCTCCCGTAAGTAGTTGAGTACGTGTTGCATCGTACTCGGAGTCAAGAGATGATAGAGATACTCCTGACATAGTAGCATTCATATATGTTTGTTGCTATACCGGCATGAAGCTGTGCAGACGCTCAAACAGGCCTCTAAGATGTGAGAAGTGTGCATGAAGAGGTCGACCATTCTACTGGGTCAAAAAAATATCAAACTGCAACTGTAGAATTTTTCTCTCATTCTTTATCTGCCCATATGTGTTTGCTAGAATATCCCGCACAGTCTTTGTGGTGGGTTGATTGACAATAACATTACCAATCTCCTGGTGAGCATCCTGGAGAGCGAAATACGAGCATAAGCATCATCTTGCTTTCAAGAAGCATTAGCCCTAATCTTGTCCTACGGCTCTGGATCCGTCAGAATGTGCTCCTTGTTATGGCACTGCATCAAGGTGCGAAACTGCATAGACCACAACTCGTAGTTGGTGCCATGCATCTTTACGATGGGAGTCGGGCCCTTGAAGGCATCGGACGATGAAAAAACATCACCCTCGATTTCTGATATGTTAGCGAGAATGACGATATCTACAACAAAATTGACGATTTATTGTAAGACTACTCTGAATGAGTCTACGCAATCACATATAGAGGATTTGTTATATTTATAGACTCATATAACCAACCTCATCTCTCGTTCTAGGCTAGGGTCTTCAAAGGCAGCGGTGCACGTTGATGCACGTAGATGTACGAAAGATGCTCGCAGGGGCACGTAGAAGCACGTAACATGCACACCTGCATGCAAGATGCATGCAAGGTGCATGCACGTGATTGTGCTGGCACAAATGCGTGTAGGGCACGGATGCAGGGTGTTGAACCCTCTTAGATCCGGGTACCCATTAACAACACTTTCACAGCATTACATTCACATGTGATCGCAGAAAGTATTGAAAATGTGAGGAAATTTCGCTCGTTTCTACCATGACATTCATATTCAATTAATCAACCACATTGACAAGAACAAGAAGTCCCACCAACATTCACTCATTTCCATATAATATTACATGTAACAAAAGAATGTATTACAATGTACATGTAGATCCCAAAATTTATGACTGAAGAGGAAAGAAGTATATTACATCATAATCTGAACCAAAAACTGAAACAAAAGAAACATACCGTCTGATATATACACAGTAACCAGATGTCATCAATAGCTACTGAGCAGCAGGTTGTTTGCCTGCCAAAACATGTTAGAAAAGAAGAGGCGTCAGCGGACGCTGATACCTCCCAAAAACTTATAAAAACAAGCATGCATTTAATATGTTCAAAAGCAAACAAGTAGAAAGGCAGGAACAACGAAAATTTATTTCTACTTGCGTATGTAAAAAGGTTTTCAAGTTACTTGTAAGCACCTCATATGATCACCCATTATTCCAAAATTTCTCATATACAACATATTTATTTTGTAATTGATTGTTCATAAATGTACGTGTGTTATATATTCTCATTTTGTTCAGATATCATGTTTGTGGATTTTGACGATGGGAAAGGTAAGATTGGAAAAGTTTAATGATTTATTAAATTCTCAAGTCTACTGGATAGTCTGTGATCTTGGTTAGTGTGCAACCTCACACTATGACTCTAAGACGTGGGGAATACCTTAATGTTGAGGTACCTTCGAAGGCATGCGATGTTGTATAATACATCCTAACTAAGTTCTCAACATGTCCACTAGCTTATAGGGATTTCAAATCAAATTTTATTATAGTCACTTCCAACCAACTCAACTTTGATTGTAACTCCTCCAAACCTTAACTGCAACTATCTCAAATGCAACTCTAAATGATTTAGATGTAGACATGGATTATTTGGATGTACAATCGCTAAGTTTGCTGGCAAAAGTAAACAAAACTCAAGCAATGAGGTAGCCTACAAAAGGGATCTTCCGTCTCGCACTCTAATTAGAAGTGTGGTCCAATAGAGGAAAAGGTCTACTCCAAAACTACGCCCTAGAGACGGGTGAGAGAGACTCTCTAGAAGAGTCACTCTAGAAAACGACCCGACCGGTAATGGGCAAACGAGCTTGTACAAAAAACTAAAACCGAGGATCCCCCGCATGCGTATCCTAAAATAGAGGGCTGGCAGAATTGGTCAAATGTCGGGATCCCAAAGAGGCGTAAAACACTGCGAGATCGCGTAAAAATCGTGAAAGGACTGGGATTATAGACCCGCGCACTTGGCGACCACTGCCCGAACTGAGCTTCCTATCTCCCGCCCAGTTGAGGGTCACCGCGCCCTCATATGGTCAGGTGTGAGGATCACCATAACCAACTTCATTTAAATGCTATCAATGATTTGGAATCTTATCAGTGCACTAGATCACCGATTTAGTTTACTCATATTGCATTAGTTGTGTTAAATGATAATCCATCAATACCCATGCCAGTTCTCACATCTCAACAAGACAATTTATTAGTTCATTTCTACCATTTGTGCCCTACTTCATGGCAATTGGCACTTGGAGTAAGCATGTCGTCTCTTTATCCTTACCTCCATCACCCATTAAATGAAATTTCTAAAATTAATAATGGTCATCTAAAATTAATAAGCATGTGCCCTACTTCATGGTCCATGTTTTTATTTTATTTATTTTATTTTTTTATTTTTTTATTTTTTTATTTTATTTTGTTTTCTTAATCCGCTCTGTAAGTTCTCTCCTCTATACTCTTAATATAATGGGGCGAACACCTTTGAGTGTCTCCCCCTTTTTTGAGCGTCAAAAAAAAAATAATCTTACTGTAAAAACATGGACCATGATCGGGTACTGAATTGTATTTTTTCCATTATTTGTATATTGAGGGTCTCGAATGTCTTCATATCCCAACAATATTGATATAGAGTAAATCTCCTCACCAATTACCTAATCTCAATCTTATTTCCAAAGCAAACCATATCCCATTACACTTACACGAGGATATGATAATCATAACATATATCTCTAAACGTGATATTCTCCCTGAGCAATACCAATGCGTAACCCAACGTATAGGATTAACATTGGTAATTCTTTGCTGTCCTTAGGCCTGACATGGAGAGCAATATATGGAAGTTTTTAAGCATATGTATTTTTTTAGGCCAAGTTTTTAAGCATATGTATTTCTCATAATAATAATAATAATACTTATTATTATTATTCTTAACTCGGTATCCAGGTAATTGCCTAAATTATTATTATTATCATTGCAGGAAACTGGAATTTCCAATCCAATATATATATATATATATATATTTAAAACTCTAGCTATACAGTATTAAAAATAAAGCTTTCAACCCCCCTTTTTAAGCAGAGAATTTGCTAACATATATTAATATATTTATTTATTTATAGGTTGTATCCAATATCGAAGAGAAATATCCCTGTTAGAGTCAACAACCTATACTTAGGATTTTAAGTCCTTTAAAGTGATGTAGCAAATCGAATCTATTACAATTACAGTGCCTTCTAGAGCTTAATCAAGGCTGATGTACTGATTGTGCCTTAGTACGTGTAAAAAAAATATTCTATTCTTCGTTTATGCTTCAATTTAATTCCCGATGACTACTGGTTATTCACAACCAGAGCTAATGATGACGTTTACAACTTGTGTTAATCACAATTGGTAGTTAATGAAAACCTTGCGTAATCAGCGTTGATTTTTCATTTTTTTAATGAGGTCATTGGAGATGCATAAGCACGCTTCTCCAATCTTAGATTCGACCGACATATGTGTGATAAGTAGAGAGGCTTCATTTCTTCTCCTTTTTTTAGAGAACGGATATATATATATATATAGAATTTAAAACTACATCATTTTTTAAAAAAACAACAGATAGTAACGTGTGCATCAGGCTTCTTTAGAAATTCACTTTATATATATTTTTATTTAAGCAAAGTATACCCATGTATATATATCTCAACAACCATTTACATATATGGGAAAAGGAAAGCTACAACGGGTGGTGCAGCCAACTAGCTACACCCGGGCATTTTTCTCATTGATTTTCGATGTTTTTTAAGGAAACCTATGGAGATTTACTTAGTTTATTGTGTGGAATATGTGTTTCAAATTTCACGTAAAACAAACATTCCTAACATGAACATCTAGATATGGTCAATTTCAATAATCCTGAGACCGTTAAAATGTGATAGTCTTGATGGAGATGATAGAAGTGTCGAATTTAGTTGAAATTGGTATGATATCATGGTGATATATGTCGATTTAAATCCCCATAGGTTTCATTTCAAAAGCAAATAAAATCAATGAATAAAATGACCGGGTGCAGCTAGTTAGCTACACCCCCGGGTGCAGCTTCCCCAGCCCCTACATATATATATCTTATTTAAGCAGAAATTCCTATCTAATGAAAGGCCATCTGAGTAAAATTGCAATTCAACTGAAAAGATGATAGAAAGAGGGGTTGTAAATGTACAAAAGATGAGGTTTAATATTGCAGCAAGGGATGGGGGAAGGAGGTACCTATGGATTTTCTCCAATCTTGGAGAAGAACATGCAAATAGGGTTGGAAATCTGGAGCAGCATCTACTTTGGATTGTTTTATGGCAAGGAGCAGTAGCAGCTCCTGATCTCCAGCTGCATGCGTCGAAGAAGAAGGCTGAATCCTGGATTTCAGCAGCAAGAACGACAATAGAGAAAGAGGGGCTTTCTCGTTGGGAAAGATTAGAGGAGGAAGTGCTTATATACAAAAGAGAGTACTCTAGTTTCTTGACACTTGGAATACTTATGAGTCCAAGTGGAAAAGATAAACAAATTTTGCCCACGTCGGTTATGTACAGAGAACTTTTTATTCATTTATTTTTTTGTTTATGTATATATATACACACACACATATATATATATTTAGATTAGAAAAAAGTTCTGTATCCATGCTTCGAATGTCGGATTTCGATATACAATATCTTGATTTGATCGCCTCTACACGACGATCAAAATGAGTATAAAATTGATATTTGTCCCATCGGGTTTTGAACCCCCGAAATTTTTAGATAAGGTTTTGGTTTAAGGTTAAATTTTGCGATTTAAAAATATCAAACGACCTCCGATTGACGAACGGTCGATTCCGTTGATCTTATTTCACCGAATCGGATCTCATGGCGGTCTTGGTTTGTTTCGAGGTTTTCGAAATTGCGTCCCGGCTTTTTCGAACACGTATTACGATGCGATCGATTTTTTGGTCGATTTCACCCGAACAACTTTTTATTCACGATCAATTGATCGATTTAAGTTGTTTAGCATTGACCAACAACTTTATTAGGTTAATTGGACCCAAATCAGATCGGGTTCGGTTTTATGCGGATCCGAATGTTACACAGTGCATGGGGCACAAGATATAGATGTGTGGGCACAGGGCACAGATGCACGAGTACAAAGCGTAGATGTGCAGGCGCAGGGCGCGGATGCGCGTAGAACGCAACTCGTATACGCAAGGTGCAGATGTGCGCAGGGCACAAATGTGTGGTGCGCAGGGAACGCGGGCGTGGTGCAGATGGGCGATGCCTCGTTGAGGCTAGCTGGCGGCGTGCACGGGGGTTGGGGGGCGGTGTGTAGGGTAGGGTAAGGGTGGGATGATACATGAACCCCCAATCTAAGATTGTTGCTCTGATATCATGTTGAGGAAAATGAATTGCATGTTATTCATATGACCCTAGGGCTCTCTTTTATAGGAGAAAAGCTCCTGGGTAAATAGCAAGAAAAGTACACGAAATGAAATAGAAAAATAACATCAAAGCTATATAATAATCTCAACACACCACGAAGAACATCACCTATGAAAAGGAGGCACGCCAATCTACCACCGTTAAACACAACATCTAGTAAGACTCCTTGCAATAAGAACATACATCAGGACCTCCCATACACTCCTCATCATCAAAAGAATTGATGTGACAGAGGGAAGGTCATGGCGCCAAAGAAGAAGTCTAAGGTCATGATTCAATACAATCGAGGAAGAGTGTGTGTCCCATCTCGCAACAGTGAGTCTTGCTAAATCAAATCGTACAGTGGCTCTACAACCTACAACAGTAACAATGCTAACCTATTAGCAAGACCTTGTACACAACTGAGGTTCCCCATGTATACACCATGTCATCACTAAAGGGGAGTTCGATAAGCTCCCCAATCAACAAAATCACCACCCAACGACAGTACTTCACCTCCAACATTTCCCCAATCAAATCCCCTCGAGTGCATCGCAATACGAAGGGGCTACCGTAGCCACCTACACTGAAAACTACACCTTATAAAATCCATCTACATTGCATTTCTCTAGTGCTCAATTCTTCGCACATTGAAAATAAATAATCAGATCATAACAACTAATTGGATAGTGGCTTCACTGGTCGACGTCATCACCGAGATGGTGTCCCTCACACTCCCAACGATGTCCTTTGATTGCACTTCCATATCTCTCCATCATATGCATGCTCCTTAAGATATCCTTCTTATTATTACCTTCCTCATAGGTGGCCCTTGGTCGCCCCTCCCTCTCTGCTCTTCAAGATATCCTTCTTATTATTACCCCCCACTCAAGCAGAGATTATCACCTATCCACTGCTCACATTGCATATGGCACAATTAGTATCATGCCCAATAATCCAAAGAACAACCAAATGGTCAATAAGGGACAACTCCACTTCATCTCACCATTATCCAATAAATACAACAACCACAAAAGAATATGAGACAACTACGTTCTTATAATTATTGTTGTCTATGTTGATGACATGGTTATCATTGGTGATGATAGTGCAGGGATCCTAGAGACCAATGCTTCCATATACAAGGTGTTTTTCACCAAGGAGCGTGGTCTCTTGTGTTATGGGTATTGAAGTGACTCATCATTCTTTAAAACTTCCTCCTAATCAATGAAAGTATTGCTTTCAAAAAGTAGACTAACTTGGTTGTAAACCATCATCCATCCTGGCAGAGTCTCGATGCTAGGCTAACACTGAAGACATGTTATTTGAAGACACCAAGACATATAGAAGCTATGTATCTATCATATGTGAGCGGCACTAGCCAACATATGGAAAATCCTAGATACAACCAATGGCATAATATTCGTCTTATCCTCGTAATCCCGAAGATTTTACCTTGGAAAGGAATTTTCTATATCTCAAAAGGGCACACTAGTGGTATTTCTTACATAAACCCAAAAAATCCCCTAAGGAGCCTACAAGTTTTGCTATGTTATTTGAGGTAATCTTTTTACATGTGTACCAAGAAGCACAATGTAGTTTTCAAATCTAGTGCAAAGGCATAGTATAGCACTATGGCTCAAGTCACCTGTGAAGACGTGTTATTTGGAGACAGCAAGAGGTATAGAAGTTATGTATCTATCATATGTTGTGAGCAGAGCTAGCCAACATAAAAAAAATCCTAGATACAATGGCATGATGTTCTTATCATCATATTTCAGAAGCTTTCACCTCGGAAAGGAATTTTCTATATCCTTTTTGATACATTAATCGTTTCTCTTACGCGAACCAAAAATATGATAGCTCCCCAAATCATGCCTACTTGTTTTGCTATGTTTGTCTGATGTAATCTTGTTACATGGCATAGCAAGAAGCATAACATAGTTTCCAAATCTAGTGCAACGATATAGCACAAAGATGTAACTCAAGCCACCTGTGAAATTAGTTGTCTTGTTTCTTTTCTAAGGAACCGGTTACTTCTTGACAAAAAATCTACCACCATTTTGCATCTAATCCAGTTTTCCATGAAAGGACTAAACATATAAAAGTGGATTGTCATCTTATCATAGATGCAGTTTGAAAATGGAAGATAGCTACTCATATTTCTACATAACATCAACTTGTTGATATCTTTATGAAACTTCATCAAAGAAGGCAACTCAGTTCCTACCTTCAAGTAGGCATGATTGATCAATACATTCCAATTAGAGGGGAGTGTGAAATAGTATGTGTATCTTGCATTTCCTTTACTATGTCCTTAGAATATTCTCTATAGATCGCTGAGATCTTGTAGAATATTTTCTAGTGATCATAGAGATCTTGAGATATTCTCTGACTTCAATTATTTACTTTTGATTCCATTACATGCTTATGTATTTTTATTTTAACCTCTCATAACTGTAAATAAAAAGGTAGAGCATCAATGAGAGATATCAATCCACTACAAAAGAAAATAGATGATGGAAAGTAATCATCATTAGTAAAAAGCGGATACCTCCGACAGCAATGGTCTCAGGCACATTACAATTGTTATTAACTGTGCTTAGATAAAGATTGATATCTGTTTGGCATATTAACTGGACTTTCCTACACATGCTTTCACATATGTGAGCGGCATATAAGGTGCCAGACATGCAAAAAAAGGATAATGTCGATGCTGGTTTCTTTTTAGATAAATAAAATACTGTTTCAACTAGGCGGTGCCCCTTAAAACCAGATGTTGTAAACGAAGTACCTTGTGAATAACACCGGAAGAAATTGCAGGTGCAGATAATGATCCCCCACACTCCCATAGAACAGAAAGATATCCACGTTGATAGCAATATTCCATGAGATCTCTAGGGTTCAATATATCAAATTCAACCACTTCAACTCCTTTTGATCTGAGGAATTCTTGGAACTTTTTTCTGGCACCTCTTTGTGTTGCAACTATAGTGTAAGCATCAAGTGTATTCCAGAGATTTGCCTCCTCAGGAAGATCAAGTGTTTGAGACATAACAATCCGTACTGGAACATGGCCACCTCCATGTCTGGCTGTTAGGCATGGATCTGAGATAATACAAGCTCAGAAATAAGAAAAGGAGAAAACAGAGGGAAAGAGTTATTAGAATCTCTGCCAAGTGAAGATGCATACTATCATAGCGGACAGTGTTTCCACCAACAACAACAGCATCACTTCTGCCTCGCAATTCAAACACCCGATTCCTAGACAATTTACTGCTTACCCATGATGCATGCCCACTACTGCAAGCAATCTTTCCTGCCGATAGTAAGAAAGGATCCTATAAGATTAATTATGGTCAAGAAAAAATCAATTCTTATAAGTAAAGATACTTAGACCAATAAAATAGCAGTTATTAACAGAAGACGCACCATCTAAGGTCATGGCATACTTGAGAACAGAGTAAGGAAGATGACAGGCTGCTCTGTATATTAGAGGGGCATTAACTAGGAGACAAGAGTTCAAGGCTTCCTACAAAGTTGTGACAAAAGGATTAAAATGTTATATTACAATAAAAAATAAACTCCACATTCCATTATATTTGGTTTGGAGGGGGGGGGGCACTGGTGATGAACTCCAATGAATATACTAATCAGACAATCTGAGAGGGTTCCAATATAATAATTAGTGGAGCATGCAAATCGAAAGGAGTGCCAAAGGAATTGATGGCTTCAGATCAAAATAAATCAACTGACACGTGTCTCCAAATTGGACCAGTTAACAATTTGATGCAGCACAAAATTAAAAATTATTGCTAACATCGTATTTGTGAGCTTTCAAATTCATACAACATACAAAATTTCTTTGAAATTTTATTTCCGATCAAATGAGATTTATAAAAAAACAGTATAAGATCATTTGTTAAATTAATTAGGAGTTTTTTTAAAGCAATCAAGTTATGTTTTCGTAGGATTTCGTTATTTTATTTATGTATTTTATGATCCCATCTACTCCCTATAAAAAGAGCCGTTTTAGAGAAAGAAAGGGAGAAGCCCCAAGCTGGGGATCACCACCTAAAAATTCATTAAAAAGAGGTTAAAATACATGTCCAGGCTAAATGCAGAGCCTTGCTATGTTCTAGTAAATTATCCTAGAAGAAGCACTGACTGTGAAAGATGAACTCATTCCTGACAAACCATAAGACCCAAAGAAATGCAAAAGGAACAGAACTATCCTCTTGTGAGTTGCCGTAGAAGGAACAGATGGAATTCAAGAAAGAAGTGCAGTTGTTCATCCTGAGCCAAGAGATACCAGTGTGGGTCCAGACGTCTGCAGAGCAACAATATTGGAAGAAGAGATGATCCATATCCTTTGTATCAACACCGCATCTTGGACATCTAATAAAAAGAGCCTTCTGGGTTGATTAAAAATCAAGTTGAGTAAAACAAATTTTGGAATTTCTCCATTTCTTTTCCTTTCTCCCTCTCTCCACGCACTTCACTCTAAATCCCCTTATACAGAGGTGTCTTTGCCTTTCTTTCTCTCATCCTCAGCATATTTCTCTCATGATACTTCTTTCCGCATCAATTGGTACAAGAGCATGGCATCTAAATCGTCTTAACAATTGATGATCCTACAGATTCCAGGAGGATGACCAGAAGAAAAATATGAGCAAGTCCACGCCTCTTAGATGCAAGCTCGAAAGATCTATCCATGTATACATGGAGAATTGTAACATTTTTGACATCATGATAAAGAATTACGACCTTATACAATGCGGCCCAATGATACTAATGAGAATAACGGAAAATTGAACAATCTTCAATGGCCAGCAATGTTGATGATTATCTTGATTCTTAACACCGATAAAACCATGGGGTCTCTGCAGACATCTTTAAAACCTGCACCAGTGGCACCAATATCATTATTGGTGTTGAATTCAGATGATCGGATGACTGCTTGCATTGCTCATGTGCCCCAGTCCTTAACATCCCAATACCGCTGTGCCACAGCCGCAAGGTTGTCCCTCTTGCCAACTACCTTTGGTATCCCCCCTCAGCCCATTCTCCAAGGCTCTCCCACTTGATTTCTCCTTTGAGCACATCGCCCAAGCACAAACCATAAAGATCATGTCATTACACTTCCTGCATTCGTGGTTTCCAGCCTTGAGAACTGGGGATTGCTGTCACCACCGCCCCTCATGGTTATCTCTCCTCGTGCAATTACCGCCTCAAAGAGCAATCAATAACATGATAGGCTATAGGAGGCTCGAAGATGACGACCATCGTTGTACTGAAGCTGACAACACCCCACATGGGAGACTACGACCAACCTCAATCATTTCCCCCCAAAGTCGCAACGATGTTGCTAAGAGATGTCATACCTCCAGCCGTTGGCTTGGGAGAACAAATCTAGATTAAAGTGTAGACTTATCTCCCAAGAGAAAGGAATCTTTCAAGAAAAGTAAGAGGATTTCGTCTGATTTATTATAAAGAAGCCCCATCACCAGAACCTTATGACAAAAAGGTTTAAGTTGGGGGAATGGTAAAATGGAATACATATTGAGGGATAGGAAATTCGTAGTTAAGCCCCCATGTTAAGGAAAATTCGTAGTTACGCCCCCATTTCAAGAAAATTACACAATAAATGCTGAGATTGAAGAAAGAGGACAAGAAACTATCCTATTTAGAAAAATAAAAAAAGTATATTTTAAGTATGTGAAGAGACAGAATCGATTTTTTATTTCATGAGTCTAGCGTGTCTTATATAGCATGAAACCCTAAAAATCAAAAATGAGGAAATTATACAAGACATCGAAGTGTTCAAGCTGAAGATCAATAGAAATATGGAGTGATCCTTCCTCCTCGTACAACATCATGGATGAAATGACACTCAATCTCAATGTGCTTAGCCAGGTCATGGAATATGAGATTGGTAGCAATGTATGGAGCGGATTAGTTGTCACAGTATAAAGGTGTGGGTATAGCAATATGAAGACCAAGTGATCTCACAAGTAGTTTGGTTCATTACTGTTGAAGAGTTTTATGTTATAGCATTGTTTTATGTAGTTTGCATTTCTTCTTTCCATAGTATGTAATTTACCCACTAGGGTTTCTCTCCCATTAGGGTTTCTCTCTTCTATATAAGATAACCCTTGGGCTCTATGAATAAACAAGTTTTCTTGTTCCCTTCCACATGGTATTAGAGCAGTGGTCCTAGACTGGAGCCCTGAACCTCGTTCCTTGTGCCCTACCTGCCAGCCTCCTCAATATCGCAATGCTCAAGTGCCTCCTCCAGTCGCAACGGCCTCTAGCCGCTTCCCCAGCGGCATCGCAGAGCCCACCAACCGCAGTTTAGAAGCCCAGCAGTGCCCTGCATCTGACCGGTGCCGCCCTAGCGGCCACGAGCCGCTTCGGTAGCAGATTTCAGTCCTTCCTCTGTCTCGTTACGGTCTGATTTCATCTTTTTAGGTTCATTTTACCCTATTTTTGTAAAAATCAGACCAACTTTTATGCTCTAGATTATTGTGATATGACTCCCATTGTATGATCATCATCTAGTATAATTGTTTAAACACAGCACAACGTGTTTAAGGTTCATGTATTGTTCATGATGTCAAAAAGTGGGTTCGATACATCCTCTAAGGGCGCATTCAAAGGTGTGGCACCTATTGTCAAGATGGATGGTACAAACCATGAATTATGGGTTATGCAGTTCATGAATATGATGCACAATCATGGCAAGAAGCATCTTCTAATGCAGGATGAACCGGTGGACAAGACAAGAACCAATGCCTCATGGGATTTTGATGATGCGTACGCTAAGGTGTGGCTATCTGGTACATTTACTATGGAGATTGCAAATGATATTCTAGGTCAGCCCAGAACGAAGGCAGTGCGGGATCATCTTGCGGTCACTTATTCACATGCGAAGAACGAATCAAAAAAATTACAGCTTCAGCATGATATTTTCACAACCAAACAGGGTGGCCAACCACTTCATTCCCTGTACACATCATTGCGAGGTATGTTTGAGAAACTTCACAGTTACATACCTCTTACGGTCTCTCTAGAGCAACTCAATGCCTATAGAGACTCGATCATGACAGAAGTATTTCTGGCAACCCTCAACCCAGAATGATACGACTCGTTCGCAACTTCTCACTGATGTGACTATACCTCCCATGGAGGAGGCATATTGACGACTGAGTCGGTTGAATATCTCCTCCACATCATCCTAGACTTCATCAATGATGGTTGCATCATGTGGGAGGGGTAGATTTACTTGTGGAAGAGGTGGATCATGCCCAGTTCAAATCTGCTCATACTGTCATCGGTCAGGTCATACAGAGGACACATGCTATTCAAAGCACGGATTCCCACCATCAGCTCGAGTCGCAGAACAGAGTCAGATCACCTCCTGATCATACCGATCATCGATACAATGATTTTGTTGCTCGCCTGCACGTGATCATGCCTCCAGATGCTGCTTCTACAGACACCCGTCCACCAGATACTGCTACATATGCATCCACTAGCAGATCAGGTACTACTCATGCCTTTATTGGTCGCTCCAGACCAAATCCGTCTGAATGGATCATGAGATCTGGTGCCTCACATCATCTATGTGGAGATAGAATACAGTTTGGTACTTAAAACCCAGTACAACCTGGTCGATCTATTGTTATTGTTGATGGGACTCAGTCCCCTATCACTGGACAGGGGGAGGTTCACCTCACACCCCAGATACACCAGCAGAATGTTCTTCATGCACCAGCTTTCTCTATGAATTCGTTGTTAATTGGTCAGATCGCGAAAGATTTACATTATCCTGCGATATTTGACCCTAGTTTTCTTTTTCTCAGGATATACTCACGGACAGGGTGATTGGATGTGGCCGTGAACATAGAGGATTATACCGCGTGTATCAGTCTCCATACATTGGTGCCACGTCTCCTTCTGTTGGATCTGTGTTTCCGTGTACATGGCATCTCAGATTTGGTCATCTACCTTTGCAAAAAAATTGTCGTCTTATTCCTGGAATTTCAATTAAGTCTACTTTCAACTGTGAGTCATGTGAACTTAGAAAACATCATAGGTCCAGTTTTTCGAATAGTCAGAGTCCTAGTGGTCATGGTCTATTTGATTTCTTTCACTTTGATATGTGAGGTCCAAGTCGTGTACTTGACCGACAGGGACATATGTATTATCTTGTTTGTGTAGATGATTTTTCCGAATTGTCATGGGTGTTTGTTCTAAAACATAAGCCTGAGGTTGGTACTATTATCCAAAATTTTGTTATTGAAATAAAGAATGTTTTCTCTGCCTCAATAAAATATGTTCATTATGATAATGCTCTTGAGTTCCGTTCTACGCACCTGTCTCGTTTCTTTACATCACATGGTATTATTCATCAGACATTTTATTCCCATACATCTCAATAAAACGGTGTTGCTGAAAGCAAACACCATCATTTTCTTGATATTACCGGGACTCTTCTCATTCAGACTCGTGCACCACATTCTTTTTGGGGTGATGCTATGATGATGGCATGTTACCTTATTAATAGAATGTCGTCCAACATTTTAGGGGAAAAGATCCCTTTTGCTCTTGCTTTTCTTGATAAGGACTTATTTTCTCTTACTCGATGTGTCTTTGGCGCCGTGGCCTTGGTCCATATACTACAACCTGGTCATGATAAACTCGTTCCTCAACCTGTCAAATGCATGTTTGTTGGGTACTCACCTACCTAGAAGGGATATCGTTGTTTTGATCTTGTTCGTGGCAAATACTATGTTAGCGTTGATGTCACCTTCTTTGAGTGATGTACTACTCTCTTACAGGTGACCGCATGCGCTCCTCTAAATCTGATGAGATTGGTGTTCTTCCACCACCACCACCACCACTTCCTCATATCCCTCAACCTACTCTCCATGTTCCAACGCCTTCCCCGGCATCCAGCACACCCCAGATAAATCCGGAAAACTTGGTTATAACTGAATGAACTAGTGGTTTGCAGGATGCCAATGCAGATATACAAGTTGAGCAGGGACCACCACCAGAGAATGACCTAGGATGGTCTACCGCCTTACGGAGAGGCAAACTGTCTTGTGCCTGATATCCCATGGTCAGCCAGGTATCTATAGAGCGGCTTTCTCTGTATTTCAGGAATTTTATTGTGGGACTCTCCTCTGTTACACTCCCACGCACCTATCAGGAAGCACTCCAAGTGAGTGAATGGAACCTAGCAATGGAAGCAGAGATGGCAGCTTTACAATCCCATGGCACAAGGAGTACGGTTACAACTACAGCAGATGCATCTAGTGTAGGATGCAAGTGGGTGTTCACTATGAAACGCCGTGCATATGGTAGGATTGATCGCTACAAGGCACATTTAGTAGCTCGTGGGATCATGCAGACCTATGGGGCGGACTACCGGGACACCTTCTCTCTAGTTGCCCATCACTCTACACTTCGAGTCCTCCTCTCTGTTGCAGTCACGCGTGACTGACCTCTTTACCAGCTTGATGTGACGAATGCTTCTCTCTACGGAGATCTTCAGGAGGAAGTCTATATGCAGCAGCCACCTGGGTTTGCTGCTGAGGGGGAGACACGAAAGGTATGAAGACCTCATAAGGCAATTTATGGCCTTAAGCAGAGTCCAAGAGCATGGTTTCAGAAGCTCTCTGATGTGATAGAACAAAGGGGTTTGTGAGATCTACTGCAGATCATTCTTCGTTTGTCCAGAGGTCTCAGAAGGGGATTGTTGCTATATTGATATATGTTGATAACATTATCATTACATGAGACAATGCACAATGAATTAAATCAACCAAGGATTTCTTACGTCAACTGTTTGTGACCAAGGATCTAGGCAGTATTACTTCCTTGGACTGGATCTCTCCAGGAACCAGTGAGGTCTTGTGACGACCCAGAGGAAGTATGTGACAGATCTATTATCTGAGACAGGTATAACAAGGTGCAAGCCAGCAACTACTCCCATGGACCCGAGTATGAAATTCTATGATGATGACATTGATGAGGTTGACAAAAGAAGATACCAGGAGTTAGTAGGAAAGCTGTTGTATGTAACCATCACCAGACCAGACATGTCATTTGCAGTGAGCAAAGTGAGTTAGTTCATTGAGCAGCCAAGGCAGACGTATATGGATGCAGTCCATATGATTTTGAGGTACTTGAAGACCTCACTTGGTACTGGCCTTTTGTTTAGTAGAGGAACATCTCTTGCTATTACAACTTGTGCAAATGTTGACTATGCAGGATGCCCCAAGGATAGAAAGTCAACTTCGGGGTTTGCGATTTTTGTGGGGAATTCACTTGTATCATGGAAAAGCAGGAAATAGACAGTGGCAGCCAGATCGAGTGTTGAATCAGAATACATAGCTATGGCACAAGGCAACACAAAAATGATGTGGGTTAGATCAATTCCGACTGATCTAGCAATTGAAGTGCCACTTCCCATGCATCTCCACTGTGACAACCAGGCTGCACTATTTATTGCCAACAATCTAGCCTTTCTTGAATGAACCAATCATATCGAGGTAGATTGCCACTACACCAGAGACATGATTCAGAAGGGTCTCATTTCTACCTCTCGCGTAAGTTCTAGTGAGCAGACAACAAATGTGCTCACTAAGGCTCTAGCCAGAGGATCTTTAGAAAAATGTTGTTCCAAGCTGAACTTGATTGATATCTACGCTCCAGCTTAAGGGGGAGTGTTGAAGAGTTTTATGTTATAGCATTGTTTTATGTATTTTGCATTTCTTCTTTCCATAGTATGTAATTTGCCCATTAGGTTTTCTCTTCCATTAGGGTTTATCTCTTCTATATAAGAGAACCCTTGGGCTCTATGAATAAACAAGTTTTTATGTACCCTTCCACTATTATTGTGTATTCTGCCTCCGGATTTGATTAAGAGACCAATGACTGCTTCTTACCCCCATCAAGTAACAAACTTGCCACCAACGAACACGGCATAGTCTGTAAAGGATCAACAGTCCTCAAGCGAACTAGCATGATCTGCATCTGCATAGGCAGAGACATCAGTGTGACCATTGACCCCTAAGAAGACTTCTCATCCACGAGATTCCGTCAAATATAGAAGGATCATAAGAATATCTTATCGGTGACTATAAAGGGGTCTCTCCATGTGCCAGTTGGATATGCCCATGGCATACAACATATCTAGCCTAATAACAGTGAGGTAGAGTAGCTTGCCCACCAGGCTTCTATATTGTGTAGCATCCCCAAACTCAAGACAAGTAGATGTAGAATGCTTCCTTAGTTGTGCAGGGATGCCAAATGGCTTACATCCAAGTAGACCAGACTAAGTAAGAATATCTAAGCAATACTTCCAACGTGAGGGATGCAGTCCCTCTGCAGTGTGTGCCACCTCAATGCCAAGGAAGTAGCATAGTTGTCCAAGATCCTTCGTTGTCTTGATCTCTGAAACGCTTATTCCGTCCTCTCCAATGAAAATCATATCATCAACATATAATGCAAGTATAACGAGTATACCATTGTTCGACAAAGACAAAGCAGTCAGATGACGTCCTCTGAAAACCAAAAGTGATGATGTTAGCGGTAAGTCTGTCAAACCATGCCTGAGGACTCTGCTTCATGACATAGATTCTCTTACGTAGTCAGCATACACCAGTGTTGCAATAGTCGGCCGACTATCCCGAATAGTCGGTCCGACTATGCGGTGCGGGGGGGTCCCCGACTGAATAGACCCCCAGTCGGCCAATAGTCAGCCCGACCGAATAGTCGGCCGACTATTCGGCCGACTATTAGGCCGACTGGACTTTGACTTTTGATATGTTTATTTTTTTTATTTTCAATTTTCAATTTTATTGGGTTACATTTTACCACGGTATCGCCACAAATGTCAAATTCTATATATCTATTATATTGATTGGTACTTTTATCTTGGATTCATGTTAAATAATGACCATATATGTATAAAAATATAAGAATATATGTATTATAAATAATTTTTATATTAAAAAATACAAAACCGAATAATTCCGAATAGTCGCCCGAATACCGATTATTCTCTATTCAGTGACCCCTCCGACTGAATACCGAATACCGTCTTCTGCAACACTGGCATACACATTCCCCCTCAACTACACAATTCAGCGGTTGCATCATATAAAACTCTTCGAAGTCACCATAGAGATGCATTCTTCACATCAAGCAGAAAGATGGGTCAGACTTTATTAGCAATAAAGAATGGTGTGTACGGATAAATTCTGGAAACTGGAGAGGAAGTCTCAATGTAATCAACCTCATATGTCTACATAAAGCCTTCTGCAACAAGTTAAGCTTTCAATCTGCCAATGTACCCATGATGTGATTGTTTGGTCATGAATACACATCTGCACGCCACAAGACGAACTCCTGAGGGGCATGGCATAAGATCCACGTGCCCCGGAAGGTAAGGATGTCCATCTCCCCGTCCATTGCATGTCACAAGCCATGATCCTGCAGTACACTATGACGATCTCTAAGAATAGACGTGGCCATCAGAGCATCTGCAAACCACTTGTCACAGCTATATAAACTACCATTAGGAGTAAAACGTGACATAAGGTGAAAAGTGCATTGCCTCTTCGATTTCCGAAGAGCTATAGGAAGCTCCTGAGGTACATCAGGGGCAGTAATAGTGGGAACATTTGAAGAAGGCATATCATCATGCACAAAAGGAATAGGAAAATGCATAAAAGTATGGTGTTATGCTTATGTTTATAAACTATGGGTTGGGGTGGTAGATCCAAAGGAGGCAAACTGTGTAAAGAAGCTAGTCGGGTCAAAGGAAGTGACATCCGCTGAAATATAGTACTGACACCAAACAGGATCATAACACACGTAGATCTTCTGTGTGCGATAGTAGCCAAGAAAAACACACTTGATAACACCATGTGACAATTTGTCGGTAGCAAGAAAGTTATGGACAAATGCAATACACCTAAAATCCGCAAGGATAACGGAAAAGGAGACTCATTGAGGTACAATAGAGAGAAAGGAGTGCCCCCCTTTAGGATAGAAGATGGGACCTTATTTATGAGATGGACATCAGTAAGGATGGCATTCACCCAATCGCACTTTGGAACCTTCATCTGAGTGAATAGAGATCGGGCAATATCATGAAGATGTCTAAATTTCCTTTCTGCTACACCATTTCGCTGAGAGGTATATGGTCAGGATGTCTGATGTACAGTTCACTGAGAAGCCAAGAATGATGTAAAGTCTTGCTAGGTGAACTCAAGTGCATCGTCAGTTTAAATAATTTAAACATAAACAGAGAAAGATGTCTTGACATACTGAAAGGAACTCTTGACAATCTTATTAATCTTCGAACATTCCTTTATTAGATAAACCCAAAAGGATCTATTGTAATCATCTACAAAAACCACGAAATATATGTGACCCCTCAAAGTACGGACTGGGCATAACCCCCAAACATCACAATGGACTAAACCAAAAAGAGTGGTATGACAGCATTCTACACAAACATGAAAGGAAGCTCGGTGGTGTTTCCTAAACTCGCACGCCTGGCACTGAAAGGCCTTCCGAGTAAAGAGTTCAAGGAAACATCATAGATAGGGCCTTGGCAGAAGGATGCGCAAATCGCAGATGCCATAGGAACGGATCCTCGGAGATAAACGCATCATCAATAAAGTAGAATCGGAAGATACGTCAATAGAGGCTATTCTTCCCATGTCCCCACCAAAAATGCGTCTCGTCCGGATGTCCAGAAAATAACAACAGAATTCATCAAATATCACATGACAATTAAGCTCAATACAAAGCTTATGAAGAGACAATAAGCAGAGAGGAAAATCAAGGATACAGTGAACTCCAGCCAGTTGAAGCTTGGAGGAGAACTCCATAGTTCTGACGATAGTAACTGGCGAATGCGCCCCATTAGCGATTCGAACCGACTTCACATATGAAGAGGGATTGAAGAAAGTTAGAAGACTACCTTCTCCTATCAGATGTGTAGATTCTCTAGAGTCGATGACCAAAACAGGAGTACAAGTAGTGGCAAAGTTAGCTATTGTACCTGAAGTAGTAGCCAGACTAGCAATAGTACTCTCAGTTGGGGAAGCAATAGGCCTAGGGTTCTATAGAATCTTCATCAGACGAGACCAAGCAACGACATTGAGCTAGATCGTCTGTCCGCTGGAGTTTGAATCAGGAGACGCCTCTACAGCATCATAGGAAATCTCATAGGCACTATTGGTTAGATGAGGTAAATAGCCAAACTTTGGCCGACATCACTCAGATAGATGACTCCAACTTTTATAGTGGATGTATTGTGTGTACAGGAGAGCAGTAGTGTCATGTCCACGACACGACCCAAGTCACAGTTACGGCCTGATTCACATCCACGACCGCAGCCAAAGTCGCAGCCTCGGCCTCCTCGAAAGCTCAGTTGTCGTCCTCACCCATATAATGCATAGTGGTTGAGTTCTCTATGATGGGTAAAGTAAAACTGTAAAAGGTTGAACAAATGATGTCTCCAGTCCCAAAAGCTGACTAAATATGGTCTTGATCGGCGTCTGAGTATCAAACATCAAGAACTGCTCCTTCAAATCGTGGTATCTAGGATGTAATCTAGTAAGAAAGCGATACGCATGCCAATCAGATTGTTCATGCACTTGTTTGGTACAACAGACAGGCTGAAAAATTGCAAGCTCTCCATACATGCTAGTGAGATGCCTGGAGTACTCAACCAGACTAAAATCGTCCTGAGGTGCAGACCAGATCTGCATGGAAATGTCGGCGAGATGAGACTTGGTCATCTTCTGGGAGTAGATCTGTTCAAGATCATCCCGCACCTTCATGGTTGTGTGCTTGTAGAGCAGATTCGTCACAATGTGTGGCTCAAAAACTGTTGGTCATCCAGTGATGACCTGAAAGTTGTCTCCCAACCATGCATCATAGTCCTTGTTCCTCTCTTCTGGAGGATCTTTTATCAGAGTGTAGAGTTTTCGTTGATCACCGATGGACAATTTGAAAGAGCGAGACCAGAGCACAAAATTTTCTGCACCCTTAGTTTGATAGGAGTGACGTGTACCGTCATAGACGATGTAGTATACAAGAACTTTGTCTCGGTAGGAAGAGATGCCATTATGGTCACGCAGAGAGATTAAGAAAGTAGTTTTGTTATTCAATCACGCATGTGTGGGCTGGAAAGTGCTCTAAAACTCACGTGCATGTGGGAATGTTGAAATCGCGACGAACAGCAGATCAAAGGTCCTTGGGGACCTTGCCGACAACCCAGGTCAGGGAGAGGCACCTTGCGCAGATGCTAGAACTCGTTGGAGCCGCAACAAAGGCACCCAGGTGGTCTGTGGGACCAACAACAGCGGCACCATGACCTGAATCTGCGCAGCAACAACACCCGGGTGGTCTGTGGGACCATCCACGATGATGATATGGTATGATGAGTTGGCGGCCTGATGGTGGCTGGACTCTTCTCAGTGCTACTACTTTTCGAATCATTGCCTCGAACTATAGCCACGCACATGCGAGGGAGAAGAGGGATGTGTCATGAAGAAGATGGATGCGGTGGAAGATATGGCGCATGGATGATTGTGGGTCAGTGTGTGTGTGAGAAGATGGAGCACTGCCCTTTAGGTGATAGAAAGGCATCACAATCAAGACTAATGAGGGATCCGCTTCTTCTCAAGGCTGGGCAGTGCAAGCGTGTGAAGAAGGGGTGTTGCCTGTGCTGGAGTCATAATTGTATGCTGCCTGCAGATGCGATCTAGAGTGCATGATTGCATGAATAGGTATCTAAGGGCATGGCTTCTCTTCGTTTTGGAGATTTAGCCACTCGATTCTTTTTATTCTTTAAAAATTAAAGCTAGAGGGAGCACATAGGAGGTCGATGATGCATGAAGATACCACTAAAACTTGCAATTTGAATTGGTGTCACTCATCATGCAGAATTCGAGTTCTAGGAAGACTATTGAATGCAATTAGGATTCCTGGAACCCGAGAACAAAATATGTAAAACACCTTCTTTCGTGCAGAATTAGGATTTCAGATCGGTGCAGCCGATCAAGTTGATATTTACAATGGTTGCACATAATTAGGGTCTCAAAAATCCTAGAACTCTTCTCACTTGAACAAATCATGAACAAATATGAATATGAAAATGACAATGTGGAAGCGTAATCAGAGATAATAATGATAAGAACATCATGATTTTACGTGGAACGCTACTGCATAAGGAGCAGGATAAAACCATAGGAGAAGGCCACTAAGGACCGAATATCCTGTTATTATTTTCTCTCTCAAAGGTTACAAATGGTGTGGGGATTCTTATATAGTATATATACCACCACCAGTAAGACCAAGTTCCACTAATAGACGATGTGGGACTACATATGTGGATGTGGTAATTGGATCATGGAGGGATCCAATTACTCATCTATGGACACATACTCCAATATTACTATTGGAATATTTGTTTATATGTCTCACTTATGTGGGAGATGGGTAAATAGATCTCTCCAGGATCCATTTACCCCATCTAGAGTTTAGTCTCATAATCTACCGTTTGTGGCATGTGGAGACTTAGTGGGAGCTATATACAGACCCCCACACCCATTGTATCCAAATGAGAAATGCAACAGACTATCAGCCATATCAGGCGTTCTCTCGTGATTTCATCCTGCTCCTTTGGGAGTACCACATAAAAACCTTGGTGTTCATGTTTATTTTGTTGTTCTCCATGCTCTGTTTATCATTTTTGCTCCCACATCCCTATTTTCTACCTCGGTATCAGAGTCGGTTCGATTCTCGAGATTTTCATATTATTTGTTCGAGATTTGATTTGTTTTTTTAAGATTATTCATGTTCACATATTGGTCAATGATCTGTTCAAGAAGATCTAGGGTTTCCCATGAAACCCTAATCAAGATCTCCAGACTACAGATGGCCGCAGAAGGCGTGCAGCATCCTCCAAGCAGACTGTCGCAAGGCATCCTTGCAGCGCCTCCATTCTCCTCGCCACTCCGCGCAAGGCGACATCTCCTGCAGGCGGCATCTTCAGCTGCGAGCCCTAATCCAAGGCTCCACCTCCATCTCAGTTCACACATGGAGGCGCATCTCCTCCGAGTAAAGGAGGAGCCTCTCCTCCTCTGCGCGCATGGCAGCGATGGCTCCTGCAGCCCGCCCTGTGCAACTTGAAGCCCTGCTCCAGCTGAGCTCCTCGTGGGCGATGGTGCATCCCAGATCCAAGAGGCGACGCCGACCTCCTCTCTACCTCGCCTAGGCGCAAACTCTGATCGTCGTGCCCCACTGTCCTTCCTCGATCTCCAGACGGCCCTTCAAGCTCCTGGTAGCACCCCATATGTATGGCTCCAGCACCACATCCAGGCAGCATGATGCAGGCATCGTGCCTACATCTCCAGGCACCGCACAAGATAGTGGCATTTTCCTTGTGCGGCGGCGACTCCAGGCACGGTAGGCGATCGCCCACTCCTTCAGCGCTCTCCTCCTCCAGACAGCAGCCACCCGCAAAAACAGAGACCCCATAAGGGGAGGCGCACAAGGGCGAAGAGCGCATGCGGGTGCGACGTCATAGTTCATGTGTGGATAAGATGAGGGTTCCCACAATGGGAACCCTAAATGGGGGGCATGATTGACATTTATTTAAAAAAACAATATATTTTTTCTAGGGCCCAAGGGGTTGCTTTGAGAAGAAAAAAAAAGAGCCCAACAAAAAAAGAAGGGGTTGCTGGGCCGAAATTTGCAAAAAAAATGATTTAAGAAGCCGAAAAAATGTGAAACGGTTTAAAAAATGTTTAAAAAAATTGAGAAGAAAAGCCAAAAAAATGATGACTATTGGCTTATTGATTTCATGTTTTCCCCATTTTTTTGTCTTTTCACAATATAGTCGATGTCATGTATTCCGATTAGTATGGGAGAAAAGGGGAGTATTGTGTCGAGTCACAGGTTTGTTCCAGATTCAGATGTCAGATTCCAGACCAGTCAGATTTTCCAAACTCTACAGTTCAAATATTCAGACTCGACGTCAGAGTAGTTCCGAGTCTTCGGTTTCAGACATGCACATGTATGCGATCTTCTTTCCAGATGTGCACATGTATGCCATCATTTGTCGTGGTCCCCGTCATTCTTGTTTTCGGCCAGGGTTTTCATGTGTGTCATAGGGAGATCTCATTCCCTATGCTATATGGGCTAGGGTTTTCATGTGGTTTCATAGGGACTTTAGAGTAGAGTACCATTCTCTCTACCAAATGGGAGAGACTCAGTTCTCCGACGAGGAGACTTTTTCAAACTCCATTCTCAAGCGATCGTGAACTCCAGTACGAGTTCCTTCTGAGGTTCCTATGAGAGAGAACCCGCTTCGAGGTCCCTATGAGAGAGACACATCTTCAGAGATCTGTGTATGGATAACTAGCGACGTTCTTTTCGGCCCCTTCAGAGATGGAGCAGTTGTCCACATTGTTGTGGCGGGCCAGAGTTCTCCGTGTAGAGACTCGTTTCAGTTGCAGTGACTTTGACAGACATAGTACAAAGCACATTCTCTCCAACGAGGAGATTCAGTTGACTCGCACTCCAGCCCGTTCGTCCTCCTCGCCTGCACGGCATGAGAAGCAACGTCTGCAACAGCAACCGACAGGTGTGTACGTTGAGTTGATGTTGTATGTAGTGTCTTGTATTGTGAGTTAAGATTTCTTTCGATCAAGCTGAGCATTGCATGTTCCAGCTTGAGGGGAAGTGTTGGAGTATTTGTTTATATGCGTGACTTATGTAGAAGATGGGTAAATAGATCACTCTAGGATCCATTTACCCCATCTAGAGTTTAGTCCCACATCTACTGTCTGTGTGATGTGGAGACTCGGTGGGGGCTATATATAGACCCCCACACCCATTGTATCCAAATGAGAAAAGCAATAGACTATCAACCCTTTGAGACGTTCTCCCGTGGTTTCATCCCGCTCCTTAGGGAGTAGGATTCCACGTAAAAACCTTGGTGTTCATGTTTACTTTTCTATTCTTCATGCTATGTTTATCATTTTCGCTTCCGCATTCCTATTTTCTAACAATTTTTTTTTTGACACTCCAAAAAGGGGGAGACACCCGTAGGTGTTCGCCCCAGTTTATTAAGGCTTTATGAAAAGAAGATACTTACAGAGGGAAAAGGGAAAAGAAGACAGGGGAGTTGATATCAGTAGTGATACCAAACGCCCCCAATTACAGAAAGTTACATAGAGGACCAGTCCATACAAAAGCGATTTGCGTCAATGCTGATATTTTCGATATAGAATCGCTGTCCCGCGAAGATAGCTTTGTTTCTTCCCAACCAGATACTCCATATGCGCGCGAAGGGGATTAGTTTCTCCGACCTCGGACGAGTTGCAGCAGCTGCAAGGCTGGCCCAAAAAGATTCCATGGACGAGTGGTTCACCCAGGCAACGTCATCCCATATGGACCGCACAAGGTCGCAATAAAGAAAGAGATGGTCGGCCGTCTCCAGAGCCGCATCGCACAATCCGCAGAGACTTGGAATGTTTGGGAATATAGATACCATATGGTCGCGGGTAAGAAGACGACCACGCCTAAGGATCCACAAAAATATACCAATCCTTTCCGGAAGCCTAAGACCCCATATGAGGTTGCAGTGATCAATAAGAGAAGGCTCCGTACGAACAGCGATGGGGAGAAGAGCAGAGTATGCCTTCCTCGAAGAAAAGGACCCCTCACCCCAAATGAAGTGATCAGGACCCCCCGATGGAGTTGGGGTGTCGACGAGTAAAGTCATCAGAGAGCTGAAATCCAAAATCCGCTGAGCAGAAAGAGAGTCGACCAAAATCGGGCACCAAGATCCATTGATCCAACATGAACCCACCGAAGCGTATTTGTCCCTTGCCAGCGCAAAAAGTCTCGGGAAAAGGTTCATGAAGATGCCCTTACCTGACCAGTCCGAAGTCCAAAAGCGGAATGAGGTCCCATCGCCGAGGGACGGCCGAAACAGGGACCGATTGCGGTTGAAGACACCAAAGGCCTCGCACCAAAAGAGTGGACAGTGATCGGGAGGGCGACCGTCAAAGGCGGAAAGAAATGCATTGCCCGCCGCCGTGCGAAGGCATCGCACAAGGAAACCATCATCGTTGCTAACAAGCCTCAAAGCCCATTTGAGAAGAAAAGCTTCACGAATGACCTCCAGCCTCCGAACGCCCAGACCCCCGTCGCATTTAGGACGCGCAATGGCATCCCAAGCGACCAAATGGATCCCTCTACGCGCAGAAGCGTTCTTACCCCAAAGGAATCCCCTCATATATTTCTCCAGGCGAACCGTAATCCCCTTTGGCAGACCGTGCGTCGATAGAAAATAAATAGGAATAGCCGCAAGGACGTATTTAAGAAGCACCAATCGCCCCCCGCGAGAAAGCAATGAAGATCGCCAACCAGCCAGCCGAGTCTCAACTTTCTCCACCACCCTTTGATAATCGCGCAGCCGTGTCCTGCCCACCGAGATAGGTAGTCCCAAGTAATCCAGCGGTAGTGTCCCAGGAACAGCCCCCAGGATGGAGGAACAATCCCCAACGTCCGTGGGCGAAAGAGCAAAGGGCACAAATTTGGATTTGTGCTCATTGATACGGAGGCCCGACATTTCACAAAATAGTTGGACCGTATTGGCCATACCCGCATATTGAGGCCTGTCCCCCTCAATAAAACATAGGGTGTCGTCCGCATATTGTAGGAGCGGGATATGGAGGTCACCCATATAGCATCCGCGAGTAAGACCAGCGTTAGTTACACGTTGGATCATCCGAGGCAGCACGTCCGCCGCCAAAACAAAAAGAAGAGGGGCGAGGGGACATCCCTGACGAACCCCCCTTCTAGGCTGGAAGAGTCCCCCAGAAGGCCGCCCATTAATAGATAGGGAGAAGGAAACCGTGGTTACGCAGCGGCGGATCCAGGAGATCCACAGGGGTGGGAAGCCCCTAGATTTCAAGACTGACCAAAGGAATCGCCAATCCAGGGAGTCGTAAGCCTTCGCAAAATCAATTTTCCATAAAATTCCCTTCGTCCCATTTCTGTGCCAGCCGTCGATGATAGCTGAGGCAAGAGCATAACAATCAGAGATTTGCCTCCCTTGAACGAATGCAGCTTGGCAAGGAGAGATGAGAGAGCCAAGGAAAGGCGTCAACCGACGAGCCAACGCCTTCGCAATGATCAAGTAAATGCCATTTGAAATTGCAATAGGGCGGAAGTCCTCAATACGACGTGCACCGTGGGTTTTCGGAATGAGAACCATGCAAGCCCTATTAATTCTGTTGAATCCGTGGTTCCCCTCGCAGAATTCGAGAGCCACCTCCAATACGTCGTTGTTGATAACGTCCCAGAAGTCCTTATAGAAGGCTATAGGGAACCCATCTGGCCCGGGAGAGGCGTCAGCGTTAAGGTCCCATGTCGCGCACTTAAGCTCGTCCAAAGATATAGGCCGAGAAAGAGTAGCAGCATCCGATGAGGAGAGCGAGGTGACACCGGGAGCCGTCCACTCCCATGGAGATGAGGGGAGACGATTGAAAAAGTTCTTGAAGTAATTCACCAAAGCCGAGCTCATGTCGCGATCCGATTGATAAATAGCGTCCCCAATTTCAATGGAAGTAATAGTATTGGCGCGTTTACGTGCACTAGCGACCCGGTGGAAATAAGCGGTATTAGCATCCCCGTCCTTGATCCAACGAATACGCGAGCGTTGTCTCCATTCAATGGTTCTTTTCCTGTCATCCTCCGAAACGATGTGTGCAGCCGAAGCTCTCTCGGTTAATTCTTCCGGGGATAGGTCCCTGTCATTCTCCACTCGATCCAATCTAATAATAGTCGCCTCCGCCTCGTTGCGAACGGCCATCCGAGCTTGACGAGTAGAAAATTTGAAAGATGCAAGAGCTCGTCGCAAGGATGATAGTTTAAGCGCAAAGCGATGAGCCGCGTTACCCACGAATGTCGTCTGAGACCAATGATGTCGCACCACCTCCTTGAAATTAGGCTCCAGAAGCCAGCTCTTCTCGTAACGAAAAATACCACGAGGCCGGGACAATTCTCCCGAATCCCACAAAATGGGGCTGTGGTCCGAAAAAGACCGAGGACGAGAGGAGACCGAGCATAAGGGGAAAGCATCCATCCAACGCGAATTAGCCAAAAAGAGGTCGAGCCGAGATCTAGATGAATTATTACGCCAAGTGTATTTGATATCCGCGGGAACCAAATCCTCCAGTGCCAGATGGTTGATGAACTCCCAAAAATCGTCAGAACCTGGATCCCTTCCCCCCCTACCACGAGGACGGTCTGACGAGAGTAAGGTAACATTAAAATCCCCTCCCAAAATCCACGGGATATCCCCGAACGCCTCAGCATCAGCAAGCAAGTCCTCCCATAAATTCCGACGTGCATTGTGGCATAAAGGTGCATAAACACAAGAGAAAGCCAAAGGTAAGTTAGTGGCCACGTGCACAAGTACTACAGAGATTGAGTGACGTCCAATGCGAGAGCTGGATAAAGAGAAGTTTGAAGATCTCCAAGCCACAATAGCTCCGCCAGAAGAACCGATCGCGTCCAAAGAGCAAAAGGCATCCATCGGCCCCGCCCCAAAAGATCTCCAAAGCACGTCATCAATTCCACCGAGCTCTGATTCCTGTAGTAGAGCTATATCACAATCCCATTCAACCAAACGTGATCCCAAGGCCCTGCGACGACTAGGGTCACCTAGACCACGGATGTTCCAAGAGAGTAGCTTCATTAAATATTACAAAAATTGTTCCCAAAAAGTGACTGATGATACGCTAAGCTTAAGCGCGTCGATGATTCCGGCGGCGAAGACCAGCCGCTTCCGCCACCGCCTCCCGAGATACAAAAATCGGCGGAGAAGATATCCCCTCGAGTGAGAGGTCCAGGCGCCGCGCATAAACCACTCCATATCTAGTCGGGGAAGCAATCGAGGCGTTCCAAGAGTCCCAGTGGGCTGCACTTCGGGTTGAAGAAAGCGGTGTAGCAGTTGAAGAATAATCCCCTTGAGAGGCAGTAGACCTATACATCCCAAAAACAGAAGCAGGCTGATCATCAAGAATAGGGATAGCGTCATTACCGTGCTCGAGGGACACCTCCGTTAAGCCCTGCTCGATCGCCAACTTAGAAGACGACCATAGAGTGTAAGTGGGAGAATAGTCTTCATCACACGGCGACTGATAGAATGGGATCGCTGAAATAGGATTAGGGCAAGGAATTTCTTCATAGTACATAAGAGATTCGCCAATCATATCCGGGTCATACCCGACCCGTGAGAGGGTTCGAATAGAATCCGATCCGAGTGGGGGAAGTGGAAACGCCACCTCGAAACAAGTAGTGGGGCCGCAACTTTTCGAAATTGGAATGTCAGATAAATCCATCGGCCTCGGATCGACCTCGAAAAGGCCCCTAGGCACGTGAGAGGGCGCCTGACCAAGATCCCACGCGAATCTAATCACAGGCGGCGAAGGCGAAGGGTCGCCATGCAGCAGCGACGCATCGGAAACCATCGCGGATGACACGTGGACCTTCGAAGATGAACCGTCGTCGTTGAATCCTGGGGCGTCGCTCCCATCGGAGAAGAGCGCCGACGAGGGCTCCGGCGCTGGAAAAAAGAACTCGAGCTTGAAGGACCATCTGCCTAGGTTCAAAATCTCCGAGAAAGTCTTGCCAGCCACGGAGCGGCAAAGGTTGGAAGAACATTCGACCAGAATCCTTGTGCATGACCAATCCGACCCGGGTGACAGGCCATCGTCCAAGATAGCCACCACCTGGCCCCAGTTGCGAATAACCTTGGAGAGGCAATGAGCCGAACGAGATAGAAATGGAACTCCACGTACCTCCACCTCACATCTCTCGGAGGTTAAAGAAGCACCATCAGCGACCCGAGGAAGACGCCATTTAACCACCGACGAATCCGAGCGCAAAATGAGGATTTCCCGTTGCTCCGGGGAGAGTCCTCGCACACAGCATCTAGTGTCATCCAAGAAGAAGAAATCTCCCTTGAAGCCCTCTTCCAGGAGAAGAATAGTTGCCTCTTGGATCATCTCGCGGTCGAAGCCCCGCTGTTGCACCACGCCAATCGCCACACCACGATTGGCATCCACCGACTTCAGACCGGAGCTCGCCCATGCCGGAGGAGCCGAAGAAGCCCCCCCCCCGAAGAAGCCCCCGCCGAAGGACCTTCCAACGCAGGCGACACGTCCTGGATAAGGTTTGCTGGGGAAGAAGGAGTACCCGTATTCCCGGGGGCAGAAGTCGTATGGGAAGGACTGCTCTTCCCCTTATAAGAAGAAGGTCCAATGGATGCAGAAACCACCTGAGCAAAGGAGCGCGAGTCCCGAAAGGCCGAGGAACGTCGCCCACGGTGAGGGTCCACCGAAGAAGATGAGCGCATGGGCCGCCGGAGATCCATACGCACCTCCCTACACGAGGATGAGCGGTGCCCGATCCTACCGCACTGGAAGCATCGAGGAGGCGCCGAGCAGGCAGATGCAAGATAACCAACCCCCGCGCAGCGAAAACACCGCCTGCCGGGCTTGGAGTGAGAGACCTTGATCCACCCATCCTTGTTACCTTCTTCTTTGATAGTGACCCTCGAATGCAGCCCTGGTTGACGAGTGGCACCACCATGATCGCCATGCCGATGACCGTACTGCTTGAGAACCCATATGCCTTTGTTAGAGAGCTTCCTCGACCCACCCGCTCGCGTACTCGCACTAGCTCCCGCTCCCACACCCGCGCGAGAACCCATCCTCCTCCATGTTTTTAACAATTACCATTGGCTTTTATCATCCCCCTTCATCAGTATTATTTCTTCGCATCTACCGTCCATTTCATGTTGTTAACTAGAACCTCTCCCTCATGCAACTTAGCGTACTATAATCGTCATATCGCACATCTGGGTGTATTCCCACCCAAACCCGTGTGCAACCAGCGTATTTCCTGTTGTTCCTCTCACCCACTCTCATTTTCCCAATTCTTCAATATTCTCTTCTAAAAACTTTGGACCACATCAAAACCTAATATATCCAACCAGGGGACACCAGCCGTTCCCCAAGCTTTGCTTGCAAAAGGGCATAGGAAGGACATGTGGTCTACATCATCCTCGTCAAACCACTTGTTCATATTAGGTATGAGGTTGGAACAACTTAGATCTAGGCAGGATTATATTAAACGAGAGAAATTCCAACCCAATTGTTACAGAAGCTTGTTCAATGAGTTTGATTTTGGTTTAGATTGAATTCAATTTAAAGAAGATTCACATAAAGCCATGCATCCAAGAAGCCTGAAGTCTTGAATTTTTGAAGTGATTCAGTATAATTTAGTTTGAATGGATCCATGTAGACGAACATTGATATGTGTTCCGCATTTGAACCTTCATATGCCATCAAGAAGCAGAAAGCACAATTTACCCGAGAGGAAAACCACATGAAATGTGCAGTAAAGTTCACAGACCTCCAAGATTCTGCTCTGTAGATCCTCCCCAAGAACTTCAACCTGAATATTATGGCGTCTCAATGTCTGTATTGCTTTTCCCCTGAGATGCTGCATTGGATGCCTCAAACCGATAACTACCCTTCCGATTCCTGCCTACTACGAAAACATCAATTAAGCGAGAAATTTAGACCAGTATACTCATGGAAATATTATTAAGATGGTATGAAGAGACGAACAAGCAAAATCACAATGAGGCATAGGAACTTCACAGTATAGAATTATCATCCAAAATAGCTGCAAGGATGCATAGAAAGGAAATCTGTGAACCCAAATATGATTCGTTGCAGCGATATGGTCACTATTGACACAATGACACAAATAACTTTTACAGTAGAACATATACTTACAATTTCCTAGCATTGAGAAAGAGGAGGCCCACATAAAAAAATATTTTTTTCTCTTAGAGAAGTAAAAGACGAGGGTTCAAATCCCACTCTTGCAGGGGTTGTGTTAGGTAGTCGACGGCCATCGTAAAAAATAGTCGAATCTTTCAACATGGATTTGAGCAAGAATCCATGTAGCCGACCCTACTTATAGTAGGAGACGGCTTAGTACATTTAAATACCCACATAATGGTCTAGTGGTAGTACACTGTGTCTACTGCACAAAAGACCAAGGTTCAAATCCCACTCTTGCAGGGGTTGTGTTAGGTAGTCGACGACCAGCTTCAAAAATAGTCGAATTTTTCAACATGGATTTGAGCAAGAATCCATATAGTCGACCGGTCAAGGTGAGAACAACTGTTACTGATTTCCCGCTCGGGAAAAGTAGTCTCAGGACTAAGAGATTGGAAATTCGAAAAAGCCTCTTCAACTCGTGGAAGAAGCGGATCGTATAAATCTGTATGTTCTCAGGGGAAATCCCCATCTAAGATAGATAAGAATCATACATGTCATGTTTTCCATTACTAGACTTTCGAATATAATGCCAAACGCCCTTTCATTTTTCCTTTGACTCTATCTATCTATAGCTATAGACAGAGGTACTCAAAGCCTGATTCTCCCCTACTTACAGTGGAATAAGGCTTAGTACATTTTTTTAGAGCAGTAAAAGATAAATATTGAATAAAAAATAAATAGATACCCATTAGACACCAACTCGTAATCAGCAAAAACCTCCCTGTGGACTAACAGAATGTCACAATGGGGGAGACAGTCACCATATTGTGTTGGAATTAACAATGTATGAAAAGTCAAAAAGGTTAATAACAAATGCCAACTTTTCTTCTGAGTC
This sequence comes from Ottelia alismoides, assembly GCA_037367405.1. NCBI lineage: Eukaryota > Viridiplantae > Streptophyta > Magnoliopsida > Alismatales > Hydrocharitaceae > Ottelia > Ottelia alismoides. The sequence goes on from JAZKJV010005492.1 coordinate 1,472,343, forward strand.
CTGGGTGTCTTTATGGGTATTGGATAACGCTTCTGCTAACTAACACAGAAAGCATTTAGGTCTAAGACAATAATCACCCATCAGGTTTAAGAATCAGTATGTTACGATAGATGGGAAGTCCTGATTTTTTTAAAAAAAATCTTGGGAGGAAAAAAGAGAATCTCATCAGAATACTGATCATCCGGTTGTATATATGTAAAGTAAAATGGTGGGAAGTACAGGGGAGCTTATTACTTAGCTAGTTGTCAATAAACCAGCAGCCTATAATACAAGAAATATCAAATGGTACACTCTCCCAAGGGTCGCTGCCTTCAAAAAATGGCATATTCCTTCAAGCCACACAGCTCATAGTATTTCCAGCAATCAACCATGCTTTCTATCTCCTCAACTGGACACCCCAAGATAAAAGGATTCTCGAGAGAATGATCAGCCCAAGAAAATAGCAACATGAGTTCAGACATACGCATCAAAATCAGTTAAGAACAAGCGCAAATAGTCCTTAGGTAACCTAGCACGCATATTACCAGATGCTAGCAAATCTAGCACAAACTTCCAGTAATACACCTTTAAAATCCTCTCCCTCTTTAAAAGCTGAGCAAAAGGTTTCACCATCAAAGGACTTAGTCTCACTTAGAGTTCCCTGTTAGAACCCCAGCATGAAAACCATTTATCCAGAATTGGAAAAGAGAGCCATCTCCCAACTGTGCATAGAAGAATCGTGCAATGACTGTTGACGCATAGGCTATTTTGTATCTCTTTGTTATTTTATTTTCTTGTTATTCTCTTTATGTAATTTACCCATAGGCTACTCTCCTATATAAGAGAGCCTAGGGCTATGGAATAGATCATCTCATTCACGTTTCCCAACATGCTATCAGAGCGACGGTCCTAGACCGGAGTTCTCGAAACCTAACCCTAACCCTAACCCCACCCGCCGGCCTCTCTTCTCCGCGCCTCTCCGATCTGCGCATCTCCGATCTCCGATCTGCGGCGCCTCTCCGATCTGCGGCGCCTCCCCGATCTCTGCTCCTGCGATCAGCGCATCTAGCGCTACTCCAGCGCATCTAGCGCGCCGCGCATCGAGCGCATACAGTGCGCAACGTGCGCATCTAGCGCGCAACCTGCAGCGCCTCATCTCCGATATCGCGTGTATCTAGCGCGCAACCTGCATCTCTAGCGTACAGTGCGTCTCCACCGACTGTGCTCCTGCGCGTACCCAGCCACTGCGCATTCTTCTGTGTGTTGTGTACTGCGCGCACATCCAGACACTGCGTGCTTCATCCAGTTGCGCGTGCGCGTGCTTCCTGCACGTGCCTGCGTGCCACAAGCCCTAAAACTCTAGGGCACAGATCTTGATATACATGGGGTCAGTTGCCTGACGTCTACACACGCAACTAATCCCATCTATGTCACTGTAGACGAAGATTGTTATCTCTCGGTCACTCCAGTCTTCCATCTCCAGTATGTCAGAAAGCAAGGCAGATACCCCATCTATGGGCGCATTTCGTGGTCCAGCGCCCATCGTCAAGATGGATGGTACGAACTATGAACTGTGGGCAATGCAGTTCATGAGTATGATGAAGTCCACGGGCAAGAAGCATATTCTCACAGAGCCCGAGCCTGCAGAGAAGACTGGAGTTCATGCCTCATGGGAGGCAGACGACGCATATGCCAAGGTGTGGCTATCTGGCACATTGGCTATTGAAATCGCCAATGACATTCTACATCAACCCACAGCCAAAGACATGTGGGATATCCTCGCAGCGACCTATTCTCAGGCAAAGAATGAGACGAAGATCCTGCAACTACAACATGATATATTCACGATAAAGCAGAATGGCCGCCCGTTACATTCTCTCTATACATCTTTGAGAGGAATGTTTGAGAAGCTTTATAGCTTCATGCCTCTTACCGCCACACCAGAGCAGCAGAAGACATACAGGAATGCAACGATGGTGGGTGTGTTTCTCGCTGCACTTGATCCAGAGTATGAGGCCGCACGTTCACAGATCTTGGCGGATTCGACTATTCCTCCCATGGAGGAGGCTTTTCACAGATTAAGTAGGATAACTGTACCTTCAGCAGCTGCTAGTCAGAATCCCTCAGCCATGGCGGCCAACAGGGGCCGTGGTTCTCATTACCAGGGCCGTGGACGTACTCCCCGTGGAAGGGGTGGTCGCACTAGGCCTACATGCTCATATTGTCACCGCATCGGACATACTGAGGACACATGCTACTCAAAGCATGGATTTCCTGCATCTGCACGAGTCGCTGAGCAGATAGAGCCTCCTTCTGCTGCTTCACTGGATCAGCGTTTTGATGATCTGGTTGCCCGCCTCAAGGGCATTATCCCACCGTCTGGCCCAGCACCGATGACAGAGAGTCATACTGATGTTGCTGCCTCTGCTTCTGCGTCTGCCTCTACGAGTACTTCAGGTAGTACACTTGCACTTCATAGTAGTAGATCGGATACATTGCCATGGATCATGGACTCAGGCGCTACACATCATCTATGTGGCGACCAGAGTCTACTTTCAGGATATACTCAGATCCCTCCAGGACGGACAGTAGTGATTGCCAATGGCACACATTCCCCCATCACGGGTCAGGGGGAGATTAGATTGACATCCTCTATGCAGCTCAAGAATGTTTTACATGCACCGCATTTTTCTATGAATCTTTTGTCAATCAGTCAGATTACGAAGGATCTCCAATGTCGAGCTATTTTTGATCCATCTTCTTTGATTTTTCAGGACATCCGTACGGGCAACGTGATTGGTCATGGCTATGAGCAAGGAGGCCTCTATCGTCTGAACCAGACCCCATTTGCCGGAATCACATCTTCTCCCGCTGGACAAGTATCTTCTCTCCTGTGGCATCTGCGTTTTGGTCATCTACCGCTTCAGAAGTTGCGTCTTGTCTTACCTTATAGTTTTTCTCACACACCTATCCAGTGTGAGGCGTGTCAGTTGGGAAAACATCACAGGTCATCGTTTCCCAGTAGTCAAGGTCGGAGTAGTAACTCCAAATTTGAGTTGTTTCATGTTGATGTCTGGGGTCCAAGTCGTGTTCCCGATCATCAGGGGCACAGGTTTTATATTGTTTTTGTGGATGATTTCTCAAGAGCATCATGGGTATTTCTAATGAAAAATAAGTCTGAAGCTGGAAATATTATTATTCAATTTCTAAATGAGATTCAGAATGTTTTTTCCACAACTGTCAAAATTATGAGAAGTGACAATGCCTTAGAGTTATGCACCAATAATCTAGCCAACTACTACTCCTCTAAAGGAATTGTTCACCAAACATCCTGTGCCCATACGTCTCAACAAAATGGGGTTGCAGAAAGAAAACAACGTCACCTACTTGATGTCACAAGGTCACTTCTCATTCAGAGTCATGTTCCGTATTCATACTGGGGTGATGCAGTCCTTACTGCATGTTATCTTATAAATCGTATGCCCTCGTCTGTCTTGAATGAACAGGTTCCTTTCTCACTGATTTATCCTGACAAGGATCTGTTCACTCTTACCCCTCGTGTGTTTGGGTCAGTCGCGTTTGTCCATCAGTTGTCGCCCGGTTCTGACAAGCTCTCTCCTAGGGCTGTCAAGTGTGTCTTTGTGGGGTACTCCAGAACTCAAAAGGGGTACAAGTGTTTTGACCATGTGCGTCGGCGGTATATGATCAGTGCAGATGTTACATTCTTTGAATCCATCATGTATTTCTCAGATTCTGGGAAGATGCAGCCGCCACCTATATCCCCTGACATTGTATTCATGGCACCACCAACATCACAACCGCCACCAACATCTGAACCACCACCACCACCGCCACCGCCATCAATAGTACCTCCGTTACCATTCCATTACACCCGGAGGCCGAATCAAGCTCATGGTCCTGACCAGTCAACTAGCTCGCCTATGGTATGTAATGAGAATATTAATGACATTTCTCAGCAGGGTGCATTACAGGAGCATGGTGATACCACAGAGGACCTAGATGTTCCAATCGCTCTACGCAAGCCGAAGAGAAGCTGTTTCCAGTATCCAGTATCAGCAGTGGTGTCGTTTGAGAGGCTATCTGGACCATTCAGGACGTTTGCATTGGCACTTTCAGCTACAGCCATTCCACGGAACCATCATGATGCTATGCAGGATGCTAGATGGCGACTAGCAATGGAAGAGGAGATGGAGGCACTTCAGTCTAGAGGAACCTGGAGTTTGGTTCCTATACCTCCAGATGTTAGCCCGGTGAGTTGCAAATGGGTGTTTACAGTTAAGCACAATGCAGATGGTTCCATTGACAGGTACAAGGCACGCCTTGTTGCTCGGGGCTTCACGCAGACATATGGGGTAGATTACCTAGACACCTTCTCCCCTGTGGCGCGTCATTCCACTTTACGGATCCTGCTATCTGTTGCGGTTGCTAAAGACTGGCCACTCTATCAACTGGACGTAAAGAATGCATTTTTGTATGGAGACTTGCAGGAGGAAGTCTATATGCAACAGCCACCTGGTTTTGCTGTTGAGGGGGAGTGTTCCAAGGTTTGCAGATTGCATAAGGCCATCTATGGTCTTAAGCAGAGCCCCAGAGCATGGTTTCAGAAGCTTTCAGACCTCTTTGAGAAACAAGGATATAAACGCTCCAATGCTGATCATTCCTTGTTCGTGCAGAAGACGGCGAGAGGTATCATTGTAATCATGGTTTATGTTGATGATATCTTGATTACAGGTGATGATGACCAAGGCATTAAGCAAGCAAAGGAAAGGCTGGGGACCGAGTTTGTCACCAAGGACTTGGGAGTCCTTAGATATTTCCTGGGGCTGGAATTTGCTAGAAATCCATATGGATTAGTCATGACACAGAGGAAGTATGTCACAGATCTACTGAGTGAGACAGGTATGCTAGGGTGTCGACCTGCTACGACACCAATGGACCCTAGCATGAAGCTGTATGATGATGACACAGAAGAGGTGGATCAGAGAAGGTACAGAGAACTGGTAGGCAAATTACTGTATGTCACTATCACTAGACCTGATATACAGTTTGCAGTGAGTCGTGTGAGCGAGTTCATGGAGCAACCACGCCAGGTCCATATGGATGCCATACACATGATTCTGAGATATCTAAAATCATCTCCAGGTGCAGGCTTGATATTTAAGAAAGGAAAGGAGATTTCTGTTACAGGATGTGCGGATGCAGACTATGCAGGATGCCCCAAGGACAGGAAGTCAACATCAGGGTTTGCAGTCTATGTTGGAGATGCTCTAATTTCGTGGAAGAGCAAGAAGCAGACAGTAGTAGCTAGATCCAGTGCTGAATCAGAATATAGGGCTATGGCCCAGGCGAGCACAGAAATGATGTGGGTAAAATCCTTACTTGCAGACCTATGTATTGATATACCTCTTCCTATGATGTTGGAATGTGACAATCAGGCCGCCTTGTTCATTGCAAATAACCCAGCTTTTCATGAGAGGACCAAGCATATTGAGGTCGACTGTCACTACATACGTGACATGATTCAGAAGGGGTTCATTGCTACATCTCACGTCACATCAGAGAATCAGACTGCTGATATTTTCACCAAGGCATTATTTAAAGGCCCATTCCAGAAGTGTGCGTCCAAGCTGAGCATGATTGATATCTATGCTCCATCTTGAGGGGGAGTGTTGACGCATAGGCTATTTTGTATCTCTTTGTTATTTTATTTTCTTGTTATTCTCTTTATGTAATTTACCCATAGGCTACTCTCCTATATAAGAGAGCCTAGGGCTATGGAATAGATCATCTCATTCACGTTTCCCAACAATGACCAATGCCACAATAGCCAATTGTGCTTACTAGGGATGAAAATGGTTGGATACGGATACGAATATAGGTATAATCATATCATTATCCATTTTAAAATACGAATGATACGAATATTGACGGATATGAAAAGGTGTTACCGTATTCTTAAAAACGAATACGAATATGAAATGAATACAAATAGGATACGAATAATAACAGGGATATTTTATAGATAAACTAAAATATGTGTTTAGGATGGTTCACACATAAAATAGATATACCAAAAATATTCATTTTATAACAATTATATCAACAATGGTCAATGGTGAATGCAATCATAAAATGTTATTATGCATGGTTATAAATATATCTATGAGTATATTTATGTAAAAAATGGATAAACGAATATGAATGTGAATATTAATGAATGTCAAAGTGATATCCATATCTGCATCCACTTTAAAATGAATACAAATATTAAAATGCATACAAAACAAATAAAATAGCAGATCTGATATGAATATTTTCATATTCGTTTTCATCACTAGTGCTCACTGAGCATCAGAGGGAACCATCGCTCATCAAACACTTGGCCAGCAACGCATAATGCACCATCCCCAACGTACCTTCACTATCTGGCACTAGTCGGCGGACATTCCTTCCTAAACATCAAGGCAGTGCCTCAACCGAACCCCTAAATGAAAAAAAAAATCGTATTTCTAAATAATATCAGAGTTTCAACATTTTGATCATGCAAGAGATTCATCCAGTCTCCTCTGAGCCCCTCCGCCGCCTCTAGTCAATCCACACCGATCAAGTCTCGGAGAAGACAACTGGTGTGAAGCGTATCATGAAACATGTGTCAAAACCGTACGTAAGAAGAAGAACACGAAAATATCTCTCTTAGCGAAGCAAAAACTGTCCAGGTTTTTTTTTGCAAACTAACAGGCTCTTGCTCAAAGTGAGACGAAGCTATCAAAGACGAGGAAAATTCGTCCCAGGGGTAAGTTTCTAAACTTATTATTCCTGAACGGTCACGATTATTTTTTTTTTTTGTTATTTACCGTAGGTAAGCCGCCTCTTCAAAAGGCGGTTTTGTCCTTAATGTTTTTATGTGTTATATGTCAGTGAGAGCCGTCTCTTCAAAAGGCGGCTTTGGTTCCAAAGCCGCCTCTTTTTCCCTTAGAGTTTTTATGTTACGTATCAGTGAGAGCCGCCTCTTCAAGAGGCGGCTTTGGCTAAAATCAAAGTCGCTTCTTGAAGAATTAACTTACCTACGGTACATAACAAAAAAAATAATCGTGACCGCAAAGGAGTAATAAGTTTAGAAACTTATCCTTGAAACGAATTTTCCTCTATCAAAGATCTACAATGCCGGGAAATCAAAGCTGAAACCTGGATGAGGGAAGAGACGGGGGTGAGGTCCCCGTAGCAGTCCCCGGGTTCGAGGTTGAGGTAGGCCGTGGCGCCACGGGAGAGCTCCGCGGCAGCCTCCACGGCCTGGAGCTCGGCGCACTTGGTGCCCTGCGCGTAGAGGAAGCCCTCCCCAAGAACTTTGCCGCCGCGGGCGACCACGCACCCGAAGTTGGGGTGCGGAGACGTCTTCCCGGCCGAGAGGTCCGCGATCTCCGCCGCCCGTCTGATGTGGACGGCGTCCTGCGAGTGCTGCGATGTGGCGGCGCGGCAGGAGAAAGAGGGCGAAACTGCGGGAGGGAAGGCGGCCCTCCCCAGGAAGAGCGCCATTGAGGATGGACTGGGTTCGGAGGAAGGAGATAAAATGCACAAGATATGACACCACCGCAACTCAACCGGTGTCCAACGATGCCGGTGGGGAACAAAACAATATCGGAGATGGACTAAAATGAAATTTCGGGGTATATTATACACATATGTGTAAATTAGAGGATAAGGAAATATGGTCCGGAAATCAGAAAAAAAATAGTATATATTAAGGGCCGTAGATATGGTGCCATTCACGGCTTTGCAATTATGTGCCATATTGTGTAAGATATTAATCATCAGTTTCACTCTTTCTTCCATTCTCCTGCACGTTTCCATTTCTCGATTTTTAAAATTTTTAGTATATCGAGTCACAAACAATATATATGAGATTTGATGTGTAATTTTTATCACGATATTATTTTCCCCAAAAAAGAGTAATATGTGATTTTTTAATTTGATTATCAGGGGTGCGTTCGGTTCGGGAATAAGCAGGAATAAGGATGGAGAATAAGGAGAATAAGGGTTTATTCTTTGTTCGGTTGGAGGATAGGAATAAGGAGAAAAAGGTGAAATAAAGGTAGGTAAGGTGGGATAAAGATAGGAATAAGAGTGAAATAAGATGGAAATGGAGAATAGTCGTACCACTGGGAACCGTGTCGGGAGGAGAATTGGCCCCTTATTCCAGGGCCTATTCTCCAACCAAACAGGGCACTAGATGTAAACAGATACGGATATATCAGTATCCGATTCGTCACCGTATCCGTTTTATACAGATTTTGACATCCGTATCCGTATCGGATACGGATATGGATATTGTTTTGATATCCGCAAACATCCGTATATGTATCTGTATATCTGTTTTCGTATATAAATATAGTCATAGATTTATTTTTAACCATATATAACATAATTCTTTACATCCTTTTACCATATTTATATAATTTTTATGATACAACACATTTAGTAAATTAATATCATGTGTTTTCCATCCAATTCTTATATATTTGGGTCGATTCTATAGAGTATTTTTAATATTAGTCATTTGTGATCAATATCCGTTTTACATCAGTATCCGTTTTTTAAGGATATGATAAGATAGTTTTAATAGCCATCAAATCTGTATCTCCATCCGTATTCGTATTAAAGAATGGATAAGGATATGGTAATACCTATATCCGTATCCGACTGTTTGCATCCCTACTCCTCTCCAATCTCTTCCTCAATCTTTCTCTCTTCTTACTCGATCCCTCTTCTATATGATACATATCATCCTCGAAAGGTGGTTGGCTTAGATTTTTCAACAATTAAAATAATCTTGATCATTTTATAGATACCAGGACAACATGGATAAAAATAAGTGAGGCTCTCACATGCAAACATGTATTATGAATACACATAATTTGAACCACTAGTGCACAATCTACCATTGGAGTAGATGGAGGTTGCTGGCAAAGATATGAAAATATATGACAATGTCAATGTTATCTTCAGAAAAATTATTACGTGAGCATGCTTTAAGATTTCCAAATCCAAGGGGCTCCTATTTATGAGATCGTAAAAGCTATTCTTATCTTTTAACACTGAATATGTGAGTGATTCTCGTGATGTTAATCTTGTTGGTTCAATATAGATGTCGATTGAGTAAGCATCAACCTTGAGCAGGACAATCAGCTGACAAACAATAATATCAACCATCAGTATTGATTATTTCACATTCCTCCTTTCTTTACATGATTTGTTATTTTACTCAATATGTCTGCCTATGAAGCACCCGTTGGGCTTCCATAAAAATATGTATATTATTATTATCATTATCATCATCATTATTATATTATTATTTAAAGGGTGGTTCATGATGTCAAAGGATGCATCCCATTAAAGGGTTGCCTTTGACATGGTGATTACCTTAATGGAGAGGCAACCATTCATGTGTATAAATATATGGCAAGGAGTCCCCTCTCCCTCAACCAAGTGTGTGTGAGAATCCATTATTCAAACATCTTAAGAAAGTTTGCGAAGGAGAACCAAACCTCATTTCCTCCGCTTTGAGACTTTGTCTCGTCGTGAAGGCCTTCGATTAGTTCTTCAATTATTTAGTGTAGATCTATATATGCGATTAGTACCATAGATATATCAGTTGGTATCAGAGCTACGGTTAGTGATGATAAGATCTTATATCACGAAGTCTATTATTTATAATTGGGATAATTACACCCATAAACCTGAATAATTTCGCAATAACATTCATAACCCTCTATAATCGTGAATTACATGAGAAACCCTAAGTAATGCTTAACTCTTACATGACATAACTATGTGTTATGTTCTGTTTGAGATATTCGTTATATTTAACGGCTTCCGTTTAAAAAAGACAAAAATAATCCTAACAGTCATTCTTATTTACGAATCATGCCCCACCCCTGTCGACATGTGCAAGGCCCCACTGTTCCCACCGACATGTGGAAGCCCCCACCGTTCCGGCCGACCTCTGCAAGCCAACCAAGCCTCGGTCAACGCACGTCCCAACCCCTTTGCAGACCCCCCAAGGCTCCCCGGCGACCACCGCCTTCCATTCCCCCCCCCCTGCGACCACTGCCTTCCGCTCCCCCCCCTCGACCACTGGCTTTTACTCCCTCCGAACCCATGACCACCCCCTTTTCGCTCGGATGAATCCCTCCCCGGATCACCGCCTCGAGCAAAGCCCCCCCGGGCGACCATCGCTACTGCCTTTTCGCTCGGATAAAGCCCTCTCCGGACCACCGCCTTGAGAAAAGCCCCCCCCCCCCCCCCCGGGCTACCATCGCCACTGCCTTTTCGCTCGGATGAAGCCCTCCCCGGACCACCGCCTCGATCAAAGCCCCCCCGGGCGACCATCGCCACTGCCTCTAGCAAAGCCTCCCCATTGCCTTCTGCTCCCCCCCCCCCCGGACCACCGCCTTCCGCCTCAAGGCGAAGCCCCCCTGGACCACCACGTCCGCGTCGGGCAAAGCTCCCCACCCCCACGCTTCAGGACTGCAGCTATCCTTCGTCAAAGCCTTGCCCCCCCAAGCTTCAGGACTGCAGCAATCCTTCGTCAAAGCCTTCCCCTCCCCCCCCCCCATCCTCCGGAAAGCCCTCCCGTCGAACTATGCAAGCCTCTTCTCTACAAGCCACGCACGGTCCGTGCAAGCTCTTCGCACAGTCTCTGAAAGCTCCCCTCCTCCGACTATCACCCTTGCCATAGCACGAAGCTCGTCAGATTGCAGGGCTCAAATGAAAAGGATAGGATATATTTTTTGTTTAGATTAATCTCAGCCGTTGGATCGTTGATTGGTTAGATTAACACAATCACTGGTTGAGTTAATGAAGTAAATAAACGGAAGGTCATGGATGTAAGACGGCACACTTATTCAGGGTCCTGAGCGTAATTCGCGAGCGAAATTATTCAGGGTTATGGGTGTAATTATCCCTTTTTATTTTTAATTAACTATGATCTATATCACTCGAAATCAGTTCATTTGATGTGTGTGTGAATCGTGAGGATTAGCCACATCATTTGACCGCTCCGCATTAGACATATTAATTTTTGATAATGGGTAATTATTGGTTGAGTATCCTAGAGTAGTGATTAGATGCATTTCATCGTTTACTCTGCATTTTTACGATTCATGCACTTAGAATTAATATATGCATTTTAGCATGTATACTTGCATTCAAAATTATCTTCACATTTTTCACCTAACTTCAAGCATCTTTAATTAAAATCATGATAGCTCCAATAGACATGAAACCAACATCATTGTATTCATATCACTAACCTTAATCCATGAAAAATCATAAAAAACGTTAATTTCTACATATGCAAAATAAACCCAAACCCTAATTTTAGACCAGACAGGTTAAAACGATGATATCTTACAATGTTTGATTTCACTCTACTCACTTTTACAGTATTATGCGTTCAAACACTTTCAAAGAAAGACCAATTTCATAAAATCGAAGCTCATTTGTGAAAGTTGTGTTTTGGGCCTCTTTAGCGCATTGTGCATTTTTGTTGATTTTGACCTATCATTTCATGTGCATAATTCACTCATTTTAATTATTTTATTTTTCACTTCTTTAATTTATTCATTATTTTAATAAATCATATAAAAATCAAAATCTAAAAAATCATAAAAGTAAAGAAAAAGATTAATTTTGTCTTGACCTTATTCACCTAATCAACTTATACATAATTAACCTCCCTAATTTATTTTGACATTTACTATGTCCATAAAAATCCAAAAAAATATCATTTGAGTCCATTGCATTATTTCATATCATGTTTGACTTTTGCTTTCATTTACTTATCATTAGAAAATCTAATACAAATTTTCAAAAGATAAAAGTTGTATTTTATATACATAAAATAGCACCAAAAAATTCACATCTTGCATTCTTCATTTCATCTGCTTTTGCTCCCATCATGGAAGTTGTAGATCTCATCAAGACGAACAACTTTAGTGAAGAAGTTGTTTTGATTTGAGGTCTCCTTCTATTTCTTTTTTATTGTTGATTTTATTTAAATTTTGGAAAAAAATAGTACGACACGTGGTACCTCCTAAAAGCCCCCACGCGTCATGCCATCCCAGTCTTTTCTCTCCCCCCCCCCCCCCCCCCGATGCATGTACCTAGCACGTGCGTCCCTAACCTCAAGCACATCTAGCTCTCATCCTCCGGCATGTCCTTATCCTCTAGGCTCTAGCCTCCTTGAGACCACCGTCGCCCGCACTTTCCGCCCCTTACGCGTGGCGCACAACCGCCACACCCTTTCCCTTATCCCCCTTATACCCTCATCAAGCCATCTCCCATAAAACCATCTCTACACTCTATCCTTCCCCGATGATCGTGCAAGAACATTAACCCCAACTCCTTGGCCCTGCAACTACCAACCAACTCCTTGGCCCTGCAACTACCAACCAACTCCGCTCTCTCACTCTCTTATTCTACCTCCGTCGAACACCAGCAACTCGTCATCATCTCCGGCTACACCTCTTTGTCTCTCCTATATAAACTCATCACCCTCAACGATCCCAAGCATCCGCCATCTGCCAGGTTTAGGTCGAGCCCCCTAGTTTTATAGGTGACAGTTGTAGTACTTCCAGGTCAAGCAACGACCCTTCTTCTAAGGTGAGAACTGAAGCTACGAGCTTCCTTGTTGAGGCTTCATAGAATCTCAACCTAGCTTCATTGCAAATTATTGCGTGATTTGAGGCAACGACGAGAGTTGGCATTTAGCTGCTCTAATCCCAAGCGCACCACTTCCATCCGATCACCTATCCAGGTAGCCATCTCCTTTCTTCCTTCCTTCTCGATCTTTCATGTTCTGCTACCATCCTCTTTCCCCATCTTTTATATCCTTTTGGCCACTCCCAGATCACGCTCAAATTTTTATCGCCAACCACCCCTTTTTCTCTATCATAACCCCTTCATTCATGATTTTCTTCGATCCTCATCAAGGTTCGAAACCACAACGAGTCCCCACCTTATGCACTCGCCAACCGGATCTTCATTCTGCCCATCTCCCCATTGCGTTTAAATCTAGACGAGATCTACAAGTCTCGAGCTTCGCAATTTCGATGCAGGTACACCCAATTGAGGAGCCATCAGAATGCCCTTCACGTCACCAAAGGAACACCCACTCCTTCGCATCCCGCCGTAACGCCTCAGCACCATCTCCCGCTCACAACCGGCCCCCGTAGCATCTGGGCGTGTGTCTCCTAGACAGGGACCTTCCGCCTTCAACCGGATCTTCCTCGCCATCTCTTCCAAGCTTGTAGCTCAGTCAAACCTTCACCTGGAAGCACGCCCGCAAGAACTGGCCCTTCATCTACTGGCTTCGCAACCCTCTGAGGCCAGAACCCCATCATCAACACCCTACATCTCCAACTCGACCGCACTTCACCTATAGTGGCCAACATCCTGGAACTTCTTGTCATTGACAATCCCTCGGTGATCTCCATCGACGTCAAAGCTCTCCACCTTGTTACCAACTCTATCTCGAAGCTTAATTCCCATTAACGAGGTCACCTTCAAGGTTTCATTCGGCCAAGATCCACCTTCATAGGACTACTCCAGAGTCTAGGCCATTCGCTTCCTCGATCACAAGTCGTTGGGGGCGGACTCGAGGCCTCCGCCACGTGAGGCGCACGTGCGGGAGGGACACGTGATCCGTACACCCCTCCTATGGGATTTAGCAAGAAGGACCTCCAAGTCTACCAAAGTCCAAAGCTGCTCTGCCAAGAGGTTACTTGTTAGGCACGTGACCGTCTGGAAGTTTTACAGGCAGCCCTCCAGAGGGCCTGCTAAATCAACAGTAGTACCTGCATTGCATTTTATTTATTTATTTTATTATTATAATTTATGAAAAGAACCGTGACTTCTATCTATTATTTGAGCAACATTTTCGCATCATCTTATTATTCTAAGAATTTCATATTGTAGAACAATTGATGCTCTATCTATTAAAATTTTTGATTGGATTTTTATGAGCCACAATTTATTTAGTATAAATATTTCGGTGGAAGTTTGCATAATTACCCACTGCATGCTTTTTAAGTACTAGTAAATTATTCGTTGTTCTAAAAATTCCCAAAAACTAAGAGTAGGTAGATTTAGGTTGTTCAACATTGTGCCCGAAATTCATCTTGTTCGAACGCATATCGATGTCACAATTAAATGGTTAGAGATTTGAGTAATTGGTTTTTATTTAAGTCCACACTTAGTGTTTTAAGGAATTAAAACTTGTTATGTATACCTCTCATGTAGATCTTTCTAGGATAATTCAATCTCTGAAAATATTAGTGTTTGATATTTATTAAAAATAATTTGCTTAAAATCAACTTGCATTCATATTTAATTCATAATTAATTCATCTTGAATGCAAAAATTCCAAAAAAATCATAGTAGCTTAATTTGATCATGTTTAACATACTAGCTAATTTTCATAAATTTTGGACTTATTTTGAATGAAAATTGCATATTAGTCCTCGAACTTTGCCAAAATTAGATTTCATTTATTAATTGCACTTAAAAATACCAAAAAATACTCTAAAAACCTAAGTTCTGAATCATCTAAAAAATGATCTAATGAGACAAAGGCCTCCCTGAGTTCGACCTTAGACTTCCCAAGTAATAAAACTGCATGTTTTAAATTAATTCAATAATTAGCAGTTTTTGATTAATTTGTTAATTGTCCGACTACCACAATTCAACATTATTAACCAGGGTAATTAGTAGCTCGTCAAATGACGTCTTTGCCGGGTAGGCACGAGTGAGGTTAATTTTTAAATAATTTAGTTTTTAGGTTTTCCATCCCTAGTAGTCATACCATCAGTTTTCCTGTATTTATTTCTCTATTTTTTCAATATTTTTATTGTTTAAGTATTTTTTTTATTTTTTATGAACATCTCTCTAATATTTGATCTTTTATTTTTTCGTGCAAGGTATCCGATGGACTTGGAGTAGCTTTCTTGGAAGCTGATGCAACTCGAAGCGACAGGACGCACAAAGAATTTGTTTTCTCATTTTTGGAGAGAGAGTGTTCGTCTTTTATTAACGTGTAATTAATGCTCATTTCCAGCGGTTCCAATCGGGTTCTTGCATGTGTAAAGAGATTGGACTTTTTCTGTAATTTGTCAGACATGTTTCTCTCTCCGGTAAGAGTAGGGCTCGACTTAAGTGACGAAAATAGGATAGGCACATGGTAGGGTAATTTCAAACTTGTATGTGCCCTTCGTAGTTTAGGACCACACATTCACTTTAATAATACACACCTTTGATGGGGCATAGATTTCATTGACTCATTCCCTAACATCCATGACTATGAGCATATTCTATTGGCGGTTGATTATCTCTCTAGGTGGGTGGGAGATATCCCTACCCGAGCTGCAAATAGCAAGACTGTATGTAAGTTCGTGATAGATAACATCGTTTCATGGTTCGGGGTTCCCAATGTAATCATCTCTGACAGGGGTAGCCATTTGGTTAACGGGGAAATGAAAAAGTTAACAAAGGACTACAACATCGAGCACCGTGCCATTAGTCCAAACCACCCACAATCGAATGGTATGGCTAAGGTGTTGAATAGGGAGGTGAAGGGCAATTTGCAGAAGCTGGTCTGCCCTAACAGGAAGAACCGGTCCCAGCTCTTGGATCAAGTTCCATGGACATACAAGACTGCTTACAAGAATCCACTTGAAATCTCCTCACTCCTAATGGTTTATGGAAAGCCATGTCATCTTCCAGCTGAGTTGATACACAAATCCGAATGGGCATTAAAGAAAGTGAACTGGAACACCCATGAAGGACAACAGAGCAAAAAAGATGGATCTAAACGATCTTCTAAAAATACGAAAAAGGCATACGGTAATAGTGTGATCTATAAGGAAGGACATAATCAAGAGTTGGCACGATCAGCATATCAGTTGCAAGAACTTTGTCCCAGGGCAGAAGGTATGGTTATTCAATACCAGGTTGAAGATTTTTCAGGGCAAGTTAAAATCCAAGTGGACGGGATCCTTCACTGTCAGATAAGTGAATACAAACGGTAGTGTATGGATTTCAAAGCTAATAGTTGGTGCACAAACATTAATTGTGAATGGGCATCTGCTGAAGCATTTTGGAGGATCGGAAAAGCAGTTATACCGAGTTTCATGTGCATCCTAAAATTCCGTGATCCACTCTCAGGGAATGCATGAATCCTCACCACTTCTATCTCCATGAATCTTCCCCACTCCCCACTCGCTCTGTATATTCTCTAGATCTCATCGGTCCTCATACTAACTCTTATTCTATACTTAAGCTAACCAAAGCCTAAGTATAGGGGGACCGATGCCCATCTCTTATATATTCATCCATTTTTCCTCTTGACCTTGACCACCCTACTTTTTTATCTTCTTCTATACTTAGGCTGACCAGAGCCTAAGCATAGGGGGCGGTCGATTTCTATAATCCTTTTTATTTTTCATTCTCCTACGCTTAGCACGAGCTATGTCTCTTCGCCGCTTTTTGTGCTCATACGACATAGCACATATTAAGTATTGAGGGGTGTGTGTATATTACATATGTACTTTACTCATAACTCATACTTTTGCGTATTTTTGTATATATATTATGTAATAATTATGGGATATGTAAAATTGGTAAAAAAACTCTTTAAATTACTTCTATAATACTTTTTGTTAAATCTTGTAAAATCCATATAAAATAATACCTTTGTAAAATTGTTGTAAAAAATGAGGTATAAAAAACTAATGATTTCAGTTCATATGCATTACATTTGCATTTCATTTATATATCTAGCATATGCAACATGGAAAGTTATTCGGTTCTGAATAGAGTTACGAATAGAAGTGGAGTGTGGTCTTGACTTGGCCTTAATCTACCTAATTTCATAAAAACTTCGTCGAGAAAGAGGATTTTAGAAGCTTCATGTCTTTGACTTAGTTCTTTGAGTTCTGCATGATAATGTGCAGACTTTGACTCTTAGTGTCTAACCTGGTCTCTTCATTCTGGGTATGACTTCTGAATAAGGAATTAATCCGTGCTCTCGCACTATGTACTTAGCTCAACTCGGACAGGGTGTCAAAAGATTGTGTGAGTCTCTTATCTAGTACCGTGGACATCTAAAGACCGAAATACGGGTTGAAATAAAGCTTCGGATGAAGGATTGACGGTTGGGCATAATTTTTCTAAGACCTCAAAATATGTGCGGAAAGAAAGATTCTATATTCGTAGAGTCACAAAGGATCCATGCAGAGTTACTAAAATCTATATCAAAAGAAGCCAACTATCAAATAAATATTTGACCAAAAAGGTCCAGCTTCAAGATAACCTGCAGATCTTAGTGAAGACTTGGCTATACTGGTAGACTTTATAAGGAGAGGTGGCTACACTAGTTACCCTTCAGTTCTTTTCCCTTTCTTCTAATAATTTCTCCCCTTTCGATTGTGACCACAACACGACTGAACTCAGAAGGAAATACATGACTCCCCAATAATGTGTTATTGGAGGAGGGGTTTGCGTGGTAGTCCAACATTCTTGATGGGAAGAGATAAAACTTTTCACACAAATGAGACAGTTTTCCAATGTTCATGGGGTATGCTTTGGGGGAAGGATTGATCTACGATGACTTCTGGGCCGAAACGGTTAAAATGATATGTAGAACTTGGAGGTTGTTGATTTTAAAATCCTAATTCTCACAGGAGTTCTGCCAAACTACTAGTCCAAAGGTCGGTTCTAGCTTCATGTTCACCTTTTGTTCTTGACCTTGGTATGGAACCCAAAATCATTTCACTTTTACATTTCCTTTTAGTTGCTCAGAGACGAGCAAGGTTTAAGCATATGTTGTTGATGAATCCATGATTCATCACATTAAAAGTTGAAAAATAGAGCTTCATTCCCGAGTAATTAGCTGCATTCATCGTTTACTCTGCATTTTTACCATTCATGCACTTAGAATTAATATCTGTATTTTGGCATGCATACTTGCATTCATAATCATCTTCACATTTTCGCATAACTTCATGCATTTCTAATTAAATTATTCTAACTCCAATTGACATGAAAGCAAAGTCGTTGCGTTCATATCAATAACCTTAATCCATAAAAAATCCTTAAAAAATGTTAACTTGTACATATGCAAAATAAACCCAAATCCTAACTTCAGATCATGCAGACTAAAACGATGATGTCTTCCTTATATAGTGTCTGATTTCACTGTACTCACTTTGAAAATAATACACATTCAAATACCTTCAAAGCACTAACAATTTCATAAAAATCAAAGCTCATTTGTAAAAGTTGGATTTTGGGCCTCTTTTGCGCATTATGCATTTTCGTTGATTTTGACTATCATTTCATGTGCATAATTCACTCATTTTAGTTATTTCTTTTTCACTTCATTAATGTATTCATTATTTTAATAAATTATATAAAAATCAAAATAAAAAAACAAAAAAGCAAAGAAAAAACAATTCTAACAAGACCTTATTCACCTAATCAACTTGTACATAATTAACCTCCCTAACTTAATTTAACATTAAGTCATCCCATAAAAATAGATCATTTGAGTTCATTGCATTGTTTCATAACATGTTTGACCATTGTTTGCATTTATTTATCATTAGAAAATCAAATAAAAATTTCCAAAACATAAAATTAGTATTTTATATACATTAAACATCACCAAAAAAATTCATATCTTGCATTCTGCATTTCATTTGTTGTTGGTCCATTCATGAAAGTTGTAGATCTCATCAAGACGAACAACTTTTGTGAAGAATTTTTTTATCTAAGTCCTCCTTCTATTTCTTTTTTATCTTATATTGTATTTAAATTTTGATTTTTTTTTGACGCGACACATGATATCTCCTAAGAGCCACCACATTTTGCACCACCTCATTCTTTTTTTCCTCCCTCGACGCACGTGCCTAGCATGTACGTCCCTAACCTCCATCACCTCTAGCATGCATCCTCCAGCTAGACCATAACCTCCAGTCTCCCTGCGACCACCGTTGCTCGCGCCTTCCGTCCATTGCGACGTGCAACCGTCGCTCCCTCTCCCATACCCCCTTATCCCCTCGTCAAGTTGTCTCCCCAAAAACCATCTCTACCCGTCAGACGCACGTGCCAAGCATGTGCTGGGTACGTGACCGTTTGGATATTTTGCAAGCAACCCTCCAGAGGGCCGGGTAAATCAACCGTAGTCCCTACATTGCATTTTATTTATTTATTTCATTATTATAATTTAACCTTGACTTCTATCTATTATATGAGCAACATTTTTGCATTATTTTATTTTCTAAAAATTACATATTGTAGAACATTTGATGATCTATCTTTTGAAGATTTGATTGGATTTTTATGACCCATGGTTTATTTAATATAATATTTTGGAAAAAAATTGCATAAATTACACGGTATGTGCTTTTTAATTACTATAAAATTATTTGTTGCTCTAAAAATTCCTCAAAAAATAATAATAGACAGATTTTAGTTGTTCTACATTATGCCCAAAATTCAACTTATTTGCACGCATATCGAGTTCATAATTAAATAGTTGATGATTAGAGTAATTGATTTTTAATTAATTCCACACTTCGTGTTTTAAGGAATTAAAAAGTGTTCCAGGTACGTCTCATGTAGATCTATTTAGGATAATTCAATCTTCGGAAAAATTGGTGTTTAATATTTATTAAAAGTATTTTGCTTGAAATCAGCCTGCATTTATATTTAATTCGTAATGAATTCATCTTGCATCTGAAAAATCAAAAAACTGACAGTATCTCAATTGCATTACCTTTATAATTTTGGCTATGTTTAATAATTTTTTGCTATAGTTTGAATGAAAATTGCATTTAGTCCTAGAACTTTGTCAAAATTGCATATTATTTATTAATTGCATTTAAAAATACCAAAAAAATCCTCTGAAAACCGAAGTTCTGAATATATGGAAATTGATCGAAGAAAATGGTGGCCTCCCTGAGTTTGACCTTGGACTTTCAAAGTAAAAAATTGTAGACAGCTTGTTTTTTAATTAATTCAGTAATTAGTGGTTTTTGATTATTCTGTTAATTGCCCGACTACAACAATTCGACATTATTAACTTGGGTAATTATCATCTCATCAAGTATCCATATCCTCTAGGATTACACTATCAATAATTGCATTATGTAATAGAGTTAATTGAATATCTAAATTGCATCTACATCAATTTGTTATCCATTAACGTCATTTGGTATACTTTGTATATTGGATCGGGAGAAAAATCTACAGCATCTAACCGATGCCTATACATCATTTCACTTTATTGAGTAATCATTGGCAAGTTTATCCTAGAGTAGCCACAACATCTAGGAATATACTGCCAATTATTACATTAAGTGGTGAAGTTAATTAAATTAATCAAATGACTTCTATGCATCTATATTGATGGAATCTGAAACTCAATTTTTCATTAGGTATTTTAAATGCCCATAGGTATTGAATATCAAAAGATATTTTGGGAATTTATTTGTCTCAATCATTAAGAAAATCAAATGCATGTTACAATTCTTTAGCCATACCAATTCTTGTAATGGTAGTACATTGATTTTTCAAAATGTTAAATAAATTAATGTTTTGACTTAAGTTATATGCTTGAGTTATTGCTTGAAAATGGTAGTCTTATTCAATGAAATTGATATTGTAAATAGTTTTGCTTTCATGTCTACTCATTTCAATGTCTTGAATTCTGTTCCTATTCGTAATGGGAATAATTTTTCGGATTGGAAAGAGAAGATCATTCTTGCATTACGATATATGGATCTTGACTATACGATT
This sequence comes from Ottelia alismoides, assembly GCA_037367405.1. Taxonomy (NCBI): domain Eukaryota; kingdom Viridiplantae; phylum Streptophyta; class Magnoliopsida; order Alismatales; family Hydrocharitaceae; genus Ottelia; species Ottelia alismoides. The sequence goes on from JAZKJV010005492.1 coordinate 1,493,196, forward strand.
CGTATTGAGGAACCAACAAAGCCTATAGAGGATAGAAGTCAAGGTATAAAGGATTTGCCTGAATAGTGGGAGAAATCCAATCGATTAAGTATGATGATCATGCAAACAAATATATCTAAAAAGATTTAGGGTCTATTCCCGAGTATAAGACAACAAAAGATTTTTTGGAAGTTGTTGAAAAATAATTTCAAACTTCAGAAAAGGTCATGCCCAGCATACCCCTTACAAAGTTATCTTCTATGAGGTACTATGGTAACAATCGGAGAAGAGAGCATATAATGGAGATGAGCAATATTGTTGCTCAACTAAAGGTGCTTAAACTGGATTTTTTTGAGCCATTACTTGTCCATTTAATTCTCAATATTTTACCTTGCTAATATGGGTCATTTAAGATTTCCTACAACACACATAAAGATCATTGGACTGTAAATGAGTTAATAGTGATATGTGTAGAAGAGGGAAATAGACTCAAGCAAGATAAAGCTGAGAGCATCCATTTGGTAACTCGAGATAAAGGGAATAAATGGGAAATAGAGGTAAAGCATTTACAAAAGAGGCAGGCTAGCTTTTAAAGAAAGCAAAATGATTCTTTTGCAAGAAACATGGACATGTTAAGAAGGAATGTATCGAGTTTAAGGAAATGGCTCGCCAAGAAAGTTAACGTCAATGTCATGTATGTTATGAATCTAATTTCATTGATGTCCCTTTTAATACTTGGTGGATCGACTCTGGTACTTCTATCCATATTTCTAACTCCATGTAGAGCTTTCTGAGCACAAGGATGTCACTAAAAAATAAGCAAAATATCTATACGGAAAATCGCAGGTCTTCACATGTTGAAGCGATTTGGAAGTAAAGTCCTATTTTGGAATCTGGCCATATACTTGATTTGGAAAATACCTTTTATGTACCCAAGTTCTCTAGAAACTTAATCTCAATATCTAGACTTTGTAATCTTGGATATAAATTTTTATTTGAAAGTACATCTTTCCAAATGTTTAAGAATAACAAGTTGATTGGTACATGTGGCTTAGTAGATTTTTATACAAATTGCATTTAGATTCGCATGTTGAAAATAAGTTCCTATCCTGCAATGTATTTGGTAAAAAGCGAAAATTCAACAAAGATTAGTCATCAATGCTTTGGCATATAGATTAGCTCACATCTCTGTTAAAGGATCGAGAAATTAATAAATTATGTAGTAATTGATGCTCTAGATTTTACTAATTTTAGTGTTTGTGTGGGATGTATTAAGGAAAAATATACCAATAAACACGTTAAAGGGTCAGCAGAAGTAATAGTCTTTTAGAAATTATACATGCTGACACATGTGGTCCATTTCCTATAGAATGTTTTAGTGGTCAAAAAGTTTCGTCACCTTCATAGAAAATTTCTCATGTTACAAGAATCTTTACCTATTATTTGATAAATCAGATGATTTAAATACTTTTAAGGATTATAAAATGAAGGTAGAGAGTCAACTAGAAAAGAAAAACAAAATTCAGATAGAGGTGGTGATTATTATGGTAGGTATGTTGGAAGAGAACAAAAACTTGGACCATTTGCGTGATTTCTTTAGGATGAAGCCATTAAACATCAATTTTCATTGTCCGGAGAACCAGATCAAAACGGTGTTGCCGAAAGACGAAATTGCAAATTAATGGATATGGTTTGAAGTATGATGAGTAGCTCCTCGTTACCATCTTCTTCATTTGAATAGATTTCCAACAAAAACAATTCCATCTTCTTCATTTGAGCTTTGTAAGGGATGGAAACCAAGGTTGGAGCACATATATGTTTGTGGTTGTCAAGATGAGATTACAATCTATAATCCACATGAGAAATAACTGGATATGAAGACTACAACTGGATACTTCATAGGTTATGCAGTAGGAAACCGAGTATCGTAGAATCAAGGGATGTCATATTTTTTGGAAAATGGCGAGAATAGTGGGAGCAATATGATATCTAAATACATCATACTTGATGCATTATCATATCTTATTATACCACTAGAAAGGGAGGAGCAACATATTAAACACGATATCTTGCACGAATGAAGAGCACCTTACTACCCTTGTTAATTTAATCTAATTAATGGTCAAATTAATTGTCGTGTCATTCGTTGCAGTTGGATAATAAGAGCTAATCAAAAACAACTTTTCAATAAAGTCAAATTAATTTCGAGCAGCAAATTTTTTTTACTTGGGCAAGACAAGGTCGAACTCAGATTGGCAGTTGTCTCCTTAGGTAGACTATAAGCAAATTTCCAATGTCGGATTTTCAGATGATATTTTTTGGATCTTTTTCAATGTTTTATGCAAGACACATGCAAAATCGGGCCAATTTATAAGTTAATTTAGAAAAGTGACCAAATCAAGTCCAAAAATTATGAAACTTGGCCAAATGGTGAAATACACTGAAATTAAGCTCATCTAATTTTTTTGAATTTTTCTGACACTGGATGAACTTACTATGAATTTAAAATGAATGCAAGGTGATTTTGACTAAATTAATTTTAATAAATACCTAATCATAATAATTTTAGATATAAAAATTATCCTATATAGATCTAGATGTAAAGAATCCAGGAAAATTAATAAACGTAAATTTCTACGTGAAATGGACCTATTAAAAATTAATTTAGAAAATCACTAAATGATTAATTCAGGCCTCATGGTGAGTTCAAATGAGATGATTTTTGGCCACAATGTGAACTTAATTATCCTAAGTCTAATATTATTTAATGAGATTTTTTGGAGCAATAGAGACTTTACTATAAATTAAAAGGCATAAATGGGCAAAATATGACAAAATTTCACCAATTAATTAATAATAAAATCCACTACTATCACAAAAATGTGCCAAATATCACATATGAAAGAGGACAAATTAAGCTACACAATGTTATTTTCAAACTTGAAAAATGATTTGAAATGGATGCCAAAAGATACATGCAAAGACAAGGGCCAAACTGCAATTACAGGAAATAAAATTGATAAAAAATAAACATGCTGACAAGGACTAATGTGCAATTACCTATAATGAGGGGGGTATGTATGCAAAATACCCAACGAACACGTGCACCTCACGTAGGGCCTCTTGGCAGGGACTGGAATGCAATTACCAAAACCTTAAGCGGCCTCGCTACAAAATACCCAGGCCCCACGAGAAAACCACGTGGGATCCCAGGCTCGGGTGACTTTGGAGGCTTGGGCTCGTCTCGGATGGAGGCTCGGCCAACTTCGGGAGCTCCGAGCCTGATGTTCGTGGAGGAGGCTCGTAGAAGGCGACGTGGCGAGCTGTGGACCACTGGATCAAGTGAAGATCCAACGGTCCTTGGAGCTCGAGGCGAGTGACGACGTGGCACGATCAGGTGCATAGGATCCTCCTGATCCCACGGTTGAGGAATCAAGGCGACGTGGTGTCCTCCGGGCCGTCCGATCAAGGGGATCGGATGGCTGCTGCTCTTCGTCTTCAACCGGTCCGCCGCCTCCTGCGACGGAGGTGGCTGCGCTCCGGTGAAGGGACTCTAGCTCCGCCTCCTCCTCTGGTCGTCGGTGAAGGTCGTCGGTGTCTCCCAAATAGCTGGAATGAATCGTGGAGGCGTCGGGGATCCACCGGAGGTCTCAGGAGCGACGAGGGCAGTTTGGAGGAGTGCGGCGACAAAGCTCCAGCCACTCAAAGATATGATACCTGCAGGAGATTAGTAGAATAGCCGAGGCGTGATCGTGAGTGTAGTGTGAAACATGAAGGGTGATGGAGTGGTCCGGTGATGGTGCTCCGCCAAGGTGGCGGAGCTTGCTTCGGCGGGAGATGAAGTGTGTAGTCGGAGAAGACGAAGGTGTGCGCGAGGATGCCAGCTCCGAGGCAAAGCTCGGAGGATGGTCAGCGGAGTGTGAAGTTGATCGTGGGCAGCGAATGAAATTGGAGAAAAAGCGAGAAGAAGAAGAAGAAGATCATGAGGGAGATGGAGGCGTCTAACTGGGGATTGGATCTCGAAGGCGTGCTCCTGGTCGTCGCTCGAAGGACGGTAGGCGGTCCTGAGCTCGTGCAGCTCACGGAGGAGGATGTGGCACGACGGGGGATGGCCGTGGATCTCGCCGGAGGTGGATCTCGGTCGTCGCTCAACATCTCCTCAAATCAATGTCACCAAGATGAAGGTCGAAGCTCAGGGATTCTCTCCGTAATGGCGGATGGGTTTGACGGTCGACGCTGGAGGCATATTTATAGGTGGAAGGTGATGGCGTAGGCGGTGAAGTGGTAGAGTTGGTGGGCATCGTTGAGCGAGGTGGAAGGAGTTCATGGTGTTCGAGGGAGTCAGTGAGGATGAGGGAAGAATGGGGTACGTCGTAGCGGTGACAGGAGGCGGAGAAGTTGGTCGTAGTGATTCCCAAAATAGGAAGAGGGCGGCATGCGTGCGAGGTGGGCGACGTGGGGCATGGGCCAATCGGGAGGTAGACGACGATGCTTTGGTCGTTGGATCGATTGATCCAACGGTCAGGAGAAGGGCGGAAAAAGAAGGTTAGGATTAGATCAGAGGGAAGCGATCGAAGGGACGTAATGGAGCCACGTGGAGGGCATCAGTGAAGGCGCTAACGTACGGCTGAGATGATCCCCTTGGGTTTGATCGAACGGTCGAGATCAAGGCCGGGATTAATGGTGGAGATTAAGAGGGAAAGGCGGGCATCGAAGGGTGCAGATGCAGCCACGTGGTGTAAGGAGAATGCGACGTTGGCTAACGGTCCACATGAAATCCAGGGCCTAATCGAATGGCTGGGAAGTGATGCGGCTTGAATGGCCCGGATCAAGAGAGAGGAAGGGCGATCGGACGGTGGGGATGAAAGGCACGTGGCGCGCAAGGGAGCGGGCCGCGTGGCGCAATCAAAGGGTGCCACGTGGCATGCTCTGAATGATCGGAAAAGAATATGAATTTAGAGAGAGAAGGAGGCTGAATTTGGAAAAACTCAAAACATGAAATTTGTAGTAATGTTGACCAAAAATGTTGATGAGGTCAAATATGATACAAAAATACAAGAGTATAAATATACATACATGTATTATCCAATGGGGCTCAAAAACCCAAGTTTTGCATACGAGCTCAGAATTGAGTGAAATTGGTCTCATTTTAAAGGTCTCTGAATATGTATTATTCTAACGTGTGCAGACCTGATTTGAAGGTTGTATGAGAGGAATATGTGCAATCTAAGGTCTAGGTTCTTCAACTGGGTTTGGGGCTTTATTGGGCAACTTATAGGATAGGAATTTTTGGCCTTCTTCCTTATATTATTAACTAGTAATATACACAGTATAAGGAAGGTGTTATTTGGTTTTAGAGGGGATATAAAATTTATGAGTGCAAATCAAGTATGGGACTTGGTTGAGATACCTAAAAGAGAGAAACTTATTGATTGCAAATGTGTTTTTAAAACTAAGAAAGACTCATCAAGTAACATTGAGAGATATAAAGTCAAACTTGTGGCTAAAGGTTTCACTCAAAAGAAGGGCATAAATTACCATAAAACTTTCGCTCCGGTATCACGAGATGACTCATTACGAATAACCATGACATTAATAGCTCATTTTCACTTAGAGTTACATCAAATGGATGTGAAAAGGGTCTTTCTTAATGGAGATTTGGATAAGCATGTTTATATGCGATAGTCTGAGGGATTTCTTTCAAATAAAGACACACATTTAGTTACAAATTAAATAAATATGTATATGGACTGAAACAAGTATCTCGTTAATGGTACATTAAGTTCAACAATGCTATAACTTCATTTGATTTTGTTGAAAATATTGTTGATAATTGCATATACCTTAAGACGAGTGGGAGTAAATTTACTTTTCTAGTCCTATATGTGAGTTAAATTTTGCTTGTTTGTAATGACCTCAGGATGTTATATGATTACAAAGATGTTTCTTTCTAATAATTTTGAAATGAAGGATATGAGTAACACAAAATATGTCATTGGCATAAAAATTCATAGGGATAGATCCAAGAGAGTGCTTGGATTGACTCAAAAGGCCTATATCAAAAAGATATTAGAAAGGTTTGGTATAAAATATTCTTCTCCTTCTCTAGTACCTATGATAAAATGAGATAAGATTTTCTCAAACAAATGTCCCCAAAATAGTTTCGAAAAGGAACATATGAAAGGCATCCCATATACATCTATCATTGGGATTTTAATGTATGCTCAGACATGCACTAGGCCAGATATATGTTTTGTAGTTGGGATGTTTGGTAGATATCAAAGTAATCCAGGTATGTACCATTGGATAGTGGCAAAGAAGGTCTTGCGATATCTGCAAGGAACTAAGGATTTTATATTAATCTAACAGCATTCAGATTCCTTATAAGTCATTGGCTATTCATATTCGGATTACGTCGGTAGTAAGGAGGATAGAAAGTCTACCTTCGGATACATCTTTCTACTTGCAGGAAGTGTTATTTCATGGAGAAGTGTGAAACAAGAACTTGCTCCTTCAAGTACCACGGAAGCCGAGTTCATGGCATGTCATGAGGCACTTTGGCTAAAGAATTTCATCGAATGTATGAAGATAGTGGATTCAATCTTAAGACCATTAAAGATTCATTGTGATAATTCTGCAACCGTATTTTTTGTAAATAACAGCAAGTATACACGTGTTGGAATGAGAATTAACATCAAGTATCTTGTTGTTAAAGAGAAAGTAAGAGATCATCCAGTATTGATTGAACATATAGGTACCAGGAACATGACTGCAGTTCTCATGACGAAGTGATTGCTGCCTAGTGTATTCATTAATCATGTAACTGAAATGAACTTGTAAAGTACCTTGTAATAATATCAATACATCCAGGTGTGTACGTTTTTTTAAGTTTTGTACGATGATCTATTTCTTTTATTGTCTGTTACATTCGGTTGCATGCACTTCATTAATAGACATAAAGTAAGGACTTGTGTAGATATTTGGATATGGACACATGGAGTTTTTTTTGTTAAATTAAGCAAGTCATTAGTAGTGTAATGCTTGAAAGGAAATATCTATTTGATAGGTATTGGCCACCAAGATACATGCTAGTTGAACTTAAGTTAATAAATGAAAGGCAACAAATCTGTCACATGATCCAAGTGGGTGAATGTTGGGCTTCCATAAAAATATATTATTACTATTATTATTTAAAGGGTTATTCGTGATGTAAAAGGATGCATCCCATTAAAGGTTTTCCTTTGACATGGTGGTTATCATAATGGAGAGGCAACCTTTCACGTATATAAATATATGACAAGAGGTCCCCTCTCTCTCAACCAAGTGTGTGTGAGGATCCATTACTCAAGCATCTTACGAAATGTTGAGGAGGGGAAAGAAACCCCATTTGCCCTGCTTCCGTTCTGCTTCAAGTCTTCGTCTCGCCACGAGGGCTTCCGATTAGTACATTAATTATTTAGTACAAATCTCTATCTACTATTAGTATTATAGATCTATCAACATGTCCTCATCTCTCGCATATGCTTTTATAACATTATGCATACAAGAAAGTTATCCAGTATAAAGAAGCTCGAACTTCACAACACAGACCCTGTATCCACACATTTTCATGGGTAAATTAATTATTACTCTTCCAAACTTGACCATACTTCACGATTAAATAAATATCCAGGGACATATTTTGCGCAAGATGATTCTCAGGAATGAGGAACTAATTTAAATGGGTGATATATATAGTGGGTGAATGAAAATAACGATAAAAATATCATGATAAATGGGACAGACCACATTCAAAGCCAATCAGCCAACTAAGAACACTGATTAGTTTGAAACATGCATCAAAACCAGAAAAACATTAAATAATATCACCAGCTTCCCAGTCTTCACTGTCCTCCAAGGACTCTTAAACAGGTTGGAAATCAAGGAAGCAAATCAACAATGAAATTTAATTCAGTTCAAAATATAAGTGATAACTTGGTCAAAAATCGTGTAGAAAATCCACAATATGGGAATAAAATAGTCAGAAATACATGAATAGCAGCAAAGAGGGGGTTTTGAATGCACCTTTAGCCTTCTAAATGGAGAAAAATGGGTCAATCACAGTAGCTACAACAGCAACAAAGAGAAGAATAGGATGAACAATGGGTTCTTCCTTGGGGAAGAAAAGAGAAGAAGATGATGGGGGAAGAAGAAGAGTGTTTGGTGATATAAATAAGAAGGGAAAGGGTACGTGTCAACTTTTGGGAAACATAAGGGGTGAGATGTTAAAAAATTGGGGAGGGGAGAGTGTACGTGAATATATAAAAGAAATTATTCAGTATTCTTTTTTTCAACTCTCATTTACATTCTAATAAAATACTTAAGTCATTGTAACTATTATCTTTGATCTCTGATTCGGGTGTATATGGACTTGTTTCTGACGGTCTCGGAGCGACGATCAAAATTAGTCCAATATTCATATTTTTTTGATATAAGATAGATTCAGAAATTGGCAAAATATGATTTCGATTTATGATTAAATTTTGCGATTAAGACCTGTCAAACGACATCCGATCGACAAACGATCCATTCCGTTGATTCTGATTCATTGAAATGGACTTGGGTGATAGTCTCCGTTCATTTTGTCGTTCGAATTGTGTCACGGACTTTCCCAGTGACACGAGGTTCAATGCGATCGGTTTTTAGTTAATCGCATCCAGACGAGATCTGATTCGCGATCTGTGGATCAATTTGGGTTCATTCAATATTACTTGAACTTTTACTAGGTCATGCGGACCCAAGTTGGGTCGAATTCGGTTTACGACGTTCCAATATTTCGTGATAAATTCTGAGATACAACCATCGGGTCCAGGGGTCTTCTGAGATTTTAGTTTGGAGACCACTTACTAGACTTCCTCTTCGTTGATAGAGGCAATGAGGTCTTTAGGGTTTGTAAGTCTGCCCAACAGAGAGTCGTCCAAGTCGTATGATATACATTGACCAACCTTGGGTTTGGAGTAAATGTTTTGGTAATAATTGATGGGTATTTTGGCGATATTGTGGAGCTCAATGTGTGAGATCCTTTGGGAAGGCTTCGTTCGGTTGCAGGGTTGGGCAGGATTGGGTTGAGGTACACTGGTGTACCCCTCCTTCCAACCCTCCCAATCCTCCTCACAGTTTACTATTTACAGGGGTACCCCAACCCAACCAAGCCCAACCCAGCAACCAAACGAACCCTAGAGATAGGATGTGACTTCAATTCTTTTGAGTCGAGGCTATCAGTTGAAGGTATTTGGGGTTGCGGTCACCTTCGCGGAGCCATCTTATCTTGTCCATTAGTTAAGTCGTAAAATTCATCATCCATGAGCGATTCAAGATCCTTGTGGAACTTTGACAGTTGAGTTGTTTTGGGGATTGGTAAGAGGTCTGTTCTTGAGAATTTCTTCAAGCTTCTCATTTTCCCGCTTTTGGTTCTCTCAAAGTCTTCTATAAAGGAGGATAAAATTTTCTTTTTCCGGAGAAAAATGTTAATTTTTAACCTCTTTAACTAGATGCTAAGCTTGAAAAGGGTTGTGTCCCTAAATGGGCAGTGGCCATGAGGAGAAGAGTTGAAAAAAGGAGCATTTGTTGAACCAAAACCCTTCAATTTTGAATGTCGATTTAAGCCAGTTTAAGGGAGATGGAAATAAGGAGGGTTTTATGGTGAGAGAATGTTTTATGCACGGGAGTGATCTTATCGATTGGGGTGAGGTCAAGAAGAAATAATGAAAGGAGCTGGTCTAATTTTTTTATACTAGAGGGGGAGTTGGAGGGGAGATTCGAACCCTTATCTTTTTTAGTGGGAGCTAATGCTTTTACCACTAAACCATTAAGGGTTCTGGAGCCGGTCTAGTTTGACCCACCTACCCTGTGACACATTAGTGAAAGGAGAGCATGGTCTAGTTATTGCTTCTGGTTATCGGAAAAGTTCAGCAACTGCTTCTGGGCAGATTGGCAACACAGGATGCCTGAATTGCTGCATCAAGCTGCTTCTGTGGAGAGAAAACATGGTGAATCTGCTTCTGCGGAGAGACAACATGGTGATCTGTAGGCTGCCAATAGAAGCATCCACCGGTATCAATTGTTGATCATTGGACACCACATCAGCAACCTCATTGATAATATCATTCATTGCCACTTTGATGGATATGTTACAGTTTGTCCCTTTTTATTTTGCAACCTCCTCTTCGTTCAACATCTCAACCATAATGGACTGGTGTAGATCAGCTTTTTTTGCACATCATCTGCCGGCACATTACCGACCTTCAAATGTCAGTCTATAGACTATACTTACTGCCACAAATGTTACCTGACTTCCTTGTAAGCTTGACTTCCAATTTGGTGATGAACAGCCATAGATTGCTGAACATCAAAGGACAATGTGCAAAAAAGCTGCAATGGATTAGCAACAAATAAGCTAATAATTCAAATCCCCACCTCATCCTATATCAAGCTTATCAACAAGCCATCCAGGAGGGAACATTTTCACTAGCTTCACATGAAAAGTTAATCTAAATTAATTATAACCATGATCAGCTTCCTTCACAATGGAATCCAATTTCGCTACACAGAGATCTCACTTCGTTAGCAACAAGGTTTAAACCTCATGTGTAAAACCAAAGCGAAGATGTCGACAACATCGGAAACGGAAGCCGCCAACAGAATAAAATTTGAAACAAAATCTTTTTATAAAACCAATATAACTATAACTCCCAACTGAAAATAACTTAATGAACTTGTCCAGGAAAAATATAACCAACACCAATCATGCACTTAGATTCCTTGCTGCCATTTGATATATGCAAAAATGAGTCGAACTCAAACATGGGTCCATTCCTTTAAAATTTTGACAAGACCGAACTTTGAGGAACTCATCAACAAACCAGCATGAAGAAAGGAGCGTATACTTCTCACAAGTCCAAAATCGAAGCACCATTCACAGATTGCACAGGAGCGTATTCTACTAACAAATCCTTTCATACCGACGAAAGACCTTATTGTTTAGTTTTAAAAAAGAATTCAAAATAGGGAAGAGTACCTATCCAGAATACAGTATGCAATCAAAGAAAAAAGGAGAAAGATTTCTCGTTCTGTTGACCTTACAGCTCCAAAGATGCAGACTTGATGACACCCTAATTAATAGATGGGCCCTCCTGGTATTTGAAGCAAATTTGGGAGGCCAATTGGTGCCCAAGTGCAAAAGTTCACGTCAGCTCCGAGCCGCTTCCTTGGTTTAAAACAAAAAAATAAAGTCTCTGAACTTCTGCAGATAATTTAGCTTGGCTCAGGAGGAGCCAACTTCAAGCTTCGCATCCATTCGATGAGGCTAAAATCATCAAAGTGAAGAAAGCTGCTTTTTAGCCTTGCCCTTTGTTCCACAGTCAATGATTTGAGCTGTGGGAATCTCGCCTCCTGAAACCAATCCAATAGTCACAAAATGAGAATGAGGTACGCACTTAATAACTGAACAACATCGAAATGAACAGGCCTCTGGTCGGCTCAAATTTTTGTAAGCCCGATCAAGCACCTACTGTATCTTAAATAGCAGGGCTGTATTTCTGATGGCATAGTCAGGTTACATGGAAATCAGATTTTCCCATCATTTCATATATCAAGATCAACACAGAGATGTTATACATGTACCTGCTCATATGGAGGATCTTTGTGTGCGGGTATTAGTCGAGAAACAAAGTATCGAGCTTGAGAGCTACCCTCCTGCACTCAAAAAAATCATTTGGATGTTATTCACGGGGAATTTAGTAATCAGAAATGGTTACTAGGTGGATAAGCCCTCCTCAGAATACTCAAGACATCCACACAAAAAAGACTATGACCCTCTTTGAAATGATCTATTCCATCAACTGGTATCACTTTCTTGACAGGCAATCGATTAGGCTTTCTTAACATGCCCTCCATGTATGATGTATGCGAGAGACGGAGAATGCACGCACGGTATTTGTAATATTTTATAATTTTCTTTAAAAAATAAATTTCTTTTTCTAAGACAAGCCCTGTATGAGATTACTGCTACAAATTCTTCAGACGAACGAAATTCAAAGCTACCTCTCAGAAAAAACAAAAGGAAGACTACACAAGATTGGCACTTATCCCAACTCCTCTAACAACCACATCACAAAGCAATAGACAGAACCACATAGACCACCGACACACATCACCCATGCCAAGACAAAATTGAAAGCACTGTCTACCACATTTTCGGTGTAATAATCAATCGTTAATGCACTACATTATATATATATATATATGCAGCCGCAAAGCCCAACCCATCAACCCAGCCTCCTCTAATCATTGACTTATATGAGACTGGATCTGAATAGTGAATCTTCATGAATAAATAAGCAGGAAACGAAGCATATAACAGTCAACAAAAAGATGCATAGTAATTTGATATAATAAAAATAAGGAGTGATAAAAATAGATACCTTGAACGAGAGTATTCGCGGTGCAGGGAATCGATTCTCAGTAAGTTCCTCTGCTAAGGTCCTGCATGCGGCTAAAGCCGCAGCACTAGCTGCTTCTCGTGCGGAAAGGTCAGAGCCCTACATATGTTTGAGAACTTTATAAAACATATGCAGAAACATCACAGTCAAAGAGTACAAAATCATTCCAAGAACTGTTTTAGTAACAGAAGCCAGCCATAGAGGTCTGTCAATCTCTACAAGTTGATAGCATGCATATTCTTGGTGAGATGAATTACCCTGAAGATATATACCTAAGGCATAACCAAAAACCAAAAGTAAAAAGAGGCTACAGTTTTAGACATAAACAAGCCTTGGTTGAACATGTTTCCGAATTTGGCAATTAAATTCTGCCACCTGCCTTGTCTACAAATGACAGTTCTTTTATCATTTTGCCTTGTCCAGAAATGAGCATGACAAGGTTTGATTTGATGCGCTGCCGAAATCCAGAAACATTAAAGAGCTAAAAAATTAACTTTACTGAAATAAAAAGTTCATGCATCCTGATGAATGGAATATTCACCAAAAAGGACAGTTCCAAATGCATAAATAGCATGAAATCTGCATCCCAGTTAGCTTAGAGCCAATACGAAGATTAAAAAGGACATTAAGAAGCTTCTAAAAAAATCTTTAAACAAATGAAAATAAGATATAACAGTATTACGGAGATGACAAGCGACAAGCAGCTTACTAAGCAAGCAATTTAGCTTAGCCTATCACATTGTGGGTACATAACCAATAAAGGATGATCGCAATCTAGCTTCTAAATTAATTTGTTAAGTTAGCAAGCCTATTAAGGTTACAGTGAATCCGTACTTAAAGTGAAAAACAACTAAGTTAAGCATAGCAGGGTTAAGCATGATAATGAGATGTAAAAATGACGCGAACCATAAATAGATGGATGGAAATCTATGCAAGCCAAAAAGCAACTCCGATCGTCAAATCTTAGAAAAATAAGAGAAGATGAGACACAAATCAAGCCAGCACGGGTAGTAGTAGGGAGGCAGCCAGATACGGGCATATTTGTACCCGTCCGCCATTGTGTCTGTTTTAAGCATTATAAGGACATAAATATTTCATTTTGATGGATACGGATAAGGATGTGAGTTTTTTCAAGGATATAGATATGGAAACATTTTTTTTCATTTTTTAGGACATGGATACATATATGGTTAAATATTCTTTTTTGAGGATACAAATATAGATATCCGGATAGATGAATCTGTGTATTATGTATACCTTCATCAGTGTGTGTGTGTGTAGACGCATATCTAAATATTTTATAGTTAGATGTAATATATTGCATCTATTGCATCTGGAGCCATTTTCAAATGCAAGAAGAAAAGTATAAATCTTTATGTTATTTAATTATTTATTATACAAGTTATCTAATTTAGCATGTTTCTTTATTTCTTTTTATTTTATTGTATTTGCAGTTAATGTAATTTTAAATGAATCAACTATTAATTTCAACTTTACAAAAATATTGCTTCCAAAGGCAAGTGTAAGTAAACATTTATTGTCCGTGCGATAATCTGTATCCGTATTTTCAGTATCTGTTATGTATTCATTTCTGTATTTGTATTCATATTTAAAAATCGATAAGGATATTGGTAAGACTCATATTTATCTCTACTTCTCCATTTGCATCCATGTGTAGGAGCCATGGGGGTATGCCATCAAGTCCATCTTCTTAGCATGTATCAGGCGATGGTTGTGAAAATCAAGGTTTTAAAAATCAACCGGTCGGTTCAAACGGTTAAACCAAGAACCAGAAGAAAAAACAGTCCCACCACATGGTTTTTAATTAGAAAATAAAAAAACAGTCAAAACTGATCAAAACACAGTCGAACCACCTAAACCATGTTGAACCGATTGAACCAAACCATCGGTTCAACCATTCGTTTTTTGACAAAAAAACAATTTCTAATAATTCAATAAAATGAAATCTTTTAAAAAACATTCACGATCTAGTCTCAGTCAAACCCATAGCGTGGTACTCTTTTATATCTTCCCCATCCATATGTACCAATAACCCAATATCGCATCTCCCATCCTGTCATACAAGCATTGCCTCTCTTTTCCCACATTGTGCATGAGGTTGTCTACTTCAAAGTTCCAACTACAATAAACGATGCCTCTACGTAAAGAAGTTGTTGTATTCATACTATGAGAAGCAATAAATTAATAGCATTTCTCATCAATTAGAGTTTAAATAGTTTTTACAATGTTAATTTTATACATCGCATATGTGTACATATATACAAGGCCTTAAATGTCTATTTCGGGCACCATTTCAATGACCCACCGAAATTTCGATCATTTCGTACTAATCCCCCATATTTCGGTCATTTCGACCATTTCAGTCGAATTTCGATTATGACATGATATTGAAATTCGACAGAAATTCAACCAAATTTCGTCAAAATTTGAGGCCACGTTTATATACAACAACAACAAAGCCTTTTCCCACATTATGTGTATTTATATAAATTTTATAAATATATTTATTATGCCTTTTGAGTTTTTCTAATAACATTTATACCCCTGACTTTTAAGTAAACTTCACTCGCATCTCTATATTTTATAAAAAAATCACAATATCATCCTTATATTGGTATAATATATGAACACAAGTGTACTAATAAAAGGCTATTACTATGCATTTTGTAAAAATATAGGAGCATGCATATAAGTGTAAAAAATATGGGTATACGTGATAGTGGAAAAACCTAGAAGGACATGAGTGTACAAGTTATCTAAAGACGTGATGTAGCATTTTTCATATTTATTTGCATGATAAACCGCTCTAACTCGATTCGACCTGATGAACTATATGAACCAAACTAGTGATCATGGTTTTAAAAAGCAGCGCCTCGAAATGCAAAGGCGTACGCCTTGAGGCGAGGCGCGCCAAAATCGCCCCGAGGCGCACGTCTCAGGTTCTCTGGGTGGGGCGTATGCCATGACCTGGCTTGAGGCATTCGAGGCGTGAGGTGGAGGCGTAAGCCTCAAGCTGGAGGCTTTTTTTTTCTTTTTGGTTATTTGCTTTGCACCCGACCATATTTTTACCTAAGCATTATGTTTTTTTATATATTTCAAGTTAAACCATCTGCATAGTTGCATATTTCTATATATAGATCCAAGATAAAAAAAGAAAAGATCGCCTAAAACAAACAAAGCACAATGATCTTTTATACACAAGGTTGTAGAAATCGCTAGTCGGTACTCGGTCGGTGGGGTCACTGACTAAGGATTAATCGGCAGTCAGGCGACTAATCGGATTTAGTCGGTCATTAGTCGGTTTTGAATTTTTTAATTATTTTAATTACATAAATTATTTTTTATACATATATTCTTATATATTTACACATATTTATACACTTTCTTTCTTTTGAAAGAAGATTTATATACTATCTATACTATAATAATGAAAGAAATGAAGTAATTGACTTTAAATAAAACATTAGGCATAATAGAATAGTTTTGCATTTAAAAAAGCAAAAAAATTAAAATGGAAAAATTCTAAGTAAAAGTCGGCCAAGTAGTCGGCCGACTAGGCGGCCCGATTAGTCAGGTTGACCGACTAATGGCCGACTAGGCTTAGTCGAGTCGGCTACCCCCCTGACTCGACTAGTCGGACCGACTAGTCGACCGACTTTTACAACAGTGTTTATACATCATGTTCAATTTATCATACATCTAAACATACTAGTTCTATTGCACATAGATTTGAGTTTAAATTGTAATAAATTGTTTATATTAGTTCATGTTTGCAACTTAATTTTGTTATTTGGTTGTATGAGTTGTGAGACCTCCATCTTGTTAAAGTATGTTATAGCAGGAGATGCATATAACTATTCTCCAACTACGTAGCAAGACATATGATTAGGAATCAAGGCATATCAACATTTTTTTTACTTAGAACACTAAAAAATATGGTTTCTATTGTACTTTTAGTATTAAGTATAAACTTTGGTTCAGTACTCATATAGAATAATTGAAGTTGGGCCTTGATATTTCGTATATTAGTGGCTTAATATTAGTTTTTTTGAACTTCGATATTTTTATCGCTTATGTGTTGTATCTTTTGCTAGTCTGAAATTATTCTTGAATGTGTTTTTGGCAAAATTTAATATTATTATATACTTTTTAAGGTATTTTGCTTTAATTTAAATTTTCTTCAAAAAATAAGGCTTACACATCGACTGTCTCAAGGCTTACGCCTCGCCTCAATTTCAGGGAAATGCCTCAAACCTTGCCAGTGATACAACGGTTCGATCTTTTCTGATTTTTATGAACTGATGATGTCATCACCGGTTCAAATGGTCGGTCCCATTGGTCCGACCATAAAAACCAAAAACCAATACCTTTCTGATTCGATGTCCAATTCGGTTTTCAAAACCTTGATGAAAATTACAACATTTGAGTTGTGACAAAACAATATTGACCCAGCAACTATGCAATAGCATACTTCTTGCAACAAGAAAAATCACCATCGTGAGGTTTTTACCTCGCCTACATTAACAATACAACATAAATCGGACATGACACCAATAATGTTGTCGGATTTCCTTACATGAGTGGAATGAAGAAACTGCTGAAAAATATTGACAATTAAAACAAAACATTGCTAAGATGAATGTAAAAAAGTACGAGTTGTGGGCTATCTCAATTTTATGTTAAGAAAATAATGTGATGCCAATTCAATAATAGAGAAATCAGATGTGTTAGTGATTTTTAAACAAAAAGATGAGTAACCAAAATAAATATTGGAAAACATTTCATTCATGGGAAGAGACTAAAGGGTTGAACTCATCTTGACCAACTGAGCTTGGAGAACTAGAGGATGGCAAGGAAGTATCTGACGAACAAGGGGAAAGTAAGCGCCAAGGGTGTGGATGGCATTGGGGAGGATCACAATTGGACTCAAGTGTGGTTTACGTCAAGAAGGGAAAAGAAGATACTACCTTAGAGTTCACTGGGGGAGGCAAGGACGTGCTTCGGGGACAACAGGGTGATCGTGTATCTGTGTGGGAAGTCTTGTCATTTCGCGAGATATTGTAGGGGGCGTTGATGTGCTTTCGAAGTGGCAGTTAAGGGCATCACAAGGGTGAGTGCAGCACTTCCAACACCCCGAAGCAAAAGCAAGTGATATGTGGGTCGGTTTCCAATTCTAAGAAGGCTACATTGTGCAGATGTTGACAACGTGGTTTTAAAAATGCACCTCGAATAAAAAAATGCATCGAGGTTATAGTCTCGAGGTAGTCTCAATCAAGCGTGCCTCAAGGCAAACCAATGCGGTTACGAGGCACTACCTCAAGGTTGAAGTAGTTTTTTCAGTCATTGTTGGCAACTGATATTACATTTCTATGTTTCTAATTAGTTTAATAAACCACTAAAGTTCTACTTTGTTTGAACATGAGAGTCAACAAGTGATCTAAATATAAGAAAGAATTTGATGATCATGTATTTCAATGAAATTCATGGCAAGAACTATAGAGTTAGTTGGACTCTTTGTGGTTGGTCTGCTATAGTAAACATCGACTGTTGCAAGATTGCAATTAATCTAAATACAATTATTAATCTAAATACATGACTTGTATTTAGGCCTCTTGATTGAGTTTTTACCACATTTCTACAACTTTAGTTAGACATATACACAAAAAATGAAAAGGTGGTCGGTCATATAAGAGATATTTTATGTTTCCACAACTAATTTATGTTTTAATATGGTTGCGGTTAATTTATGCAAGTTAAAAGATTTCATGTTCCAAACTGGAAAAAATTGTTGATTATTAACATTTTTCCTGGCCAAAGCAAGAGAAAGAAAGACCAAAGATATTACTCAAGTGACTTGCATCAAGGATGAGGAAGGACATGTGCTTGTTACTCAAAAGGATCTGAAGACTAGATGAACGAAATATTTCCATAAGCTTTTCATTAGAAAATAGAATAAAGAAATTACTTTGGGAGATGTTGCTGGTAGTGAATGTTCAATTGTGCAAGCTATAGACGGATATAAAGGAATTAGATGAGGATTTAAAGGGTATGAAACCTGGGAAAGAATAGGACTTGATGGCATTCCTATAGAATTTTGGAAAGTTCTAGGTGAATGGGGTTTGACTTGGCTCACAAATGTATTCAATATTATTTGGAGAAGCAATAAAATGCCAGAAGAACGGAGGAGAAACATGGTGGTCTCTTTATAAGAATAAAGGAGACATTCGAAATTGTTCGATTTATAGAGGTATCAAACTGATGAGTCATACAATGAAAATTTGGGAACGTGTAATCCAAAGAAGGTTGGGGCAAGTTTTCAAAGTAACTGAAAACCAATTTGGATTCAAGCAAGGACGCTCAACTATTGAAGTTATCCACTTGTTGAAGAGAATGGAGATTTATAAACCTAAAAAGAAGAACCTCCATATGATTTTTATTGAATTGGAGAAGTCTTATGATTCAGTCAAAGGGAGATACTGTATAGAGTTTTTGGAGAAGAGACAAGTACTCGTTATATACATTAACCTTACAAAGGATATGTATGATGGGGTTTCATCTTGTGTATTGATCTAGTGCGAAGACTGACTAATTTAGCATCAACATTGGTCAGCATCAAGATTCAGCTTTGAGTCCGTTCCTTTTTGCCTTGATTATGGATGAGTTGATAAGTCACATTCGGATGATATACCTTGGTGTATGTTGTTTGTCGATGACATTGGGTTGAATGATGAGACAAGAGATGGGGTAAATGAGAAGCTGGAGGTTTGTTGGAGACATGCCTTAGAGACTAAAGGATTTCGTATAAGTAGAGCTAAGACTGAATATATGGAATGTATATTTGATGGAAACAACTGTGAGGGACTCGAGGTGAAGATTAGAGACGATAACATTCAGAAGAAAGATTCTTTTAGATACTAGGGATCTACTTTGCAACGAGATGGGAAATTGAAGGGGATGTTACTCATAAAATAAATACAAGTTGGCTAAAGTGGAGAGGGGACTCTATTGTTCTTTATGAAAAGAAAATCCCGCTAAAAGTTAAAGGAAAGTACTACAAAGCAACCATGAGTCCGGCTATGCTTATATAAATCAGAATGTGGCATATGAACCACAGATGTGTAGAGAATGATAGTAGCAAAAATGAAAATGCTAAAGTGGATGTGTGGTCATACACAAAAAGATTGGATTCGGAATAATGCAATCAGAAAGAAAGTTGGTGTAGCTCCGATAGAGGATAAGATGAGAGAAAACCGCTTAAAATGGTTTGACAATCTGAAAAGGTCGGTTGATGTACCAGTTCAAAGATGCAGAAAATCAATGTAGCCGACCCTACTTAATTATCGGAAAAGTCGTTCTTGTTGTTAACCCTTTTTTAATTTATATGGGAATGTTACGCAAATTACGTGCTATGATTTATAAGATGTGATTGGGTGCAAGTTATAATCAAAGACATGATTCATGTCAAATAAACATATATATAATGCAAAGTAGTTTAATCTTTCACAATGTATGTTAATATTTGTGTATATTTTGTTTGTAGTGTAATTGTCTTAGTGATGTTTTATGATTTTCATTTTTCATTTGTCTTTTTTATGATACAATCATATATAATGTGATACGGAAATACTCTAAAAATAATTTTACATACAACTTTGTTTTGTAATATAGTTTCAAAATAGGGTTAAGGGAGTATCCTCCCACCAAGCATATAAGAGTATGCTCCCACCTTTTTTTCTCCATTTTGTCTTTTCCTGAAATAAAACCGTTGGGGGGGAGGGGATTACTTTGAATAATAAATAGAATATGTGTGTCAAATTTAGTGTAAAACGGACATTCCTAACACATCTATCTTGAAGGAGTCGATTTCAACAAACCTAAGACCGTTAAAACTTGGTTGTCTTGATGGAGGGGAGAGAAAGTCTCAAATTAAGTTAAAATTGGAATGACATCACGATGATATATGATCATCTAAATCCCCTTAGGTTTTACTTCAGAAAAATGAAAAAATACAAGGAAGAAGATGTGGGATCATGTAAGTTGTATGCTCCTCAGAGCATACAATATTTTCCCTTGTAAATATTATATAATATTTTTATTAAATTTATATACTTTTTGGTAGAAATAAAGCTTCAGCCTCGATCGCATCGAGGCTTATGAGTCGCCTCGAAATCTAAAAACCACCTCATTTCACCATTCAGTTTTTAAAACCCTGGTTAACAAGCTCCCTCCTGTAGGTGTCGATGGAGCAGTGGATTGTTCTACTTCTACGATAATGTACATTGAACCACGAATCCAACCATTATTGTACATTGATGCTTGAATGGAGACAATGTTTATACCTCTCATGTCGTGAACGTGACCCATGGCAACGACTCAAGTTGAGCGAGATTCTTCGAAAATCGATAGGGTCTTCAACTTGCCAAAAATATCACTTTACATTGTTGGCCATATATTGATACCAATTGATGCAAACGAAAATTCCAACGATGAAAAAAAAACGGAGATGGAAATATTATTAGGTGGAAGAAATTGGAGGGTAGAAAATGGAGAAGACATGCCGATTGCACGGGATTTGGGAGGAGACACGTGAAAATCACGTAAAGGAAGAAGGAGAGACGAGAGAGAGATAAATAGGATAAATCTCAATTTTGATTCGATGTGAATTATCTCTATACACGGGTCCTTGCCCCCTTTATGTAGGAGAGAAATAAAAGGAAACAAAATAAAATAAAAATCCTAATTATCGTCTAGCCTTCCTAACCAACTTACTAATCACATATCACACACAATCTCTTCATTTTAAATAGAACTTGCAAATTGGAATCAAATTTTCGTAAATAAATTTAATCCTAACTCTGATTGATTATCCAACTAACAAATGTAAAAAAATTAAAACCAAATTAGCCTAATTGAACGGACGAACAACCCTAATTTATTTTCGATTCATCGTTCCGTGTTGCATCAGCTATTTGCCACTTCAAAAAACTCATGTCATGATGGGTGTCCTTGTTTTTATGTGTAACAAGGAAGAGTTTATTCAGATTTGTCGGACCAATCTTCCCAATTTCGAGCCAATTCATTGAATCTAGCATTACGTTTGTAGTTTTTTTACCAGCGGGTGTGGCTGTAATTTTTCGACTCCTTCACTTAAATGAAAGCCTCCAAATAAGTTCTCCCATATTTCCACCTTTAGATAAATTACTTTTGGAGGAGAAGCCTCCTTGAAATTACCAATTAATAGACATTCCCCTTTTGTTAGGGATCTATTTCCAGATTGATTAAATCCCTCAACCTTTAGGGCATGTTTGGTTGCAGGGTTGGGCAGGGTTGGCCCAACCCTAGTTACTATTCACAAGAGTACTTTCTCCTCACAGATTACTATTCACCCAGCCCAACCCAGCCCAACCCAACCCTGCCCAACCCTGCAACCAAACAGGCCCTTAGTGATGCTTTCTTCCTTCCTTACCATACAAAATGGCGACAGTGACGAGATTATGGCCTCTGATGTCGGTGTTGTTGGTGGTTCCAACCAAGATATTGTCGATATATGTGGCGTGGAAAGTGCAGAAGATCACAGCTTTGAAGCCGGGAGCTAACTCATCAATAGCAGTGGAGCTACTCGCCTACCAAGCGACGACGGTAGTTGTGCTTGAAGCACACTAGGTGGGGGTGATACACAGGTAGGTAGCAATGGTGATGAGGGTGTAGTTGGTGTTGGCAATGACGAGTGGATGGAGGTGAAGATCAAGGTTCAAAAAGCCAGTATTCGATATTCGTTCGATCAAGCGGTCTGAAGCGAGTAAGCAAGTAGGCGAGAGTATATGCAAAAGTATATGTGACTTGTGCAGTTTGTATTATTTTAATTTAAAATAATGATGTTAATAAAAAAAGCAAATATTAGTTATTTATGTTTTAATAAAATAACATGGACAAAAAATGCATGGACTTTTTAGTATGGCATGATTTCAATAAAAAACCTAACGTATTGATTATAACAAAATTTTGAGGGAGATATTAAGGTACAAAGTATATGAACAAATAAGAAAAGTATTGGGTTGCAAAGAGCAAACAACTAATAGATATATTTTTGCACAAAAGATGTATCAGATTCTAAATATTCTAAACTTGAAATCGAATTAAATAAAAGCATAAAATAGACTACAACAAGATTCTAAACTTGAAATCAAATTAAATAAATGCATAAAACATTTGAAGCTATTAAATAGATTAATTTTTAGTGGTGGGTCTGACTCGAGATACCACCCACTTTACACTCAAAAAACGTTGCGATTGACAACAACAATTAAATAAATTTACATTTATTTTTTCCAATAGTAGTAGCAGCCATATATGAAGCTTGAAGAGACCAGCATCAGTTGAAGCCTGAAGGGAGGGGTCTTTCTAATAGGCGACCGCACATGCAGGTTCATATAGGGTTTAGGCGGTCGCATATTCGCCAAAACCGCATATATATTGAATACTGTATATGTGGTTCGGTAGAGTCACCGAATATGCATATGTAGCCACCTATCATGTGTTTCTACACACTGGTAAAGACGGTGTTGAAGGCGTCATGGTAACGGAGACTCGGAGAGGACGGTGTGGTGGTGGGAGGTGCGTTGGGGGGAGGGGATATGGAGGGATCGGGGGTGTGCTGGTGGTAATGGTGGCGGAGGCATTGGGATGGTGCGTGGACAATGTGTCGGGGTTGGGGGTAGAAGCGATGGTGGGGTGATGGCCGGAGTGGGGTTTGGAAGTAGTGGGATCTATGGGAGAGTTGGTGGTACTGGCAGTGGACCCGACATGGTTAACAAAGTTGTGGGTAGCGAGGAAGGATAGGGTATCGGGACCAGAGTTGGCAGAGGTGTTGGGGTTGTTGCCAACTCAGGTGGTGGTGGTTGGGGATCCACCTAGATAGCGACGTGGGGGACGTGTAGTCAGGCCTTGGTACCTTCTTATGGAGCAAGGGATTTTTTTACTTATACCATATAGATATCTACATTAAACCGTGAATACAACCACTAAGGTACCTTGATGCTTGGATGGAAAGTCGAAGATGATGTTTATACATCTCTTGTCGTGAACATGACCCATGGCAACAATTCAAGTTGAGCGAGATTCTTCGAAAATCGATAGGGTCTTTGACTTGCCAAAAAAATCACTGTCCATGGACAGATCAGATCGTCAGAACGTGAGAACGATCAGTTTGCCATGCTCGAATACGAATTGATGCAAACAGAAATTCTAAATGTGAAAATGTATTTTTTTTATAGTTGGAAATAATACTCAATGGAAGAGGAGAAGACACGTCGGTTGCGTGAGATTTCGGAGGAGAAATGCGAAGATCACGTAAAGGGAGGAGATCCAGGGAGAGATAAATGAGATAAATCTCAATTTTGATTCAACTTGAACTGTCTCCATACGGTCCCTTGCTCCCTTTATATAGGAGCAAGATTTGAAAAAACAAAAAGCGGAATGAGGAGTTTTACTTGGAGGAGAAGCATAGCCTTGAGGCGGTCAATGCGTAAGCCTCATTTTGTATAGGAAAATAATTACAAAGAATATAATAAATATATTTATTGATGAAATAATCCAATCAGACGGACATATGAAATATAGAATTGTAATATATGACGAAATTATGAAGATAAGAACATGAAAAAAAAGGTTATGCTAATTGCATGAACATTTCTACTAAATTTCAACCCAGTCAAAAAAGAAATCATTGGTTACAATCATCACTAAAATATTTATCAAAGAGGGAGTCATTGGCTATAGTTGTCATTAAAGATATCTAAGATGTTGATATGAATCATATGATTTCAATCCTAATCGTATGTTATATTGAACCCAATTAAAGAACGGTCTAATGTTCCCCCTGTGCCACCATACCCTACCAGTACGGGAGTCTCGCTGCATCTGAGATTTGTGGATTCATATGTTGATGGGTGTAGTATTACGAGTTCACTAAAATAATCGGATATGTTAATGGTAAATATGAATATGAAAGAGGTCAAATTTAAGCATTCATCTTGTATAAATATATCATCAACGACTAGGCCATTATAAACATTTAAAACTACCAATAGAACCAATTATTTTCTTAAAAGATGCTCGATAATGCCTCACCTCGACCGCCGCGGGCATCCAAGGCACTCGCCTCAACCAGGGTGTCTGAGGCGATGGCCTCATTTCACCTCGAGCACCTTCGTGCCTCGAGGTGCGTTTTTTCGATCAATGTATAGGAGTGACGAAGGGATTACAATAAAAAAAGGAAACAAATAAAATAAAGATCTTAACAAATCCTAATTAGCCTCTAACCTTCTTAACCAACTAGCTAATTAGAGATCACACGCAATCTCTTTATTTTAAATAAAAAATGCAAGTTGGATTCAAATTTTCGTAAGTAAATTTAATCCTAACTCTATTTAATTATGCTTCAATTAATAGCCAAAAATTAAATCATAATTGATAAAATTGAACGAACGAAAAATCCTAATTTCAATTCATCGTTCCATAGAGCATGAGAGATAGATCGGCGACAGTTTGGCAATTGCAACAAAAATTATAGGAGATTGGAAAAGATACCATACGAATGGTCTCCTACGGAAGGTGGATTTCACTACGGCATACAATACGGTGGACCAGCGCTATCTTTGATCTGCCATGGCAAAATGAGGCTTCCCTAACCTATATGGATTATATGGATGAAGAGATGTGTGACAAGAGCAACCTACTTGGTACTTGTGAATGGTCGCCCAAAAGGAGGTTTCTTCCAACCCCATCGCGAGGTTCGGCAGGGTTGTCCGTTGGCACCCATTCTTTTTGCTATTGCAACTGTTATGCTAGCATGTATGGTCGATCAAGTAACTAGATAGAGCAATATTACGAGCTACTCTCTTAGTGACATATTTGCCCACTTATTGCAACATGCAGATGATACAACTATTTTATTGAAGGAGGTAAGGATTAAGCATTGGTAATGGCTATTTTTCAAACTATTTTTGACGACCTCTCTAGTCTAACCATGAACAGAAACAAATCAAGCTTGATTTTTTTGGTTATCAGAGGTAGACGCTTTGGCATGTGAAGAGGTTTTGAGTACGTCCTACAACATCCTTCCGATATGCTATCTTGGTCTTCCATTTACCAGCAATAGAATTGGAATCGTGAATTAGTAACCGATAATTGAGAAGATGAAGAAAAAAATTGGTTGGGTGGAAAGGTTGCTTGCTCTGAAAAAGTGTGTGTATGGTTATCGTAAATGTCATCCTCGTTGATGTACTTGTCTTTTTCATGTCAACATGGTTTCTACCTGTTAGAGTTCAACGTCACCTGGAAATCATTAAGCGTAGATTTTTCTGAGGTAAAACGAGTCAAACTGGCACAGAAGTGCAC
This sequence comes from Ottelia alismoides, assembly GCA_037367405.1. Classification (NCBI taxonomy): domain Eukaryota; kingdom Viridiplantae; phylum Streptophyta; class Magnoliopsida; order Alismatales; family Hydrocharitaceae; genus Ottelia; species Ottelia alismoides. The sequence continues at coordinate 1,519,073 of JAZKJV010005492.1, forward strand.
TTGGTTGATTGGGATATGGTCATACTCCCTAAGGCAGAGGGCAATCTTGGAGTTCCTCGCGTGGAAACTATAAAACAAAGTTCTCCCAATTAAAATAGATTGTTGGACATGTGGGAGAAATAAGGACTCATGTTGCAAGCTTGTACAGAGAATTTATATTTTTGTCAATCATGTCCCTCTTAAATATTGCAATATTAGTTATACCCCTCCTTTTTTTGAAAAATCAATTGTGTCCCTCACTTCTTGCTCCTTTATTACTTCTGCTATCCCGTTAATTTAGTCGTCAATGTGTTGAATTAAACCATGATTTTCTTAAATCAAGGTGTGGTTAAGAGGGATAGAATTTTTAAACCAACGCCCCTCCAGCCCCTTCCTCCACCTCCCTCCTCTACCCCACATCCCCCTCCAGCTCCTTCCTTTGCATCCCTCCTCTGTCGCTTCCCTCCTCCTCTAACCCCGCACCCTTCGTCCACGCTCCCCCTCCCCCATCATCTTCCTCCTCCCCCCAAGTCTCGAACCCTAATCTTGTCCAAGTGTAACCTACCTCGCCCCAGGAATAGGGCCGATACTGATACCAACGCAACCCTCAAGCATGCATGTGACGACACCGCCTTCACCCGATGCCAAGAGCGCAACAAGGAAGCCGTGGTCGCCCGCATCGACAAGCACAACTACAGGCCACATCTCAACATCATCAAAACGTCAGCAGCTAGCATCCACCCTCTTCAAATCTCGTCACAGCTACAACATCACCAGAAACTATGTATACATGTAACTACATCAAACCCATTCATTGTCGAGGAGCAACCACAAGAAAAGCTTGATCGAAGAAGAAGCCTCGCATCTCTCTTCGAGCAATACATCTGACTTGCTTCACATTTGCCGAAGCTTGGTCCTCCACCCTCAACCACGCCACCATGAAGAACCAATCGCTCCACAACATCGCAAAGATGGGATTCGAAGAAAGGGTCTCGCAGCTTTTTTCTTTCTTGTTCCTGAGTTTCATGTTTTGGAGAAGGCCAGCGAACCCTAAAATCCCTACGCAGATGTAGTGGACACCAAGTTGTTGTCTTTATCCTTTGGTTGGATCGACTATTTGGCATTGTCGATAGCTTGAACGAAGAAGGGCCCTATCTATTTAATCTCGTCGTCATCGGATGAGGGGACCTGGAGGAGGAAGAAGAAGACATATCTACCATATCTATTCAAACTAATTACCCTTTTGTCCCAAAAGGTAACGCATGTTTGGGACGCTCATGGACGGTAATTAACCCAGAAGACACAAGTGATAAACTGCAAGAAGTCAACAACACAACTGATATCCCAAAAAACGAAGGGACATAATTGAAATTGCAGAAGTTAAGAAGGACACAAGTGATAAGACCCAATAAATTAATGGTAACTATCTTGAAAAGGTTTAAGTAAAGTTTCAAGTTTCAACACGACGATCGATGTCGAATTTGATTGTGGTCCCATCTCTTTGGAAGCATAAAAATGTGAAGTTCTTTTCTTGGATAAAAGAGGTGAGCATCCAAATCGGCACTTCATAGTTTATATTCACAAGTTTAGCTACGAAGGATTACAATGACCAAGACTAACAAAGAGCCTCAACATGGACTAAAGCATTTTCCATATAAAAACTCTATTGATGAAAAATTGCCAAATTCAACCAAAGAGATCACATGATCACCAACGATATGATTTTAAACTGTAGGAGCCAAAGTGGTGAAGAAGTTTGTTGTTGTGAAAGGAATTGTCAATTAGTATATTTTCATAATTGTTATCGGTGTGTTATCAATAAATGGTTCTCATAAGTTTCCAAATGATAATAGTAACATGAAATGTAAGGGGTCTGTGCAGCCCAAAGAAGACGGAGGTGGTTATCAATTGCAAAAATGTAGGGATGGGATTGTTTTGTTGCGGGAGATCAAACTTGACAGTTATGATGATGAGTTTTTTTTTAAGCCTAAAAGGTAGGGGGAAACACTCAGTGGTGTCCGCCCCAAAATTTATTAAAAAAGATAGAAAAATAGAACATGAGAAACCGAACCAAAGAGGACCGCACCCTACCCATTACAAATTCCAATCGTCAAGCAAGCGATTAGCTAACGCACACACATTTTCATTGTAAAAACGTTGACCCGAAAACAGAAGGTCGTTTCTTTCCCTCCATACCGCCCAGAGAATGGCCATGGGGATAATCCGCTCTCTTCGTGGTCTGTGCAAGTTGGCATGGGCCGAATCCCAAAAAGATTAGAAGTCACCGCTGCTGCACCAGGCCGGACCCAGCTCCTGCCATAATTGAGATACCACGGAGCAAGAGAAGAAGAGATGATCAATCGATTCGATCGTCGCGTTACATAGAAGGCACCTGTCAGAAATGACCCCAAGGAGTCTCACGCACCTATCCCTCGTCATCAACCGCTTATGCCTTAGGAGCCAAAGGAAAAAGCCGATCCGCTCCGGGAGCCTTAGAGCCCAGATCAGCGAACAGTCTCTGGAAAGCAACTCGGAGCCAGACGGGGGGGTCTAGAAATGGCACCGTAGGCCCCTCTGACCGAGAAGGAGCCCTCCCTCCAAGTCCAGTGGTCTCTGCCCCCACCAGGCGGACCCACCTCCCGTAGGGACTCCAGTAACGCCAGGAAGTCGTCGAATCTCTAATCAGAAAGGGACGCAGCAAAAAGAGGGCACCAGAGGCCATCGCTCCAGCAAGCCGCAACCGAACAAGACTTGCCACCTGCAAGCGCAAACAACCGGGGAAAACGAGAGCGTAACGCCCCACCCCCCGACCAATCATCAATCCAAAAAGCGAAGGAATCCCCCCGCCCAAGAACAGGTCTAAAGAGGGCGATGTTGCTCACAAAGGCCTTCACCACGCTGTGCCAAAAAGGGGTCGGGGAGTTGGAGCCAACGATCAGCGGAGGAGGAGCGCCTCTAAGGGCGTAAATTTTACGGATCACAGCGCAGGCAAGGTCATCACCCGAACCCCAGATCCTGCTAGCCCATTTCAGTAGAAGAGCCTCGTTCATTTGTTCAAGTGATTTCACCCCCAGGCCCCCGTCATCCTTCCGATGCAAGACATCCTTCCAGCCCACCAAATGGATCCCCCTAGTCCCAGCCGCACCATTGCCCCATAAGAATTCGCGCATGCGTTTCTCCAGCCGCGCCCGCAACCCCTTTGGCATTTTGCGGTTGGAGAGAAGGAATATAGGGATGGAGGATAGGACGGATTTCAATAGCACCAATCTGCCCCCCTTCGAGAGGACCGCAGCTTTCCAACCCGCAAGCTTCGCTTCGACCTTCTCCACAACCCTCAACCAATCACGTATCCGAGTCCGCCCCTGAGACAAGGGGGTGCCCAGGTACTCAAGAGGAAGGGAGGATCTCCTCGAACCCAACACCGACTCCAAATTCTCCGATGCAAGCTCTGCCTGCCCAAAGGGAATGAAAACCGACTTCATGTTGTTCTTCGTCAGGCCCGATAAGTCCGAGAATATCTCAAACGTCATCGCCATGCCGGTAGCCTCTTCGATGCCCCCCTCGATGAAGAACAGGGTATCATCATATATTGAGCGATCGGAACCTCCAGCCCGTCCTTCGAGAAGCCTCTAGTCAATCCGCGAGCGGCTACACCTTCCGCCATGTCAGAAAGCACATCGACTGCGAGAATGAATAACATAGGCGTGAGGGGACATCCTTGACGCACCCCCCTGCGAGGTTGAATCCAACCCCCCTCCGAACTCCCGTTGACCAGAATCGAAAAAGACGCCGTAGTGATGCAGCGTCGCATCCAAGTGATCCAAATGTCGGGGAAGCCCTTTCTCTTGAGCACGCTCCACAAGAATCTCCAATCAAGAGTATCATAAGCTTTCGAAAAGTCCACTTTCCAAAGGATATTGCTCGTACCCCCCCTCCGCCAATCCGCAATAATCTCAGACGCGAGCGAAACGCAGTCCGAGATCTGACGACCTGGGACGAAAGCCGCCTGAGCCGGAGAAATAAGGTTCCCGAGGACGACATTCAGCCGACGCGCCAAGACCTTCGTCGTGATCAGGTACAGAGCATTAGAGACGGCGATAGGCCGAAAGTCCCCGATCGAAGTTGCCGCCGAAGACTTGGGAAGAAGGACAAGGTACGCGCGGTTAATTCTATCAAAGCCCGCGTTTCCCGTACAGAATTCTTTCACGATCTCCAGCACCTCCACCCCAATAACGTCCCAAAAGTCCTTATAGAAGGGGATCGGGAACCCATCTGGGCCAGGCGACGCGTCGTCATTGAGATCCCACACCGCGTCCCGCAGTTCCTCCAGAACAACATCACGGGTCAGGTTCTCGCAGGCGTCCCGCAGTTGTGATGATGAGTTGTGGAGAAACCCTAGGGAAATCTAAGTTGTTGGAGTTTGCAGAGATGGACGTAGATATTGATCAAATGGAGAATGCAAAACTTTTTCAAGAGGATTTCCCTACTTAACTCCAAGGTTGTATATGTGCTACACAAAAGGAAGACATACATACGATGTTTGATTGTGACATGGGTGTAAGGACCAATGGTCGTTGCGGAGTGTGACAATATGTGGATGCATATGAAAAGAGCTAGGCTTCAATTTCTTTGTTAAAGAGAATTTTTATTGTATGCTTCTCACGGAAGACAAGCTCAGTGATTTCAAAGACCGAGTGCGATTGGAAATTATGGATGCTGGAAATCGCAAGTTCTGCATCTTACCAGCATTTGTGGGTTACCCATAAGCAAATATGACCACATGCCTTCAAAAATCTCCATCAACGTAGAAATCCTCGTGTCATCCCGCACACCCTCCTCAACAAACAAAAAAATGTAGCATTGAGATAGAAAGACCACGATTTGAGTAACCACAAACGCATCTATTCTAAAATGGCTACAACTATTACCGCAAGCATATCTACTACAATCGCAAAGAGGAGCCATGTCAGGGGGCAAACCCTGTCGAACACTCCACTATGGATGGAAAAATTCACCTATTGGACGACCATTAATAAGCATTGTGAAGGACGATGTGGTGATGCATCTTTTCATCCAAACGACCCCACACCATGCAAACCTCTTTTGTGAAGTGAGCTTCAAAGAAATCTCCAGTACTGCCAGTCATAAGCATTGGTTCACGTCTGAAAATATATCACATGTCACAATCATCGTATTCACTATCATCTTGCTTAGAATGAATGTGACCTGGATAGGGCTGACAATCATGACAAACCCCTTTAACCTATAATCTAGAACTATTTCCAAGGTCAAATAAAGAGCACTAGAGAGTGCAATCAGCCTAAAATTCATGATGGAAAATGTTGAATCCTTCGTAAGAAGAAAAAGGAGCAATACATGATTTGACCTTTCAAACCAACTCCATTATCATAATATCATACTCATCACATCCTGATGCACAGCCTCCTAGAACTCCTTGCAGAAAAAGATTGGGAATTCATTCAGATCCGACAAACCATTCTTGTCCAGCTCCATTGCTTGACATGCTTAACCCTCGGAGAAAGACCTAATCAGATCATCAGCCTGGTCATCACTAATTCCGCCCGCCCCGCTGGCTAGACTTCTTAAGATGCTTTGTCGTAACTTTACCTACCTGGCCATCCCCTTGCACAAGGGAGCCATCTACTCGTATCTCTCCAATATGGTTTCTCATCCACCTCCTACTTGCTAGTTGCTACCGAGTGCAAGAAAGTTGTGTTGACATCCCTTATTTTAATCCATGTGGCCCTATATCCATGTTGTTGCTCAACTTCATGTTTCCTTTCATCCTCCTCTTCGAGACTTTGGTGCCCGCTCCTCAACTCAATTTCCTCTAGGTGAAGGTGACTTGTCCCTCGACTTCCAAATACATGCGGTCTAATTGGCTTTTATGCACACTATTCGCATTTGGCAACCAAAACAATTACTTAAACAACATCGAGATCAAAAATATTTCTAATCTAGAACGAGAAGAGAAGTTTCTCCACATGAATTTTATGTTTGTCGTGTCTAGGATCTCCAACTGTAGCTCCAGCCAAAGTTGCTCTCTCTCTCTCTGATGCAATTGTGGGTCCATACACAACCAATACCACTTAACAATCAGCCATAATCCTCTTGAGCATCACTGACATCACTATAAACACTCCTAACGATGCCTCCAAATGGAATATCCATTCACCCAACCAAGTATTCACTGGATCTCTCGAAGCATTTGGTCAGTAGGACATAATCTTGGTTGGACCTACATCTTTGTTAAATGTCCTTTATCCCATGGCCTCCCTGCATCTAGACCTCTGTCGGAGCAAGCTAGAAAGCCCTTCCTTTAGATCATCGCTTTCCGCTAAGGTAAGGCACTTGATGAAGCCTATACAACCTAGAGTCCCAAACCAAAGACAAGACAAGTTGCTTTGCAGGCTTTTTTTTCTTTAGGAGAAAGACCAAGCAATGGGTTGAGCTTTAATGATGTTATTGCGCTCACGCACTTCTGTTTGATTGCTTTCTTGGGTGCATCAACCATCATTCGCTAGGTCATTGAGTGCTCATCATACCACGTGGTTGGTGTATTAAACACTCACTCTATTTTTTGTACAAGGAATCAAATTAGGATAGAAATAACAATTCATTTTCAAGGTTGGGAATCCCCAAAAGAAAGGCATGGCCTACATCAACCTTCCTTTATTGGGTCATTCTATCAAAGATAGGAGAAGGGTCGTCATGGATAGACCGACCATGCCACTTCTTGTTCATCTTCATAGCTTAGGTGCTTCTTCATCTTCTGATATGCGACTACATACATAACTCTTGCTACTGATTATCCACTTTGTTGCTTCTCCCCTCGTATCAATGCTGGATGATTAGGGTGATTGAGAACTCATATCATACACCGCAAGGTTCACAACAGACTGTGACAATTTAGACCCACCAATGCTACGCAACAGCATTTCAGTATAGGATTGTACTTCATCCAAGAATAATGCATTATCCTCATTCGAACATGTACCTCACCACCATGTTCCTTTTCTCCCCGTGATCACTATATTAAAAATGTGCCTCAAGGTGCATGAGGCAACCACTTTTAGCCTTACTCTGGATGTCTCAAGCTCCATAAGCAAGGTGGTCGCCTCACTCGAGTGCCGCACTCCGAGGCGCAAAAAGCATATGAGGTGTTTTTAAGGTGTTGAGGCTTTAAGTGGGTCAACGAGCATTTGAAGACCGGTAACGTTGCTACTTATGTTGGCACAACCAATTAAGTACCTTTTACCCGACCTTTCAGTCTATCCTATATATTTGGACTTACTATCAATGTATTGATTTGTTGCAAGCATTGCTTATGGGAAATAAACTAAAGTTGGGTACAAGGATGGATAACAATTGGGCTACGTTTTTGGCATTTGTTTGGCAGGGACGTTGTCAATGATTCCGCCCCAATTCCATCCCACACCATACCCCTTTGAGTTCTCCATCGATTCCCCCGTCTTCCAACCCAGATCCATCGTGGATTCGGTAGTCACACTTCCTCTATCGCCCTCCACTGGAAGCCATTCGCATCCACCATTCCGTCACGTAATAGCTTCAAGGGTTGGCCGAGGAGCACACCCTCGAACCGAGGAAATGCAAGTTTTGGGCTCTGAAAAGCCCCTGAGCAAACACGAAGACCTGGAGCACCTCCAGGACCAGGGAAAGAAAAATCTCCCTAGTGATTGATTTAGGAAGTGCACACATCAGATAAGTATATGAACCAAATTCTACCTGTAACTACTAGCACATGCGTATTCGTTTCTTGTTACATATCAATTGTGTGTGGTGGGGGATTTAAATCTCACTAAATCTACTTCTTTCTGGTGGTATGGCTATCGAGAAGCTGGATGTACCTCCTCCAGAAGGAGGGGATAATCAAATAGGCCAATGTAGGATAATTTTGGAGTTGTTATTTCAAGTATTTACTACTAATCAATTGCAAAACATGAAGATTGCGAAATGGCAAAGACATAAACGCATATGAAAGAACAATTTTAGTAGATATCATTGCTACCCATGATTGAAACAACCAATATGATTCGATGAGCAGTTGTCATAAGGTCACAATAGATGCAAATGCTACCGAGATCTGATTTATCTCTTTTATGTCTTTTTGTGGACTTTGAGATACATGTCACATAGATGTCTACCGATGCTAGGACAAGAGACTAAAGGCATTATGGTGTCTGCCTCCAACTCTGAGGAAGAAGAGACCCCAACGCACTCCGACCGAGCCTCCATCATCACCAAAATTGATGATCTTACCACCCAACAAATCACCTTCATTGGAAGCATCAACGATTGCAAAGCATCCATCTCGACCAGCATCTCTAAGGGGCCCCGAGGGACCAAACTATTGCTAAGAACCCAAAGCACCATCCAATCGGTTGAACGATCTCCACTACAAAGTCAAGATCCCAACAATGCAACAAGATGCTCGAAAGCTCCTACAACAACCTCCAGCAGTGGGCAAGCCTCCATCCTGCACGGCAAGTCCTCCATCGCAACCCGTCGGGTGTTACAGTCCCATCACCCACCAAAGGTAGCATTACAACCACCAAAGTCGTTAGTCTGTGCACATAGAGGAGCTAATACCGAGGAAAATGAAAACTCCTACTAAGGAGGCACATTGCCTCTGGCTTGCTTGATGGTCATCGCACCTTTCACTTTGGTCAATCAACCGCAACATGCAATGCCCCAAATAGTGGGCCTTAACTCTCCGCCCCCTCAAAGATCGAGCCAGTGGTTTCCACCCTAGTCGTGGCCCTCAACAGCACCAAACCTCACCACCTCAACTCCCCCAACATTGAGGATTCAACCTCCCCCTCCATAACACCATTGCAAGAGAAGTTTCTATGCTAATGAAAAAACGGACACGAGAAACTTTCGAAACATGAGAAATCAGACCACTTAATAGCCTCCTTCCATATCCTCCTATATTTCTCAAAGGTAAAGAATGGGTATTCAATGTTTCGGGGTTGTTGCCACACAAAAGACAAGCAACATCAGTCGAATTCAAAAAGTCGGTATCCGCTATTCGTTCGATCATGCGGTCTGAAGTGAGTAAGCGGATAAGCGGAAGTATATGCGGATTATGCAGTTTCTGTTATTTTAATTTAAAATTATAAAAATAATAATAATATGGTAATAAAATAGTCAACAAAATATTAAATTACATGACTCATTTCATCAATAAGAAATGTTGGATAAGACGATGTTGGCTACCAAAACTATTAAACTGGATCATATGAATACAATATTATTATAAAAGAAGGAAATACTCCATTGAAACCAGTGATGATTATTCAATTTATAAATAAGACATGCAAATACATTATTGATATTGGATATATAGATAATCACCAAAATTTCTAAGTCAATGGATAAAGCCTAATACCAAATGACTTATATTTATGATTCCAGAATCTAAGCTAACCGTTCTAAGAATAATGTTGATGAGAATTCAAAAAAAAACATGATGTATAAAGCTTCAAAAAAATATTTCTTAAGATGCATAATTGGAGATGGTGGAAGAGGACAGGTATTAATCCGATTTATATACAACATATGCGGCCGCATATGCGCTTTAACCGCATATGGCTGTTACACATGGCATATGTGGTTCAGAAGGGTAACCGCATATGCATATGCGGCTGCGTGGACCGCATTTCCGAACACTGTCAATATTAACGAAGAACTTTGCCTTAAAGGGCTTCGATATAAGCCTACATTATCGTAATTGTCAAAAGGCATGATTCTCAAGGGAAATTCAAAGCTCCAAATCAAATTGCAGCCCCATTAAAGACCATCAAGATCAAACACATTGGGGGGAGATAGGATCACGCAAGCCTTATGAATTAAGACAAGGGATAAAATAATATTATTTATACGAAACTTGTTAAATTATAGGTTATACAATTGCAATAATGGTTTCTAATGTAACTTCCCTTCTACGGAAGGCAAACAATTTATTATTTGATAGTTGAAGGATGGATCCTCTACTGATTGGATGCCCCAACTTCAGACAAGTAGCGGTAAAGGTATCATCATAAATCGCATCGACAAGAGGATGCAAGAGGTACAGAAGCACACTCAACCCATCGACTTCAAAAGATGAAATTCTTTGGGGATAAACAAGCTAGATGATCTTGTCCACATCTGTTGGAGCATAAGTTGTATGCATCATATATGAGGGGGTAAATGGATCCTGGAGAAGATCCATTTACCCCATCCATGTGTTTAGTCCCACATCGACCAGTGGTGAGACTTAGAGGCTCTGGGAAGGCTATATAAGGAGCCCCAGACCTCCTGTAACCATTGAGAAAAGGGAATAGAATATCCGCCCCTTTGAGGGCTTCTCCCGTGGTTTCATCCCGCTTCTCACGAAGTAGGGTTCCACGTTAAATCTCGTTGTTCCTATTTTCTTTATCTTTTTTTCATGTTTGCTTCCGCGTGTTCATTTTCTAACATGGTATCAAAGAGGGTTGATTCTTGAGGAAATTATGTTCATCTTTTGTTCGATATTCGATTTTGATATGAAGATTATGTTTAAGCTCTATTTATCGATTGAGAACGTTAGGGTTCTGTAGAAACCCTAATTGATACTCGTTTTTGTTCAACATCACGATGATCGATTCCAGAAGCATGCTTTTCTCCAACGGTAGATTCCCTCCAGCAACGAGTCCATGCACCTCATGCGAGAGGATCTCTCTCTCCAGGCGATTTAGATCTCTCGATCTCCTGTCAGCGCGAGGTCGACTCCTGATTCACAACAAGGCGCTCCTTTCCTGGAGCCCTAGGCGTAGGCGGCGCTGGCTTGTTCTTGATGTGCCCAAGCGACGCATCCGCTGCAACTCCTCTAGTTCTGCGCTACACCACCCAAATCACGTAGGCACACATGATCACCAAGCAAGTTCCAGGTCTCCGGTAGTATCGTGCGCTTCTCCTGGCGGCGCAAGCCCGCATTTTCCCTGCTCCAGGAGTTCGGCGAGCGGCATCGCCTCCTCCAGGAGGCACGAGACCTCCGGACGACATCCTCAAGATTCTCCCCCTTTGGCAGAAGGCGCGATGCTCCCCTCGAGCGCACAATGATTCTCCCCTCTTTCTCGTCTCGCGCAGGCGACACGAAGGCGATCTCGAGGCGGCGTTCTTCCCTTGCGTGGCGGCACCGCACCAGATCTCTACCATCATGGCTGCAAGGGCTTCGAATGCCCCCATCGTGCGGGGCGGCGCTGGTGTGCGTGAGGGTTCCTGTGTTGGAACCCTAGGTAAAATAGCGGGCCCCTTTTAAAAGGAAAAAAATATTTATTTGCTTAAGACCTCAAGTGGGCTGAAAGAAGTGTAAAAAAAAGGGGGGAGAGCAGGAGCCGAAACACCCAAAAAATTAATGAAAAGCCGTAAGGAATATTTCGAGAATATTCAAGTTTTCCCCACATATGTATATATTATCTTCTCTTCTCCCAACTTTATCGATGTTCATTATCCGACTAGTGTGGGAGAAAGGGAGAGTATGCCGTAGAGTCACAGGTCAAGTTCCAGATTCAGAAGTCAGATTTAGATATTTTCCAGACCAACAAGACTCTACGGTTCAGATCCAGATTTCAGACTCCATTCTCCAGCGACCGTGGAATCCGACGAGGATTGCACAGCCACGGCCTTTATTCAGTTTGGTCCTTTTTCAGAGATGGAGCAGTTGTCCACATTATTGTGGTGGGCCAGAGTACTCCGACGAGGAGACTCATTTCCAGTTGCAGTGACTCTAACAAGCGCAGTTCAAAGCACATGCTCTCTGACGAGGAGATTCAGCAGGCTCACACTCCAGCCCATTCGTCCTCCTCACCTGCACGGCATGAGAAGCAACGTCCTCAACTGCAGCAGTTGTGCGCGTTGAGTTGATATTGTCCGTAATGTCCTGTAGCCATGGAAGGCTGTATCCCGAGTCAAAAGTCTGGGGAAAGATGAGATTGATCCTAATTGTCTATTGCTCCTGGAATCTCACTATTGGCTTGCCTTCCTCTGCGGATAAAAAAGAGTCAGCCGGGTAGTACGCGTGGGAACAGAACTAGTGTAACCTCGTGCCACGATCTTCTTCCCTCGGGTGGGCTGCTTTTCCGGGCTTCTGGAAATCAGCAAGTCAACTACCTTTTGGACGCATATTCTGTCCGGCATGGCCCCACTTCTTTGTTTTCGATCGGAGCATCAAGCAGCGCAACCCGGCCACGCCAAAGTTGGAAAGTGGAGTTCTCGTGATGCCTGCAGCTTCAAGCTCGGAAAGCCCAACCGGATGAAAAAAGGGGATTTTTGTCTTTCTGGACACATCTTCATTCTTTTTTTCTATATGGGCGACATATCGGTATCGATAGGTCACCGATATATAGCCGATATGGTCGATATTGGTATCGACAGGTCATGTTATTCACAATCTCGATTCGATGTCGGCGATATGGCATCGATATATCGACGATATATCGTATCGACATGGTACCGATATCGATACCGATATCGATATGCCCTTCCATGCCTATAGCGTAAGTTGGGTTTCTTTCTGTTTGTTCAAGCTAAGCATTGCATGCTCCAGTTTGAGAGGGAGTGTTGAAGCAAAAGTTGTATGCGTCATATATGAGGGAGATGGGTAAATGGATCGTGGAGAAGAACCATTTACCTCATCCATGTGTTTAGTCTCACATCGACCAGTGGTGGGACTTGGAGGCTCTGGGAAGACTAAGGATTAATCAACGGTCAGGTGACTAATCTGATTTAGTCGATCTTTAGCTAGTTTAGAGAATTTGTTTATTGGTCGAAATATATAACTCAATTTTCTATACATATTTTCTTATATATTTAGATAGATTTGTACATGTTATAAACTTTCATATGAAATAAAAGAAACAATTGAACTCATAGCAAATATTAAGCATCACATGTTATGCTTATTCAAAAAAAACTACACATGCAAAAAGCAACTGATTATTGACCGAGTAGTCAATAGTCAGTCGACCACCCACCGACTCAAATAATCGGACCGACTAGTCGGGCTAGTTAATCGACTTTTGCAACATTGTAGATGCCTCTATGAAATGAAATGTACACATAAGGTTGTCTTTGTAAACATATATTCATGCCATCGCTTGAGGATTGTTGTGTTCATTTCCTCAAGCCTCAGAACCCCAAGACCCCCTCTTTTAAAGCCGTAGTGACCATGCCATGCTCCACAAATTCAATGCATCTCTGTTGTCTTGGGTAAAACTTGACCCAACGAACCTTCACATCAATCCAACCAACTTCTTAATCGATTCCCACTAGCAAGCTATGCATTGTCAGGTAAAACGACGGGATGGTTGAAATTACTTCCTTCAGAAGGACATACACCCCAAGCACCTAATATTCCACCCAACCAACCTTTTGATCCAACTCCTCCAACAAGGATCCTCAACTCCTCTAGTTGAGCTTACCCAGATTCATTTAAGGTGATTCAATGCCATCTAACGTTACGACTATAAGAAGTAAGAAAATGGAAGAGAAACCTTCCAAGAGGTACAAGGTACACTACCAAAAAATGTTTGGATAAACTACTGTTGACGCTTTCTCCTTTAGATCAAAACCATGATATGATACATAGAGACACCACAAGATGTAGTTGGCCCCACTCAAAGTGAGTGCTTGGTCGTTTTTGTTGTAGTATGTCATCCTTAACTTCTTTCTCCATCCTCCGCAACCATGAATTTTAAGAAAATGCTAAAACCATTCTCAAGCCCTCTCAAATGGAAGCACATAGATATCACTATATCAGGTTACGTCAACTTTTACAGAACACGTCTTCATTCTCTTCAATTAAAAGTTTGAATCGGCCTTTTTTTTACTTGTCACTGGCTTTTAGATATCCATCATGCTCACTTGTATGATACCCTCTGAATACTTGAAACTCAAGTGCTCCTTTATGTTTTTCCCCACTCCTAGATCTCTGATGCTCCAATTGCTCACATGAATGCATAAAAAAATCAAATGGAAAAAATGTAAGGCAAATCTCTTGTCTATTCTTGATGCAGCCCAGATCCTAATATAAAAGATATTTTAGCATATTTTCCCTTTTTTGTATTTTTTAAAAATAAAACAGAAGGTGAGTATCTTTTGATGTAAGACTGCTTCTTGATACACAAGGTATGCCTCCTGATAGAGATTGATTAACTCTAGACAAAGCCACCCAGATTATGTAAAGATGAGTGAATAAAAAAGGATTATTAGCCGTTGGCTCTTATATTCCCCTTTTCTCATACTCTCCATTTTCCTCCTCAATTCCCCTTCTCCATGTTCCTCACACGGTTCTGTGTGCCCATCTCCACCCCCCCCCCCAGGGCCACAACAAGTTCAACAATCCCCGCCCCTACTGCATCAAATATGGACTCGGAAAGGAAAATCAGGACGCCCGAGATTACTTGGGTATAAGTTACTGCCTTCACTCTTTCCTTCTATTAAATACATGGTTACCGTCTCCCAGTTATTTGTGCGTCAGATTATAAAAAAATAGGCAAATACCACATTACCCAATTATAGTGAACAAGATATAATAAAGGGAACCATACACCCGAGACTTGGTTGAAGGGTTTTTTTCCATAAAGAGGTCAAGATTTTTTTGAAAAAAAAACTAGTTAAAAACTTAAAGTTGCAGTAGTTTTAATAAAGATGTGGAGTGCAGAGAAGAGAACAGGTACCAGCCAGATGAATACATCTGTCCCATGATCTAAGACAACAGCAGTGTTTGACTGCATGGTCAAATCGTAAGCTGGAAGTTCCTCAAAGGTACCTCCCTCCCGATGCATCAAACAGCGTGGAGCAAGCATCCGAAGAGACAGATCAAATGAGGCATGCAAGAATAAATTTCTTAAAACGGATCTTTCATCTTCATGACCAACAATGCTTCCTAGAAGAGGTCCTCGTCTGAGATGGAATAGATATTCTGGCAGAGAAGACAGCTCCTTGGGAAAACGATAGAGCTTAGATTTTGGCAACTGGGATCCAAATTTGAGGGCGATTTCCTTCACTCTTTCATCAATTGTCAGCCTCATATCAATGGCTTCAGACGAGTTCTTAGCATACAAAAGTGTCCTTTTAGCAATAAGAACAGCAGCAACATCTTCTTGAATGCTCTTGAGATATGCTGAGATGCTATCTACAGTGGGCAATCTGATGGTGATCACTCTCGATATATCAGCTTGAAAGACATTTGAATAGCGGACAGCAAATTGGAAAAACACACTATCATTCTTAATGTCGCTCCTGGTCTCTAAAGACAATGAGAAACTTTGGGTATCCTCGACACTCAACATCTGAATACAGGTTGAATTGTCGTTCTTGAACGTCTCCCTAGCATCACCATATGCCTCTTCACCGGGACCAATGACCTGTGTCACAAGGATATCATCCGAACAGCGTATCTCAAAAAATCCATGAGAACCGCCTGCCCTCGTGGATGCCCTCTGTAAATTCACACCAAAAGCTTCCCCGAAATCGTCGTGAAGTACCAATACACCACCGGAACACTTTGCAAGTGGCTGCAAGACTGGAATTCTTACAGGACATGTACCAGCACATAGAATATCGACCACAGTACCCTGTCGCTGGGCCTTGTGACCAAGATCCTCCATCCATTTCAAAGCTGTTTTCTCCATGTACGGGTAGTTTGGATGGCTGAACGAGTGAGGAACTGATCCTGGTCCATGGGTATTAGGGCCCCCAGCACAGACCAAAATTCGACAATTTCCACCAGGTCTTTTAACAATGCCCCGAGATATTTCTGCCGACGGACCCTGAATTAGTGCTAATGCAACTTCTACAGCAGCACCAAGGCAGCGATCCCTAGAAGCTTCTGGCAAATTCAATTTGTACGGTCTTAAGGATGAAAAAATTGTGTGGGCAACAGGTAGCGATGCATGAACAGGAGATAAGTAGACGCCTGTCCCATATATCAGAGCCTTCAAAGACTCTGGTGTAGGTGATTTATCTCCAGGAAGAACATCAGCCGATGCCATTGAACCCTCTGAGAAATCGTAAATAGAAACTGTCCGGCCATAGGATATGACACCAACCCTTGCGGTATTTGGAAGGGAATCAACAAAAGCATGCAAAGAACCCTGCAAATGCTGCAAGTGAGCTTCGTCCAGGCACTCATCTATTACAAGAAATATAGGGGCAGAACTTCTGGTATCAAATGCTGGAATATAACCCGGTGCACTATTTCCAGATTGAATATAGTCAACAGCGGGGGAGATCAACTCCAGGCAATGGTGTAGTTCTTCCCTGCTGTTTGCAACATATTCTCCTTCGCTACTATTTAATTTCCTGCAGATAATGCATTGCCACTGTCCTGAACCAAGCAAAATCTCACAGTACATGCTAACATATGCCCCACAGTTCTGGCAGCGGTGTGGATCGCGCTGTACAACTTTGGGACCAGGTGAGACTTCCCTCCCAGGCGAGACCAAAGCACCAAATCCCAAACTCTGTATATTTGCTATCTTTTTCTGTTTCAAGACCTATAAACGATATATTCCGGGTAAATAAATAAACACTTTCTAACAAAAACTTGTTAAATAAACATGTAATAACTCAGAAATCAGCATTTGCGTAAATATATTATAAATGCATGTGTAACAGAAGCTAACAATGCAAGGTACCTTGTGGGCAGAGAACAGAACATATGGTGATTCGATGCTGGCATCATCGATACTGGCAGGAATCCGTGATGGCAGATCAACAGGTCCATTACTATACCTTGAAGGAGTTGATGTAGGCAACGACGCAGTCGAGCCGGGCGTAAAGGGAACCTGTTGAGGAGTTGTCGGAGATGTTCGGAAAGGGATAGCTCCTGGTCTTAACGGCGAAGAGAACACGGGGGGACGGGGAGGAGTGTTGAAATGCGGAATGGGACTGCTGGTTAGCCCGCTCCCCACCCCATCGCCCGATGGTATCGAGACTGGTGTATTGGATGCTGACAAAGGATGTTGAACATGTTGGGGTGGTCTTTGAGGAGAAAACCCTGGGTCGACGGGAGAAGGATATGGGGAAGTGATCGGCCTCCTCTGCGGCAGAGGCGTTGATGTGATCGGGGTGGTGGCCGCCATACCATAGCCAGGTGGGATCAATGGTGCGGGATCGGCCATAGCTTATTCAATTCTCAGACAAAAATTTCAAATATAGTACCAATTACAATTCATCAATGATCCTTCAATCAACGATCTCAAAAATCCCCTCGGTCTCGTCGGCCATTCACGAATCAAAAAAAACCCTACAACAGTTTTAAATACACATAAAACAGATCAGAACACAATTCCGACGCCCAAAACCCTAACTTTTGCATGTCAAAACAAGCAAACAGACCAAAGATCCCAAAAAGATAGAAACTTTCACCTCGAACGGGCGAAATCACTGGGAAAGAGATGAGATTAAGGACTTGTGACGAGAACCCAATTCGGCGTTTAATCTGAAGACAGCTGCGGACGCGGATTAGGAAAGAAAACAAGGATCGTGGAGGAACTGGTGATGGGATTGGAGGGGAATGCGAGGACCAAGACGGGATCTTTCTTTTACCTCGGAGTCAATGGGGATTCCAGAGGATCGAAATAGGGGAAGAGGAGAGAGAGATGGGAGTCCGCGGATCGAAAGAAACGCCTCGACCACCCCCTTTCTCTCTCCTCCCTTTGGGTCCGTAGAGAGAGAGGGAGAGAGAGATCTGCGCGAAGATTTTGGTTTGCAGCATCTGTTCTAGGGCTGTGATGCAGTTAATGCTTACAAGCACCGCACGGTTGAGTTACCGGATGAGGGATTGGCTACCTGGCGAAATATGATGTAAGGCTGCTGAGGTGGCGATCATCTATTGGCATAATAAGAACTAAACGTAGATCGAGGATTAAGGTTTTGACTGCTCTAAGTCAAAAGTTGCTGATCTTCGAGGGTCAATTGTTGATAAGGTGGTAATTCTTAGAATCGGATATTCATGATCTCGATTATTTGTGTGTATGTATTAGCGGGAAAATTACGCTCGTAGTTAATTATTCGTGTCATTTGTGATATTTCGATAGGAAAACAATCGTGAAATAACAAATGAAAAACCAAAGGAGAGCATTGATTTGCAATATTGTACAAGATTGGATTGAATGAAGTTGTTTTGACATATAGAGAAATGATTGACAAATTTGGAGGTGGATTCACTAAATACTGCATACATTCAACACAATAATGTTGAGAGAGTTTACATATGTGAGGTGTGCCTCCCATCGCCTTTCTATCATACTGTAATCCTACCTTTATGCATTGGCGTGTCTTTGTTAGCATTAGGGGTGTTCAAAAATATCCGAATCAACGGTATCCTGCTTGACATGTTCATTTTGACCCTAAACTCTCGGGTGTCCACTTAAGATGAGACGGGTACTCGTTATGCAATGACCCATGCTCCATACAAAAGACCCGATGGGTACCCGCGGTACTCGATTGGAAGCTTTTATTATCAATTCATTCACAAAGGTGCAAATGGTTAGATAAAAATATCAGTATATATGTTACATTATTCTTATCTGTTTTTAAAATATAGATATGATGCGAATACAAATATCGATGAATATGAAAAAATGTATTGATAAACATTAAAAATGGATATCGGTATGAAACTAATGTAATTAGATAGGAAAAATAATAGAATCAAAATTGTATAGATTAGATTAAATTTATATGTATGGGAGGGCTCACACGATGAAATTTGTATCCATATATGTATTTATTTTGAAATTAAAATATAAGGATGTCAAAATTTGAATTAACATATATGATAATGAATAAGATACGATCCAAACCGATATATATATACATCCCGACATCCAAACATGATAACAATGAATACAATTATATCGTGTACACACATGCACGTATCCACTCGCCCACGCACCCATGCGTCCCTGCCCACATGCACTCACGCATGCACGCACTCACCCATGCATGCACCCACGCACGCATGCACAGGCTCCCACGCGCCTGCCCGTACCCATGCATGCATGCGTGTGTGCCCGCACACGCATATCGTGATAACAAAATACGATGATAATTAATACAATCATCTACTAATAGGAATATATACTTATATATCATTTGTCAGGTTGTTCCTCCAGTTATATATATAGAGAGAGAGAGAGTTTAATGGGGGTTGTCCCCGCATCGTTTTCGGTGTTTTTTTATTTATTTTTTTGAAAAATATCGTCATGTATATTCATCCTTGTATCACTCATATATGCCATTCGAATTTCGTCAGAAATAGAGACTCTTGCGGCCTCCATCGAGATGGTGTCGATTTAAAAAATCTTGTTACCGTTAAAAAATGACTGTCTCGATGTGGGTCGTAGGAGTCTCTGTTTCTGACGAAATTCGAATGGCATATAGGAGGGATATAGGGATGGATATACATGGCGATATTTTTCAAAAAAAATAAAAAAATGCCAAAAACGATGTGGGGGCAGTCATGTTGGTTGTCCCAAGGGGGCATACCCATTAAACTCATATATACACACACACACACACATCTCATTTATCTGTATTTAATTTATTACGAGGATGATCCTACATGAATGTATCATTATTGGATATGTATCCGATTGAATTCTGTAACGTCCCGGGCTTAGGTCCCCGGTCCGTTAGCGGAGCATTACTGGCCCTGACAACCTCTTGGGATCGGGCTCATACGGACCCGATTAACCACCCCCAAAATGCTTAAGCCGGGTTGTTCGGTAGTAAGCTCGTCACCATTTATCCCACCCGGAAACTTCTTGTTCCACGGTGTGGGATTTTTTTTACAATTTTGGGGGGTGTTACAATCTCCCCCACTTATATCCGCAACGTCCTCGTTGCGACATGGCACATCACTTTCTTCCCAATGACAGTGGCGGCTTCAAGCTCCGGGTAGCCATTTCCTCCAACCTCTTTGTAGGGGTGGCTCCACCTCTCGGGTAGCCCTTTCCACTATCAGAGGACGTTCGGCTCTGATACCATTTGTAACGTCCCGGGCTTAGGTCCCCGGTCCGTTAGCGGAGCATTACTGGCCCTGACAACCTCTTGGGATCGGGCTCATACGGACCCGATTAATCACCCCCAAAATGCTTAAGCCGGGCTGTTCGGTAGTAAGCTCGTCACCATTTATCCCACCCGGAAACTTCTTGTTCCACGGTCACCCTAACCACAAACATAGTACCACATGGAAAACTCACAAAGTGTGGGTGTGGTATATAAGTGGTGGGGATTACTACTTGACAACTTGGGCTTAAGCAATTTGGGTGGTTGTCAACGGGTCCATTTGGGCCCGTACCCAACAAGTTGTCAGGGTCAGTTTTCCTCGATAACGGACCGGGGACCTAAGCCCGGGACGTTACAAATGGTATCAGAGCCAAATTCTCTCTGATAGTGGAAAGGGCTACCCGAGAGGTGGAGCCGCCCCTACAAAGAGGTTGGAGGAAATGGCTACCCGGAGCGTGCAGCCGCCACTATCACTGGGAATGAGTGATGGGCCATGTCGCAACGAGGACGTTGCGAATATAAGTGGGGGAGGTTGTAACACCCTAACCCCAAACATAGTACCACATGGAAAACTCACAAAGTGTGGGTGTGGTATATAAGTGGTGGGGATTACTACTTGACAACTTGGACTTAAGCATTTTGGGTGGTTGTCAACGGGTCCATTTGGGCCCGTACCCAACAAGTTGTCAGGGTCAGTTTTCCTCGATAACGGACCGGGGACCTAAGCCCGGGACGTTACAAATGGTATCAGAGCAGAGTTACCCCGATACACGCATTCACATAACTTAATAGCGAGAGTTATCTGATTCCTCATGAAACCGAATGGGGAAAATTTTTGACATTCATAAGATTTATGTAACTACAAGTCACCGGAACATTTTATTCATATAAGTATCCCAAGAGGAGAAATGTTACAAATGTTACAACTGGTTATTTCCTAAAGTGTGCTTAACTATGCTATAATCCGATACAGGGAGGATTAGCATGGCACCACGAGTAGCTCATGATCAGCCAGGAGAGATGGCACAGGTACTAGCTGCACTAGTTGATCTGCGACAGAGACAGGATCAGATACTTACCCAGCAGACTGAGATGGCAGAGCGACAGACTGGGATGGAGCTGAGGATGGAGGAGTTGTCTGACTCCTCATACCACCCGTCCAGGGATGAGTCAGCTAGAGCCGAGCATCTGTTCTCTGAGGAGTTTCCCCAGCATTCCGAGGCAGATATTCTAAGGGAGTCAGGATCCGACAGAGCTGAGGTAGGCCAAGGGCCTGCAGCAGGAGTAGGAGTGACAGGGTTTGTTCTTCCTACTGCACCGAGACACCATGACGTCTTCACATCCTACCAGAGAGCGGGAGTACCCAGGTTCCAGGGCACGGATACGTCTGACGAGGCTGAGCAGTGGCTCAAGACGGTGGCGAAGGTGTTCAGGATGATACAGGCACCTCCAGAGTCGTGGTTACCCTTTGCATAATTCTCACTTACTGGGTTTGCAGAGCGCTGGTGGGAGGCTACTGTGTCCGAGATGGGGCGTGTGCCGACTTGGACAGACTTTGAGACTCACTTCAGAGGCCACTTCTTTTCAGGGAAGTGGAAGGAGACACAGCGCAGGTTGTTTGCAGAGCTGAGACAGGGCAGGATGACAGCGCGAGAGTACTTCGTGCGCTACACCGAGTTGTCACGCCACACATCTTCTGCAGCTGCTTTTCCAGATGAGAATCTGGAGAAGTTTGTTCGTGGCATGAGGGAGGACGTTCAGGAGAAGTTGGCAGGGCTGAGACTGACCACCATTGCTGAGGTTACTGATGCAGCAGAGCGGATTGAGGACGTCCGCGAGAGATGTTTTGGGAGTACTTTTAGACCGCCACCAGTACCACCGAGGTTGTCTGGACCTATTCGTCGGCAGTTTCAGCCACAACGGTCAGCACGACGCTTTCGTCCGACAGGGACGGTTTCATCTGGCAGTGTTCGCTCGACCCCCACGACTACTTTGGGAGGAGCACTGGCCAGTAGAGGTTTTGAGGCAGCGCGGCCATCTGGGTCGCAGAGGTTTGGAGCACAGAGCGCGAGACCCGCAGAGAGTGCCGGTCCATCTTCTACGCCGAGCAGGGCGATCAGGTGCTACCAGTGCCAGCAGATGGGACATGTCAGGTCCCAGTGCCCACAGCTACAGACTCCACCGCCTCCACCTCCATCACGTTCGAGAGTTACCGGGAGGAGCTCCCAGTACAGAGGTCAGCAGAGACCAGCTCAGATCGCAGCAGGATCCAGTGCTGGATCTATACGTCAGGGACAGATTCACGCAGTTACAGCTGAGCAGGCACGATCGTGAAAGGTATGGTTTCAGTTTCGAGCCATCCTTTTCACGCGTTGTTTGATTCTGGTGCTACCCATTCGTTTCTTGCTGTGAGGCTTCTAGCCACATTGGGTACAGTCGCAGAGGATGTAAATCCTCCATTTCACATTCGAGGGACTGGCGGACAGTTGTTCGTGATTTCAGAGATAGTTAGAGGGTTACCAGTGTCCATAGGCGGTCACGAAATGACTGCGGACTGCCTCCTACTACAGCTTGTTGAGTTCGACATGATTTTGGGCATGGATTGGTTGTCTACACATCACGCCTTAGTCGACTGTTACAGGAAGACTGTTATCTTCAGGATCCCCGGCTTGACAGAGTTCACTTTTGAGGGGACATTGCAAGACTCCAGGATGGAGTATATTTCAGTACTGAGAGCACAACGATTGGTTGATCAGGGATGTGATACCTTTCTGGCCTTTGTTCAGGAGGTTACAGATAGAGAGCGGATGTCTCAGGACATTAGAGTTGTGTCAGAGTATCCCGACGTGTTTCCTAAGGAGTTACCAGGACTACCTCCAGTTAGAGAGATCGAGTTCGAGATCTCGTTGCTTCCCGATACGCAACCGATATCTATGGCTCCGTATCGCATGGCACCAGCAGAGCTGAGAGAGCTGAAGGTGCAACTACAGGAGTTGCTTGACTTGGGCTTTGTGAGGCCGAGTACTTCACCTTGGGGCGCTCCTGTACTTTTTGTTCGGAAGAAGGATGGAATCATGCGGTTATGCATTGATTACAGGCAGCTGAACATGAGGACGGTGAAGAACCGTTATCCTCTGCCACGCATTGATGATCTATTTGATCAACTACAGGGATCTTCGGTGTTCTCGAAGACCGATCTCCGCTCGGGTTACCATCAGTTGAGGATTCGGGAGACAGACATCCCGAAGACAACCTTTCGAACACGGTATGGCCACTACGAGTTTGTAGTGATGCCATTCGGACTGACGAATGCCCCCGCGGCATTCATGGACATGATGAACAGAGTATTCCGTCCTTACTTGGACAAGTTTGTTGTGGTGTTCATAGATGATGTGCTGATTTATTCGAAGAATGAATGTGACCATGAGAACAACTTGAGAGCAGTGCTTGGTACTTTGAGAGAGCATAGACTGTATGCCAAGTTGAGTAAATGTGAGTTTTGGCTACCTCAGGTCTCATTCTTGGGACACGTCATCTCAGGAGCAGGTGTCTCAGTGGACCCTGCGAAGGTAGATGCAGTGATGTCTTGGGAGCAGCCT
Organism: Ottelia alismoides; assembly: GCA_037367405.1. Lineage (NCBI taxonomy): Eukaryota > Viridiplantae > Streptophyta > Magnoliopsida > Alismatales > Hydrocharitaceae > Ottelia > Ottelia alismoides. The sequence continues at coordinate 1,542,736 of JAZKJV010005492.1, forward strand.
AAGACAGTGACACAGATCCGTAGTTTTCTTGGGTTGGCAGGCTATTACAGACGCTTTGTCAGCAACTTTTCGTGGATCGCACTACCCTTGACGCGTTTGACGCAGAAGGGAGTACCTTTTGTTTGGGATAGTTCGTGCGAGCAGGCCTTCAGGACACTGAAGGAGAGACTTACTACAGCTCCGATTCTTGCTCTACCATCAGGTACACAGGACTACGCGGTTTACACAGACGCGTCAGGTGATGGTTTGGGAGCAGTGCTGGTGTAAAGGGGGCATGCGATTGCCTATGCTTCGAGACAGTTGAGACCGCATGAGCGGAATTACCCCATGCACGACCTTGAGTTGGCGGCAGTGGTCTTCGCTCTGAAGACCTGGCGCCACTACTTGTACGGGGTTAACTTTGAGCTCTTTACAGACCACAAGAGTCTGAAGTACATATTTGATCAGAAGGAGCTGAACATGAGACAACGCAGATGGTTAGAGCTGCTGAAGGACTACGATTGCACGATCTCTTACCATCCTGGTAAGGGAAACGTGGTTGCAGACGCCCTCAGCAGGAGAGCGCACACGGAGGGTACGATGAATTGGCTATACACTTGGGATTTACTTGCAGCACTGACGGATTGGCATCCGCAGGACAGTACGTCTTCTCCCATCTCCGTACCTCCTAGGTACAACAGCCTTTGGGACCGTATAGTGTCAGGTCAGCAGACAGACCCGTGGATTCACAACAGATACATGCGAGCAGTGAAGGATGAGTTTGACGGCTTTGTTGTCTCAGAGTCGATTCTGTGGAAGGCGGGTCGGGTAGTGGTTCCCAACGACGAGCAGCTATGTAGAGATATACTTGACGAGGAGCATTGTTCGCATCTTTCCATTCATCCCGGCAGTACGAAGATGTACCACGATCTTCGCAGACATTTCTGGTGGGATGGGATGAAGAGGGACGTAGCTGGGCATGTCAGCAGGTGTTTGACTTGCCAGATGGTGAAGGCGGAGCACAGACGACCACCTGGTTTACTGCAGCCTCTCCCCATTCCTGAGTGGAAGTGGGAAAGCATTTCGATGGACTTTGTTACAAGATTGCCAAGGACACCGGGAGGCCACGATTCCATTTGGGTCATTGTTGATAGGCTGACGAAGTCAGCCCATTTTATACCTGTCAGCATGACTTATACACCTTCTCAGTTGGCCAGATTGTATATACATCACATTGTGAGGTTACATGGCATACCCCGCGAGGTAGTGTCTGACAGAGACTCGAGGTTCACTTCCCATTACTGGCAACAATTCATGTCAGCATTACAGACCGAGTTGAAGATGAGTTCAGCATATCACCCTCAGACGGACGGACAGAGCGAGCGTACGATACAGACCTTGGAGGATCTTTTACGCGCCTGTTCTCTAGAGTGGAAGGGATCCTGGAAGGATCATTTACCTCTTGTTGAGTTCACGTACAACAACAACCATCATTCGAGCATCGGCATGGCGCCATTCGAGGCTCTTTACGGGCGGAGATGCCTTACGCCAATCAGTTGGCGCGAGGTAGGCGATCATGCGTTGTATACCGTGGATCTCTTAGAGGAGACTGCGAGGGTTGTTGACTTGGTGAGGAGGAAGCTCTTGACGGCACAGAGTCGCCAGAAGAGCTATGCAGATCGACATCGCCGACACTTGGAGTTTCAGGTTGGAGATTTTGTGTTTCTACGTGTATCTCCCATGAAGGGCATACAACGATTTGGAGTTCGTGGCAAGCTGGCGCCACGCTTTGTTGGGCCATTCGAGATATTTTCACGTGTTGGGAAAGTTGCATACAGATTGGCACTTCCCCCACGTTTGGCGGTTATACATGACGTATTCCATATATCGAACTTGAGGAAGTACGTGCACGATCCTCGGCATATCATCAGCTATGAGAGCCTTGACATAGAGCCAGAGCTGACGTACGAGGAGGAGTCAGTGCAGGTACTTGATTTTGCGGTCAAGAGGCTTCGGAACAAGGAGATTCCCTTGGTCAAGATCCTGTGGCGCCGACAGGGTGTTGAGGAGACGACATGGGAGACCGAAGCATCTATGCGCGAGAGATACCCGCGACTCTTCTCAGGTACTTTCGCAGTTTAGTTTATCAGTTCTCTATTTGGCAACTCATTTCACTTTCTGGGTAAAAACCTTCTTTGAGGTTTTTATGGGTTAAAAACCTTTTGAGGTTTTTATGGCAGACCGACGAACCCAACTTAGAAGTGGAGTCTCGAGGACGAGACTCTCTTTGAGGTTTTTATGGTTGTAACATCCTTAAATTCTAATGACTAAGTAAATCCAAGATGATGAACCATTAGTGAGCATATGCTAAATTTGAGATATTAATAGTGGCTTAGTAAGATTAGAGACAAAGATTTGGTAGTCATTTGTGGATTTCCATTTATGGGTGGGCCTTGGTTGCAATTAAGAGGAGTGGGTGGGGCTATGTTGCAATTTTTTTCACAAGGGAATAACTTCCCTTAGGCAACCCCTGTAACCCCACTTAGTATTCTCCATCTTCCCCACTCCAAAAAGCCCTAATCGACCACTCTTTCTTCTCCACCTCCTCTCCTTGATAACCACCCAAATCTCCACCAAATTCGAGTTTCTTGGGTTCAAATTAAAGCTGGGAGGAAGGAGCTTCTTCTCCATCAGGTACATGTTGAATCCAAGGCCAAGCTTGGATCAAAATTGGTGATAGAAGACTGGAGTTGCTACTGTTCTTGAGTTGTTCTTGAGCAGTTCTGGAGCACTGTTTAAAGGTACAAATATACCCCTCTCTTGCTGCCATTAAGTGGATTTAAACCACCTAAAAACCCAGATCTTTGGTTGAGAATTTGTTTTGGATTTTGGTGGTTTTGGGGGAGAACTGACTGTTGTTCATATGGCAGTTCTGTCGAGTTTTCAGAATCTGTGATCTTCTTTGTATTCGTGTTATGCATGATTTTTGGGATGATCTTAAGAACCATTTTCGTGGTTTTGGTTGCTGTATGAATGGGGGTTATAAAACCCACGAAATCCATGTCTTTAGTTTAGGTTTTAGTGGTGGTTTTGGGGGAGAACTGACTGCTGTTCGTATGGCAGTTCTGTCGAGTTTCCAGAATCTGTGTGTCTTCCTTTTAATCCAAGTTAGACATGTATTTTGGGATCTTTCTTGGGTTATCTTAGGTAGAATCATATGTTGATTAATACTCCATTAAGGTAGACTTAACTCCATGGGGTTAAATACGAAATTGCATGTGATTATAACATCTTAAAGAGGCTATACATGGACGGTCATACTGAAATTTTCAGATTTGTTGTTGTAAATGTTGGCCAATAACTTGCATGATTTGGGAGTCTTCTTTAAATTCCATTGAGTATATTTACTTACTGATTATGACCCCAATAAATTGGTTTATGATTCTTGGTTTTAAATTTGAAAATTTAGGTGACTAGAAATGTTTTGGATGTTGACATATGCATGTAACTGAATGTGTCCACATCTGTCCATGAACTTTAAGTTAGTGTTTTAAGATGCATTTGAGGAGTTTCTTCATGTTTCCTTGAGTGCAATTACTTGTTGGTATATACTCTTTCATATCAACCATTAATCCATGGGTTTGTTTTAGAAAAATGAGGAGTTTTTGAGGAGTTTTTGACTACCTATATGATATCTCCACTGAATGTTCAGATTGGAGATGGTTGCCTTAGGACTAAGAACATACATGATTTTGACAATATCCTTAGACATCCTTTGGTGGATTTAACTATAGATATTTAGGGAATGTAATACACATGAAATCCATGTAGTTGGATTGGTTTTGATGAAGATTTTGAGACTAATTTGGTTGCTGTCCATGAACAAAACTGTGACCAAATTCCATTGTGGAGTGCATGTTTAATCAAACTTTTAGGCATCCTTTAATAAGTTTTAAAAACCCCAAGTGCTCATTGATTTCCCTGTATTGAATTGGGGAAATAAATAATGATTTAATCCCGTTAAGGAGAAGGATTAAGAGAGGATAAATTGCCTTAAGGTTGCAGACATATACTTGCTGTACACATAGGTCTATGTGTGGAATAGATGCATGATTGGAGCATGTGATACCCTCTAAAGACTTCTTTAAATGATAGACCTTAAAGTAAAATAAACACCTAAATGGTATCTTTAAAGTCATGAATTTGTGTGTGAACTTAAAAAGGACTAGATGCCTTGGATTATTATGAAGTATACACACACAATGTCAATGTTTTGGGGTGATAAAAATTGGATAGGGTAAACCTCGATTAGTAACCATGTTAGAGCAAGCCTTAGGATAATTGTTACATATAAAGGTGGGCTTGAATCATCTATTATGAAACTTAGAGATTTGGAGATGATCTTAAGGATACATATATATATGTAGTACCATACAGGAAAACAAAACTTTATGAACTTGCCATGAAGCAAGTCTTCCTCTAAGAGTAGCCCGATCCTTGTAGGTAATTGTGAATCTTATGGGGGCATAGGAAAGGAAGACGTTTTCCGTGAAGATAGCCAAGATCATAAGATAGAGGTTTCTTCAGTAAGAATTTAGAGAGAGACTATCGAACAGGTCAGTATCCCTTACCTAGGATCAGTTAAGGTTCTTATAGAACAAGTTCGAGTCTGGAACTGACAGCTTGTAAATGGGAAATAAATCAAAGAAATCTTAGACACTTAGGGGAAACATGAAAATAACAGAAATGGTGATGTCACATATAATCAGTCATGGAGATTGATGCTCCGACTGTGCGAGGGTGCGGTGACCCTCACCTGAGCAGGAGATGAGGTCGCTCAGGCTTGGGTAGCGGACATTGAGAGCATGGGTCTAGGATCCCAGTCTTTTTACGTGTTTTCTTCGAGCCGGCTCGGTTTTTACGCTTCGTTGGGATCCACGAATTGTCTAGACCATTCCGCTGACCCGTTGGCTTTTCTTTGAGAACCTAGGTTGGGGGTTCTCTGCAGTTAGTTACGAGCTCGTCTGGTTTTTTTTACTTAGCTTTTCTCCTTCGGGAGTTGAGCAACGAGAGAGGAAGTCGGGTCCGGCAGGCTTACCTCTTCTCTTTCCTGCCTCTAGTGGCGTAGTAGTCGTACTACCACTGCCTTTCCCTTGGACCACACTTCCACTGGGATTGGCGAGAGCAGACGAATCCCTTCGGGGGTTTCCTCACCGTTGAGATTATTACCTTTCCGCCAGGCTGGTGTCTTGGTGATGGGGTAGTGATCGATTGATATGTGACAGTTCACCATTTGGCCAGTTAAGTTATAAATTCCATCTGTGGACATTAAGGATTTAATTACCTTTCCGCCAGGCTGGTGTCCTGGTGATGGGGTAATGGTTAGTAGACACTAAGGATTTCACTTACCTTTCCGCCAGGATGTGACCTCGTGATGGGGTAAGAGATGAGTGACTTCTCCGCTAGGAGACTAGTGACGACAGTTCCGTTAGTAGAGGCTAACGAGGGTTGGGTGTTGAGAGAGTTGTGAGTACGGTTCCTCTTATACACCTTCGTGAGCGAGCTATCACACGTGTCGACCAAGGATCAATGAAAGTTGAGAGAACAAGTTAGAAGGAGTGTTGGGAACTTAGTTAGGATGCAAGACACCACCGCATGCCTACGGAGGCACTCCAACCCTGAGGCGTACATCATACCTCAGAGTCATAGTGTGAGGTCAACCTGGACTTTGAAGTCCTATCCGGATGTCGAGGTCCTAACCGGACCAAGACCACAGACTTACTTCTAGGCTTGAGTTGTAGTTGGGTTAGTTCCATTGATCGAGGGAGACACGGTGTGGTAGTGAGCGAGGGTATTCTTGATAGACTTCAGAAAGCAAGTAAATAATTTAAAAGAATCAATTAATCCACTTTTACTTGCTAGCTTCTTTTGTACACTACAGTTACCTTACGATTTTCTAGCTGTTCTAGTCTGTTCTTACTACTTTTCTTAGTAGAACTATATAGAATTTGTACTTGACAACTTTGTGACAGATACTTGTTTGTCCCTTTTTTTCTACTTGTGGCAGGCAAGGGCCCAGTGACCGAGTAGCCGACGTGGTTTTGGGCTGCTGTTGTTTCTTTGGGTGTTACACTTTCAGAGCAGGTATATCCTTTTGGAGTTCATTAGACAGTTGTTAGTTGTGTTCTCTTTTGTAGCCTGATCTTTGGGATATTTACATGTATTTTGAATGATGTGGGACTTCAGCATGTTATATGAATGAAATGAAAATGAATGAATATCCTTTTGTTCAGTTCTGGTGTACTACTACTTCTGCTTTTAGTTTTCTTGTGGTTGCTTGCATAGCCAAAATTAAATCCTGTGAATGTCATGTTTTAAAAAGCGAAAAAAATTTCCTCAGGGTTTCGTAACAATGGATTAACTCTAAGTTGATTAAGTACGTGAATGACGTGTTTGACGGGTAACCTAAGGTCCTCGGGAGGACGGGGTGTGACAAGTTGGTATCAGAGCCAAATTCTCTCTGATAGTGGAAAGGGCTACCCGAGAGGTGGAGCCGCCCCTACAAAGAGGTTGGAGGAAATGGCTACCCGGAGCGTGCAGCCGCCACTATCACTGGGAATAAGTGATGGGCCATGTCGCAACGAGGACGTTGCGAATATAAGTGGGGGAGGTTGCAACACCCTAACCCCAAACATAGTACCACATGGATAACTCACAAAGTGTGGGTGTGGTATATAAGTGGTGGGGATTACTACTTGACAACCCGGCTTAAGCATTTTGGGTGGTTGTCAACGGGTCCATTTGGGCCCGTACCCAACAAGTTGTCAGGGTCAGTTTTCCTCGATAACGGACCGGGGACCTAAGCCCGGGACGTTACAAATGGTATCAGAGCCAAATTCTCTCTGATAGTGGAAAGGGCTACCCGAGAGGTGGAGCCGCCCCTACAAAGAGGTTGGAGGAAATGGCTACCCGGAGCGTGCAGCCGCCACTATCACTGGGAATGAGTGATGGGCCATGTCGCAACGAGGACGTTGCGAATATAAGTGGGGGAGGTTGTAACACCCTAACCCCAAACATAGTACCACATGGAAAACTCACAAAGTGTGGGTGTGGTATATAAGTGGTGGGGATTACTACTTGACAACTTGGGCTTAAGCATTTTGGGTGGTTGTCAACGGGTCCATTTGGGCCCGTACCCAACAAGTTGTCAGGGTCAGTTTTCCTCGATAACGGACCGGGGACCTAAGCCCGGGACGTTACACATTCCTTCTAATTTCATATATTCATGTGGTTTACATTATCCATATAGGTTTATATATCCTCATAACTTATTTATATATGTTTCCATGTCCCTATCTGAATGCATTCTGTACCATTTAGATTTTCATGTCATGGCATTAGCATTATGAATATGATAAAGATATACATGTCACCTTTTACTAGAAGTATCTCTCTTTATTCCCGCATGTACCCACGGTAGCCAACATCCATTGAAATTAACCAGATACCCGTTACAATTGGGTACTCGTTAGAATGAGGTGAGTCGATCCGTGGCTCGATAACCGCCCCATGAACACTCCTAGTTAGCATGTCATGTCTGAACAATAGATTTGATTCAGAGCAATGAATGGAATATGTGTTTCTATATTATTCGAGCGTGTGTGTAAAAATAAGTACCATTCATTGCAAAAATTGTCACTGGTCTTTAGAATTCACAAAGAATGGTGTTTTCCTTGCTAATGATTCTAAATTAGGAGAAAGATCTACACAATGGATAACGTTGTTATATGATTAAATACTAGCAATATAACAATGAATATGATGTTTTTGCACATTCCAAAAAATAATAAATTTGTAATGAATAATTATATTCCTTGTTATAAATCTAACATCCTGTCATAGAATAACACATCATCAAATCATTTGTCATTAGTTCAATTGTGTCATGTCCATTTATTTTTATTATTAAAATATAAAGCTTTCATAGTCTTTTTTGGAAAATGAACTTTATTTCAAAGTGTTGAATCCATGTGTAATCATCACCTTAAAACACAATGTCATTTAGAAGACTCTTGAACAAGGCCGCTAATTAGACTGAACATATTCGTATTCAATCATAGTTCATTCGATAATAATTCGACAAGTATTTGTTTGTTTTTAAATGAATTAAATATGAACTTCACTGTTTAGTTCTATGACTTAATGAACTGAACATGAACATAAGATATGTTCCTGCGATGAAAATTCGAGATCGATATATGTATATGTGTGTAACTCCGTATTTCTACACATGATAAATTTTGGTGTTAAAGAATTTATGGTATTTATTGAGCTTTGTACCAGTTTAATTTGATACTCCTTATCGAATCTTATTTCGAACTTGTTCATATAAATAAGCTTAGTTAAGTTAAATCGCTAATGAACTATTATCAAACCGAACTCAAACGTTCGTTTTTTTAACGTACTCGAACTCAAACATATCACATGGAACATTTATCAAATCAGACGTAAACTCGAACTTTCGAATTTCCTTATCGAATCGAGAACATAGGTTCTTTTATTACAATTAAGTGTAATAGGTAGCCCTGCTCTTGAATCAAATATGTGCACCTTGTTAATATTTCGTCCATTCGGATAAAATTTAATTGGATAAGGACACATGTGTATATGAGAAAAAAAACATGTGATGTAATGGTGGATAAGGTGTTTACAGGGCTTGATCAATCATTATCGGGCCATGAGTTGACCTGACCAATGCCAAAAGGTATTTGAATATATATATATATATAGTAGAATGATAATGGAGTGGAACTAAGCACGAGAATGACTCAAGATAGATGTGAATGGAGGTAAAGAATCCACGTGACAGACAATACTTAATATGGGAAATGGCTTTGTTGTTGTTGTAGGATTATAAGGAAAAGTTTAACTTTGAAAATTATACTTTATTCAATCGTATCCAGAGAGTTAATGTGTTATCCAAATTAAAATTATGTTTGCACTTAATAGGAGGTCCCTTATTACGGTTACGGTTTTGTACCATGGCCATCTTAATATCATATGTTTGTCGATCTAAAAAGTTAGATCATAGAAGTTGATGCAAGGACACAATCAATATCATTAAGTCGTATTCAAGAATGATCTTCGATTTGAGAAAGATGTAGCAATTTATTTCTAAAAATAGATTTCCAGCATACTTCTCGACCCAAGTCATCTGTGTACGAATAGAGATTCATAGTTATCGGGTTAGTCATGTCAAAATATTGATTAAAAGTCAAAATATTGACCAAAGTAAACATGTTGACCAAAAAGTCAAAAGGGTAGACTAAGAGATCAAATATTTACTAAAAGTCAAAATTTTGACTAAAAGTCAAAATGTCGATTTTAAGTCAAAGTGTCGACCTGATGAGATCAAGATACTATAAACTTGAATCGATCGCAAACAAACATGTATCATTTGATACGAGACATATACATACACCTATATGTCAGAGTATGTACATTTGATAGACCAATAGGTTGACAACCTAAATAAAGTATGTATACATGTATGTTGGTGTACGTGTAAGGCGATCTGAGAGTATGATTTCTTGAAGGACATACTTTATGGACCGGGAGACATGGCCCAATCGTTGGATATTGGGGTTATATTCCATGCACGGGTGTCCTACTTACAAAACAATATAAGAATTCAGATACTTTTATTGGAAGTAAATGATTGATATTGTCGCCCAATAATCTATTGATATAACCTAGAAGAAGATAATCAAATAAGGATTTGAACTTTTGATTTAATCAAAGACTCTAATATGTAGGAGGCTTGAGTATTGAGAATATTCTAGGTTGATATGATTATAAAGATTATACTCCATGACACTTTCATTCCCTATGAGTAATGAAATCAAGCATGTTATAGTAACTCCATTTTATGAATATATGATTGAGAATTAATTAAAGCAAATCTCATATCATATAATCCATTTCTATTGTCCATTTATAAATTCAACAGTTGGATATGGAAGTGGAAATGGAAATAGACATTGAGCCTATTTCTGGTGCCCAATTATAGTGTTCGTTTTTTGTCTAGATGTTTGAACTGGAAATAGAAACCAACCCTATTTCTAGTGCCAAATTCTAGATTTAAATGTTGGAAATGGAAATGGAACCAACTGAAAAATGGATCCAGATGGCTATGCCCATAAATGGTTCAAACCTTGATCTTAGATACGAAGTCGTTGTACATGGATAATCATTAGTCCCAATTCGATTAGGACGCATCCTTTAAGCTATCAATAACAAGATAATAATTGTTAATAGCATGCATATATATATATATATATATATATATTACAAGAATATGTGAATACGGTTCACGTTATTGGCAATTCATTGATATGGATAGAGATCCATAATAATTAATATCGATATAAATATGATTCATATTTAATTAAGATGTATGTGAATGTCACTGACAAATTAAATAAATGTAAATTAGAATTACATTTTTATTTTCGATTAATGAATTGGATTCATTGTTTGGGGGGACAATTTGCTAATTGTCCTAAAGAGATTGTTGAGAATTATCATGAGACAGTTAGTGGATTATCTCATATGGTAATTAAATAATTATCATGATATAATTAGTGGATTATCTCAAGTGATAATCTAAGAATTATCACAAGTTGATCAGTGAATTATCTCAAGCAGTGATTAAGAATCATCATGAGATAATTAGTGGACTATCTCAAGTGATAATTTTAAATTTATCAAAGTGGTAATTGATAATTATCAAGAGGGGGATTCCCATTAGTATTGTAAATCTAGTCCAATGCTATAAAAGGGATGCTTAGCCTCCTCTCAAAGTCATTAAATGTTATCATTTGCTCTCTAGTACAAAGGGAAAAAAGTAGAAAATAGAAGAAAAATGTTCTTTCTAAATTCCTTTGGTCGTCCCTGCATATTCCTCCAAAATCCTAGTCACCCACAATCGTAGCATCTTTTTCCTTTTCATCAGCTTGGTTGTATAGACAACTTGGTGGAGAAAGATCTCTCAGGGTGCGTTTGTTTGTTGAGTTAGCACGTGTTAAACTAGGGGAGGGTAAATTGTTCTTGTATTTTCGTGTTTAGATAGAGGGTTAGGGGTCGAGCAGGTTTGCTGTGATGTGATTGTATTGAATTTTGAAAAAAGTGAGTAGTTATTATGATGTAATTGTATTAAAGTTTAAGAATATGAAGTAGTTTATAATTTTTAGATGATGTAATGGCACAATATATTATTTTTTGATGGAATAGATGAAAGAGAAATGATTTCTTTAATGTATAAAAAAGAGATGCGGAGTGGGCCCCACAAGTGAGAGAAATAGTGGGTCAACCAAACATGACCTCAAGTTTGCGGGAAGTAACGCGACTCAGCATCGTGGTCATAAGTACAAGTGTCCTTCAAACTAGACTTGATTAAGGAGGTCTCTTCATTTAGAGACTCACGCTTCAAGAGGTATTCCTTTTATTATGTGATTATGCGAAATGGGTCCAGAAAATTATGCATAGTAATGTTATGGTTCCCAGGTATATGGATGTTGTATTCCGAAGAATTGGATTTGCCATCCAAAAGGGATTGGCGGCGCAGTTTGTTGACCGTCTCCCAACAGTTTCTTTGTAATATCATAATAAAAGGGTTCCTATACATTTACCATGTGATTTTGCATTTGCAGTCCAAAAAATTGTAATATGATTGCATCAACGGTTATGCGATAAACATATTTATCTTCGAAGTTGATTTACTATTTTCGTGTTTATGTGACGTGCGAGGACAAACCTCCCTTCAATGCTTGCGAGGCCTGACTCAATCATTATCGGGTCGTGAGTCGATCTGACCAATTCCAACATGTATTTGAATATACAATTAGTAAAATGGTTGGGAAAAGTTCAAATTCGACCATCATACTTTATTCATAAATATCATTTCTCATATTTGAAATTGGGGTTGGGGAGTATGCACCCAGGTGCATGTAACTTCACATGCACCCGGGCATATAACTTCCATATTTTTTTACTTTTTTTAAAAAATACCGTCATGTATATTCATCACTATATCCCAATATGTCATTCCAATTTCGTCAGAAATAGAGACTCATATGCCCTCCATCCAGAACATGTCGATTACATCAATTCTAAGACTGTTAAAATTACATGTTCTAGATGGAGGGCATATGAGCCTTTATTTATGACGAAATTGGAATGGCATATAGGAGGGATATAATGATGAATATACATGACGGTATTTTTCAAAAATTTAAAAAAACGTAGAAGTTATATGTCCGGGTGCATGTAAGGTTACATGCACCTGGGTGCATACTTCATATCCTCTTTGAAATTTATAACGCGACATTCCTGTTGTCATGCAATCTCGATGACTTTGTTCATTTGGACATTATATTCGTTAATCATTTCGATATTGTCACACGAGTTCGTTAACATCATGATTCTTTATGTGATTCAACAACATTCAAATGAAATATGGTTTACAGGTTACAAAGCCAAGATACTAATATCCAATAACATATGGTCTCGATTGGATGTATGCAACGTGGAGTGGGCACGTCGAATGAAGATGGGGTTGCTCCTGAGGCAGGCAACGGGCTTCTTCTGTTCTATTTTCCTCTATTTTTTATTTTTTTGAAAAATATTGTAATGTATTTTCATCACTATATCATTTTAATATGTCATTCCAAATTCATCAGAAACGAAAACTTATATGCTTTCCATCTAGAACACGTCGATTACAACAATTCTAAGACCATTAAAATTACATGTTCTACATAAGACATGTGAATCTCTGATGAAATTGGAATGTCATATTAAAGAGATATAATAATGAAAATATATGGTGATATTTTTCAAATAAAAAGATGAGAAAAACTGAGGCGGGGGCATCTCCAATTTTCCCTATTTGCATCATATATGTTACCATATTTTTCTACGGAGATATTGATATTTGTATTCAAATTACTTTTGAATGAAATATATACATACATCTCTTTAATATCCACAAATAGTTATATCCATAGCTGTGTGTGTGTGCATGTGTGTAAAATGGGATTCCCCCTTCGAGGAGTTAATTTGGTTTTCCCTATCCTATTTTCTCCATATTTTTTTATTTTTTCAAAAATAATTCCGTAGAAAATCATCACTATATTCCTATATTTTGTCATTAAGTTTCGTGAGAAACGGAGCTCCTATGGCATCGATCTAGACCATCATTTTTTTTGCGATGGCAGAATTGTTAAAATCAACCATGTCTGGATGGAAGGTGTATGAGTCTTTGTTTCGCACGAAATTTGAATACATAATATAGAGATATAATAATGAAAATCTGTAGAAGTATTTTTCAAAAAGATAGAAAATGGAGTAAGGGAAGACGAGTTAGCTCCCTCCATGGTACAACCTCATTTTACTCATATATTAAATAAATTTTGTTACGGACTTACTTTTAACTATGTGCAAGAAAATCTTATGCCTTCTTCCCCCATTTAATATAATTTGTTATGAAAAAATGAATTCGATATATCTATATAATGTGTTAAGCTTCAAATTCACATATCTTTAAGATAACACTAAAAAATAATGAGAATTTCCCTGTCATTGAAAATTATTATTACGTGCATTATTCCCATTACAATGTTAGTGACTTTTAAAGTGATGTCACTAACTCTTTCTCCTAACGGGTCCACAAATCCATTGGTTAATTTCTTCGTTCCATCCTATCATTCTTGTTTGGTTACGGGGATAGGGTAGGTTAGGGCATCCACTTGTGAATAATAGGTTTTTGGATGATTATGAGGGTTGGGAGAGGGTTGGAATAAGGAATGTGATGTGATATCACATTGACATGTGATGGATTTCCAACACATGTGATTGGAGGGGGATACACCGAGGTATCCCGAGATACCCCAGTAACCAAACAAGCCCTTAAAGTTTGTTGACTGCTAATGGGTTTGCAAACTGGTTTGCACTGCAAGTTGTAAATGTGCACTAATAGGTGTCTTGCGCCATTAAAAAAACTTCCTTTAGGGGTTCAGTTCGGGAATAAGTATGAATAAGGATAGGAGAAGAAGGAGAATAAGGGCATGTTCTCTGTTTGACTGTAAAGATAGGAATAAAGACTAGTAAGGTGGAATAAAGCTAGGAATAATGGTGGAATAAGGCGGAATATGATATGTAGATGGGGATATATGTACTCTTGGAAATCACATCGAGCGAAGAATTGACCTCGTATTCCAGTGCTTATTCTCCAAACGAGCAATGCCTTAAAGTAATAAATAATAATCTGTGTGTATTTGTAACGTCCCGGGCTTAAGTCCCCGGTCCGTTATGAGGAAAACTGGCCTTGACAACTTGTTGGGTACGGGCCCAGATGGACCCGTTGGCAACCGCCCAAAATGCTTAAGCCCAAGTTGTCAAGTAGTAATCCCCATCACTTACATACCACACCATGGTACTATGTTTGGGTTTGGGGTGTTACAACTTCCCCCACTTATATTCGCAACGTCCTCGTTGCGACATGGCCCATTCACTTATTCCCAGTGACAGTGACGTCTGCACACTCCCGGCTTAGTTCCCTTCGGGTAGCCCTTTCCACTATCAGAGGGAACTCGCTCTGATACCATTTGTAACGTTCCGGGCTTAGATCCCCAGTCCGTTATCGAGGAAAATTAGCCTTGACAACTTCTTGGGTACGAGACCAGATGGACCCGTTGGCAACCACCCAAAATGCTTAAGCCCAAGTTGGCAAGTAGTAATTCTCATCACTTATACACCACACCCACACTTCGTGAGTTTTAGGTATGGTACTATGTTTGGGTTTGAGGTGTTACAGTATTGTTATTGTTACTTTATTTAACTATCTAAAACTCGTCTCCACCAAGAGTTGCAGATCAAACAACAACATCGGGCAGAGCACATATAAAGTAGATCTTCACTCAAAAAGACTTTAAATTCAACTAGAGCATCATCGGATCAAGCAAAGTTCCAAGTATACGAGTCAAGCAAAAGTAGATCATTCATTGATTGAAACAAATCATAATCGACAAGAGGTTACAACTAACTTAACTTACATACAAATATGTTATTTATTTATGTTAGATACAACATAATGAGAAAATATATTTATGATACCATTAACTTCCATACACGTAGTTTCATATACACACGCATAGATGTATGTATGTATCTATGTATGTGTTATAAGTTGTAACACATAATATACACACATAGAGGGAGTTATGCAATTGCATCAAGACCTACTCTTGCGTCATCACTTCCTCTATCCTCGTCATCTCCGTTTTGAGGTGTATAATGTAGGTGATCCAATGGAAGCTTTGACGATTGGATCAATAACTCATGCATCTTTGCACAACTCCTACAAAATAATGAGTTATAACTCCTATTGTATCTACCTCCCATATCTTTGCCTTTTCTTCACCTCCACGTGCCACCCCCCCCCCCCAATTCTTGCCTCCTCATAGTGCATAGATCTCATATCTATGCATTTTATTCTCAACCAGTGATAATGGTTGTGGAGAAAAGAGATGAGAATGAAAGGACTTGTTTATTCCATAGTTATAGGGTTTTTTATATAGCGTGAAACCCTAGTAAGCAAACAAAAGAGAAATTACATAGATGCTCATAAAGAGGTGTTCCAATAACTCCAACACCCCCCTCAAGTTGGATCATATATGTCAATCATGCTTAACTTGGAAATAAGTCACGAGACCCGTCTTCAGTGCCTTGGTGAGGATATCTGCAAGCTAAAGCTTAGTAGATATATGTGGGGTACATATTGTTCTATCTCGTACAACATCGTATGAAATGTCAATCAACCTCGATATATTTGCTGCACTAATGAAAGACTGGATTAGTGGTAATATATGTGGCAGGTTTGTAGTCGCAATACAATAAAACATGTGTAACTACAAACAGACCAATTTTTATCAAGAAGGAACAAACGCGTGTAATCTCACATGTGGCTTGGGCCATTGTCCTATATTTTGCCTCTGCACTTGACCTAGACACGACGGTCTTCTTCTTACTTCACCATGTCACAAGATTTCCTCCAACGAACATTGTATATCTTACAGTGGATCTTCTGACTTCAGGAGAACTAGCATAGTCTGCATCAGCATATGCATCCACTGTGATTGTTGGCCTTGTAGAATAGGCCACATCCTTTAGATAGCAAAGTATCAGGAGAAACTCCTCCCAATGCCTATAGTGTGGTTTCTCCATGTGCTGGCTTTCTCGACAGACATCATAAGATATATCATGTCTAGTGACAGTAAGTAGTTTACCCACTATGCTATGTATAGAGTGGGATCCTCAAACTTTGGATCATGAGATATAATATGCCTTCGTGCCTCTACTAATATCCTGAATGGTTTGCATCCAACCAATCCTGCCTCTCTGAGGATGCCTGAGCAATACTTTCTCGATGATAAATGCAATTACTCTTTAATGTGTAATACCTCTATACCTAGAAAGTATCAGATCTGACCAGGGTCCCCTGATGACAAATACTTTCTGAAGGAAGACCTTGGTCTCAACAATGTCTACATTGTCATCATCAGACACTGTCATATCATCAACATATACAATCAATATCACAACCCTAATAGATCGTCGTTTGACAAATACAGAATAGTCAGATTTCATCCTCTAAAAATCAAGAGAACCAATCTCCATGGTAAGCCTATCAAACCAAGTTTAGGGACTTTGTTTTAAGCTAGAGATGGACTTACAAAACTAACATAAATACTTCCCCTCGACGAAGTACCAAGGGGGTTGGCATCATCTAAACCTCTTCCCATAAATCACCACTCAAGAATGTATCCTTTACATCAAGTTGAGATATTTGCCATTCATTGTTGACTGCAATGGAAAGAATGGTGTGAACTAAGCCTAATCTAGCCACAAGGGAGAAGTTCTCAAAGCAATATACACCATAATCTACACCATAGTCTGGGTAAAACCTTTCGCAACTAGCCAGGCCTTTAGTATACCAATTGTGCCTTATGGAGATTGTTTGGTGGTGAAAAACCATCTTCATGCAATTGGCTTCAGCCTAGACGGGCATGGAACAAGTTCCCAAGTCCTCCTGGGTATTAGAGTATACATGTCCTCATCCATGATACTCTTCCAACCATGATTCTGCAATGCATCATGATGATCACGAGGAAAGAAGACCGCCATCGATGCATCTATAAACTATCTGTCACCGCTAGAGAGATTGTCCATTTATATAAACAAAGTAGGATGTACCTGAAGGACATGGAATTATCCTCAAGCTCATCGTATTGGATACGACGCAGAACGACTAGTCGTACTAGTTGTTCTGTGCAGCAGAATTTAAAATTTTTTCATGCGATGAAACCACATGATCCAAGAACGATTCTCGAATCGTTTCATCTATAACCACAACAAGTATAAAAGAATACCTCTTGAAGCGTGGTTGATCAAGTCTCTAAAGAAAGAGACCTGTCTCAAGTCCAATCGTCGGTGAGATTGCTTGCGAGCGCGGGGATGAACCGCGTAGTCCTCACAATCCAAGAAGATGATCCAAGCATGGTTGCTCCTGATCTCGTCGTACGAGATCGAACGTCTCCTTCGTGAGCGTAGCACTCCAAGAAGACGGAGAACCGAAGAACGTCGAAGCGGTGGCGCGGTGGCGAGAGCGTCGACAAGAACCTCCCCTAGGGTTTGGTGGTCGGCCACCAAGTAGAGGGAGAGAGGGTTGACGTGTATGGAGAAAGAGAGAGAGAGAGAGAGAGAGAGAGAGAGCTTCAATATTGCATAGCCCTAGAGATCATGGTATGCCTCTCTACTTATAGGGTTTGGGATCCATGGATCTCAATCCATGGGACATATAAAATCAATGGATGAGATTGATTTATATTCCATCCAATGGCGAAAATTGTTGTTGGTAAAAACCAACAAATTTAGATTAAAATATATTTGACAAAATCAAATACAAATCAATCCTAAATTACACCAACAAATAAGGAGAGAATATACATGGAGATTACATCTCCCATATATCCAATTGGACGGCCACCCATTCCAATTAGGAATTGGGTGCCGCCCACTTGATTTCTCATGGAGGCAATCTCATGAGATTTCATGAGATTGCATATCTCCATGGAAATCTCTCATTATTTATTTCCAACAATTTTATTGTGATATATTCTTCAAAAATAATTCACAATTAATTTTGAGAATATTGCAACCTTGCCATTGAAAAATTGTGAATCACATTCACAACCCAAAACAACATACAATTTACATTATCAATTAATTACACAATGTGTATACAATACACATAATAATTAATCAATAAATATAAATTATAATTGGCTCTCTCTAATACATTATAAATCACATTTATAATATATTATGAATAATTGAATTTTTCTATCTATATTATTCTTATCCATAATAATTAAATCACATTTAATTATATTGGATAATTTCTACACATATCAAGATGATTAAATCACATTTAATCATTATTTCTTCATTGCTTAGATCTATGAAATTATTCTTGAACCTTCAAGAACAATGCGATTTCTCCGCAGATACTTGGAGATAAGGACATGGCGATTGTATTGTTCCACGTATAGTGACTTGTATGTTGAGATCACATCTCAAATCCAGATCCCATGGACCTCCCATTGATGCTTGATCAAATCAAGACCGTAGACCTAATCTTCTCATTGCATATGAATCTCATTCAGATCAATGTCCAGTTCATGGACTAAGATTAGGTCACTTCTCTAACGAGAGGAGTCACTAAAATCCAAACCTGTTTCATCACTCCCTCGGAATGGAAGCGTCATGGTTATACAATCGTTTATTATCACATCACCCTCAGGTATTCCCAATACATGTACATCATGCATACTGGAAGACCTATGATCATTCTGAAGATAAAGATCACTTTTACACTGTCATCTTCAGGGTTTGATCATTAAGTTTCTCAATCTTGGTTATTGGGAATTGGTATAGATCACCTGCTTTCCCAAAGCATGTATCATACCTTCAAATTCATGTCATGTTTCCAAAGCATGACGACCATGCATGGAATTTGATCAGTCCCAATACCTCATGAGTGAGCTCATGTCTCCCGGTTCATAAGTGAACCTGTATGATCTCTTTGAGAGATCGTATTACTCATATGTCCTTACATGCACACCAGCTCGCCGGTGTATAGACCTTGGTTAGGTCATCAACCTATTGGTCTGCCAAATGTACACACTCAAACATATAGTAATACATCTGTCTCCGGTCAGAGGATGCATGCCTATGCTGTGACAGCATTCAATATAGGTCTTTGATTATCTCAATCTCGTTCAGTCAACTCATTGACTCAACTAATCCGACACCTCCGAATCACTATTCCCGTGCAGAGGACCTACATCAAGAGGTCGATCAGATATCAGTCATATGAGAAAGGATTGCCATCTCCTACTCAGACTGGAGATCATCACTTAACAATCATTTAACGATGCTTGATGAGTCCTCTATCTAACTCCTTAGATATCCATCCAAGCATCAGCCTCTATGATTCAACCAATGAATCAACGGCTGTATGATTATCAAGTTGGCCATGGTACATAACCCTTATTGTACGGAGGGACCCTATAGTGCATTCATTCATTCAATCTCAGAAAGAGAGTGAAAAATAATCAATAACTTTCATTGATAATTTATTTATTACAATAACATTTATTGTAGGAATGGTTCGCCCGGGGCTCGCATTGCCAACAGTACCATGCATTGCCTCTTAGTTCATCATAAAGCTATGGGAAGATACAATGGATCATTCAAACGAGCAATGTTATGGGAGCATTTGAAGAAGACGTCTCCTCCTGCAAACATGGGACAAGTAGAGGAACAGATTCTGATGAGTTGGTACGCTTCTTGAATAAAACAATGGGTGGCGGTAATGGTAACTCCAAAGGTATGTCACCGGTAGATTGTGTAAAATAACTAGCTTGTTAAAAAAAAAGTGACGTGTGTGGAAACATGATAACGATGACCCATTAGATGATATCATTGGCACCCCTTCCGTGTTCAGGTGTACCGTAGGAACAAACATTCACGTGCATACAATGTATCTACATTATGAAAATCATGGGAAAATGTATTACAACCAAAAAATGCGCAATGGTAAAGGAAAAGGTGTTTCATCAGGATAAAGAACATAGAATGGAGTAGCTTTTTGGAGAACAGATGAAGGAACCCTATTTATAAGGCAGATCGTAGTGAGGATGGCATCTCCCTAGTATGTTTTGGGAACCTGCATATGAATAAGTAGTGATCGGGGCAATGTTCAAAAGATGATGAATTTTTCTCTCAGTTACCCCATTTTGTTGAGAGGAGCGGGGACATGAAGTTTGGTGCACAATACCATGGGAGTCAAAGAATGATACCATATCATGGTGAGAAAGCTCAAGAACATCATCAGTCCAGACAATCTGAATGCAATTAAAGAAAGTAGTTTTAATAAATTGAAAGAAGGATTTGACAATCTTATTAATCTCTGATCATTCTCTTATTAAATAGACCAGAACATCTGTTATGATCATCAACAAGAATTAAAAGAGGATATCCCAACCCAACACAATCTAGTTACCAAATGACCCTTTAGTGTTGATCACATGTCACATGCTGAGATCAAATGGCACGGGGTGATTCATTGCACCGACAACAGTGGAAGGGGGATGATTGGTGGTGTTGATCGTTGGAGCGAAAAAAGTGGCGACTAGCAAGGATTATTGTGGTTGGGGGACAACTACTTGCAGTGTCAGTAGTTCAGGGGGTGATTAGCAATGGCTGGGTTGATTAGAGAGGATGGCAACAATTTAAGGCAACTAGTAGTGATTAGGGTACAATTGAGAAGGATTTCAATAATTAGAGGGTGAGTAAAGATGGTGCCATTGACTAGGGGCGATTAGAGAGGTTGGTGTTGACTGGGTAATGACTGGCATTGACACTGATTTTTTAGGGGCAACTAGAGAGATTGTAGATGGTTGAAGAGTGGATTTAGATGGTGGTAGTGATTGAATGTTGAGCAAAGAGGATCTTGGTGGTAAGGTAGTAATTAGAAAGGAGGGAGGTTGCTAGCAAGCAAGTGGCAGTCATGGTTAAAGGTAGATCTGGCTAAAATGAAGGACGGGTCGGCCCATGGGCCGGGCCGAACGGACCGAGGTTAAAAAACATATGTCCAAAGCCCGTCCTAGGCCAGCCCATGGTCCATTTTGTTTTTTATTGAACTTTTTAATTGTATTTGATATGTATAAATGATTTTATTAATACCATTTATACTTTATATAACTAATATATGTAGTTTACATGTTACTTGACATGTAAACTATTGAATTTTATTTAAAACTAGTATCACAAATGAATAACATAAAGCTTGTCATATTAATACATATATTATTTGACATATATTTATATATTTTTTATATTTTTTGTGGGTCGAGGCAGTCCGTGCCTAAATCTCCAAGTCCAAACCCATCCCATGAGCGGGCTGGACGTGCTGGACAGGTGGGCCCCCAACCCGTTGGCCAAGTATAGTTAAAGCCCACACATGACTAATGGGGATGGTAGAGGATAGCATGCGAACGTGGGTCGCAATCCGAGGAAAGTTGGTTGGTGATGGAATAAAGTGAATTATACATTATTTTTAGTTAATCCTAAATCATATGTTAGATTATAAACAACTTTCAATTAATGTGTCATGTATGATTTCACGCGGACCTATTCGAGTAAAGGTTATCAGAGTTGGGCATTTGAATTTAATAACATGTTAAATTGTATAGAGTAGAAGTGATGTGCCTATTTTAGGAAGTCGGTGAGGGAAAGGTGTATTACATGGGTACAAAAAATAAAAGATGGGGATTTATTGATGATGAGGGAAAGGTACCATGAGGTAAATTGCCACAAGACATTTAGTCACAAGTCTGCAAATCCATTAAGCACAAGAAAAATAGGCACAAAGACTATTAGCACCACTCAATTAGGCACAAAGTAATCAGGCACAAAACACACAAATACAACAAACAAGTATGCATCGAAAAAGCTATCTATCTACACTTAATCACTTTCTTTAACAATTTTAAATATTAAATACACTTTGGTTATGAAGTATATAGAATGAGGGCTAAAGTAATCACATTCTCACTTCATTTTAATACACATGAATGTGTGGTTACTACGGATTTTACCACCAATATAAAACAAAGCACTTCATGAAAGCAACGTTAAAGTAGAAACTATAATCAGAAATTAGGCAACATTTTCATGGTATTATATTCCATGTCATCCCAAGACAACTTCTCTCATTATTTTTCTAAAAGTTCGTGGACGAGCCACTACGCATTTTACCAAAAGGTTTTCGGTTTCATGACTTTCTTGGATTATTATGGCTATATTAATCTACGTCATAATATCAGTTATCCCAACCTTTACGTAATGTCACCTTTATCATTGTTATCGATCTTTTCCCTTAACATACAGTGGAAGATTAACATCCAAATTATCTATGTAATTCAGGGATTAGGTTGCTTTGTGCATTGATTACTAATGCATTCCAAATTTCACGAGGTTCCTATGTTCACAAGTTATTCAACACATATGAACTCCTTCCTTAATTTCTCATGTAATATTTGAGTAATGCTATTTTGATGCTACCATAATTAACTAAGCAAAGTACTTTTAACACATGCTACAAAATCTGAGATTCCAAAGAGAACGCGAAACAATTCCTAAACCTGTGTCAACACGAGGTGGCATGATATTGCAAAAACCCTTGCATTAGTGTTCACTTTCATACTTGAAGAGACATGGGTATGATATTTGAACTCAAACTATTTTCCTTTGACTCGCGCAAGAGTTGAAAAACTTAACGCATGGTCCTATATTTCGAATACCTTTGAAAATCTAACATAAATGAAAGGCATCAGAATATCCTTGCTTTGACACCATATGTGACGCTCCACCATTCATGGACACCGATGTCTAATAGCATTGAGAATCTTCGATACTTAGCAAACATAATTCATGCACAATAGATGCCCAATATAAATAGCACGAGAACAACAATGAATTTAAGAATTAAAAGACAATAATCATTCTCAATTACCATAACCATAAGGAAACTTAATGCATATATGCAAAACATAAACATGTTCTCAAAAGTATATATCCTTACATTGTTTCTCGAAAAAGAAAAAAACGGTAAATGTTGTAAGCAAAGAGGCTACACAAAAGTAACACATCTTATCTAGTGCATGTTGAATTGAGCTTCTTATTTAATGCAAATATGAATGCTAAGATGCAGATATTATTTATGCATGCATGAATGCTAATTATGCAATATAGGTGGAAATATACCTCTAACTACTCGGAAACAAAGCTCTATGTTCACTTTTTTGAGTGACGAATCACATATTCGTCAAACATGCATTGACCACTATTGCTTCTGTTTATGCACTCATGTTGGGTCCACATAAAAGGCCACACTACGAGTAATTGTCCAGAAATAGTTCTAACACTAACCACTGGTGTGAAGGTAATAAAGAGTGTACAAACTTTCTAGCAATGCACATACACTCATTGCGAAACGATATCTACATGGTACAACTCAAATAGTAATCTGTGAGGAGGAAGTACCCTTGTGAATAGTAACCAGGGTTGGGCCAACCCTGCCCAACCCTGCAACCAAACATGCCCTAATTGAGGCACACGCCTAACAAGTTTATTAATTATTTAATTTTTGTTCACGTGGGGGTAAACATTCGCAAAGTTTCACAAGTCCACGTGTTGGGACTAACCAGTAGTGTGAAGGTAACAAAGAGTGTTTAGGCTTGTTGGTTTTTCTTCTGTTGTTAGTTTCATTTACTTTGGGGTATGTACACATGTCGTTGTTGCTGGCTTTACTCGTATCTTCTTATGAGATGCATGTTGTTTGTGTATGGACATTTCAGTTGTACATGTACGATTATTTTGAGGACATGGTTACTTGCTGAATGTATATGTTAATGGAAAATGTTTATTGCACTTTCTACTATCTTTTATGCTATGCTTTTAGCTTTCTATATGTACTTCGAATGTAGGATTGGATCACATAGATACATAGATTGGATTGTCAAGTACCAAATTTTAGGGGGACGAATGCCAGAGAAACCATTCATATACGTTTGATGAAAATCCATAAGAATTGAATAACTAACAAGAAATGATTAGATAAGAAGAGCAAATCTTTATGAGATATGAAAGTTAAAAGATATTAACATCACACACAATTTACCTACGGAGTGGATTTGCAACAAAGAATAACCCAAAAGACAAGTGATTGGAGAGATCTCATATAAAGTTAAAAAAAGATATCAATTAAACATTAATTTTGTACTTGATACCCTGATAATATACATGATCTATTAGAAGATAGATCTTTGATAATTGCAATGCAAGAAGAAAACCATTTCACAGGAAATGAAGTGTGAAAATTAGTACCTAAATTAGAAAATACCTCAATAATTGGAACTAAATGGGTTTACAAAAACAAATCAAATAATGATGATAAAGTGATTAGGAATAAGATTAAACTAGTTGCGCAGGTCATCGACAACAAAAAAGGAATAAAGTATGATGATAGCCAAACTATAATCAATTAGTTGTTAGCCTATGCCTCACACTTGATATAAACTTTACTAAATGTATATAAAAAGTGGTTTTCTTAATGGCAATCAGAAATATTTTTTTATTAAACAACCATTTGATTTTTGATAACTAGATATCTGATTTTTTTTATAAATCGGATAATGTCGTATATTATGCAGATAAAATAAGCAAATAGACATGATAGATTGAAAATTTTCCATTGTATTTTTAAATTAAAAAATACATTTTAGCTAACTTATTAAAAATTTAAATGAACTTTTGACTATTAGGTATATTTATATGATGTAATGTTTGGTGCTAAGGAAAATGTATATATAGATTTTGCCAAGTTGATGCATGATAAATATGAGATGAATCTTGTGGGAGAACTTAACTTCTTTCTAGGTTTATGGATTCAATGGTTGTGTCATGTCATATTCATAAGTTGAACAAAGTACACACAAGATCTTCCAAAAAAGAGTCCGGATGGAAATGCTACATGAAAGACAACATCAATGTGACCTGAAGCACGAGTGATGCAGATGTGAAGGATAGGAATGCTAATGCAACTCAATAATAAGATATGATTGGTTTTTGTAATATACCTTACCATTAGTAGACCTGGCATACTTTTTAGTACTTATCTCTATGCTAGATTTCAATAATCCATAAAGAAAGTTATTTAAATGTTGCAAAAAGATCTTCAAATATTTAAAGACACATACAACTGTGGTTTTGTATTCTTAAAATTTTAACGTTTGAACTTAAAATTTATAGTGATGCTGATTATGATAGAAAAAGTAATGATGTCATATGTCATTTTCTTGAAAATGCACTATTTACTTTGTTTTCTAAGAAACAGAATTACGTAACCTTATCCATAATGGAAGATGAGTATATCTAAATCTCTTGCTTCTTCACAAGCTTTTTGGATGAAAAACCCTCAACGATTTTGTATTAAAGTTTTATACATGACAATACTAGTGTAATCAACTTCTCTAAAAATTGTATTGCCCTCAAGAACAAAGCACAATGACACTTTTTAATAAACTGCATATCAAAAGGAGAAATAATTATTGATTACATTAACACTATTGACCAAACTGCTGATATATTTACCGAACCCTTAAATCATGAAAGATTATCATATCTACGAAGACACTTAGTATTATGCCAACATAATGAGATTTCCTAAACGATTCTTTTGTTTCCTAGAATATGACATATGGAAGAAAAAAAATAAAATTTCTCTTAAGTTACACTTAAAAAGAGAGAACAAAGTCTAATTAAGGGAATATAAACTTTTATATATGGGTATTTATCATTTTGAAAATAATAAAAAAGGATGAGATATCCTATAGCGATAAGTAAGGGGAGAGAAATTTGGAAGGGGTGAAATTTGAAACTAATCTTGGATCAAAGGAGAGTAAAAGTATATTGGATTAAAAGTTAAAAAAACAAATGTAAATTTAGTTATCGACAAAAAAGAGAAGATGGTCAGTGACTCAGATTTTACTAATGACTATTTTATTTTGTAGCATCATCGTAATTTCATGTAAAAGAGATGTTTAAAGAAAAAAGAGTGCAAAAAAGGAAGTCAAGATGTAGTAAATCATATAAAAAGTATTGTCCCTAAAGTTGTAGCTCAACGCTTCTTGTTGTGTATTGCTCAAGACTCAAAGCCATAACTCAAAATCATTTATAAGAATCCCTTAGAACAAAGGAACTGGGTCCTGCTACCCTTAGCCTCGCATTCTAGCTCACCAACTAGCTTTGGTCAGTAACTTGCAGACTCGTGTTACGATTTGGAGTTTGATGTCTTGACATACTTCTCAATTTGAAACAACATCTTGATATATATGTCTGGACATCTCCATGTGTCTAATTCCTTTGAGTTTGTTTAGTTAAATAGCGATTAAAACCACTTCAAATCTAAGATATTAATAATCAATTTCCAACATCGAAATCTTTCATGTTCTATCTCTCATTTCCAAAGTCATCTCGATGCTTTTTTGATAACCTGCTCACTCTACCTCTCTCTCTCTCTCATACGAGGTCAGCTCTAATATATTGCGGTGACATTCTGAGTCTTTATTTTGATAATGCTGATAGGATGCCTTTTAACACACTTTCTGACTTTTTACTTCTGTATTGGAGAGAGTAGTTGGACCATAGGTCATCATTTGTGAGTTTTCTTCTCATTTTTATATGGGGGTTTTCATAGTTCTCTCCTCCGGTCTAATGGCTTTTCGAGGAAAGTCTAGTGTGAAGTCATAAATTTTATATAAGAATAGTGATTCCCCCTCACTTTGATTTTCATGGTACTAGCCCAATGTTCGACCCCTCTCTTGAGTTAACCTCCTGGGAAAGGATAGTTCCCAACTGAATATCGAGTTAGCTTTCTTTCCGACTTCTTCATATTAATGTCATATAATAGAATAGATAGAGACTCATTATTGATATTGACGAGTTCAAACAGGATTATTACGTTGAAAAGGTGAGTGAAGCAGAGGCGATATCAAACCTCTAAAGCATGCCATTTTAGTCCAGCTGTAGTACATTTCATTGATTGGGAGGAACTGGAAAAAGTAGTATCATCCATTGATTCTTCAACATCACTCGATTCAGAATTCTACTTTGTTTGACCAATGCTTCATCGTGGTCATGGATAGATTACCTAGGTTCGGGTCCATTATTTCCGTTCATATCATTTGATTACGAAATAGAATTAGATAACAGTTCATGAATCATGATAGACTTTAAATATGCTTTTTATTTATTTGATTCAATATGGTATGATTATTTTTCTATTTGTGTCTTTTCTACATTTTGAAGACTGGTGTCTTATGTTCAATATCTCGATTCGGATAAAAAGGAAAAATATGAAATCAAATAATGATGGGTAAGCAAAAAAAGATTATTTAACTTACTCAACTTAATTATGATTATGATTTGGTCTAAAGGATGGATG
Source organism: Ottelia alismoides (assembly GCA_037367405.1). NCBI lineage: Eukaryota > Viridiplantae > Streptophyta > Magnoliopsida > Alismatales > Hydrocharitaceae > Ottelia > Ottelia alismoides. The sequence continues at coordinate 1,570,406 of JAZKJV010005492.1, forward strand.
CATCCAGGTGGATTAAGCCAACCACGTCATTTGCATATTTAGATGCTAATATCACCCTACAAGAGGATTATCAACCAAAAGGATTTACCTAATGATATACTTTTGGATTCAACAACAACTATGCTCCAACCTGGACAATCGAAAACGGAAATTCTAACCAATCTGCAAATTTAAAATGAAAAAGTCAAATTTGTCTGAAGCAAAATTAGTAAAGAGATCGAGTCTATCTACAGAGGCCTAAAGTTGCATAAACACGTCATACATTAACAAGTCACATCGATGTAGCTTGGGGGTAAGGAAATCATGTTCGTAAAACTTGCACATGATAAATCATACTAATGGAGCCTATGTGTGATATACAATGGTACCTTAAGAGTAACCACTCAATCTCTATAGTAAGCTCGTTTGAGAGTACCTTTAGATGCATGTTGCAACATGAATGTGGTGGTACTTTTTTTCTCATACTTAACAACTAAAGTATAATTAATAAAATTATGAAAGATGAAATCATAATAGCATGAGAAATCACGTATTTCCGTTGCCATACTTTGGCATGTTATGCTTAATATTATAATGCAAAGGTAAATTTTTCAATGTGAATCAAATGTCGTAGCATTTGTTAGTACATATTCATATATTTTTTGCCACTTGTATTCATTTAGAAATGAAAGGTATTAAAATGCTTGCCAATTTTTAAATGTAATTATGCTATAACTCCTTATACGAGAATATTCATAAAGGATCCTGATCAGTCAGAGGCGAGATTGATACATGCATGTATGTAAATATGCATATATTACATGCATGTGTGTGCATGTATTATGTATATTTATGAGAATATGAATACACATATAAATAAAAAAATATGTATAAATATATCAAATCAAATAGAATCACTATTGAATGAATTTAAGTTAATTCAAATTCGATTTATTTAAAAATCGAATCAACGAAATTCAAATTCATCTCATTTTATACTGAATTATTTTTTTTTTCAAATTTTTATGAAGTGAATTACATACTCAAATTCGAACGATTTAGTTCAATTAACACCTTATAAAGTGTGCTTATTCAAAATAACATAATATCCAAGACTTTGGATAAAATCACCAAATGTCAAAAGAAAGGCTCAAAGCGTTATCCGCCATTCTCCTAACGGTCTCGCAGTCGCAGGAGCTCGCGCTGATGGACTCTCTCCTCCGCCTTCCCACCGCGGTAAGTACAGAGCGAATTCGAAGAGCTCTAAACCTCCGGATTCTCTTCTCGTGTTTGAATGTTTCTTCCAATCAGCTTGCGGACTATCTATCTGCTGTTGAAATCCGCTTCAAATCGTTAGGGTTACGCCCTCTACGTAGCAATTCTCGTTGTTGCCATTGCAACTGCGGCAGGGGTTAGCTCCTGGAATTCATGTCGTGAAGATTTCAGTCGGAGATTTGGAGATTTAAGGAAATCTCATCTATTCCATGGAGACGTTTTTTTTGCCTTTTTAATTATACGAATAGCAATATAATGATCTGCATATGTGTGGGCGAGTAAATTCTGGATTCGGATACAGGAAGCAGGAAAATGACCTTGTTTGTCATGGAGGAGAACTGGGTTTTCATGATCAATTGTTGTTTGCATTGTGATTCTGCCTGGAACACAGTTCGAAGCACAAGGAGGCAATACATAGGCCTGTTAATATCACAATATAAGTCTCAATAGGAGCTTTTTTTTATGGCACTCTTTCTTTCTCTAGCACAACATACGCTTGCATGCTTTCAGAACCAACAAGAGCAATGAGGAGGTCCCAGATTGCAATCAAATGAGAATAAATCTGTTTACGATTAGGCTTCTTGATATGAAATCCACACGATGTATGTGCGAGATATGGACACTGAAGAATAGGAATACTTGCCGATGCGAGGCTCATAAACTCAATGCTCTGCGTATATTTGCTTCACTGCAGTTATCTTGTACCTGCCGTCCGCTCTGTGCATATGATGATCTTGGTTTCACGATTCCCCTTCTTGATCAAGCTTATCCACCATCTTCTCACCTTGTTGTGGCGAATAAGAAAGCCTCCAAAAGAAGAAGGGGGACATGTCTAATGAGTATTAGAGCTGTTGAGAGAGATATATCAGATGTAAGATTGATTGAAATCCGTGAAGTCGTCCATTTAAAAGGTGCCATGGTTAGTTTGTCTGTCATGGTTTGATTCACATTCCCTTTCACGCAAATGAGGCCTCGTTGGATTAGTAGGGTTTATAGAGGTCGTTACAGGCTGCGATACCAGGGAATATGCTAAAGGAGAGTAGGAGTGTGCAACCACTTAAAAAAATGATTTGGCTTTCAAAAAGAAGTTAGCTCTGTGAGAACAACTGGAAAACTGAGAGACTTGTTTTGAGGAGGTTTGGGCATATAGAGATGTATTGTTAAGACTGTATCGTTAGACGGAAAGGCGCTTTTGTGTGAGAGGCCAAGTCTGGCAAAACAGTATTGAAAATCCATGTCAGAGGCTCCTAAGAAAGCCTGATAGCACTAGAAAAATACTGTCAATGCGACCTTCCTCTTAAGTGCTTATATGACAAAGACAAGTTACATGTTGGCAAAATTCCTTTTAGGCAGTTCTACTTAATTGGGAGATGGATGTGGTTTTTTTATTGCAAACTTTATTAAATTTAAACTTAAATATCTTATTTTCATTGTCATACTCATGATTGCTTCAGTGGTTTTTATGTTTCAATGTCCCGAGTTGTTCAAGAAGTAATTATATGCATTTTTCAGGTAAATGTATCCCTTTTGAAATCTAACTCTATATCACGGAAGAAACATATAGAGTACCATGGTGTTGGAGGTGGTCAGACTCTAAGCACATTATGCTTTGCTTCGAAAAAAAGAGGCTTTGGACCCGAGCCTACGAAAGAGGAGGTGAGTCGTATTCTCCTTTTCTTGAAGAAAAAGTTCAACTATTTATTTTAGGTTTTTTGTGGGTTGCATTTCATGTACAAAACTACGGCCTACCTATGAAAGTTGTGTGTGTGTGTGTGGGGGGGGGGCAATTTCTTTCTAGTCTTTAGGGGCCTTTTTCCACATTTTTATAACATACTTATATATTTAACATCTTGTCTTTACCTCTGCTTATAAAAGATAGATTGAGGTAAATCTGGACTTTCATTAGTTATAACAGGTTTTGAATCATTAATGGGGCGGGCACCTTTGCGTGATTTCCCCCTTTTCTGATTTCAAAAAAAAAAACAAAAAAATTAGGTTTTGAATCTTTGATTTGTATTCTTTCCCAATATTCATAAAATTCAGGAGTAGTTTTACCTGCTTATTAAGAAGTTGTTCCATCTACTACAATGGCCAGATCACGTAAGAAAACTAGGTCTTAATATTGAGCAAGACTGAGATATGGTTGCCGTACAGAATGTAAACTAAAGAAGAGTATTCAATCAAAAGCTCGGCAATGAAGCCTGTCAATTACTTATGTAAAAAATGCCCTCACAAATATCAATCCTTAATCTGAGAGAATGGTTAGAAAGGGTTTTCTGCTTCCACTTTAGATTTAGCTGCTGATTGATGATTCTAAACCCCGAGTATGCAATTGCATTCAATGCCTTGCTAAGGTTTTATCACGTCAATGATAAATGGGTCCACAGTAAAAGAGTATACAGGGAAATTACAAAAATGCTTGTCTTTGAAACAAAAAAAGTTGTGGTTCCAAGGCAGGTCACACTCACTGCACCTTTATTAACAATAGAAGTGGTATAAGTCTACAAAAACAAAAGTGAATTAAAAAAAACTTGTAAACACGAGCTCAAAGCTTAGAAATCCAGAACCAAGTAAGCATATGAGAAAACTTAGCTTTTCACATACATTAGTTTGAATGTGTACACATTCTCCAGACCGTGTGGAGGTTTTGCGCCAGAGTTGTTTCAAACCAACCGTGATTGCAGCATGTTGGAAACTTGCAACGTGCACCCAACCAACAACAACATCACTCTTCTTAATAGATGTCAACCACACATGTTGTCAAAAGCTAAAATGATGCATGCACTAACACCCAAAAATGTCAAGGCTTCTACTAGGAGAAACTAAAAATCTCAGTTGGACATGAAGAAAATGTTGATAAATTGTGGTAACTTCAGTACTTTGAGGAAGCATAAACATCGGCCATATCCTTCGTCCTTTAGAGCAGCAGCAATAACAAAGCCTTTTCCCACATTAAGTAGGGTCGGCTATATGGATTTTTTTGCCTCCATTCAGGTCTATCTTGGATCATTCTCGAGCTTAGATCTAAAAGACTAAAATCCGTTCGGATGGTATCATCGCAACACTTCTTGGGTCTTCCTCGCCTTCTCTTAGCCATCTCAACATCCCAAAACTCGCATCTCCTAGCTGGTACATTAGCCCACCTCCTTTGCAAATGGATGGACCATTGTAAGCAATTTTCTCTCATCTTATCCTCTCTCGGAGCTACACACTTTCCTTCTGATCGCATCATTCCGAATCTGATCTTTACGTGTATGACCATACATCCACCTTAGCATTTCCTTCATCCTTTAGAGCATCCTGATAAAAAGCAATTCTTAGAAAGAATGAATTGTTTTCTATGAATTGGAAGGGTACCTGCACTTGTTATTAGAAAGATGCCGGGGTTATAAAGGTGATACCTTAAAAAAGCAGAAGACATGAATATCTTGAAGGATTAAAAAAAATCTAACAGAAATATCTCTCTACAGGAAAATATTTCCAATACCCCCTTACGCTGGAGCATAGATGTCTATCATGCCTAACTTGGACATGTATGTATAGAATGGTCCTTTGGAGAGAGCTTCGGTGAACATATCGATAGTCTGCTTAAACAAGAAAACACACGTATTAGAGATGAGGACCTTTTGTATCATATTGCTTGTGTATAGACAATCAACCTCAGTTTTATTCTTTCATGGAAGGCATACTTTTTTTTGAAAGTAAAGAGGGTTGCATCCCATGGTGAGACTCACATCTAGAAATATATTTGTTAGGAGAATATTCTATGTGCGGGGAGAATATTCTTGTAACCTTCTTAGGAGCATTTATGTATTTTCTCCTTTGAGCTCATAGGGTTTTGTCCTATTTAAGGACCCGTAGAACTTTTGAATAAGACAAGCTCTTTCTTCTTTTTCATTATTCTCCACATGGTATCAGAGCAACGGTCCTAGATCGATTTTCTGATCTAATCCCACCGCCACCACCAGCCCGGCATCGCCCCCCCTTGCGGCTCTGCGCCACTCCCCACGCGACCCTGCGCCGCCTCTAGCAACCCTGTACTGCCCCCTCCATGCGACTCCACCCCACCACAGCGACTCCGTGCCGCCCCCCTCCCAAGTAGCCCCGCACCGCTCCGTGCTACTCCAGCGACCTTGCGTCGCCCCCCCCCCCCCCCCCTCCATGCGGCCTCATGCTGCCCTGAGGCCCCGCACCGCCTCCCACCCTCACGCGACCCCGTGCCGCCCCTTGAGCTGCGCTGCCTACCGGACTACAATTCGATGTACTGCTAGGTCTACATGATACTTAAGACTACAACGATTATCTAGGTCACTTTTTCTTGACCTTTGCAGCCACCATGGCATCTGCTGAATCCAAGCCCCTGTACTCGACTTCCTCTGTGATGTTCCAGGACATTTCTATCAAACTCAAGGGTTCCGAGAACTTTGTACTATGGTCCCGATCCTTCAAGGTGTTTATTGGTGGTCAGCGAAAGAACTACGTTCTTACTAAGGATTTGCCCAAGGAGATAAACAAGGACTACGATACCTGGTACGTAGACAACTGCCAGATGATTACTTGGATGACCAACAATGTCGATCCGAATATAGCCTCCAATCTTCTCTACAAGGAAACTGCAAAGGCGATGTAGGAGAGGCTTGAGAATACTTATTCCCAAAAGATAACGAAGTCTTGACTCTCAGATATCTATCCACGGATTTGGTCTACAAATCAAGGAGATGATCGGGTACTATCGACGCCTCACCGACCCGTTTGAGGAGCTCCTTATCTTCCAATCTGCTTGTTGTGACAAATAGATAGGAGAACATGCAAAATGGCAAGTGTATCGGTTCTTATCATGACTACATCCACGGTACGAGCCGATGAAAGATTAGTTTCTCACTGCTGCAGCTCTACCCTCTCTCGAGACCATCTTTGGCCAAATACAGGAACTTGAGTCTCCTTCATCTCCTCTTTCTATTGAGACTACAACCCATTTTGTTAGAGGACGCTCGACCTACCAAGGAGGACGTGGCCGTGACTTTGGCCGAGGTAAAGGCTGGAAGTTTGGACGAGGACGTGACTCAGGTCGCGGCCGTGGGCGTGATACTACTACTGCCCGCCATCCACCATGCACTCATTGCGGACGCCTGAATCATCCATCGGAACACTGTTGGGTAAAGTTTGGCATGCCTCCCAATGCCAACAACGCGTATGAGGCTATCTCTTATGATGTCACCTATGATAATGTGGACACCTCTCATGTTAAGTCTTCCAGTGACAGTCAGACCTCCTTTACTGCTTCTGAGTATGCTCGCCTTCGACAACTGTTACAGAACTCTGCCAGTGACACTCCGGCTTCTACTCCTACTGCTAGTCTGGCCACTACATTTGGTGCAATGGCCAACTCTACATCTACATCTGCTCCTGCATGGATCTTCGACTCAGGTGCATCAACTCATCTGACAGGAGAATGTAATTTTCTCACCTCCTCACGGCCGTCTTCTGTTGTGAAGACTGTTTGTGTTGCAAGTTGTGCCCATTCTCCTATTACTAATATGAGTACCATGGAGTTTTCCTCCAAACTCCAGCTTACTGGCGTTCACTGCACTCCTGACTTTCCTCATAGTCTATTATCTCTTCACAAGCTGTGCACTGAGCGTAACTGTCGAGTTATATTTGATGAGTTTTGGTGTTATTTTCAGGATATTCGAAAGAGACATAACTTTTTTGGGAGACATGAAAAGAACGGTCTTTATGTTATAAAATATGAAGAATGCGGAAGCGATTAATAAACAGGGCATAAACAAGAAAGATAGAACATGGAAGATCATGATTTTACGTGGAACCCTACTCCGTGAGGAGCGGGATGAAACCACGGGAGAAGCCCTCAAAGGGGCGTGTTTTTCTATTGACTTTCTCAATGAGTACAGGAGGTCTGGGGCTCCTTATATAGCCTTTACAGAGCCTCCAAGTCCCACCACTGATCCATGTGGGACTAAACACTGGATGGGGTAAATGGATCTTCTCCAAGATCCATTTACCCTGCTATAACTCAATATGGCACATACACGAATACTCCAACACTCCCCCTCAAGCTGGAGCATGTAATGCTCAACTTAGACAAACAGAAAGAAACTCAACTCAACGCTACATGACACTACGGACAATATCAACCCAATGCGCGCATTGCTGCAGTCGAGGACGTTGCTTCTCGTGCCGTGCAGGTGAGGAGGACGAACGGGCTGGAGTGTGAGTCGACTGAAGACTCGGAATCTGACCATCGAGTCTGAAGCTGCGCCTGGAGTCTCCTCGTCGGAAACCGGGTCTCTCCCATCTGGCTCAGAGAATGGTGCTCTACTCTGGAGTACCTACGATACCACATGAAAACCGTTGCCCTCAATGGCATAGGGAATAGTCCTCTGCTCTGGAGTCTCTATGGCTCATATGAAAAACTCTGGCCTGACAACAAGAAGAATGATGGGGACCACGAACAAATGATGGCAACATATGCTCATCTGAAAATGACCGCAAACTCGCGCGTGTCTGAAACTGGAGACTCGGAACAATGATCGTCGAGTCTGAAATTGAACTGTAGAGTCTGATCATCTGGCTGGTCTGGAGACTGATATCTGAATTTGGATCTATACCGAAATCTGAAGAATCTGCAATCTGGAGAAGACCTGTGACTCTACATCATACTCCCCCTTTCTCCCATACTTATCGGAAAACATGGACGTCGACTAAGTTGGGAGAAGACAACAATGATGGGGAAAAAACATTCTCAAAAAATTTCTCGCAGCCTTTCTTTTTTTTTAAGTCGTCAAACCCCCTTTTTTTATACGGCCTTTTCAACCTTCTTTTTTTACGCCGTCAATTTTTTTACAAAATTTTTTAAGCCGTTTCCTTTTTTTATGGCTTTCCCCTCCTTTTTTTTTAACTGGTCCCTTTGACCCAAACCAAAAAAACTCTCTTTTTTTATAACTTAGGCCTACATCTGGGCCCACCAACGCAGCCGCTGCCCCTGACATGAATAAAAGCAATTATTTTTTTAACTTTGGGCTAGCATTTAGGGTTCCCACATGGAATCCTCTTTCAAATGGAGCGCCACCCCCCATATTTAGGGTTCCCCTTGCGGGAACCCATAAAAAAATGCTGCCGCCACTCCCAAAGGGGGGGGCGTCTCTGTTTCGCGCGCCGCCCAGGTCGCACTGGGGTTCCCGTGCCGATAAGGAGAGGCCTCGGTGGCGCTTGCGCCGCTTGGGTGTCGACTTCGCTGGAGACCTGTAGGGAGATGCATCACGGGGAGGGAGAAGCTGCTACGGCGACGCACGCTATCACGCGCGATACCAAGGGGGGGCGGCGCCGCCTGAGAGAGCTGCCCCTGATAGGGCTTCCAGTTCTCGCACGCCTTCTGCGCACTGGAGTCGGGGCTTGCCTTGACTGATGGGTGTCGTGGGCGACCTGGGAATGAAAAGAGAAGTTGCCGCCTAGAGCTGTGGAGGGTGCGCGTGGGATGGTGGTGCGCCTTATGTGCTCGCCGCCAAGAGCAGGTTCGTGCGGGGTTGGCTCTGCCTGGGGGAGCTAGGGCTCATTCGGAAGACCGGCTGGCTGGAGGTTGCGTGGAATACTCCAACACTTTATTATCTTAATATTCCTTCTAACTCCGGTTTTGCCAGCGCTTCGTCCATCTCTACTGATCCTCTTCTTTGACATCTTCGTCTAGGTCATCCGTCTACCAAAGCTCTATCTTGGATGTTCCCTGAACTCTCTATGCTCAAACCTTTAAAGTGTGAGGCATGTCAGTTCGGGAAACATCATCAGGCATCGTTCTCCACTCGTACTGAGCCTCATCGTGAAGTTCCTTTCTCCTTTGTCCATTGTGATATTTGGGGCTGTCCGATCCAGACTCTGAGTGGATATAGGTATTTTCTGTTTTTGTTGATGATTTTTGTAGGTAGTTCCGGATCTATCTTCTAAAGGAGCATTCAAAGATTAATAAAATTGTCAAAAATTTCTCATTATGTCAAGAATATCTTCTCCTTTGGTATAGAAATTTTCTGTTTTGATAATGCCCTGGAATTCACACAACAAGACCTAACATATTTCTTTGCCTCCCATGGAACCATACATCAAACTTCTTGTCCATGTATGTCCCAACAAAACGGGGGTAGCAGAAAGAAAATCTGACATCTCCTAAATATTACCCGCTCCCTTCTTACTCAAATGAAGGTTCCCAAGACCTATTGGGGTGATGCCATTCTGATCGCTGTTCATCTCATCATCAGAATTCCATCTCCAAACCTAAATGGATCAACCCCTTTCTCTCTACTTTATCCAATTGAGTCACCCTTTCCTCTTCCGTTGAGAATCTTTGGATGTGTGTCTTTTGTTCATAATTTTCACACTACAGACAAACTTTCTCCTCGTGCAATCAAATGTGTCTTCCTCGGTTATTCTCGTACTAAAAAAGGTTACATGTGTTATGGTCCAACTAGACGTCACTATTATACCTCTGGAGAAGTAATCTTTTTTGAGCATGCCGGTTTCTTCACTCAATCTGTTATAGATATCCCTCCGGATCTCCCACCTCCACCCATTGTCTAAAAACATAGACAAATATCTTCACCACCAGATGTTCCTTTGCCTCTTTCTCTTTTTCAAGATGATATGCCTTCTACAAGTATCCCCTCCAATGCTGTCCTGGATGTTCCCCAAGATTTTCAAATTGCTCTGCGCAGGACTAAGAGTCATTGTACTTCTCATCTCATGTCTCATTTAACTTCTACTGCTGGTTTATCTTGCACTAACAGACGATGTGTAGATGCTCTCAGGACTATTTCTATTCTGAGAGACCACCACAGTGCTTTGCAGGATTCAGAATGACGAAAGGTCATTGATGATGAGATGGATGCTCTTATTTCCATGGGAATATGGGATCTTATGCAATGTCCCAACGGGACTAGACCGGTGGCATGTAAATGGGTCTTCATGACCTAACAATCACCATATGTGTCGATTGATAGGTTGAAAGCTTGTCTTGTGGTAATGAGCTTCACACAGACATATGGAGTGGATTACTTTGAGACATTCTCACCGGTTGCACGTGTGGGGTCAATAAGGACTATCTTTTCTATGGCATCCAATAATGCATGGCCTATCTTTCAGTTAGATGTGAAAAATACGTTCCTATATGACGATCTTGATTAGGAAGTGTACATGTTGTAGCCTCCGGATTATGAAGTCGAGGGGGAGTGTGTATATCGACTTCGCAAAGTCATATATGGCCTAAAACAGAGACCAAGGGCATGGTTCAATAGACTTACTGCAGAGATCAATACTCTTGGCTTCCAGAGACAACCTCTGATTATTCTGTGTTTTCAGGAGACAAACAACTGCTACTGTTATTCTTGTAGTTCATGTGGATGATATGGTTATCACATGTGATGATGATAAAGGGATACTAGAGACCAAGACCTTCCTTCAGAAGGTATTTGTTACAAAGTATCTTGGTCCACTATGATACTTCTTGGGCATAGAAGTACTACATACTACGGAGGGTCATTATCTCTCACAGAGAAAATACTATGTGGACATTCTTACGGAAGCCAGATTACTTGGATGCAAGCCCGCTAGTATTCCTGCAGATCCTAAGAAACACTTCACATCCTCTGATCCTATCTTAAAAGATGTTACTCGATACAGAAGCCTGGTTGGCAAACTTCTTTATGGTACTGTCACCAGAGCAGATATTTCCTATGCAGTGAGCAGAGCTGGTCAACACATGGAGCAACCTTGTTATAGTCATTGGCAGGATGTTCTTCAGATTCTAATGATGATGCTGATTATGCAAGCTCACCAGAGGATCGACGCTCTACCACATGTTATGCTATAATGGTTGGAGGAAATCTTGTTAGAAGCGAGAAACAGACTGTTGTATCTAGATACAATGCAGAAGTAGAGTACAAGGCAATAGCTCAAGCTACTTGTGAGATCACATGGTTATTAACTTTTCTGCAAGAACTTGGTATTGCTGTCATTACTATTCCACTATATTGTGACAACAAATCTGCTATATATATATTGTCACGAATCCGGTGTTCCATGAGCGAACCAAACATATAGAGGTTGACTGCCATTTTGTTCGTGATGTTGTCAGGATTGGAAGGATTACTATTCCTCACATCAATACTGACCTTCAGCTTGCAAATGTCTTCACAATGGTACTACCCAAGAAGCGACTCTCCTGGATTGTTTCCTAGTCGGGTATGACCGATAAATATGCTCCAACTTGAGGGGGAGTGTTAGGAGAATATTCTATGTGCTAGGAGAATATTGTATGTGTTAGGAGTATATTCTTGTAACCCTGTTAGGGGCATTTATGTATTTTCTCCTTTGAGCTCTATAGAGTTTTGTCCTATATAAGGAACTTTAGACCTCTTGAATAAGATAAGCTCTTTCATATTTTCATTATTCTCCACAATATTAATATTTAAAAAATTAGGTTACAAGGCTCTAGGATGAACAGAGGCCCCTTTAATGTATCAAGACATTCTCAGGATACATACATTGATCTCGAAAAATACAATCATTTCTGGCATCCCAGATGGCCCAAAAAAGTGCAAAGACAAGAGACCTGTCCTCGTGTGAGTTCTCGCAAACCATTTTAACAGATCTCCAGAAAGATGAAACAAAGTCGGTGTCAAGCCAAATAATTCCAGCCTCAGCGCATACCTATTTCAAGAGAATACAACCCAATAGAAGGTGGTCCAAGTCCTCATTGCCATTTACACAACTTCTACAAATCACATCGTCCATATTCTGAATCAAATCTCGTCACATCTTCATAAGCAAACGACCATGCCTGACAGCCAAGCAAAACCTTAATTCTCAGTGAAATATTACTTCGTCAAATAGTGTTGCAATCTTGTATGACATCATCATGTGTTGCAACCTTGTTGTGAGAAAAAGAAAGGTACACCTTTTTGAAACTAAAGCAACCATCATCCCATACAAAATGGTTACGACTGTGATTTTGATCCTTGATCTCCACTAGCTCATCAATCAAGTCTATGAATGCAGCCAACTGCTGCTCTGAAAATCCTGTAGTGAAATTCGAGGTCCCGTAGTCTATGAATGCATTCTAGCCTGCCAATCTACTCTCAAATCTATCTTGTATCGACTTACAATCAGAGATTCGCGACGCAAACGTCCCTAAATTAAAGATAGACCAAGATAAGCCACTAAGAGTTGACCACATATGCAACGAAGAATGGAGCTTGCTTCAATGATCTCTGTCTCTGTGAGCTCGAAAGGCATGAAGATTGACTTCTCCTTGTTTAGTTGCAAACATGAAATGTCACCAAAAATATCCAGAATGTATGCTGCACGACGATTGCTGAAGATAAGGAGGATACGATGCATTGTCTGGGATTGGGGGATCTGGTTGTTGTCGTTCTTGGTGATTTTTCAAAATAGTATATGTTGGAGTATTTGGTTATGTGTCATTTATATGGGATATGGATAAATGGATCACTCCAAGATCCATTTACCACATCCAAGTCTTTAATCCCACATCTACCAGTCGGGAGATGTGGAAACTCAGTGGGGGCTATATAAGAAGTCCCTCACCCATTGTATCCAGTGAGAAAAGCAATGGATTATCAACTCTTTAAGGCGTTCTCCCATGATTTCATCATGCTCCTTAAGGAGTAGGGTTCCTCGTTAAAGTCCCTTGTTCTTCATGTTTAATTTTTATTTCTCTGATTCCGCTTCTGCATTCCTATTTTATAACATGGTATCAATGCGGGTCGATTCTCGAGGATTATTTCATGTTTATGATTTATTCAAGATTCGAGCTTTTGTAATTTATTTGAGATATGTTCACGAGTTCTAGGGTTTCATTAAACCCTAATCAATTCTGTTCTATTATTGCGGATCTGTTCATATTCATGATTCCGTGCACGAAAATCATAGGGTTTACACAACCCTAATTTAGCAGGTTGATCTCAAGGCAACTTCGCGCTGTTGCACCTTCACGATTTCCTGCAGGTCGATCTCCAGCAGGCCGATCCCAGTCCAAGTTCGAGGCACCAATTCCTCCCAGCAAGCAGCGGGCGGCATGAATATCCACCAATCGCGGTGTGAACTCCTCTCGGTAGCACGCACAATCATCTCATGGCGGTGCACCATCATAGCACATCCGACTTGTGACTCACTGCCCCAGTTCTGGCGATGCGCCCTTATGCAACGTGGTACCTCTCCAACACCGTCACCGTATCTCCTGCTCTTCCAGGCGGCACCACTAGAACAAGTGGAGAGCTCTCTCCGTATTGCGCACTCCAACAAGCTCTAGGTGCGGTAAAGGTTTCGGGCGGAGATCGAAAGCGGCGCTCGTCGCATCCATCATTCCGCATAGGCGGAGGCCTCATCCTTCCCAGTAGGCGGTGGGGCTCCTCCTCGTGCCCTCCATCCAGGTTTCGAAGATGGTTTCCAATTCCCCCAAAAACGGCAAAGCACTCGCCGCAGTCGGCGGTGCCCAGTCCTTCCACGCACAGAAGGCGCATATGGCGACACAACCCTAGGAGCGAAGCCGCCCTTCTAGGAGGCACCCTCCTATCTAGCGACGACGGTGACACCATCCACCTATTCTCTAGAGGGCGGCTCCTACGTAAAGAGGGGTTCCCAAGGGGAACCCTAAATAGAAAGGGCCCACTTGGGTCGATTTAAAAGAAATGAGAGACAAAGAGAAGGCCCAATGTTTAAAAAACAGAGAGAAGGGCCAACAAAGAAAAAAGAAAGGAGGGCAACGTTAAAAAAAGTATAGGACCCAATGAAAAATTGGGGGGGGGGGGATGTTTAAAAAAATGTGTGTTTGTTTAAAAAAAGGGAGAAAATGGGCGTACATTAAAAAACGTACGCGTAAAATGGAATCGTATAAAAGAATCCGTTTACATAAAAAATGGATGTTTTTTTACTCCAAAGGGGGAAACATGCGGTGGTGTCCGTCCGAATATATTATTGAATTAAAAGAAAATACAGATTACAAGGTACAAGAAACAAGCAATTGCTTGTAATAAAAACAGACGTTCTCGCAATAAAGTTGTGCCCAGAAAAAAGAACATCATTACGTGCCAATCAAATGACCCACATCTCCGCCGCTGAAGTAATGACCTCTTTTCGTTGACGATCCTGCGCTCCATAAAGAGAGGTCCAGACGGAGTTGAAGTCAAGAGTGCGTAATCAATCCAGCCTCTCCTCATTCTACACAGGCAAAGAAATGCGACATCGGAAAACGATGTGCTCTAGTGTCTCAATATCAATTCCGCGCAGGGGACATCTATCCTATACCTCCTCAAACAGCCTGGCACAACGCAAGGCCCTAAATGTTGGTTTCGGTCACCATTTCGGTATCGACCAAAACATAATTTCGGTGAAATTTCGGTAATTTCGGTCATTTCGGTCATTTTTGTACTAGGACTCCCATATTTCGATAATTTCGGTCGAATTTTGATTTCGACTCGATATCGATATTCGACAGAAATTCGACTGAATTCCGCTGAAATTTGAGGCCATGGCACAACGGTCGCGGGTCATGATACGCTTCCGTCTGAAGAACCGAAGGAAGATTCCAATCCTCTCTGGAAGACCAAGCGCACAAATGAACTTGCAGTCACGAATCATACTATCCGTAAGGGATGGACGAGATCTAGAAATAATGCCATAGGCCTTGCTAACTAAGAAGGGAGCACTCTTCCAAATCCAATGATCCAGGCCCGAGGAGGGCCTGGCCACCTGTCCAAGCAAGTCCAAAAGAGGGAGGAATTCCTCCAAGCGTTGATCCGAGAACGAAGATCTGAAGGTTGGCATCCACTTACCATTTACCCAACAGTCCAGAACATGCGCGTCAAGATTAGCAGCCAAGGCTAATTGGCGAGGGAAGCGGCTGCAGAGGATGCTGCCACCTGTCCAATCATCTAACCAAAAGTTAAAAGTGAATCCATTCCCTAGAAACAGCCTGAAAAGCTCATAAAAGCAAAGCATAGCCTTCAAAATCCCCCTCCAGGAAGCAGATAAGTTAGGCTCCTGTCGCATCTGACCAGAACCCATCAAGGAAACACCATATAACTGTCTGATTAAGCGACAACAAATACCCTCGTCTTTGCCCCAAATCCTGCTCACCCCAGTTGAGTAGGAGAGCCTCGTTGAGAGACTCTAAGCTTTTAATTCCAAGGCTCCCTTCCCTCTTGGGCTGAATAATGGTTTCCCACTTGAGCAAGTGCACATCGTTGCCATCATGACCAGATTTGCTCCATAGGAACCTGCGCATCAAACGCTCGAACCTCTGTCTAATGGTCACCAACATCAGCCAAGAAGAGAAGAAGAAAACCGAGACTGTAGGAAGAACCACCTTAATCAGTACAAGCCGACCGCCAGTCAAAAGAGCCGCCTTCCAACCAGCCAACTTCCTCTCCACCTTTTCCACCACCGGCAACCAATCCGACAACCTCATTTTGCTGTCCGTGAGAGGAAGTCCAAGATAGCGAATGGGAAGAGAGCCACAAGTTGTACCCAACTCCAAAATGTAGGAAAGAGTATCCCCCTCCAACATGCCAAACATGACAACTGTGGACTTGCCATGGTTCAGCTCCATGCCAGACATTTCTCCACAAATCTCAAGAGTAATGGCCATGGCGCTTTCCTCCTCTTTGTTACCTTCGATAAAAAGGATCGTGTCATCCATGTATTGCAGCAAGGGAGTACGCATATCACCTTACATGTAGCCCGTAACAATCCCACTATTCTGAACCCGATCAATGATGCAAGCAAGGACATCAGCGACAAGGACAAAAAGTAAAGGAGAAAGAGGGCACCCCTATTGGACCCCTCTCTGCGGCTGAAAAAAACCACCCTCAGGACGACCGTTGACCAATACTGAGAGCGACGTCGTTGTGATGCACCGCTTCATCCAAGAAGTCCAACTATTCAGAAAACCCCTCCTGTAAAGAGCAACCTATAGAAAATGCCAATCTAAGGTATCGTACGCTTTGGTAAAGTTGACTTTCCACAACATTGCCTCTTTGCCACTACGCTTCCAGTCTGAAATAATCTCAGAGGCCTTCACCATATTATCTCCAATCTGACGACCAGAAACGAATGCTGACTGGTTAGGAGACACAAGGTGATCAAGAACTCTGTTGAGGCGAACCACAAGTACCTTTGCTACAATAAGATAAATGCCATTCGAAAGGGCAATCTGTCTGTAACATTCGATCCTCTCAGCCGATCCCTTCTTCGGGAGAAGGAAAATGAGTGTTTTGTTTTACCTTTCAAAACCTGCATTGCAACGACAAAACTCCTCGACAACCTCCATGACCTCATCACCAACAACATTCCAGAATTCTTTATAAAAACATTTATGGAAGCCATCTGGACCCGGTGCAGCATCTGCATTCAGATTCCACACTACTTAACTTCCTCTAAAGTAACCGGCAATGTCAGACTGTCCGCAAACACGTCAAGGAGACGGGAGGCCCCAAGGTCGCTCCACCTCCACGGTCTGGATGCAACCCTGTCGGAGAAGTCAAGAAAGTGTTCCATAATTGCGTTACCTAGCTCTCTGTCACCTTCAATTCTGTTCCCACCTACAATTATGGACTAGAAGGAATTGGTCCGACGCTTGCTACTAGCAACCCTGTGAAAGAAAGTCGTGTTCGCATCACCCTCTTTCAACTAAGTAAGATAAGATCTCTGCTTCCATTCTATCACCTTCCTATCTTCCTCCTCGACTGTTCTTTGGGCAAAGGACCTTAGTCCCAGTTCATCCGCATCTAACCGCCTGCCATCCTCTAAATTGTCAAGTCTTTATATCTCCAGTTTTGCAGCCAATCTCCGAGCTTGCCTAGTCTCTCTCACCTCTTTTTGATAATCAACCAGTCTCTGACGCAGGAACTTCAATTTCTCTAATAACCACACTGCTGCTGACCCAGAGAATGATCTGGATGACCACAGAGTGATCACCAGGTCTCATAAAGGCTCCTCCAGAAGCCAAGCACGCGCAAATATGAAAATCCTCTTACTGGAGAGGTAGAGCCAGTATCCCAAACGAGGGACGTATGGTTAGAATGCACGCAAGGTTTACATGAAGCAAAAGAACATGGGAACAGATCCAGTAGCTTGACGGAAGCAAGGAAGCGATCAATACGAGAACGGGATCCCGATTTCCACCTAGTATATCTAGTGTCCACCGCATCAATGACCTCAAGTTGTAAATCATCAATCAGATCGACAAAATCAGAAGAACCCGGGTCCCTGTCTGCCCTGCAAACAGGGACGGTCAGAATAGAACAGAGAAACATTGAAATCTCCCACAGTAAGCCAAGCACAACCCGGAAACACACTTCTAGCTGCACGAATATCCGTCCACATCTCTTGCTGCGAAGCTGAGTGACAGGGGCCATACACACCAGAAAAGTAACAATGGCTGAGGAAATAGAGCACCCTGAGGTACCTGCGACATCTGACGCTGGAAAATCGTACACAGATCCAGCTCCAAAAGACTTCCATATTGACAAACTACAAGAAACAAGCTTTGTTTACTGTATAAATATTATCACACCCCCATTCCGCAAATCTTGCACCCAAGGTTCTTCTCTTATCAGGTTCACCCAAACCTCTAACATTCCAGGATAGAATCTTCATTTAAGCACAATTTGTTTCTCCGCTGACCTCATCACGCCTGCAATCTCCGCCACCTGCGCCTTCCTCTCTAAGACACCCTGACCTTCACCTCCCAACACTTTTCTTTTATGCCTCCTTCTGTATCTCTACACAAATCCCATATTATTTCCCGAGAACACGGACCTTTCTGCAACTCATTGAGACTTTTCCCCTTCCTCAGCTTCTGTAGCGATTGGCACACGATCATCAAAGACTAAAGAAAACCCGTTCGCACCACCTACGACCTGTGAGGAACCATCGGAAACAAGCGAGCAGGCGGGAGCCCAAGCCACCGAGCCAAACTCCCTCCCGGTCGAGGAGGCCAACATCGAGGAAGCAGAGAGAAATGCATTGGGAAGCCACGAAGCATCGCGTTCGAGAAGCAGATCAGTTGAAGAAGGACAGGTGACCCGCGATCCGCCCCAGCACTCGAACTTGATACCGAGGATAGCCTACCTAAGACGGCCATCAAAAGAGCTGACCCACCTCCAGATTTGAAACTCAATAATGAGAAACATGTCGGAGGATCCATCTGCCCCACTTGAGAAGAGTCGAAGCGCAACCCAGCACAAGGGATAACCTTGGAAGAGGATCCGCTTGTAACGTCTCTCGAGGAACGAGGGAAACAGATCGAGGAGTCACCCATAGACGCTTCGACTTCCGTGAGAATTACGACTTTCGAAACCGGGCCTGCTGCTGACGTGTCTCCACCGAGGGAGAACTATTCTCCATCGAACCCACGAATTGCGACAATGGAGGTCGTGGCGACGACAGAAGGAACTGGATGAAAATTGGGAATGATTCATTACCAATCCTCAACGTCACCGGTGAAACGGGCTGGACGAGATTTTCACAACAGTCCATAAGGACGATGGTGACGTCGGGGTCGGATCCTGTCATAAGCCCATCAACTAAGATCCTTGTCACGACCACAACTTCTCTTTAGCTCCGATTGAGAGCTTCTAAGGTTCGAGAGAGCAATGGTACTCCTCTGAGCTGGGCTACCTTCTTTGTGAACACAACCTCTCCACCATCCGCAAAACGCGGGAAACGCCAGTACACGTCGCTTTTGCCCAGAGGTTTAAGCAACCGATCCTCTTGATCCCTCGATAATCCTCGCACAATGCATTCCTTCTTCCCCAGTGGTACAATATCGTCTGCGAAAATCTTCCCGAAAAGGAGTATGATTCTTGCCCAACCCGACCGGATGGTCAAAGTATCCTTCGTCCACGAACCAATCAACAACCGCAACCCTCGTTTCTTTGCAGCTTTACCGGCCACAATTTCCGAAGATTGAGAAAGTCGAAAAAAATATGTTATTGGCTGTGTGATTCATATTTTCTCCCTATTTATCTTGTCTTCTCCCAACTTGATCGATTTCAATGTTTTCTGACAAGTATAGGAGAAAGGGGGAGTATTGTGTAGAGTCATAGGTCTGTTCTAGATTTAGATTCTCCAGACTCCAGACCAGTCAGATTTCTAGACTCTACAGTTTAGTTTCAGACTCGATGTCAGATTCCGAGTGCTCAGTTTCAGACACGCACATGTATGCGGTCTTTTCAGATGCACATGTTTTCCATCATTGTTTGTGGTCCACATCATTCTTGTTTTGTCAGCCAGAGTTTTCATGTGATCCATAGGGACTCCAGAATAGAGTACCATTCTCTGTGCCAGATGGGAGAGTCCCAATTCTCTGACGAGGAGACTTCTTCAGACTCCATTCTCCAGCGACCGTGGACTCCGACGAGGATTGCAATCCTCGACTTTTCAGTTCGACCCTTTCAGAGATGGAGTAGTTGTCCACATGTTGAGGTGGGCTAGAGTTCTCTGTGTAGAGACTCATTTTCAGTTGCAGTGACTCTGACAGATGCAGTAAAGAGCACATGCTCTCCGATGAGGAGATTTAATTGACTCACACTCCAACCCATTTGTCCTCCTCACCTGCACGGCATGAGAAGCAACATCCTCGACAACAACAGATAGTTGTGTGCGTTGAGTTGATACTTTCTGTAGTGTCCTGTATTGTGAGTTAGATTTCTTTTTATTTGTCCAAGCTGAGCATTGCATGCTCCGGCTTGAAGGGGAGTGTTGGAGTATTTGGTTATGCATCATTTATATGAGAGATGGGTAAATGGGTCACTCCAGGCTCCATTTACCACATCCAAGTCTTTAGTCCCACATTTTCCAATTAGGAGATGTGGAGACTCAGTGAGGGCTATATAAGAAATCCCTCACCCATTGTATCTAATAAGAAAAGGAATAGACTATCTGCTCTTTGAGGCGTTCTCCCTTGGTTTCATCCCGCTCCTTAAGGAGTAGGGTTTCACGTTAAAATCCCTTGTTCTTTATGTTTAATATTTATTTCTCTGATTCTGTTTCCGCATTCCTATTTTCTAACACTATACCTCTTATAGAGTGCGGATTTGGAAGTTGGAAACATGGAATTAGCCTTGAAATCACATGGATTTGTTATTCATTTTTTGGATTTTACAAACATATATTTACGATTAATCCTAGTTTTTATGATCACTTTCTTTATAGAGTAAGGTTTACACCTTGATCGCCTTGAGGCTTATGCATCGATTTCATAATGGAGAACAAGCTTGTCCAAGAGAACAAGCTTGTAGATGAAGGGTGATGCCAATCATCAGTGGGAAAGCTCCTCTATCTCACTATTACTGTACCAACTACCTCCCTTGCTGCAAGGAACTTAATCAGTTCATGAGCAGGCCTGCACAATCCCATTGGGATTCATCCATGATTTTCGAGGTGCATGGCTCCTTGGAAAGGGGCTATTCTGCATATCAGAGACATCACTCGATATGACAACATATTATGATGCAGTCTACACATACCGTGCAAAAATAATATGCGCTTACCTTGAGGGGATACCTTGTTACATGGAGGAGTAAGAAACAAGCAATGGTATTTCGCTCGTGTGCAAAGAGTGGATGCATGGCAATGATCTACACAACAACATAGATGTAGTTGATTTAGGTTACGATTACTAATTTTACATTCCACCAGATAAAATGGAGTTGAGATGTCACAACACTGTTGCCGTGGAAATTGCAAACAACCCCATTTTTCATGAGAAATTGGAACATGCAGAGGTTTATTGCATTTTAATAGGGATCATATCGAACGAGGACTTTTGCGAACTTCCAGTGTTCTGCGGACCAAACCACATATATGTTTAACAAGGCAATCTCCACTGATTCTTTTTAGCAATGCTGTCCCAAGCTGAGCATGCTGCGATCTAACTCCATCTCAAGAGGGTTGTTGAGTATACGAGAGTTGTAACTCTCGGAGGTCATTTGGTTTTTTCTACTTTTATGCAGGTTTCTTTATCAGTACAGCAATCGGTTTGTTTCCTTTCCACTATGGCTGATGTTTTTTTACCATTTAATCACAAGGCGACTAAAACAATGCAATTTTTAGTGAAGTTGTAAACCTGGTAGGATTTTCCGATGCGAATATCTATACCAACTAGCCAGTTCCATTTTATGAAATTCTATGATGTGAATTTGTTATCTGTCATCCGACCTTTCGACTTGTTTCACCATTATTGTTTTTCTTTGCCTTGAAATTGAAGATGATGCTTGTCATCCTTGCACTCTTCCAAGCTGTTCTGCAGCATATTATTGGCTTTTAATGTTCAAGCATCAAACGAGCTTTTAAAAATGTGGGATTTTGTTTCTAACAGAGAAATAGCGGCAAGGCTGGAAAAGTAAACACTCCGGATTTATCTGAATCCAGGTATATACAACATCCACGTAGCCATCTATTGATATATTTATTCAAAATGCAAACTAATTAGTGTAAAGCCGTTGCTTTAAATTGGGAATTGTAAATATTATATCGCAAGAAATACATTCTTACCGAGGAAGAGCCGACGGAGAAGACATGGTTGTATGCCTCACGGGAGGCCGATGACGCATATGCTCAGGTCTGGTTGTCTGGTACCTTGGTTCCAGACATTGCAAATGATATCTTGCATCAACCCACTGTGAAAGCCATGTGAGACACTCTTGCTGCCGCATATTCACAGGCGAAGAATGAGACAAAAATTCTCCAGCTTCAGCATGGCATCTTCACTATAAAGCATAGTGGTTTCCCCCTGCATGCTCACTACATTGCCTTGCGTGGAATGTTTGAGAAGCATCATAGCTTCATACCCCTCACCATTACTCCTGAGCAGATGAAGACATACCAGAATGTCACGATGGTGGGTGTCTTTCTAGCCTTTCTAGATTCACAGTATGAGGCTGCTTTTTCTCAGATTTTGGCAGATGCTACCATTCCTCCCATGGAGGAGGCATTTTGTAGATTAAGCTGGATCAATATCTCAAGTCCTGCGCAATTGCCAAATTCATATGCTATGGAGGCCTCTCGTGGAAGAGGAGGTCCATCTTAATTCTGTGGACAGGGACCACGTGGTAGAGGCGGACGTGATCGTGGACCACCGTGTACCTACTGTCATCGATCTGGCCATTCGAAAGATACATGCTACTCCGAGCATGGATTCCCAACATCTGCCCGCGTAGCAGAACATATTCAACATCATGGATCTCCACCTCCATCAGATCAGTGGTATGGTGAACTTGTATCTCGACTACGAGATATCATTCCCCCAACCAGTACGTCTTCACCCGTTTCAGAGAGCAGCTCTGATGTTGCTGCTATTGTAGGTGCTAGTTCCTCAAGTAGTGCTCATACCTCTACTTCTAATCCTGCATCAAGTATCTCTGAATGGATTATAGATTCAGGAGCAACACATCATTTGTGTGGAGACAAAAATCAGCTCATGTCCTACATGCAGGTTTCTCCAGGATGGACGGTGGTCATAGCAGATGGGACTCATTCTCCCATCACAGGACTGGGGAAGATTACCTTGATGCCATCTATGCAGTTGCAGAATGTGTTGCATGCCCCTAATTTCTCAATGAATTTATTGTCAATCGGCCATATTACTAAGGATTTACATTGTCGAGCCATATTTGACCCATTATCTCTTGTGTTTCAGGACATTCTTACGTGAAAAGTGATTGGTTGTGGCCGTGAGGAGGGCGGTCTTTATCGATTGCTCTATACACCATATGCAGGAGTGTCCTCCCATTCTACTGGACCTGTCTCTCCTTACCTATGGCATATGTGCTTCAATCATCTTTCACTTTAGAAACTGCGTCAAGTCCTTCCACAGATCCCACCTTGCTCGTCGTTTAATTGTGAAGCATGTCTGTTAGGGAAGCACCATCGGTCAGTTGCGTTCGTTCATCAGTTGTCTCCAGGGATTGACAAGCTCTCTCTGTCATAGAGCTATCAAATGTGTTTTGTCAGGTATTCCAGGACTCAAAAGGATTATCGTTGCTATGATCCATTACACATGAGGTATTATGTTAGTGCTGATGTTAAATTTTTGAGTCTGTCATGTACTTCTCTCCAACATGTGACATGTTAACACCATCAACTTTTGATGATGAGATCTATATTCCACCCCCACTCATGTTCCCACCAGTGACGCCATCACCACCACCACCACCACCACTACCATCTCTACCACCACCCCCACCACCACCATCTCTACCAGCAGTATTTCCTTCCGTTGTTCCGGTTCCTCCTCTACCACATCACTACAGTCGACGGCCAGCTCCTGCTCATGATCATGGTCTGTCATCCAACATGTCCCATGTTTGTTCTGACAACATTACTTCTAATGATGGCTCTAACGGTGTTTCTCAGTAGGGGTTATTTCAGGAAGGGGATGATCATGCAGGTGACAGAGATGATGCAGAACTTGATTTACCTATAGCTCTGAGGAAGCAGAAGCATTCATGTGCCTCATACCCGATTGCTTCTCATGTCACCTTTGAGCATCTGACGGGTGACTTCAGGAGATTTGCAGTTGCTTTGTCTGCGGTGTACATATGACGAACATAGCAGGAGGTCCTAGCTGATGACAGATGGTGTCTAGCTATGGAAGAAGAAATGGCTGCCCTAACAGAAGCGTTCATGTGCCTCGTACCCGATTGCTTCTCATGTCACCTTTGAGCATCTGACGGGTGACTTCAGGAGATTTGCAGTTGCTTTGTCTGCGGTGTACATATGATGAACATAGCAGGAGGTCCTAGCTGACGACAGATGGTGTCTAGCTATGGAGGAAGAAATGGCTGCCCTTCACTCGTGAGGTACTTGGTGGTAGCATTGATAGGTATAAGGCTGGTCTGATTGTTTGCGGGTTTGCTCAGACATATGGGGTGGATTATCTTGATACATTTTCTCCAGTTGCTCGTCATTCTACCTTACGAATTCTTTTATCTGTTGCCATGATTCGAGATTGACCCCTATTTCAGTTGGATGTCAAGAATACCTTTTTGTATAATGATCTTCAGGAATAAGTCTACATGCAACAACCACCCAAGTTTGCTGCTGAGGGGGAGTGTTCAAAGGTATGTAGACTTCATAAGGCAATCTGTGGCCTTAAGCAGAGCTCGAGAGCTTGGTTCCAGAAAATCTCAGATTTATTTGAGAAGCAAGGGTTCAAACGGTCGAATACAAAATATTTTCTTTTCGTGTAGAGGACCTCCAGAGGTACGAATGCTATTATGGTGTATGTTGATGATATACTTATTACAGGAGATGATATGCATGGAATAAAACGAGCAAAAGCATTTCTGGGTAGTGTATTTGTTACCAAAGACCTAGGAGCCCTTATATACTTTCTAGGATTAGAGTTTTCCAGAAGTCAACAAGGACTTGTGATGACTCAGAGAAAATATGTCACTAACTTGCTAAGTGACACGGGTATGCTTGGATGTCGACTGGCTACTACCCCATGGATCCAAGCATGAAGCTGTATGATGATGAGACTGATGAGATTGACAGGAGGAGATACAAGGAACTGGTGGGGAAGCTTCTTTATGTTACCATTACCAAACCCGATATTTCATTTGCAGTCAGTCGAGTGAGCCAGTTCATGGAACAACCTCGTCATGTACATATGGACGCTATACAGATGATAGTAAGGTATCATAAATCATCTCTAGTTACAGGGCTGCTATTTAAAAAGGGCGGCACTATTACTTTCTCAGCTTGTGCAGTTGCAGACTATGCAGGGTGCCTTAAGGACAGAAAGTTTTCATCATGATTTGCTATATTTGTTGGAGATTTCCTTTTCTCATGGAAAAGTAAGAAGCAAACCGTTGTTTCTAGATCTAGTGTTGAATCTGAGTATAGAGCTATTGCATAGGCATGTACAGAAGTGATGTGGGTTCGAATAGTCCTTACAGATCTACATATAGATATTCCTCTTCCCTTGTCGCTGAAATGCGATAATCAAACTGCCTTATTCATTGCTAATAATCCTGCTTTCCACGAGAGAACGAAGCACATTGATGTTGATTGCCATTATATACGCGATATGATCCAGAAGGGCTTCATTTCTTCATCCCATGTCAGCTCAGGGGATCGGACAACATACATTTTCACCAAAGCCCTACTTAGATGATCCTTTCAGAAGTGTTCATCCAAACTAAGCATGATAGATATCAATGCTCCATCTTGAGAGGGAGGGTAAAAATATATTTTATGTTTTTTTATTCTAATTAGGGTGATCCCCCATTGTGGGGGTCATCGCCTGTTGTATTTCAGTAAATATAGTTTGGGGTACATTACCGTGATGCCCATAAGTTACATAGCGCGATACGATGAGAAACTACGTTCTCGAAATAAAACCTCTGGTTGTTGAAAATCACGTCGTTTCGGCCTATCCAAATGGCCCAAAGTGCATGATAGATATCTATGCTCCATCTTGAGAGGGAGGGTAAAAATATATTTTATGTTTTTTTATTCTAATTAGGGTGATCCCCCATTGTGGGGGTCATCGCCTGTTGTATTTCAGTAAAT
Organism: Ottelia alismoides; assembly: GCA_037367405.1. Taxonomy (NCBI): domain Eukaryota; kingdom Viridiplantae; phylum Streptophyta; class Magnoliopsida; order Alismatales; family Hydrocharitaceae; genus Ottelia; species Ottelia alismoides. The sequence continues at coordinate 1,596,263 of JAZKJV010005492.1, forward strand.
ATAGTTTGGGGTACATTAACGTGATGCCCATAAGTTACATAGCGCGATACGATGAGAAACTACATTCTTGAAATAAAACCTCTGGTTGTTGAAAATCATGTCATTTCGGCCTATCCAAATGGCCCAAAGCGCAACAAATGACCTCGAGCAGTCGTCAGTAGAGTTGGTGCCGATCCGTCGTATTGAGCTCCAAAACTCCGACATCCCCTCAGTCGCAAGTCAAAATATCCCCACCTCCCTCCAGCCAAGATATATTTTATGTTTATGTGTCTTTTATCTAATTTTCTTTTTCTCTATCTACTTTATGTAATTTGCCTATAGGTCTTTCCCTATATAAGAGACCCTAAGACTCAAGGAATAAAACAACTCTTTCTCTTTTCCCAACAGATATGAATGCTACATTTCGGAAATGTGATATTGCTGCTGTTGTCTAGTAAAAAAAATTCGCACTACTCTGGGACCTATGTAGTCCTGGGACATTACTAAGGAATTTGCCACCACTAGAGAAGGTTCCATTGTTGCCAAACTGGACCGATTTTCGTTGCCATAAAAAAATGAAAGCCCCAATCTTAAGGTCCTAAAACCCAGCTGACCGACTGTAATTCTAACCTGCATATCCTTGATTGATGAATATGCGGAAATACTTGCATCATATAGTAATTTATTCCGCAATATTAACTACCATGCTTTATTGAATTTTAGCATTCTGATACGTTTTTATCCGAACTTATGTATGCAGTGCCTTATTGGCCGCAAAATCCATGCCAGGAACTGACCGTGAGTTTTTCTTCAAATTCAGCATGATTGTTAATGTTTAAGATTAAAGCAATTACCAAAAGTGCCATAATACATGTTTACTTGATAATGAAGATTTGGTTTTTGTTCCCTACTTTTTAATCATATCGTGGTACTTGTCAAGTACTTATGAAAACATTTTTTTATGTAAAGATGGTCGAGGAAGATATATCTGGTTTCTTACATGATAAAAGATCAATTTGATCTCCTTGGAACTTCTGAAGCTGTAGGTTGAATATGAGTACACGCACCGCAGTTTGTAGCATAAAGCGTAGAGAGAGGGGCGGTAGGAGGTGTATTTTTTAAGGGAAAAAGGGTGACCACGGTGCAAGTGTACACCAACAATTGAGGACTAAAAAAACTCAGCTATGGCCGGTCTCTAGCCCGGGTATGCGAGGAGGGTTGCGTTAGGTAGCTGACAACCAACGTAAAAGAGTCGGAGACAAATTCTTAAATAGTGTTTTCAATTGAGAACACTATTTAGGAATTTGCCTCAAGACAATCATATCTTTTTTAACATGGCTTTACTTAATGTGGGAAAAATGCTTTGGTGTTGTTGTTGAGGAGTAAAAAAGAGCTTTTGTATGGTTGAGTATATACTCTACCTGCACTCTCTCTTGCTAAATACCACCCTCTTTTTGGCTAGCGACATAAATTGAATGAGCTGAAAAAATTCTACTTCAATAATCCCCAACCACAATGAGTCTAAAAACTTCAACTTCAATAACCCCCACCCCCACTACACAGGCACACACACAAGCATGTATCATTGATGTAGAGATATTTATGTATTTCTACATTCTATATATATATATATATCTTTTGCTTATTTTTATTTCTATGTTCCACCTTATGTAATTTACCCATAGGCCTCTCTCCTCTATATAAGAGAGCCTAGGGTTCTCAGAAATAAACAACTCTTATTTTTCTCCTAACATGGTATCAGAGCGGCGGTCCTAGACTGGAGCTCGTATACCCTAACCCTAAACCTAGCCCCCCTTCCACCCGCCAGCCCTCCCTCCTCTCTCTCGGCACCGCCACCAGCAGGCCGAGTCACCGCCTGTGCCGACGCCCCCAAGCCCGCCTGTGTCGCCCGGCTCGCCTGCGCCGCCCCCGGGTCTCGCCTGCGTCGCCCGGGTCCCGCCTGCGCCACCGCACAGGCCTCCGCTGATCCGCGACGACCTCCTACTGATTCTCGCGGGTCCCCAAAAACCTGCCTAGGCCGTCGACCTCAAGTGCCGTCGGTCCCCTGCATTGTTCTCCTTCTTCTTCGCCCAACTTGGGTGATGGATTTGATTGCATAGGTCTACATATGCAATCAAATACCCATATGTCATTGTAGACACATCTATATTAGTCTACATAACCTGTGATCTTCATTCGGCATCATGTCAGAAAACAAAGTCGACGTACCCGCCACTGGTGCCTTCAGAGGTCTGGCACTGATTGTCAAGATGGACGGGGCGAACTTTGAGCTCTGGGCTATGCAGTTCATGAGTCTCATGAAGTCTAGCGGTAAGAAACTTATCCTTACCGAAGATGAGCCGATGGAGAAAACATGGATTCACACCTCATGGGAGGCTGACGACGCGTATGCCAAAGTCTGGCTGTCTGGGATGTTGACGATAGAGATCGCCAACGACATGCTGCATCAGCCCACGACGAAGGCAATGTGGGATATTCTGGCGACGACATATTCACAGACGCGGAATGAGACCAAGATACTACAATTGCAGCATGATATTTTTACAGTCAAACAGAATGGACGTCCTCTCCACTCACTGTACACATCCCTGCGAGGAATGTTTGAGAAGCTCCATAGCTTCATGCCTTTGACGACCACCCTGAGCAGCAAAAGACATACATGAATGCTACCATGGTGGGTGTATTCCTGGATGCACTTGATCCAGAGTACGATGCTGCCTGCTCTCAGATTCTGGCTGATGCCACTATTCCTCCTATGGAGGAAGCTTTCCGCTGACTTAGTCGAATCACTGTCCAGAGCTCTACTACTAGCCAGACACCTTTGGCGATGGCTGCCTCCAGAGGAAGAGGTGGCTCCTCTACTTTTCGTGGACGTGGTCATCGTGGTCGTGGGGGTCGGATCCATCAGTCCTGCACTTATTGTCACCGTCCTGGCCACTCCGAGGATACATGCTATTGTAAGCATGGTTTTCCAGCATCGGCTCGGGTAGCAGAACAAGTTGAGTCTCCTGCACCTTCTTTGGACCAACGATTCGATGACCTCGTTACCAGACTGAGTAGCATCATGCCTCCTGATACTGCTTCAGGAGGTCATTCAGATGTGGCGGCCTCTGCTTCTTCCAGTACATCCGCTACAGCCAGTACCTCAGGTAGTTCTTATGCCCTCACCTCTTGTGATGGATCTATGATTACAGAATGGATTCTTTTCCTCGTGCACTTTCATTGTTCTTTTCCTCTCGTGGTATAATTCATCAAATCATGTGCTTATACTTCACAACAAAATGGTGTTGCAGAGAGGAAACATCGTCATTTACTGGATATCACTCGGACCCTACCGTGCTCCGCCTTTGTTTTGGGGTGATGCAGTTCTCACAGCTTGTTATCTAGTAAATCGCATGCCCTCGTCTGTCTTGGGCGAGAAGACCTCTTTCTGTATAGCCTTTCCTGAGAAGGAGTTGTTTTCTCTTACGCCCCGTGTGTTTGGCTCTGTTGCGTTTGTCCACCAGTTGGCTCCAGGTCTTGACAAGCTCTCTTCCAGGGCTGTTAATTGTGTGTTTGTGGGGTACTCTAGGACTCAGAAGGGATATTGTTGCTTTGATCCGTTACGTAGGAAATACTTTGTTAGCGTCGATGTCACATTCTTTGAATCTGTGATGTTTTTCTCTCCTACAAGTGACATGATGACTACTTCCGAATCTGATACTGGGATCTACATGCCACCTCCTCCTACGAGTCAGTTATCTCCTGTACCAGTCGTACCACCACCACCACCACCCCACCACCTCCACCATCTCCATCTACACAGATGCCTTTGACCGTGATTCCACCATTACCAAAATTCTACACTCGTCGGCCCCCTTCTGCTCATGGTCGTCGCCCGTCATCTAGCACGCTCCAGGTTTGTTCTGATAACATGGTTTCTAACGATGGGTATGGAGATGTTTCTATACATGGATCAGTGCAGGATGAGGTTCCTGAGAACCTGGATGTACCCATTGCCATTAGAAAGCAGAGGCGTACTTGTGCATCCTACCCGTTTGCTTCTCAGGTTTCCTTTCATTGTCTTATATGCGATTTCTAGAGATTTACAGTTGCTCTATCTGCCATGGAAATTCCATGGACTTATCAGGATGCATTGAGAGATAGCAGATGGCGTCTTGCTATGGAAGAGGAAATTGTTGGGAAAAGAGTCTTCGTTGTTATTCAAGAAAACCCTAGGCTCTCTTATATAGGGAGAGACCTTAAGGGTAAATTACAAAGAAGTCTAAATAAGAAAAAGAAATAACGACAGGATACATAAAATGATAATAGAAAAACTATCTCTACACTCCCCCTCAAGGTGGAGCATAGATGTCTATCATGCTCAGCTTGGATGAACATCTCTGAAAAGGTCCTCTGAGCAGTGGCTTGGTGAATGCATCTGCCGTCTGATCTCCTGAGCTCACATGTGCAGTAGATATCAATCCTCTCTGAATCAAATCCCTGGTGTAATGTCAGTCAACTTCATTATGCTTGGTCCTTTCATGGAAGGCTGGGTTGTTGGCAATGGATAGTGCTGCCTGATTGTCACACTGAAGCTTCATAGGTAGAGTCACAACTACATGTAGATCTTCTATTACAGAACGAACCCACATCATTTCCGTGCTGGCTTGGGCCATGGCCCTATATTCGGATTCAGCACTGGACCTTGCCACAACCGTTTGTTTCTTGCTTTTCCAAGAAACCAGAGAGCCTCCAACGAACACTGCAAACCCTGAGGTTGATTTTCGATCCTTAGGGCATCCTGCATAATCTGCGTCTGCGCACGCCGAGATGGATAAATCTGTGCCCTTTCTGAATAGCTTCCCTGACCCTGGAGAGGACTTTAGATACCTCAGTATCATGTGTATAGCATCCATGTGAACCTGTCTTGGCTGCTCCATGAATTGACTCACCCTGCAAATTGAATATCTGGGCGAGTTATGGTAATGTAGAGGAGTTTTCCCACCATTTCTCTATATCTCCTCTTATCTACTTCATCAATATCACCATCATACAATTTCACGCTAGGATCTATGGGAATACTTGATGGTTTGCATCCATCCATGCCAGTCTCAATCAGGAAGTCTGTAATGTACTTTCGTTGGGTCATCACCAAGCCCTGTGCATTCTTTGCAAATTCTAACCCCAGAAAATATCTTAGGGTCCCAAGGTCCTTTGTAACAAACTGACGGCCTAGGAATGCCTTCGCCCTCTCTATGCCCTGAGCATCATCTCCTGTAACAAGAATATCATCCACATAAACCATAATGACAACCGTACCTGCCGATGTCTTCTGGACAAACGAGTGATCGGCATTTGACCTCTTGAATCCCTGTTGCTCAATTAGGTTGGACAGCTTCTGGAACCATGTTCTCGGACTCTGTTTGAGGCCATATATCGCCTTGTGAAGTCTACAAACCATGTGCGTCTCCCCCTCAGCAGTAAACCCAGGTGGCTGCTGCATGTAGACTTTCTCCTGTAAGTCCCTGTACAGAAAGGCATTCTTGACATCTAGTTGAGATATACTCCAATTACGGACCACCGCAACAGACAAGAGAATACGAAGAGTCGAATGTCTCGCCACTGGAGAGAATGTATCCATGTAATCCACACCATGGGTTTGAGTAAACCCTCGTGCGACCAAGCGTGCTTTGTACCTATCCATCGTGCCATCTGCATGATATTTTAATGTAAAAACCCACTTACAGCTCACAACGGATGCATCAGGATGCGCAGGGACCAAGGACCATGTGCCACGAGACTGCAAGGCCTTCATCTCTTCTTCCATAGCCACTCTCCAGCAATCATTCTTCAAAGCCTCCTGGTATGTCCGTGGTATATCCACGGAAGACAAGGCTGTGACAAACCGCTGAAACTCACCAGTGAGGCGGTAAAAGGAAACCTGTGAAGCAAATGGATATGAAGCACACTGCCTCCTCTGCTTCCGAACAGCAATCGGAACATCAAGATCATCATCTACTGTACTGGATGGGCTAGGGTCGTCCTGTACTGAAGAATCCTGCACGTGTACCAAATCTGACCCGTCAGTAGTAATGCCATCTGAACATACCTGAGACGTGATGATAGGTTGTTGGGTGGTCTGAGCAGGACCTGACCGACGCGTATAGAATTTAGGTAATGACGAAATGATAGGCCGTGAAATGGGTGGTGGTGGAGGTGGCGGTGGAATTGGTGGTGCTGATGTGGGGACTTGCAAAGGGGACGACTCATGTGAACTCCCTATAGGCGGTGGAGGAACATAGACATCATCAGTGGTAGTGGATGGTACCATTCTGTCACCTGCAGGCGAAAAATACATGACAAACTCAAAGAAAGTGACATCAACACTCACAAAGTACCTCTTAGTTGTTGGGTCATAACACAGATAGCCCTTCTGAGTCCTGGAATAGCCAACAAAGACACACTTGACTGCTCTTGGAGAGAGTTTGTCAAGACCTGGAGATAGACGATGAACGAAGACCACAGTACCAAAGACACGTGGAGTCAGTGAGAATAACTCCTTTTCTGGGAAAAGAATAGAGATAGGTGACTTCTCACCAAGAACTGAAGATGGCATTCGATTGACCAAATAACACGCAGTAAGAATAGTGTCGCCCCAGAATGAAATAGGAGCACAACTCTGAATCAACATGGTACGAGTAATATCCAAGAGATGACGATTCTTTCTTTCCGCCACACCATTTTGTTGTGAAGTATATGCACACGTGGTTTGGTGAATAATACCCTTTGATGAAAGAAAGTGAGAAAGTGAGCGTGTACAAAGTTCGAGGGCATTATCCGTCCGCACATATTTGACTGAGGAAGAGAAAATATTGTGCATTTCATTAATCAAATTCTTGATCACATCTCTTGCTTCAGATTTATTCTTTAAAAGAAAGACCCATGACACACGAGAAAAATCATCCACTACCACAAGATAGAACCTGTGCCCCTGATGATCGGGAACACGACTCAGACCCCATATATCTATATGCAACAACTCAAACGGGGAGCTACTGCTCCGACTCTGACGACTTGGGAAGCTTGACCTATGATGCTTTTCCAACTGACATGCTTCACAGCAGAAAGACGAACTAGGAGAGATCTGGGGCAGAAGATGGCACATTTTCTGGAGCGGAAGGTGACCAAACCGGAGATGCCAGATGTACGGAGAGACTGGTCCGGCAGAATGAGAAGAGACGCCAGCATAGGAATTTCGAACTAGCCGATATAAACCGCCCTGCTCAGAGCCACAGCCAATCACCTTGCCCGTGAGTATGTCCTGAAAAATGAGAGAAGACGGGTCAAATATAGCACGACAATTCAGATCCTTCGTGATCTGACTAATAGATAGCAAATTCATTGAGAACTAAGGAGCATGTAGGACGTTCTGTAACTGCATAGTGGAGGAGAGGACGACCTCCCCCTGTCCAACAAGGGGTGAATGGGTACCATCTGCTATTTGTACTGAGCGGCCGGGAGGAATGTCCCTGTAGGCCTGTAATCTATCTCTATCTCGGCAGAGATGATGTGTGGCTCCGAAATCTATAACCCAGTCAGATATATCATGAGGTGGTATGAAAGCAGTAGATCTACCTGAGGTACTGGCTGCGGCTGATGAACTGGCAGAGGCAGTAGCAGCAATATCTGAAGAATCGCCTGACGAATCACCAGATGAACGTGGCATAATATCTCGGAGACGGGCCACAAGTTCGTCAAATCGGTTATCTGCAGTAGACGATAATGGAGACTGTGAGTGCTCTGCAACACGTGCCGATGTTGAGAACCCATGCTTCGAATAGCATGTCTCCTCCGAGTGCCCTGTGCGGTGACAATAGGAGCATGTCTGACTGAAGCGACCACCCCTTCCCTGGGGTCCACGGACACGTCCACGACCACGACCAGAGGGCGGTCCACCTCTCCCACGCGAGACTGCCATCGCTGAAGGGGGTGGAGTAGAAGAGATGGAGGAAACTGGAATGCGACTAAGCCTTCTGTAAACATCTTCCACTGGAGGAATAACTGCATCAGCGAGAATCTGAGATCGAGCGGCATCATACTCAGGGTCAAGAGTCGCAAGTAGAACACCAATCATGGTGGCGTTTCGAAACGCCTTCTGTTGCTCAAGAGTTGCAGTGAGAGGAATGGTACTGTATAACTTCTCAAACATCCCTCTTAGGGATGTGTAAAGAGAATGGAGAGGTCTGCCGTTCTGCTTCATTGTGAAGATGTCGTGCTGAAGCTGCAACATCTTCGTCTCATTTCGCACCTGCGAATATGTAGCGGCAAGAATGTCCCACATTGCCTTAGCAGTGGGATGATGGAGGACGTCGTTAGCAATCTCCATCGTCAAGGTACCGGACAACCAGACCTTCGCATAGGAATCATCAGCCTCCCATGAGGCATATATCCCAGTCTTCTCTGCGGGCTCATCCTCGGTAAGAATGTACTTCTTACCATTCGACTTCATGAGGCTCATGAACTGCATAGCCCATAGCTCATAGTTAGACCCGTCCATCTTGACTATTGGCGCAGGACCTTTGAATGCGCCGGTGGAGGGCATATCGACTTTCGATTCTGACATACTGCCGCTTGGAGAAGAACTAGGATATGTAGACGTGATGCTGAATGTCTACACCAACTGCATCGGATTTGAGTGCGTATGTAGACGTTACGCACTCAAATCTATAGAACGGACGAGGAGGGAACTAGGGCAAGCCTCACAGGAGGCTTACATCCCTTGCAGCGGCTGGGAGCCACTTAGGGACCTCGCGCGGCAGGCTGTGCAAGCACCCGGAGGGGCTACAACGACAGCTGGTGGCTTCCGCCGGTGGGCTGGAGCCGCTGGCAGATGGCTGGGACCTCCGCTGGCTGGCTGGGGCTTCCGGCGGCGGAGGGCTGGGACCTCCGGCTGTGGCCTAGGGCGATGAGAGCCCCAGGAAGCGAGAGAGGCGGCGGTGGCGTGAGATAAAGGAAGAGAGAGAGGCGGCGGCGGTGTCGAGAAGAGGAGGGGGGGGGGCGGCGGGTGGAGAGCCCTAGGGTGGCTCTGATACCATGTTGGGAAAAGAGTCTTCGTTGTTATTCAAGAAAACCCTAGGCTCTCTTATATTGGGAGAGACCTTAAGGGTAAATTACAAAGACGTCTAAATAAGAAAAAGAAATAATGACAGGATACATAAAATGATAATAGAGAAACTATCTCTACAGAAATGACTGCTTTGCAATCACGTAGCACCTAGAGTCTGGTTTCACCTCCTGGAGCGTCTGTTGTCAGTTGCAAATGGGTGTTTACTGTTAAACACCATGTAGATGGGAGCCTTGATCGTTACAAAGCAAGGTTGGTGGCACCTGATTTTACGCAGACCTATGGAGTTGATTGCATGGACACGTTCTCTCCGGTTGCTCGACATTCCACTTTGGGTTATCTCCTTTCTGTTGTTGTGGTACGTGACTGGCCCTTATTTCAACTTGATGTTAAAAATGCATTTTTGTATGGAGATCTACAGGAGGAGGTCTATATGCAGTAGCCTCCGGGGTTTGCTGCTGAGGGGGAGTGTCAACAGGTCTGTAGACTCCATATGCCAATATATGACCTTAAACAGAGTCCGAGGGCATGGTTCCAAAAACTTTCATATCTGATTGAATGATAGGGGTTCAAGAGGTCAAATGCAGATCATTCTTTATTCGTGCAGACTGCAGAGAACACCTAGAGGTACAGTTGCTATCATGGTTTATGTTGATGATATAATTGTTACGGGAGATGATGAGCAAGGAATCAAGATGGCAAAAGAATTTCTGGGCAGTCAATTTGTGACTAAGGACCTGGGTACCCTAAGGTATTTCTTAGGGTTGGAATTTGCTAGAAATGCACAGGGTCTTGTGATGACCCAAAGAAAGTATGTTACAGACATGTTTGCAGAGACATGCATGATTGGGTGTCGACCTTCTACTACTCCTATGGATCCTAGCATGCAGCTATATGCTGATGATACAGATGAAGTCGATAAGAGAAGATACAGAGAGATGGTGGGAAAACTCTTTTATGTTATAATCACCAGACCGGATATCGCCTTTGCAGTGAATCGAGTGAGTCAGTCCATGGAGCAACCTCGACAAGTACATATGGATGCTATATACATGATATTGAGATATCTAAAATCGTCTCCAGGCACATGACTACTTTTCAATAAAGGAGAAACTCTCTCTGTATCCGCATATGCTGATGCAGACTATGCAGATTGTCCTAAGGATAGAAAATCGGCTTCGGGATTTGCAGTGTTCGTAGGCAGGTCTCTCGTTTCTTGGAAAAGCAAGAAACAAACAGTCGTAGCGAGATCAAGTGCTGAATCTGAATGCAGGGCTATGGCGCAAGCAAGTACATAAATGATGTGGGTTCGAGCAATATTAACTGATTTGCATGTAGAGGTTCCTCTACCCATGGAGCTACATTGTGATAACCAGGCTGCTCTGTTCATTGCGAACAAGCATGCGTTCCATGAGAGAACAAAACATATTGAGGTAGATTGTCATTACACCAGAGATATGATTCCGAAGGGCTTGATTTCTACTTCTTATGTTAGTTCTGGAGAGCAAACCTTTACCAAGTCATTACTCAGAGGATCATTCCAAAAGTGTTCGTCCAAGATGAGCATGATTGATATCTGTTATAAAATAGAAAGCGGAAACAAAACATGGAATAAAGATAAAGAACAAAATAAGAACGCGGGATTTAACGTGGAACCTTACTCCAGAAGGAGCGGAATGAAACCACGGGAGAAGCCCTGAATTGGGCATTTCTTCTATTGAAGTTCTCAATGAGTACAGGGGGTGTGGGGCTCCTTATATAGCCCCACAAACAGACCCAATAGTGACCGCTCCCCCATGTGGTACTAAACACATGCGTGGGCTCTTTTCTTTTCCAACACTCCCCCTCAAGTTGGTAGCTGGGACAGCTGCAACTTGCAACAATAAAGAAAAAAATATACACCACTACATCTTCACTTGAAATCACCACAATAAACGTATGTATCCGCAATTGGTAGACAAACCCGCTTGTTGACGGGTATATCAGGTCACCGGAACGTATCTCTGTCGTGCCTGGAAGGTCACCGGACTGTCTCTGTCGTGCCTGCATGGTCACCGGATCTCTGTCTCAGTCGTGCCTGCGGGTCACCGGACTTTGTCTCCGTCGTGCCTTGAAGAAAACAAATCCAGTGCGGAGTCGATGTCGATGGTAGAGACACCACGACGAAGATCGATGCACAGTGAAGATGGCTTGATATTCTGTGAAATCTGGAGTGTTTGGTCTGTCAGTCAATGATGTAGGATGCATATGGCTTTTACTCCCCCTTTCTCCCAAACTTGTGAGAATAGTGAAAATAATAGACAAGTTGGGAGAAGCAAACATGAATCACATTTTTTTATGCGTACGACTTTTTCTTGTACGCGACTTTTTTTCTCTCTTTTTTTGATTTTTTTTCGATTTTTTGTTAGCATATGCGTATGGCTTTTTCTTGTACGCGCCTTTTTTTTAACAAACTTCTTTCCTTTTTTTTTAAATTTCTCTCCCTTCCGTTTTTTTTACACTCATCCTTTTTTTTCAAATAATGATCTTTTTTTCGGAATGAACAACCCCCTTTGTGCCCCCTTTTTTTTCCTTATCATCTGCCGCAACCCTTTTTTTTTAACGGCTGGACCTCCCCCTTTTTTTTATATCATGGCCCACTTGGGATCTAGAGTTCCCACTGGATTTTCTCCTTTTTTTTGAAATAATACACGGCCCACATGCGATAAAGATATTGCAGCCCCTTTATTTAGGGTTCCCGTGAGGGACCCTCAAATGCCTCCCATTTTCTTGCGCCACCAGAGAGATGGAATAGTGTTCCATCATGGAACCCCATCAGGAGGGAGCCGCCAAGGAGCTCTGTGCGGGGATCAAGGGCGGCATCGCCTGGGAGAAAACGGCGCCTCCAGCGCTTGGGTGTTCCTCACCGCGGGCGCGCGAGATGGGAGGGCCGCGCAAGGGGATGCGCGCGCGCCTGCACTCGATCTCGCGGAGGAGAAGACTGACGTGTCACGCACGAGACCGCGCGTCTGAATGGATGGCGCGTGGAGGAGTCGCGCCGCCTGGATCTGCTGCGCCAAGACTACGTTTGCCTGATCTGCGTAGGAAGAAGCCGTGCCACCTAGCGCCTGTTGTGTCGCCTGCGCGTTGCGCACGTGGGGCTGTGTGCCAGTGACCTCGCCGCTGGGCTCTGCGGCTAGAGGAGAGGAGCCTTAGGAGCAACGATGCCTGGAACCCCAGGGCAGCACGAGATTGCCGCATGCGTGAAGGAGGGCTGGTTGCTGTGTTGCGAGGGCCTGGAAGAGATGTGCTGGTCTGTATTATGCCGCCTTGTTCTGAGGCGGTTGCACGAATGAAAGAAACTTGCTCTATGTAGATCTTCACTGAATAAAACTCTCCAACAATCTAGGGTTACAGAAAATCCCAAAAAAAACCTCTCGAATCTTGGAAAAAATAATGAATATAAGAATCCTCGAGAATCGACCCGCTCTGATACCATGTTATAAAATAGAAAGCGGAAACAAAACATGGAATAAAGATAAAGAACAAAATAAAAACTTGGGATTTAACGTGGAACCTTACTCCAGAAGGAGCGGAATGAAACCACGGGAGAAGCCCTGAGTTGGGCATTTCTTCTATTGAAGTTCTCAATGAGTACAGGGGGTGTGGGGCTCCTTATATAGCCCCACAAACAGACCCAATAGTGACCGCTCCCCCATGTGGTACTAAACACATGCGTGGGCTCTTTTCTTTTCCAACAATAACTATGCTCCATCTTGAGGGGGAGTGTAGAGATATTTATGTATTTCTACATTCTATATGTATCTTTTGCTTATTTTTATTTCTATGTTCCACCTTATGTAATTTACCCATAGGCCTCTCCTCTATATAAGAGAGCTTAGGGTTCTCAGAAATAAACAACTCTTATTTTTCTCCTAACAATTGAGAAAGCTCTAAATTCCCACCATAACAGTGGAGGTCACCCCAATCCAAAGTCGACCATTTCCAATCCTCCTTAGGGTACAACACATCATTCCCCCTGATCTTTGCTCTGCGCACATTAGTCTTTTTACTTTCTCTATTCTTTCTCTCAACCGTATAAAGATTTTTACCCTCAAAGTGCCTTGGATTCCCAAGTTAACTTGCAATCTTTCAACAAATTCCTCCGAAAATCAAGGGTTAGGTCATAGCCATGTATGCCTTCTTGATCGATAAAACATGTTAAATTAGGTCCATGATCACAACCATCAGAAGGCCCTTTGATAGTGCCAAGAAGTCCCATTTAGTCCCTAGAAATCCACCACCCTGAAGCCAGAGACGAAAGCCGACACCTTATCCAAAAAGATGTCTTGAACCATTGCGAAAGCCAGAAGACCCTGGGTACAAATCCATAAGAATCTCTTTCTAACACCACTCATCCATCCAAACATAAAGATATCCTATTACCAATAGTGAGCGTAACCCCCGTCCCATTGAAGATGTAATGTTGAGCGGATGGAACCCACAAGCCCATAAAAATGGGTGAATGCCATGAACGAGTCTTACCAAGTAGAATAACAAATGGTCAGTTTCATCCCAAATCTGCAATATTCACTTCGTTAGAAGTGCCTTGTTTAGTTTTTGTAGCTTTGCAACATCTTCTTTGCCTAAAGGACTCTAGGGAGTTAGTGGAGAAAGAGTAGTTTACATGGGAGAGCATCGTAAGGAGGATAAGAAGATGTAAGTAGAATGGATAAAACACTCTAGGAAGCATGGTTGAAGGAGGGAGATATACACTCATTTGCTTTCTTGTGGTGGTCAATGGGGGAAGGAGACACGACTTAGTCAATTTGATTGAGGTGGGGGGAGAAGTAGGTGGAGGGAGTGTTGGGGTATGTAGTAGAGGGATAATTCGATCTTCGAGGTAATTGGATATCTCCAAGATCCAATTACCCCCACTCATGTTTAGTCCCACATGGATGAACGATGAGACTCTGGTCTGACTGTAGGGCTATATAACAAGCCTCACATCCCTGTACTTATTGAGAGATTGCAATAGACTATCCAGCCCTTGGAGGTCTTTTCCCGTGATTTCATCCCGCTCCTCATGGAGTAGGGTTCCATGTAAGATCTCAAGTGTTCTATATTTTTATATTTCTTGTTTATCGATTTGCTTCCGCATTTCTAGATTTCAACATGGTATCAGAGCAAGTCGATTTTGTGGTTTGATTCAGTTTTTTTTGAAAAATTATTTTGTGTTTATGTTCCATTCAAGTTCATATTCTATGGTTTGTGATAAAACCCTAATTCAAACCACCGTGCACGATTTCTAGCCACAGATCATTTCTCAAAGAAGGAAGAAGAATAAGGTGTTTGAGCACCTCCTAATCCCTTCTCCATGGCGTCTCCATCCTTATTTCCAGGTTTTTGGCATCGTCTCCTTCTCAAAGACACGAAAGCACCACCCCTTGCAGTTGCTCCCATATCTAACAAATGCAACAGGAGGACATTGCAACAGGGGTTCTTCATCCAAACCCTAGACGATGACAACACTCCAAACTCGGTCACAAGATTCGAGTACATCCATCTCTAGAAGACTTGAAGGGTGCTCGATGGAGGCTAAAGCACCATATTCGTACAACTGCAACCTTATTTCAAAAAAAGGGTGATGGCCACTCCTTAGCGACATCACCTCCTTCTCAATGCCACCTCCAAGCGCCGCCTCCCCCATCTCTAAAAAAGGCAATTGCAGTAGGCCACCTCCCATCTCCTGCATCTTCTCTCCAATGCGGCGACGCTTGTCATAGTAGAACACCCGCCGATCCATCTGCTCCTCTCGCATGGTGGCTGCAGACATCCGATGAACAAAAGCAATCGATCCAAAAACACGAGGCGTGAGAGAGAAAAGATCCATCTCGGTGAATGCAATCAACTACGGGATCTTCTCCCCCAGAACCGACGAGGGCATACGATTCACCAGGTAACACGCGGTTAGTATCGCGTCCCCCAGTACAAATGGGGAGCACGACTTTGGATCAAAAGAGTCCTGGTAACATCCAAAAGATGATGGTGCTTTCGCTCAACCACCCCATTCTGTTGAGAAGTATACGCACAAGATGTCTGATGCACAATAACATAAGATCTAAGAAACTGAGAAAGCTTAGTACTGCAAAATTCAAGTGCATTATCTGAACATATAAACTTGACATTTGCAGAAAACATATTTCTTATTTCATCAATGAATGATTGAATAACTGGACCATCACCAGACTTGTTCTTAAGAAGAAATACACAAGACAATCTAGAGAACTCATTTATTGCAACAAGATAAAATCTATGCCCCTGATGATCTGGGACATGAATAGGACCCCAAATATCATTTTGAATCAACTCAAAAAGACTGTGACTACTTCGACCCTTACGACTCTGAATGTGAGCCGATGATGCTTCCCAAGTTGGCAAACCTCACACTGAAAAATAGAGCGAGGAGAAATCTGTGTAAGAATGTGACAACTTTTGTAGAGGAAGATGAGAAAATCGAAGATGCCACACATAGGGAGAAACATATCCAGTGCGAAGAAAAGAGGCACCAACATAAGGAGATTGTACCAGTCTATAGAGGCCTCCTTGCTCACGGCCATATCCAATCACCCTGCCTGTAAGAATGTCCTGAAATACAAGAGTAGAAGGGTCAAATCTGGCATGATAATGTAAATCCTTGGTGATTTGACTCATGGATAGTAAGTCATAGAAAATTCAAGAGCGTAGAGAACATTCTGAAGCTGCATTGCAGGAGTTAACTGCACCTCCCCCTGATCAGTAATGGGAGAATGTGCCCCATCTGCTATAACAACTGATCTACCTGATTGAGTTGGGTATAAGTACTAAACTATCCTCTATCACTGCAGAGATGATGAGAAGCTTCTGAATCCATAATCCATTTTGAGAAATCTACCCTGTAACATCTAATAAAAGCATATGCTATACCTGATGTGGATGCAGAAGTTGAGGCTGCTACCTCTGATGATCTTGAATGAGAGCTAGTTAACCCAAGAGCAAGCATAATCTCCCCTGAGCTGCGCTACTAATTTATTTAATCTCTGAAGTGGGATCTAATTCGTATATCAAAATCATCCCATGTGTGCTCGAGTCCTAACTCAGAAACTACTGCCTCCCACCATCTCTCAACGAAATCTATCAGTGAATACTCTATGAAAGATAGCCACGAGTTTCGTGGTGCATGAATCATCCGTAATACATTCATTACTCTCTTCAGCCACTGCTTTGCGACATCTGACGTCCATATGCCCTCGAACATGGGCACGTTGGCCCGCTGGTAGGAAGTGAAAACTGATTGGTGCCTATGAATAGCAGAATACTCGGGTGTGTCCTCATCTGCAAGGTATACAAGGTCTTGCTCCCTGTCAAAACCTCCATCATCGGCTCCATGCCTTGGTATCTCCTCATGTGGATAATCAAAGTGAGGCTGCTGTACCTCAATCGACTGTGGCTGGTCCTGTAGTGTCCCATCATGAGAGGGATAGTATGTGAAGTCTGACAACTCTCGAACCTCATCTCCATATCCGTTTGCTTATTAACAATCTCTGTCTGCTGTGCTAAAATCTAATCTTGCTGACCTTGCATGATAGTCTGTTGCCGCTGGAGGTCGGTCAGAGCGGTCATGATGCGTTGTAATCACTCAACCATCTCCTAGTCTGGCTTGGTCATCATGATTCTGCATGAGAACCAAAACCATTAATCATAACAGTTAATGTTTGCTGATCATGCTTTTCTCTTCTTGAAATATTGTATGGAAATTAATGACAATTGTTGACATCTGTGGTTATGAATGTCAAATTTCCCTCTCGGACTCGCGACAAGTCGAAGGACTGTCGTCGCTATCAGAGAACTTATTGCGATCGGAATATAATACTGCGAATGTGTGTAGAGGGGTACGACGACATTGATACCAAGCTGTGAACCCCCGAGGATCCGGGTACCAGTTTACGCGGCGTTCGCAATATAACATTCACTAAAGATCTCATTTAACCAACATAAATTTGAAGGAAATTTTTTCACGTTTGCATTTGACATTCACATCAATATAACATTGTAATAACCACAACACAACAACAAGACGTACCACCAAATTTCCATTTCATTAATTTCCATATATATATATATGGGGTTGGGGAGTATGCACCAAGGTGCATGTAATTTTACATGCACCCGAGCTTATATCTTCCACGTTTTTTTACTTTTTTTTGGAAAATATCCCCATGTATATTCATCCATATATCCCTCCTATATGCCATTCGAATTTCATCAGAAACAGAGACTCTTATGCCTTCCATCTAGAACATGTAATTTTAACGGTCTTATAATTGTTGTAATTGACATGTTCTAGATGGAGGGCATGGAGTCTCTGTTTCTGACGAAGTTCGAATAACATAATGGAGGGATATATATAAGAATATACATGGTGATATTTTCCGAAAAGTAAAAAAAACGTGGAATATATAAGCTCGTATGCATGTAAAATTACATGCACCTGGGTGCATGCTCCCCAACCCCTATACATTTATATAGACAACATGTAATAAACATACTGACAGTGTACACATGTATCCCAAAAATATACAGAAGAGAAAAGAAAGTATTTATCTCATAAACTGAATAAAAACTACAACTGTACCGTATGGTATATGTACGTATGCTTGGAATCATCTACCGGCTACTGAGTCGCAGGCTTTTTGCCTGCTAAGCATGAAACGAACAAAAGAACTTCAACAAATGTCGATACAATTCAACATATATCATAAATTACAGAATTTAATGTCTCCAAAAGTTAGCAAGTAAAGAGGCAATAATATTAAAATTTTACATACCTATTGCATAAGAAAATAGTTTTCAAGCTGTTTTGTATGTATGCCATAATCACCCCTCACCAAAAGATTTTTCAAATTTACCTTTATATATATTGGTTGATAACCCATATGTGTATGTTATTTCTTTATTTAGAGACCGTGTGTAGGGATCTGGGTAATGGAAATGATGAGGTACTGATGGATTTGATTCTTGATTTCTTGATGATGGGAACAAATTAAATTCTGATTTGATTCTCAATTTTATCTAACTACTCAAGTCTAGTGGATAATCTGTGGTCTTGGTCTGTATGTGACCTCACACTGACTCTAATGCGTGAAGAGTGCTTTATTGCTGGGGTACCTCCGAAGGCATGTGGTGGAGTGTAATATATCCTAATTAAGTTCCCAACACGTCCATTGACTTATCCTAACACTCGGAGTAGTAACTCTAAGATCTGATCGATTGTTGATGATTGATAGTTGATGGTAATAAATGATTCTATATACAACTGAATTATAGTCAACTCTAACCAATACAACTTGTAATTGATCTTAACTCTAGTCAAATTCTATTATAACCCATTAAAGCTCCTTTCCTCCGCCTAGTTGAGGGTCATGGCACCCTCGCTCAGGTGCAAGGGTCATCATGACTGGCATAATTAATTATAAGTCATCACTAGTTCGTGCTTCCTTACATGATTCACGATCATCACCCCTTGATTATCTACTCATTTCTTTCTCAACTCTTCCCGTGGTTAATCTTACAGATCTAGATCTCTTGGTCAACGATCTTATTGATATCACTTTATGGTTGGCTGAACAAGTCCAGGTCTTTGGTTATTTTAAAGATATATAATTGCTAGACCATGATAATGAATTAATTGATGATGATGAATTGATGCACATTTGATGCATCAGTAATGGTTTATCAACATTTGTCCCTTTCTTTTCATGTTCATTTAATTCATATCCTTACCCATGAAGCATGTCCTCACTCCCCTCATTTGTTTTTTATAACATTATACAACAAGTTTACTCTCCATAAAACAACTCTAACTTCGCAACATGTCCTAGTATTCACACTTCTTTAGGGTTCAATCAATTATTACCCCTCCAAACTTAAAATATAAACAGCATTAAATACCCAACAAGGAAAATTATAATGTAACGGCTTTTAAAATTCTGGAATTCGAAATAGCCATGGTCAATTTATTAAATATCCTTTTGCACCAATCTGAGAAAAAGATCAACTTAAATATATTATTATTATGTATATATTTTATATGCTTCTGCATATCTTGCATGAGGACTTCTAAGGAACCTTGTGAGGTCTGATTTTGTCGTGTTAGCAAAGAATATTGTACCGGAAATCAGTGGAAATACAGTCCAAATAAGAAATGCCAATCTGGACTGAAAAATATACGAAAGCATATTCTTAGAATTGCGATGTAATATCATCCTTCATTTGCTCTTAGAAGAAAATTCAACTCAATTAGAAATATGGAATTTTGTAGTCTATTGCCATGTCACTATTTGATATAGAAGACGATTAATTGGTCTTCTTAGACGAGGAAGTATGATCTGAATATTTTGGTGATGGCATCTTATGTCCCTAACTCAGATACAGTAATGGATTTCGATTGACTGTTAGCTTATCTGATGCAATGCAATAATGTATACATTTTAAAAGGAAAATTTGGTATTATTCAAGATTAGCTCTCGCGCTATGTTGAACCAATAGGGGATGTTATATAGTTGTGAACTTATAGCCCCTTTACAACATACTCAACCTCAAACAAATCTCTCAACAGATTTACGGAACTTAAATTTTAAATAAAAAAATGTGAAGAACAGAACTTTAAATTTTCGTACAGAACGTTAAAATCTATCTGAATTTTTAGGGGAATTGAGTTTTATTTCATGAATTCCAGTCCCAGAATCCTGAATAAACATGGCTTTAATTGTGTAAACCTCATGCGTGGCAGCAAAAGAGTTGAGAAATGGGTTGTACCTTGAATTTTGTTCCAATCTTTGGAGCAGAACACATGCAGCAGGGAGGTTTTGCTTGATAAAGATGAGCAACGAAAGAGGTGTTTCCAGGGGAGTTGTGGCTGCTGGACAGGAGCTCCAGCACCTCTAAATTGGAGCAGAAATGGCTGGAAGGTTTGCAAGAAGTAGCAGCCCCGATTGGTTGAAAATGGAGCTCCAGAAGAATAGAATCCAGAGTCTATGTAGAATCTCCTTTGATTTGCTGGATAGGGAAAAAATGGGGCTCTCTCATTGAGGTTTGGGGAAGAAGAAAGGAAATGAGGGGAATAAAGAGGGAAAAGGAGTTAGCCTATACTACACTTCTTCCGATGATGAGTTCGTCCCTTCTCACAATGACATCAGCGAGACACCCAAGGCCGGACCTACCTGTACTTCTTCCACTGATCTGTTTGTGCCTCCTCATCTTAGGGCAACTGAGAACCTTCACTGTGTCGACCCTAATCGGTTTGTGTCATCTGAGGACCCCGATGTCTACCTGAACTATATCAGATCTATCGCTCAACGGTCCCGCAAGAAGGTTCGCTTTCGACCTTCTTGATCATTTGTATATCCACTCTATTGTACATTCGCTTTTGTTTACCTCCGTCTATCTTCCGTATTGCTCATCCACCCCATTCTTGTGTGTGCCTTGCTTAGGACGTACTTTGTCCTAAATATGGGGGAGTGGACGAGCCGAGTGTTCTTTCGTCATTCTGTTTCATTACTCCTGTTCTTGCCTATACTTAGGGCTTCTTTTACCTTAAGTATAGTGGGAGTGATGTGTACATCTTTCTCTATCTTATTCCATCTTCATCTCTCTTTTCTTCTTTTCTTCTTTTTCTTTTCTATCTTCTTTCTCTACCGAAAAGGTGTCATCCCTTTTTGTCAGTATTCTATACTTAGGACGTACTTTGTCCTAAGTATAGGGGGATGTGCACCCTGATTTCCTTCTATTATTTGATCCTCTCCATTATTTTCTCTTCTTTTCTATACTTAGAGATATCCTACCCTAAGTATATGAGGAGACGGTCTGAGTACGATCTGTTCATTCCCACCCTTCATTCCCACCCTTGACCCTCTCTGCTTTGTGTACAATCTGTTATGCTTAGGATTATTTGATCCTAAGTATAGGGGGGACGGTCAACTTCTTATTCGTTCATTCATTTATTCGTTCTGTACTCTTTAGACTTTCTATACTCAGTATGAGTTATGTCTTCTCTTTTCTCTCTGATCTATGAGGACATAACTCAATCTAAGTATAGAGGGGGTCGTATATATTGCGTATATACTTTAGCCATAACTCGTACTTTCGTATTTTTACTAATAAGTATGGTTATTATACTATTAAATTCATTAAAAACACTTGATAAAAAGATGCCTATCATTCCTCAAATTCTTTTTGTACTGACTGATTAATAAATCAAGTAAAAATATTTTTTGCAAAATATTTGAAAAATAGTTTGAAAATCTTTTTGAAAAATCTTTTGAAAACTATTTGGAAAATATTTTGTTAAATATTTTCAACCTTTGTAAAATGACTTTGTTTTGAAAAATTTATTTTCTGTGTGAAATATAAATGTTTGAAAAACTATCTGCAAATATTTGGAAAATGGTTGCAAAAATATTTTGAAAAATCTATATATACTGTTTGAAAAACTTTTGCGAAATGATTTTCAAATGTGTATATATGTTTGTAAAAGCTCTTTGTAAAATTATTTTGGGCTATAGTTTTCAAAATTGTTTGAAAAACCTTTTTTAAATAAGTTTGAGGAATATATGCATCACATTAAAATTCTATATATATATATATATCTATAAAATTGACCACTTACCCCTTGTAAATTATTAGAAGCCTAATTCTTGTACATATAAGATGCGTCCCTGTGTAAATACTTGTACCTAGTTTTTAGCGAAAATCTTTTATTTTCAAAATTTCCAAAAACATTTGCAAAATAAAAATTACCAAAAACATTTTTAAAAATCTTTTTGAAAAATACAAAAAATGCACATGCAACATCTTTTCAAAATAATTCAATAAAAAGTTCAAAACTTTTAAAATTGCATCACAAAAATATTTTCTGCATAGCATTTGCATAGCATTAGCATTTTTCAGATTGAGTTTGATAATTGAACAGGTCTAAGTAAAATCCGGTGATTGGAGCTTGGTTAGACCTTAAAACTACATAATTAAAGGAACCTTAGAGGAATTGGAATTGAGGTACTTCAGGTCTAGTTGACTCAATTATTTGAGGATCACGGGACTTGGTTCAATGGATTCTTGACTGCCTAAGTAGAGTATTTCAGAGCGCATGCACGACTCTTGTTGATAATGACCTAACTTGGACTCCTGTGCCTTTCACTTGGCTCAACTCAGTTGGAGTGGTGAGGGGATTGGATTTAACGGTATGTGACACACACAAGTGGAAACATTTGTCCTCCTCTAGGGAGGGAAGAGCGCCCCAACCTGTCCACTGATGATAAATTCTGAAGACAGGAGAGTGTGAGTTGCAATAAAACTTCAAAAGAGGGATAATCTACTGGCTCAAGAGAAAAAAGTCCTTATATAAATGCTGCTATAAATAGTATTTCAAAAAAAAAGCAAAGTAAAAAAAAACTCTAAAAAAGTGGACATGCTTGTTTAAAAATAAAATGCATGCCGGAGTATATATATTTGTATAACCGAAAAGCAAGCTTGAGCTTCAAAGTCAAATCATGTGAGCCTGCAACTGGATGACTTGACTACACTGGTCTTGCATCCTAGGATAGGTAGCTACACTGGGTACCGTCCATTCTTCTCTTCACTCCCTCCTCTTGAGTTGGTTGTCACTTGAACTTAGAAGGGAATATCCCACTCCTCGAGGAAGGAGTTACTGGATTGGGAAATCACTGAGTTATCATACTGGAGAAGTCAGTTTCTTTGTCATTTCAAGTGGGGAGAGACACCATTACTTACACTGTACGAGTCAGATTCATAGTCATAAGGGTTTGCGTATGAGTTGAAGTATTCTGATCTGGCTATTGAGGAGACTTGAGCAGAGTTTTGGGATTCTCGAAAGCTGTTGGATATCTAGTCCGATTCTTATTAAGGTTCCGCCTGTACTAAAATTCCAAATATCCGATTTAAGCTCCAGACTTTAATTTTGTGAAGACAAGTTTGATAATTAAACTAAATCCAATTTCTTTCTTTTTCTTTTCTTTGTTTTCCTTCGTTTCTGCACATATTGCATAAATGTTTACTAGGGACTAACAAAGGCAAGTACAGGAGATGATGAATCTTCATTTCATCATCTTTATTCTATCATTTTGGCCTTAAAAACCCTAGTAATTGTGTGTAAATACCCTTAATTTTGGTATTTTAGCATTCATGCATCATTGTGTAAATGGTGTATAAAATGTGGGTTTTAACGCCAAAAATATAGAATAAAGAAAAGAAAAGAATAAGAATAAAATATTGAAGATATTTTATGACCCTAAACCCCGAGATCTAGGCATCTCGATGACTAGGTCGACAAGGAATAAAGTAGGGGGAGATAAGGGCCAAAATCCAATAAAATCCTTATTTATTTTATCCATTTTTATTCATTTTTGGGACATATTTTTAGTTCCACTTTTTATACTTCAAATAAAGAAACTTTGAACATGAAAGTTGTAGATAATTAAATATAAAAAATTATAAAATTAATTTCATAGAAAAATATTATGCAGAGAAATAGTTACAATATGAATAAGTTTCCGAAATACCAACTTCCCAGACCCATATCTCTCAAATAAAAACCCAAAATATATCAAAATCATCTTTAATTGTATATAACTTTTAATAAGCTATTTAATGAAGGTGGTTTCATATTTTTTGGAGTTAGATTATAAAAGTTAGGTTTTGAACTCCTATTGTATAATTATACAAATTAAAATACTCATTTTATTTATTATCCAATATTTTTATAATTTTATATTTTTTATAATTTTGTAAATATTATTTATAATATATGTGCATATTAAAATAGGAATAAAAACATCAAGGAAACATCAAAATAAAATACGTGTATAAAATGCATATGTAAAATACCAATAAGCATACCTATACAATCAATGCTTCTATTTATTTAAGTATATATAATATATCAGAAAAATAAAATAAAAATATATTTATGTATCTAAAAATAAGATATAAATTTATAAAATCATAAACTAACTTAATAAAATCGAAAATAAAAAATAAAAAATAAAATACTCAAATACATAGATGAACATACATATATATAGCCCTTAAAAACTAACTTGTAATTATAAGTCTCTAAAAAATAAATAAAAATCATGATAACATTCTTCATAAAATAATAAATATTTTCATTTTTCAATAAAAAATTAATAAAATCGTTTATTATTTTTAATCGAATTTCTAAATCTTTTTCCAAGGATTTTTTGGTTGGTCCACATTGACCAACTAGATCCTCTCGTTGGTTGACCTTGATCAACTCTCTGAACGAGGTCTGCCTCCTGTCATACCTAGCGACTAGGCATTTTTCTTGATTTTTTGGAGGCCGTTCCTTTCCTCCTTTCACGTCGATTCCTTCTTGGATTTTTCTCCTTGTATGTTACTCTTACATGTCCAAGGATCATCTCGAGGATTGCTTCATCGATTCGCCGGATTTCCCTCGTTCTTTGAGCCGCTCCAGCCACTTTGTACATAAACCACCTTCTCTTTCCTTTCGAATTCGAACCCCTTTTGACCCTTGTTTTTGCCCCCTTTCACGTGCTCCGGTGGGAGGAGGGCGACAACCTCCTCCAACCCTTAGGGAGCGAGTTCAATCGCGTCTCAGGCGGTCTCCACCACCTTCGTCGGTGTCGAGGTCCCCATCTCGCGGCCTTTGGCTGCTCGAGGTCTATTTTCCACCCTTTTCTTGCATTTTTAGTGTATTCGTAGCCATAGGATCCACCCCCACTTTCCTTTCGCTGTTTTCCCGCTCATCTACCCTCGTTCGCCCCTCGCCGGAGCTCGCTTCGGTGAGCTCCCATATCGCATCCTCCGCTCCATTCCACCCCGCTGCGAGGTCAAGGCAGTTTGCCCTCGACCCTTTCACCATCTTTTGCAGGTCCTGGAGCTAAAGTGTCGGCTGGAGCTCGTTTTGGAGAGTTGCCGAGGTTCCTGAAGCTCGTTTGCTCCGCCAGCCTCGCGCACTTCCTCTGGCCATCGCCGGATATTTTTGGAGTCGCCGGCATCTAACGGACCATGTCTGGGTGCTTCTCGACCATTTTGGAGTACAAATCAACACCGGAGGGGGGAGATTTGGATTAAGAAAGCTCGCCTCGCCGGAGACGCTTCCTTGTTCTTCCTCCCGCGTCCTCCATCGTTGGATCAAAGGCCGCATCTCAGATCGCACAACCTCCGTTGGATCACGCCTCGCCTTCACCGTCTGATCCGAGCCTCAGATCTAATCTAGACCGTCGACATGAAGCGACATCGGACTCCCTCAATTCGCCACGTGGCAAGTGATTGCCCACCAGCCGTTCGATCGTCCATTTACTGGGTATTTTGCGTATTCTCCCCCAGTCGTTTTTTAATATTCGAACTAGAAACCTTCCTCTGCCATTAGATATTTTTGTCCCTAGCTTTCTGGAAATTATATCTAAGTCCAAGCCACGTCACCTCACGTGACGCATCACGTGAGGTGGCGATTTTATAGCGGGACCCCTGGGGAAATTTGTATTGTTAATTAGTCCTGTAACTATTTTATTCAGTGTAATATTTTTTTTAAATTTGCTAGCTGGTCCTTACATTTTTGATAATTGCATTAGCTCTTTGCCAGCGAGGCTCATGTGTACCAACATGTGAGCTTGGCTATTTTGTGGGCAAGTCCTCGTGGGTTTTGCTATTCCATATTAGTTCTGTAATTTTTAAATTGTGTTATATATTTCTGTGAAACTTGCACTTGGGCCCATGGAAATATCGCTATCTACATTTATGCCCTTGCTAGTAGTGTAGTTTCTCTTTGTTTCTTGTATTTATGTCATACATCTACGTAACTCTAAAAAATCTCCAAAAAATAGGTGTAGCTTCCTGATTGCATCTACTTTCACGTCATATTTTTAATTTGCAATTTTGAAGCTTTTTATTATTTATTAAAAACAAAAACATCATGTTTTATCCTTGTTTGCACTAGAAAATACATAAAAAATATAAAACCCTTTTGAAAAATTCTAAAAAAAACATTTCTTATTTATTTACATAATTTATATTTCAAGACAAAAAATCACTAAAAAAATATAAAAGAAAACTCAAAAAAATAGAAAAACTCTAAAAACCCTTATAAAATATATATATATATAATTTCAAAAAATCCCCAAAATCTATTTTCTGTTTTATATTTTTCTCTATATTATTATCCTTATTTTAAATTTAATTTGGAGAATTTTAGCTTCTGCTTACTATTTTTCATGTCCATTTTAATTTCGGCTATTTATTTTAAACCTTGATTTACGGTATTTTTTACTTTTAAATTATATAAAAATTAATAAAATTATCTAAAAAATCACAAAAATAGTAAAAAATTATCCAAAATCCAAAAAGATTTAATTTTCTTTATTTTGCTTATTTTTGTTAATTTTTATGTTAACCCTAGCCTATATTGTATATATATCTTATATATAGCTTTAAATCTATTTTAGAGAAAAAGAAAATATAAAAATATAAAAAGAAAATACAAAATCGGAAAATTTAAACTAAAAATATAAAACATATAAAATTGAAAATAAAATAAAAAACATAAAAATAAAAAACCCACATAAAAATATAGTCACATACTTCACAATCAACATTTTGTGTTTTATTTCCCCGATTTATCTTGTTTTCTCCCTGTGTTGGACACTCTACACTACTTGCACTATATACATCTTTTGTAGAGTTAAATAAAATAAAATTTAACTCCACAATTATTTTCATTGTTTGGTCATCTATTGGGGGTTAATTGTTGTTTGAAGTCGGTTTTCGTGAGCGGTCAATGCATCGACTGGATTTCTCGCCTTGTGAGATCTCTAGACCTTCGCAAAATCCTCTTCAATAGATTTCCATTTCTAGTTTGATGACCGGACTGGTTACATCGTGCTCTATGACCGACTCCCATGCTCTTCGCTCTGATGGATGGTGTGATTTCTTTTTGTGAGGCCTGAGATATGAATGGTTGTTGCCCCCAGTTTTGTTTGTAATTTTTGTAGCCGAGGGTGGCTGAGATTCTGGTGCTTTTAGAGGTTCAGCCTGAGGTTGAGAAGCCTTACTGCTAGGATTGACCACTGTATTTGCATCTCAGGCTTGGTACGTGATAATGGTCTTTGATCCAAAATTATATCCATAATTTAGGGACCTCTGGAGGTGGTGGTTCCTGTTCCGAGCCAAGGTGTTCCTCTGGTTGTTGAGATGAGATCATGTGATGGCAGGAGCTCAGAGGACGGGTTCTTTCTGGGGGATGATAGGTCTTGTTAGCGGTGTTCAGAGGCGATTAAGGACTCTGATCACCTTTTCTTTTTATATGGCTCTTCCCGGAGATGTGGGAGGTGGGATATTTTGACATGGTTGGAGTGTGCCTTTGCCTTTTGAGATTCAATGGATCAACAACATGTTGGGCAGATTCTGTCACGATTTGGGTTGCATGAATTTATGGGCTATGAGGTTCGCCAGAAATCGGGTGATTTTTCATGTTGAAAGGGTTGGCCAGAAACTGGGTGATTTTCCATGTTGAAAGATTCTATGTAGAGAATGTTATAGAGCGTGTTAGGATCCTACATTGGTCTTGGTCTTTGTTATTGGTATAAATTAACTTGTGAATATACAGTTTTTGGGTGGGCGTCTTCTCGGAACATTACCTTTTTTACCTTAAAAAATCGAACTTTGAGACCAAATATTTAGAATCGACTTGCTCTAGTACTATATGAAAATATAAATAAAGAATTCAGATTCGAAGAAATAGATGAAGACTTGAATTTTACGTGGAACCATGCTCCCTAATGAACATTATGAAACTACGGGAAAATGCCTCTAAGGGATGGATCTTCTATTTTATTTCTCAGTAAGTACAAAGGATGTGTGGCTCTTTATGAACCTCCGCTAATCTGGCCAAATCCCACCACTTAGAAATGAGGGACTAAACAAGTCCCACTTAAATGGCCCATGCATAATTCTTTCAACAACATGCTTTAGAAAAAATATGATCCACAGGATGAGCCTGGGTATGGCATTTGCAAGATGCTGACAAGGATATATACCATATTTTTTTGGTTGTTTGTTCATTAGAAATGTATGGAGCATATGTGAAGGACGACACAGTGCCAATAACATGGTAGTTCTACAAGTTGTTTTATAAAGGCCGTGTGTGAGAAAAGGGGCAACTGAAAATTTCAATGGTGCGTTGGAACTAGAGTTGAGTTTTTTACTGTCAATACATTGCTTCAGAAGGGAAGGATGACGAGGAAGGTCTTTAGAGATAAGTGATCACATAATAATGACGTGATTTGCCCAAGATGCGGTGAAGCTGCGCAAACATGCATCACATGTTTTTTTGTTCGCCCCAGCTATCTGGAGCTTTGGAGATGGCCGGTACTTCGTTGGTTGGATTATGCATGTGCTGAAGGCTTCTGTACTTCCGTTCGAGGTGCTTTCGTCTCTTATCGTGAGGGTTGCTTAAAGCCTCTTGTTGCATGGTTTCTTTTGTTTTACCGGAATGGTGTACTTTAGGAAAGAGCAGTATTATTTTTATAATATAATTCACCATGTCATGACTCTTTTCGTGCATGGTCTCCGTAACTTTTCTTTACTATTTTAACCAATTTTGGGTGTAACTCATTTCGAGTTTACTCCCCATTTCCTTTCCAAAAAAAAGTAGACGCCATTGCCGAATGACACCGATTCAACTAAATTAACTAAACTTAATACGCATAAAGAGGAGTATACCTCAGAGAGGTACATCAAAAGTGTAGGAGCTTGCTGTGTAGGGGCATAGGCAGGAGATCTGGCTATGGTGCGTGTGTGTGTGTGGGGCGGGGGGCAGTATAGAGTTGTAACAGAGAGATAGTTGGGTTATTGGGGTTGCACTGTGTGGAGGGATGGCAACATGCTTTTAGATCAAATAGCTCATTGATCCCCTATTTCAAGAAGATGCTTTCGTTCATATAATAAAACACATCTTCCCTATTTTTGTTAGGTAAAATAGTAGTGGTTTTGTAGTGGTAGAGAGAATGCAACTGGGGGGATTTTGGAGGGATTTTTATAACTAGAGTTTTATATTACCCTTCAAATTTAATGAATTATGGACGAGTAGTGTCCTTGTGATGCCATCTTTTGTTCTCTTTTTCAAACTTGCGAGGAAATCATTGTTGTGTATATTTTTTAATCGTGACAATTAAAGATGAAAGCTCTTTCTGTGCTAGGTCATGCACAATGTTGATAGAGGCTTTGAATTAGCAGTGGGAGATTTTTGTATCTTTGGGCCTTGGCTGGGTAGGAGACTTGCTTAAACATTTCACCCAAACTTTTTCCCTAGTGAATGCAATATTAACCATAAGTTTCATAAATCCACATAGCATTGGAAAATTGAAGCACAAGATTTCACTTATTCTGCTCACTGTATCGATAAGCTGCAGTGCTGGACCAGACCTCTATTCTTTCCCCATCTCTGAGTTGGATAATGTACGTGGACACCTTCAAATAACCTATGAAATAACAAAGAGATGTGGTATTTAAAAGACCTCTCTTATTTATTGAATGTGCCTTCTCTTCAAGGATGACTGCTCACTAAGCTCAAGAACCTGTACACCTAGTACAGAACCTCATGAAGGTTACCAACAAGAGAGTGTTCTGCTAAGAGTTTCTGAAACTCAACCTCATGGTGGTCACCAACAAGAGAGTGTTATGCTAAAAGTTTCAAACTTGCGAGGAAATCATTGTTGTGATGTCCTTGTGATGTCATATTTTGTTGTCTTTTTCAAACTTGCGAGGAAATCATTGTTGTGTATATTTTTTAATCGTGACAGTTAAAGATGAAAGCTCTTTCTGTGCTAGGTCATGCACAATGCTGATAGAGGCTTTGAATTAGCAGTGGGAGATTTTTGTATCTTTGGGCCTTGGCTGGGTAGGAGACTTAAACATTTCACCCAAATTTTTTCCATAGTGAGTGCAATATTAACCATAAGTTTCATAAATCCACATAGCATCAGAAAATTGAAGCACAAGATTTCACTTATTTAGCTCACTGTATCGATAAGCTGCAGTGCCTGACCATACTTCTCTATTCTTTCCCCATCTCTGAGTTGGATAATGTACATCGACACCTTCAAATAACCTATGAAATAACAAAGAGATGTGGTATTTAAAAGACTTCTCTTATTTATTGAACATGCCTTCTCTTCAAGGATGACTGCTCACTAAGCTCAAGAACCTGTACACCTAGTACACAACCTCATGAAGGTTACCAACAAGAGAGTGTTCTGCTAAGAGTTTCGGAAACTCAAGCTCATGATTGTCACAAACAAGGCAGTGTTATGCTAAAAGTTTCGGAAAGGCGACCTCATGAAGGTCACCAACAGGAGAGTGTTCTGCTAAAGAGTATATTAAACTCATGATACTGTTAGAAATTAGTACATGCAATATATTGTGTCCATTTATGACCAACAGCATTACAGGGCGCCATCAGACAACTATCATGTACCGTGGGAGGTAAATACAATCCAGCTTTTGTTGCTATACTAATTAGCCAGCCAGATTGTAGAAAACCTGTATTGATATATTTCAGTATGGGGAGTTATGATAGCATCATCGCAAACTATTTGTTGGCTTCCACTCTATGAATCTAGGCATAGGTAAGAGGGATTAGTTGTCCCCGTACCTTCTCCATGCTTTCTGCCAATCCAAAATAGAAAACTCCATTTTCACCCGTGGTCTGTATTGTGGTATCCCCACTGTTGGTGCTGTCAAAATGACATGAGACTGCATTTGGAGAAGAGTTGTGTTCTGAAAATAAGGACTAGGTCAGCTATAATCAGAATCTATCCTTTTATTTTGTCATTGTTTATCATAAGCTATTTCTACGTCATTTATTATCCTATATTGTTTTGCAGAGGCACCTGGATTAAAATCTAGATTCAAAGATACGTCTGGCATGGCCATCTCAGACCGTCAATTTATTGAGAAGTTAGAGGCAGTAAAGAGGTGAGTTTATTTAGCTATGTAGACTGGATATTGCTTTTGTTTTTGTTTAGACATTTCTGGGCGAATGGAACAAATTAGGATCTACATATCTTTTCTATATTTTTGTCCCTTGTTGATTGTGTCACGGGATAACAAGTGTTTGTTTGCTATAGTTGTACCTGCGGCTCTATTACATATGTTTTGAAACCTTTTGAATCTTCTTTTTCAAATAACTATGATATTCTAATGCACATGCAAAGTATGCAGACATGCCATGAAAGGAGAAAAATGTTATCTAGTGAAAAA
The DNA here is from genome assembly GCA_037367405.1 of Ottelia alismoides. Classification (NCBI taxonomy): domain Eukaryota; kingdom Viridiplantae; phylum Streptophyta; class Magnoliopsida; order Alismatales; family Hydrocharitaceae; genus Ottelia; species Ottelia alismoides. The sequence goes on from JAZKJV010005492.1 coordinate 1,627,701, forward strand.
CACCCAATTTCATGTATATTGTTGGAGTATTTGTTATGTGCGCCTATTGAGTTGTAATAGGGTAAATGGATCATGGAGAAGATCCATTTACCCCATCCAGTGTTTAGTCCCACATTGTCCAGTGGTGGGACTTGGAGGCTCTGTGGACGCTATATAAGGAGCCCCAGACCTCCTATAACCATTGAGAAAGTGCAATGCATAACATGCCCCTTTGAGGGCTTCTCCAGAGGTTTCATCACGCTCCTTACGGAGTAGGGTTCCACGTTAAATCCTGTTCTTCATATTCTTCTTTATCTTTTTCCATGTTCGCTTCCGCACGTTTATTTTCTTAACATGGTATCAGAGCGGGTCGATTCTCGAGGTTTTCATATTTATTTTTCGAGATTCGATGTTGATTATTGGTTTGTTCAAGATTCATTTTCTAGGGTTCTTTGAAACCCTATTTTCTACATAGCTCAAAGATGATCATTGTATTTTTGGAGATCGTGAATGATTCAACAAGAAGCTTCTAGGGTTTCCGCTGGAAACCCTAAGTCCAGCCGCAATCTCCAGATCGCCTCCTTGCGGCACAACAGGCGCATCTTCTCCAGCGGGCTTCACCTCTCCAGCGGACTCCACCCAACACGAGCCACCATCTCCAGCCCTCCAGGAGACCTCTCCAGATCGCGTTGGTAGCCCCTTCCATTTCGTGCACCGTGCGCAGATCGTGCGCACGAAACCCCATCGCAGTCTGCTACTCGCCCTCATCAGCCCCATCATCTTCAAGCCAAGGGGCTGCGACACAACTAGCCCCTCCTTCGGCGACAACCCCTAATGCAGGTTGGAGGCGCAATGCTGCGCCCAGGCGGGGCCTTCCTTCCGCACATGCTCCAGCGGAGGCACCCAACAATGGTCGCCTCTCCTTGGTGGCGAGTATCTCTATCGTAACCCACTGCGATTCCTCCTCCCCCTTCGCGTCGGCGCCCTATTCGTGGACGAGAAGGCCACCTGCGTCAAGAACCACTTCGCCGAGCTCCGTCTCCCCGAGATCTTCCATGCGACGACAACATCAAGATGGCGACGAGCCCAATCAGAATCCTTGGCCACAGGCGATGGCGTCGCATCCCGGAAGCTCTAGGTGGCGACGCACGAGGCAATCCCGATGGTTGGGTTTCCCTGATGGGGAACCCTAGCGGCGCGCCCCTTGGTTGTCCAGAGATGGATTCCCTACAGTGAAAGAAAAAAGGGGGGCCTGGGCCGTGAGTTGTTAAAAAAAGAAAGAAAGAAAAAAAAAATAAAAATGTGATGGCTACTAAAAAAGGGAATAGCCAGAAAAATTGTAAAAGAAACCATAATTTTTTTATTGAAACGACTTTAAAAAAATTTGACGGCTTAAATTTTTTTTGAAAAGATGCAAGAAATATTTGTGAATGTTCATGTTATTTTCCCCATGTCATTGTCTTCTCCCAACTTTGTCGATGTTCATTTTCCGACAAGTATAGGAGAAAGGGGGAGTATTATGTAAAGTCACAGGTCTGTTTCATGATCCAGATTCAGATTCTAGGCCAACCAATTGTTCAGACTCTACAGTTTTCAGATGAAGATTCTCCATGCTCAAGTTTCAGGCTCGACGTTCAGATTCTGAGTCCACATGTGTGATGCACAATTGTTCAGATTCGACAGATTGGTCAGAGTCCAAATTTGAGGCACGCCATGTTTGAGAGGCCCATTTTCGAGTTCTCCAGAGAGAGACTCATTTTCAGACACACATGTGTTGGTGGTCATTTTCAGATGAACACATGTTTGCCATCTTTTGTTATGGTCCCCATCTTTCTCTTGTTGTTTCGGCCAGCGTTTTCATGTGAGCCATAGGGACTCCAGAGTAGAGGACCATTCCTTATACCATGTTGGCAAGGTTTTCATGTGCTATCATAGATACACCAAAGTAGTGCCCCATTCTCTGTGCCAGATGGGAGAGACCCAGTTCTCCGACGAGGAGACTTTTTCAGACTCCATTCTCCAGCGACCGTGGACTCCGACAAGGATTGCACAACCATGACCTTTTTCAGTTCGACCCTTTTCAGAGATGGAGCATTTGTCCACATGTTGTGGCGGGTCAGAGTACTCCGACGAGGAGACTCATTTCCAGTTGCAACGACTCTGACAGACGCAGTTCATAGCGCATGCTCTCCAACGAGGAGATTCAACATACTCACACTTCAGCCCAATCGTCCTTCTCACCTGCACGGCATGCGAAGCAACGTCCTCGACAACAGTAGTTGTGCGCGTTGGGTTGTTATTGTCCGTAGTGTCATGTAGCGTGGGTTGAGTTTCTTTCTGTTTGTCCAAGCTGAGCATTGCATGCTCCAGCTTGAGGGGGAGTGTTGGAGTATTTGTTATGTGCGTCTATTGAGTTGTAGCAGGGTAAATAGATCATGGAGAAGATCCATTTAGCCCATCCAGTGTTTAGTCCCACATTGTCCAGGGGTGGGACTTGGAGGCTCTGTGGAAGCTATATAAAGAGCCTCAGAGCTCCTGTAACCATTGAGAAAGTGCAATGCATAACATGCCCCTTTGAGGGCTTCTCCCGTGGTTTCATCCCGCTCCTTACGGATTAGGTTTCCACGTTAAATCCCGTTCTTCATATTCTTCTTTATCATTTTCCATGTTCGCTTCAACATGTTTATTTTCTTAACATATATAATTTCCTTTTTCATATTTTTTGATTGAGTTATGATTTGTTTGTCCTTGTTACATTATGAGAACCTTGGAGTCAAGGTATTAAAAATGCAAGTCGGATCGATGGGGTTTCCGATCAATGAGGCGAGGCATAAGCCTTGAGGAGGTCGAGACGTAAGCCGCAATTTACTGAGAAAATACACTTAAAAACAATTATTAAACATAACTTATCGTCATAAACTCCTTAACTTCAAATATTCACAAATTATATTATCATAAATTCTAAATTTGTATATTCCCGTGTTAAACACATGCATACAATATACCATATTAACCACATATGTTACTTTACGAAATGACTCCCTTTTTTCATTTTAAAAAGCCTACAAATTTGTAAATGTGTAATGTTCATATCGTGAACCAGTGGATTTGTTATATTCTTAGAAAACATACAATATCTTGAACATATACCATGTTCATCATACGATAAAGAAATATAATATCATTAGCTGGTATGAAATGCTCATATTAACTAAAAGCATCACTATGCATATACATGATTTTTCAATGCGATGATTATGCATTAATGAAATAATGTGTTACAAGTGTGTTAGTTATTCCAAGATTTCAATGTTATCAATCATGGTTATTTAATCTATATTAATTTAATATTACTGTAAAAATACTTTAAAATAATTTATTTAATATTTTTCCCAAAAAGTACATAGCAGAATCGAGACAGTGCCTTGGTATTGCCTCACCTCCCCAGGCACCTCAGGTATGCCTCGAGACTATGAAGCTTACGACTTAGGTAGGCTGACTGAAGATATAACCTCGAGGAAATTTTCTTGGAAAATACCTTGAGACGTGGTTTTAAAAACCATGCACAGAGTGGCATTGATGAATATATTTTTTGAAGTATAAGAGGGTGCAACTAAGGTGGGACTCACGGCAATATTCTATTGGAATAAAAATATAAAGTTACAGTACAAAGACCAGATGATAATCTAGCAAATTTTCTGAAGAAAAAACATTGATTGTGAAAAATGAGCTCATTTTGAGTGCATCAAATCACATAAAGATGAGCAAAGGGCACCGTACAATCTTCATGAGAATTGTTGCAATATGCCTGAATGGAGTTCCAAAAAACATTGCCATCCTCCGTGCTAAACTAAATACCAACACGCTCCCAAAAATCTTTCTAGGAATGGCAACGAAAAGAAAGATAATCCGTGTTTTCAATACATTCATCACATCTTTGACAACCCACTTCACGAGTACAAAGAATCTTGCTTATGTGCTCCTTCATAAGCAAGCAATCGTGCCTCATCAGCCAAAGAAAGACCTTGATTCATTGGGGTAACCTGCTCTTCCATATCGACCAATAATCTCTTTGCACATTCTTGATGAACCTCTAAGTGGCTGAGTTAATTTGGTCTCGTTGTGATACAACCACTTAACAATCTATCAAAAACCGATCCTAAAGTATCTCCACGAGGAGGGGCTCAATTTAATAAAATTTTAACCTGGGACAAGTCCAAGGTTGATCTCAGGGACACGAGCTATCTAATGTGGTTAATCAGATCCTAATATCTCAGTTAAGTGACAATGAATCTATCTAGGTCAACAAGGCATAAACAAAACTATGCACGCACATTATGCAAGAAGAAAATATATTTAGTTGTTTTCCATGCAAGTTAATTTTACGACAACATGCAACAGAATGTGATGCAATGCAAACAAAATAAGATACACAATATACTCCTAAATGCTCAATTTGAGCGATAAATCTAGTTTCAATTCCATGGTCACTTAAAGCATTAAAATTAATTTCTGTGTAAGAAATTGGTATTTAAATGATAAGTGTAATGTCACAATATGTATAGAATAAAACAATCCAGTTTCACATGTGAAATCAATCATTAATCCATGCCATTAGATTGATGATAAAATAAGCTTTGAAATGAAATTGAAATCATTGAAAAATAAGTCCATATGCTCATGTTATAAACAAAATGGTCCAGGGGGCATAAACACAAATAAAACATGAAAATATTTACAAAACTATCACAAACGGGCCTTGGAGGGGCATTTTTGCAAATATGAAAATCTGGCGGACTTTCCCTGTAATTTACCAAGTGCGCAAGTACCTAATTGCAATATTAAGAAGTTAGCAGGGTCCCCGTGCAAAGTACTCGGGCACGCCACGTGAGGCACGCGTGCCCAGGACCTGTATGTGATTCTGTAGAATTCTAGGGGCGTAGCTGCAAATGACCCCGCCTGCACATGCCAAGCATACGTGTACATGCTCTGATCTTGGTCTGGTCTATTATAAGTGGCCTGGGCCACGTGGGCGACCTAGGTGCTTCCGAGCGCGCTCGGTCCCACTGAGTCGGGTGTATCGTGGCAGAAGTTAAGGCATCATCGTGGCCGTCCAATCCTGGGGATCAGATGGTACCTGTAGTATGTGTCCTTTGCCTTTGCAAGGCGACGATGGCTGTGCTCCAGCGATGTCTCCTTAGTTCCTCCATGGCCTAACTGCTCTGTTGAAGGTCTGATCACCTCCGCAAGGTTGCAGCGAATGCTGTTGTGACTCAGGGAAGCGATTAGGAGGCATGGATCTGGGAGTCGATGAAGGCTCGTTGGAGATCGGCTCTAGAATGGAGCACGCGGTGTATCTCCGACCAATGGTGAATTAACCTGCATATGGGTGAGGTGCATAGCTGAAGCATACGGGTGATGTGCGTGCATGAGGTGAGTGAGATGAGGGCATGGAGGGGCGGAGAAGGTGGAGGTCCGTTGGGTCCTCTATCATGGTAGTGGAGGAAAAGGGGATGAAGTGGTCAGACGTGTAGGAGGTGGCAAGATAGATCCCATATGAGGATCGGTAATCCTCGAGGAAGGTGGGGATCTGATCAAGGTGAGGAGATTGTATCCATACACAACTGGAAAATAAAGAGAAAATCAAAGAAAAATAAACAAACTTAGTTACCTGAAGCTTGAAGATGATCGCATGCGATCGAGGGTGGCTTGGGCTGAGTTCCAAGCGGGAGCTCGGGTCTTCGCTTGATACGGAAAACCACTCCAGGTAAGCTCAAACATCCATAAATTGGCCTTGGCACGGTCTGAAGGCCATGGGTCTCATTAGGGTCATCGGTCATCATGACATCGTCGATCCAACCTCCCTCTATCATGGAAAGGTGGAGAGACGGTGAACCTAAGCCCACGTGAAGGTGGACAGGCACAAATGTTGTCGAAGAAGGTGGTTTGCAAGATGGACATGGCTGTTGCCAGGTCGTGGTCATCGTGTGTTCAACCGTTACGCGGTTGCCTTAGAGAATGGATCATGGGGTCAATAGGGTACCGCATGAGAGAGGGTGGTTAGGGATTCACCGGAGAGGTAGAGTGACGTGGAGTGGAGGAACGAGGTGGTTGGGGAAATTCGATGAAGTCGGGCAGTTGGTAGAGCGATCGTATGAGAGAAAACCTGCAAAAGTAGATGAAGGGGCTTAGCCATTGGATCTAGCGAAACGACCGAAGAAGGGGAAGGAAGGGCATTGATGTGATCTGGGGATCGATCAGAGGCGAAGAGTGGATGCAGAGATGAAGGGCCATGATCAGATCCATTTGATGGATCTGACGGCTTGAAATGCAAACGGAGTGTAAAGATGGTCTGACCACATGACTGCTCCTGAGAAAGCCACGTGACCCAATGAGAAAAAAGATAAAAAAGAAAATAAAGAAAATAAGAAAGAAATAATTTACGGAAGGCGAACTCATGCGCGCAGTATGGTCCTTGAATGCAGATGGGTCCCCTGGACCGGACAGCTTCCCCGTGTCTTTCTACCGTGAATTCTAGGACATGCTGAAAGGAGATGTCATGGAGGTCCTGAACGAATTCAGAGAGGGCAACCTTAGATTTGATAAGATAAACCGCTCGCTTATCTTCTTGTTACCAAAGAAAGACAACCCGTTGAGGGTGGACGACTATCGGCCTATCGCAATCTCGAATGAAATATATCTTATCATTGCAAAGGTCCTGGCAAATAGATTGAAGGGGGTCATGGACTCCGTGGTGCTTCAGGGACAGTCTGCCTTTATCCCGTGGACGCAGATGGCTGATGGTCTGGTCATGGCGTCGGAGATTTGTCTCAAGTGGAAGAGGAAGCGGGCCAGGGGCGCTCTGTGGAAGATTGATTACTCCAAGGCGTATAACAGCGTACAATGGAAGTTCCTTTGGCAGTCCTTGACGAGGAGGAGCTTCCCTAGTACATGGGTGGACTGGATGAACAGATGCGTTACGACCTCATCCTACTTGATCCTGGTGAACAGTAAACCTGAGGGTGTCTTCTTCCAACCACAGCGGGGTGTGAGGCAGGGCTGCCCGCATGCCCCTATGTTATTCGTCCTAGTGGCTGATGCCTTGGGTGTCCTTTTCAGACAGGCGGTCGAGGCGGGATGGTGCGAGGGCTTTCGTATTGGGGATATCTCTATTCCTCTGTTACAATATGCGGATGATGCGGTCATCTTCATGGGAGGTACAGACGATCAGAACAGGAATGCAACCTAACTGGTCGAAATCTTTGTTGACATTTCGGGCCTTGTGATTAACAGACGTAAGTCCTCCGTCGTAACATTTGGGATGGAGGAGGACGAGCGCGTTGGGATTGCAACCATTTGCGGATGTGGGTTAGTTGATCTACCCATTTTCTACCTGGGGCTGCCGCTATCGGCTGGGAAGCTGAGGAACAAGGATTGGGACCGTGTGGTCCAACGGATCGAACAGACTGGCTGGGTGGAAAGCTATCACTTTATCCAAAGGGGGTAAGCTGGTCCTTCTGAAACATGTCTTTTATGCTATTCCTATCTTCTTCTACTCGACTAGAATTGTACCGATCGGGGTTAGGAGAAAAATTGAATCCTTGATGAAGCAAGTCTTTTGGTCGGATGGGAAGCAGCCGGGGCACGAGCTTCATCTGGTCAAGTGGGAGGATGTTGCGAGGGGGCGCAGGGAGGGCGGTCTGGGCGTCAGAGATATTGATTGCATGAACAATGCTCTCATCGCCAAGTGGATAATCAAAATATGGGGCCCTCTGCATCGCTGGCCGCTGTTCTGATGCAGAAGATCTAGGGTGTGGGCGGACGACTGATTACGAGGAGAGTCCGTTTTGAGTCCCTACTCTGGGTTGGTATCCACGAGGTGCTCCCCTATTGGCACATCGCTTGTGTCCCAAGGTGGGGGACGGACAAAACTTCAAGTTCCGGCGTGACAATTGGCTCGGTGATGGTACGTTGGAGGAGACAATCCCGCGACTATTCTCGTTAGCGGATTCGAAGGAGGTGTTGATTTCGGAGGTGGCGAACGACGACGTTTGGTCCCCGTTGTTTGTCCCCGATCTGTCGGACTAGCGTTTGGAGGATTTCATGGCGATCGATCCTCCCCCTCACGGGGAATTTCTCTGGGAACAGATTCCACTTCCAATGGATGGGCAACAAATTCTCGGTGAAGAAAGTCTACAAAGAGCTCAGTTTGAGGGAGGACCAGGATAGGGAGCTTTGCCAGGATGTAAATATCATATGGGTTGCAAGAATCCCGTTGAGGGTAAAGGTGTTTCTTTGGTGCTTGCGGAGGAACCGTCTTTATGACAAGGTGCGGAGGGGGCGCCTTCTGGGGGTGCTGGATACGAGTTGCGACAGATGCGGAACGATGGAGGAGGATGCTGATCGTTTGTTTTTCAAGTGCCCGTCCTCGACTACGGTATAGTCCATGGTGGCGATATCCTGGGTTAGGAGTGACGGCTTCTCGAACTTCTGGAGACCGATTAGAGTGGTTGGCGGCAACTCTAATGACAATTGCTCGAAGCCTTTTGCTACTCTTTGGGCCATTTGGACCAGGAGAAATGAGGCTATCTTCAACAATCAGAGGTTTTATGTTGAAAATGTTTTGTCCCACTGTAATGCTCTTCATAATCTCTGGATATCACGGTAATGTACACTAAACACCTTTAATGAAATGCATTGGCGGTGACCCCCAAAATGGGGGTTCACCCGTTTGAGTCTCAAAAAAAGAAAGAAAGAAATAGTTAGAGACTTCAAAAAAAATGTTGAACATGAAAGTTGTAGATCTTTTTGACATCTACAAGTTTCATATTTAGCATAAAGTCAAAATAGGTCATATGTACTTAGATATTTTTTTTTGTAATTTATTTTAAATAGTAAAAAATACTTGCTTTAATTTTTATTAGATTTTTTGCATTTTTAATTTATATTTAATTTCAAAACAAATATTACAACATTTATCAAAGGGATTTTTACCCATCAATCCCTGTTAACTTTGCTAATTACCTCCACGACCTTTGAAACAACCTAATTCCCCCCTTGACCCGGTAAACTTGCTCCGTCTGACCACATGAACCATGCCGTTAATTGAACAGTTCTTGAGTCTTCTTGCTTAGGTACAAGATGAGTTAATATAACCTTAGCAAATCGAACGGTTGGATTCCTTCCTCTCTCTCCCTCCTTCCTTCTTTCCCTCTTCTTCCTCTTCCTTCCATGAAACCATCTGCTTATCCGATTCAAGGGCGGCAAAGACGATCAAGCAACATGGGTGAGGGGAGCGGAGCTGCATATTTTTTCATACTCTTTTCTTGATAGGTCTCATTAGCATTCTCACTAACTGTGCTACTACCAAAATCTTTACTGCCACTAGAACCGGATGATGCAGATACCAACTCTGATGAGTGCTCAGGAAATGAGGATGTACGTTGAAGAGGGTTCTTGCCACTAGAAAGACTGCTGCCATATGTTGGTTGCGTGGCCTAAGACTGTGGATTTCCAAGAAAATAGCCATAATCACAAAATACGGTCTTACTCGTCTCGTGTGATCCTTTGCCAATCAGTGCTTCAACTGATGCATTAATCCCATGGTACGATGTCAGACAGGTCCTGCCGTAATATTGGCCAGAACTACTAAGATTTGGGTTGCTGCTGCATCTCTATCATGTGGGATACGCTGCAAGGATAATGTTCTTCACTATGTGGGATTATTTTGTCAGGTCTATCAAGAGAAGAGTCTAAAAAAACCTACGGCATCTCAAATTCTGATTCGCCAAAGACGAGGTCGGAGAGGTTGTTGGGGACCTCGGCGAAGACGTGGCCGTAGAGGCGACGCTCGCTAGGAAATAGGATGCTAAAGACAACCTTGATGCCCTACGTCTAGCGCTTGATCTCGCTCTCGAGGTCCTTCAACTGGGCGGCGTGGACCTTACTGGTGCTTCAGCCGAGGAGCCCCATCCACGCGATGCTCTCCTTGAGGTAGGGGAGGTCGAGGTCGGTGCAAGGGATGTCGACGACCGTGCAAGAGAGGGCTGGGTGGTCAGGGTCGGTGCCGAGGGAGGTCGAGGGTGATGCGGAGAGGTCGGCGGTGACGTAAGGGGATTGGGAGGTCGAGGACGATGTGGGGGATTGGAGGAGAAGGGAATGTAAGGAGGATGGTTAGGGAAGAAGAGGGATGCCATTTTTGTAATTTTGCTAAATAATGAGGGTAATATACAATCATTTTTAACAGAATCCGGTTAATTTTAATGGGTAAATGGATGGTTAATTTTAATGGGTAAATGGATGGATGTTAACCACAGGGTCTGCGGGGTAAGAGTGAGGAAGTTTATGGGTCGAGGAGAGAATTAGGTTGTTTCAAAGTTCGTGGAGGTAATTGGCAAAATTTATAGGGTCTCTTAGGTAAAAATCCCTTTATCTAATTTCTATGGAATTTTTATTAATCAATAAAACAAAGAAAAGGGGCACATTAATTAATTATTTATATACTATAATTAATGTTAATTATATACATAGGGTTAGATGTAATGTTAATTAATTAGCTTTACATTCAAGTAAGATGGATAATAAATAATAATTATGATGATAAATCGTGGATTTATCAATCCTCTTGTATCACCTATTGCGACCTTGAGAAAGCCTTATAATCTTTCTTGATGGAAAAGGGATCGCTTACCCAAACCCAAAGATTCCTCCCAATAGTGTGGCATTCGATATCCTCAAATTCACTCATCAAAAATAGAATTTTCCTCTATCTTTGATCGGAAAAATCCACCACACATTAAGGAACCTAAGTTCTTTCATGTAGAAAATGAGAATGTGGAAGCGTGTGGGAGATAAAGCGTAACATCAGTAGAGCCATCCATCTAAAAGCTTAACATGTCACTACTACCAACCATCCATCTCAACAAACCCGAGATATCTTGGTGGAAACTTGAAACACCTTTCTAAAGAGAAGAAGGTAGATAAACAACATGGGCAGTCAGAGCACTACCCAAAACCATAAAAATTTTGCTTTAGGAGAGATACACTAAATCCTCCTTTCGACCCCAAGTCTAACATTCCATTTAGCCTGAAGTGCCTTACCCAGGCATTCAAGTTTCAAGGCCCCAAGGCTCCCTTCATCTTTCAGTTTCAGCCTTGCCACAGTTTTCCAATAAATAAGATAAATGCCACCTTTTCCTGTTTTCCTGTTTAGCATCTGCCCAAAAGAAGCGTCTCATCAACTCAAACTTCATTTGAACCCCCATTGGAATGAAATAAAATGGGATTAGGCGATAGAACATGCTTTAGTGGTACCAGCTTCTTGCTACTAGAGAGTACCATGACTTTCCTTCCAACCAACTTTTTCTTGAACCTAGACATCGATATAAGGATCAAAGCCTACCTCCAACCAATGGGAGGCCCAAACTATGAAGCATCGATATGGATTCCTGGACTTCTATCTGGCATGTCACAAACATCGATTTCTCCCTGTTTCACCAAAAATATCCATGATCCTAGAACTCCCCTTGCCTGTCCCACCTTGCCCTCAAATTACAAGATTGTGTTATTTGTACAGTGAACTACGAGAACTGAAACGTCACATAAACTGAATCAACATCAGAAGCCACCATCAGGTGCCAACCTAATCATCATCGCAATGCATCCGCAATCACTACAAACGAGGTGCTAGGGGAAACCTTGTTGAATCATCCTTTGCGGCTGAAACAAGCCTCCTTCTAGGTGCTTATTCACCATCACCACATACGACGGCGTCATAAGACACCTCTTCATCCAAGCCACCCATGTCTTTGGAAAGCCTATCTGCCATAATGAGGATGGAGTAAAGCGCCAGTCCACATAATCACATGCTTTAGAAAAACCAACCTTCCACACCAAGCTGTTTCTTTGGTTCCGCTTCCACTCCATCACCATCTCAGATGGGAGAACATGTTCATTATCTATCATCTTGGAAGGAACAAAGCCATCTGCTCCAGGGAGACAATCATGTCCAAAATTCTATGGAGACGATTTGCTAGAAAAGGGCAATCGGCCTAAATCTTCGATATACGTTGACACCTCTCTTTTGGGTAACAAGAAAAGGAAGGCCTTGTTATTGTGCATAAAGCCAAAGTTGCCCAAGCTGAAATCCTGGAGGACTGCCATAACAATATCCTTTTTATAACCTCCCAAAATTCGTTGTAAAATAATATTGGGAAACCATCCGGACTAGGGGCACTATCAGCATTCAACTGGAAGACCACCTTCTTAAGTTCTTGTATCCAAAATCAACCACTAACGGGATCAAGCGAATCCAATAGGAGCTCATTGAGAGCTGAAGACCCATCCCTATTAAGCTCATTAATTACATCACCCACCTCTTTACTTCCAAACTCGTGAATGAGACCAGTCAATGCTAATCCCATTGGCCAATCCCTAGCCAATGCTAGATAATGTGAGCCTTCGAGTGGAACTCTGAAAGTTCAGTCAAATGAAATTCCAACTGAGACCCCAGAGTCAAATTAGTCAGTTGATTTAGAAATTAATCTTGTTCAGTCAAATAGATAATACACAAAGTGCAGAGAGTTTTATGATAAATAAACTAGTTGGTCGAGATTGAAATTAGTCAACTGGTAGACCAAGTAGTTATCCAACTATTTGGGTGCGCCGATTGAATTGAATTACCTGAAATGCGATTTTAGTGGACTGTCTTAGTGTATGATCGTCTTGTATAGAATTTAGTCGGATGAAAAAAAGTTTGTTAACAAAGGTTAAATAGCTCATAAATTTATGAAGAATGAAGTAATCGGCACAAGCAAGAATTAGTCATTTGATTATAAAATTAATTGACTGAGCGATTCATATAAGAAGCTTATACGTAGCTATATTTGTACGGATGCTTTAGACAGGTAACAGATTCTTTCTAATTGATTGTTGATTGATTTTGTTGAGTTACTGATGTATTAATCATCTAAAAGTTGTCAGAGTCCTATCTCTATGGGTAATGGATTTAAGTTTGGTTTGGATGAAAAAAATAAAAAAAATACTGTACCCATGTTGCATATAGCAGGGGTGCTATATGTAGCGCCGATTTTGAATGCAATATGGATAATTCCATTTCTATCTACACCATGAGTAGTGCATTCATAAAATGCGAGATATGCAGTGTAAGTATGCCCTGCGATGCACTCTTCTACCAATGAACAAAACTATGAACAACCAGAGCATCGGAATACCTTTAAGGGTTTGGCTATATCCAAATCATAATGAATTACGTATGCAAATCAAATTGATTTATATAGGCGTAATCAAAATGATTTATTTTTCAGAGGAAAAGAGGGTGGGTTCCCAAGATGGGTCCCACCTCGAAGCTTTACTATTAATAATATATTTTTTTTAACATAGAGTAATGTCAATCTCCATGCAAAGCCTTGCCATGTTCTAAAACATCCTCACAGTAAAAAGATACACCATGGAAAATGAGTTTGTTGGAGTATAAGTTATATGCGCCCATTGAGTTGTGGCAGAGTAAATGGATCCTGGAGAAGATCCATTTACCCCATCCAGTGTTTAGTCCTACATCGTCCAGTGGCGGGACTTGGAGGCTTTGGAGAGGCTATATAAGGAGCCCCAGATCTCCTGTACTCATCGAGAAAGTCAATAGACAAACACACCCCATTTGAGGGCTTCTCCCGTGGTTTCATCCCGCTCCTCACGGAGTAGGGTTCCGCGTTAAATCCCGCATTCTTTCTTTGTTCTTTATCTTTATTCCATGTTTTGCTTCCGCTTTCTATTTTATAACATGGTATCAGAGCGGGTTCGATTCTCGAAGAATCATATTTTTTTAGTCGAGTTTCGATTATTGTTCATGATTTTGTTTGTGGAGATGATCATTTTTCAATTCAAGTTCAGGGTTTGATTCTGAAACCTAGTTCTCATTATTGCTTCTCTCACTTTGGCGGCGGGAACATCTCTGTGAAGCATCTCTGGTATTAGCGATGGCTCCAGGCACAACAAGGTCTTGGTCATCATGACGTATGTTACTAGTGTAAGACCACCGCATCAGCGGCCGGATCCAGCGGTGTGCGAAGCCTCCAAATCCTGGCGGAGGAACTCGAGCGATGGTTCCAGGCGGAACCCTCCACGGCGAGAGTACAGAACCTCCGTGCTCGGGAGGCGATCAGAGCGGGTTCGTTTCTCGGGAATTTCATGATTTATTATTTTTTTTGAGATGCGATTGTGCAAGTTCTCGAAGATCTGAGTTTGAAGATTATTCTCTTGTTCAAAATTTTCTTAAGATCGTCATCAAGTTGCAGTGATCAGAGGATTTCCAAATAGGGTTTACTCGTCAAACCCTAGATCTAGTTCTATGTGAAGGTCCATTCAGTGGCGGCACACGGCAACCCCAGATTGATGGCCGCTGCAGCCTCCATGGCGCTGCAGCCTCCATGGCGCGATCTATGTGAAGGCGATTCTTCCCAAGCCGCTGCAACCTCCATGGCGCGACCCCCAGATCCAAGGCTCTTGTTATTATCCAGGGCAGTGACGAGCCCCAGATCCAAGGCTCCCTTCAAACTCCAGCCCTGCTGCAGCCTCCATGGCGCAACCCCCAGATCCAACCCCTCCAGGCGGCGCCGTTCCAGATCGATGCCGTTCCAGGTCTTCCCAGGCGGCGCCGCAAATCCCACCAGGCCTCCCCAGGCGATGCCGTTCCAGATCGAGTTCCCTCCTGCGCGCAAGCTTCCCTCAGGGGGCGGGCCCTTGCCGCCAATCCCCTCAGGCGGCGCCGCCACATCTCCTCACGGCTCCAGTGCCGCAACTCCTCCAAAGCGTGCTTCCTCCTCCAAGCATCCGAGACGCGGCGCCACCCTCCTCTTTGCATTCATGTGTGTGAAGCTCCAGCAGGCGGCGCGCAGGAGGCGCGCAGCCCAGGTCTCCAGCAGGCGGCTCCCTCCGATCGTGAAGCTCCTCGTACACGTGCCTCCAGGAGGAGCTCGACCTCTTCCTCCTTCCTTGCAGCCTCCAGATGTGCATCTCCTCCCCGCCTTGTCGAAGCAGAGGCTGCGCCACCCTTGCAGACGCTGAACTCCAGCAACCCAACGAGTCCAGGCAAGGCGGCACCGCCACTCCTCCGCGATGCCGCCCCGACCCCGCGCTCCTCCTCGTTAAGGCGACGCGCGCACCTCGCGCAAGCTCCTCTCAGGCGGCGCACGAAGTGCAGACCTCCAAGGCGGGATCCCAAGCGGCAGGCCCCCAGCAGGCGCGTGTGCTCTTTTCCCCATTGTGGCGGCGGTTTTTGGAAAAGGGTTCCTTGATGGGAACCCTAAATGGGTTTCCTATTTTGTCCAAGAGAATGGGCCCACGGTTTTTTTTAAAAAAAAATTGCTGCTTTGTAACGGCCCAAGTAGGCCGAGACTGCTTTAAAAAAAGTGAGATAGAGAGCGGGAGAGTGCATATTTTTGTAAAGCCCAATTGGGCTATTATATTGTGGTCTAATTGGACTACAAGTTTTTTTTTTTGTTAAAAAAAAGACGCGTACAAGGAAAAAGCCGTACGCCAAGCAAATTTTTTTTTGCAAAAGTCGTAAAAAAATGATGAAACGGCTTATAAAGAAAAAACTATTTAAAAAAAATGTGGACGGCTTTAAAAAAAATGGAAAAGCCGCGAGAAAATTTTTGAGAATGTTCGTACCCCCAATTTCTTTGTCTTCTCCCAACTTGGTCGATAATTGTCATCCATGTTTTCCGACCAGTATGGGAGAAAGGGGGAGTATATATGTAGAGTCACAGGTCTGTTCCATGATCCAAGATTCATATGCAGATATTCCAGATCAGTCAGTTATCAGACTCTACAAGTTTTCAGATGAAAAATTTTCATACGCAGTTCTAGACTCGACGTTCAGATTCCGAGTCCCAGTTTGATGCGCAGATTCATACTCGACATTTGGATTGGTCAGAGTCCAAGTTTGAGGCACTCCATGTTGAGGCCCATTTTTCGAGATCTCCAGAGAGAGACTCATGTTCAGACACACATATGTTTGCGGTCATTTTCAGATGTGCATATGTTGCCATCATCAGTTCGAGGTCCCCATCATTCTTGTTGTTGTTTGGCCAGAGTCTTCATGTGAGCCATAGGGACTCCAGAGCAGAGGACCATTCCCTATGCCATTGAGGGCAAGGGTTTTCATGTGGTATCATAGATACACTAGAGCAGTGCACCATTCTCTGAGCCAGGTGGGAGAGACCCAGTTCTCCAAAGAGGAGACTTATTTCAGACTCCATTCTCCAGCGACCGTGGACTCCGACGAGGATTGCACAGCCACGGCTTTTTCATTTCGACCCTTTTCAGAGATGGAGCAGTTGTCCACATTATTGTGGTGGGCCAGAGTACTCCGACGAGGAGACTCATTTTAGTTGCAGTGACTCTGATAGGCGCAGTTCAGAGCACATGCTCTCCGACGAGGAGATTCAGAAGACTCACACTATAGCCCGTTCGTCCTCCTCACGTGCACGACATGAGAAGCAACGTCCTTGACTGCAGCAATGTGCGCGTTGGGTTGATATTGTCCGTAGTGTCTTGTAGCATTGAGTTGAGTTTCTTTCTGTTTGTCCAAGCTGAGCATTTCATGCTCCAGCTTGAGGGGGTGTGTTGGAGTATAAGTTATATGCGCCCATTGAGTTGTAGCAGAGTAAATGGATCCTGGAGAAGATCCATTTACCCCTTCCAGTGTTTAGTCCCACATCGTCCAGTGGTGGGACTTGGAGGCTCTGGAGAGGCTATATAAGGAGCCCCAGACCTCCTGTACTCATCGAGAAAGTCTATAGACAAACACACCCCATTTGAGGGCTTCTCCCGTAGTTTCATCCCGCTCCTTACGGAGTAGGGTTCCACGTTAAATCCCGCGTTCTTTCTTTGTTCTTTATCTTTATTCCATGTTTTGCTTCCGCTTTCTATTTTATAACAGAGTTCATTCCTAGCACTTCAGAGAGCCGAAATAAGCGCAAAGGCCTTCATGCAATTGTCATGCAAGTTTCGCAGAAAGTCTTGATAGTGCCCTGGAATGCATGTGCATCATCTACCTTCTCTTCTTCCCCAAGCGAGGAAACAAATTTCCCGTAGTCATGTCTGCAACCTCAGAAAGCCATGTTGAAGGAACCATAGTCTCTGTGAGGGCCTAGAAAAAGACCCCCTTGCCAAGAGCATTCTCAGCCTTGTTGAAGTGAAGACCTCTCTCTCTCTCTCATAAAGCAGCTTTCTCAAATCTCAGCGGATTCGCTGTAGCTAGCACACGAAGGATGTCAGACTGAGATTGGCCAGGAAAATTTTCAAACCACAAAATCCCTGCACATGCCCATAAGCTCATCGAGAGAGAACATCCAAAGAAGAGGAGATAAAGATCCTCACCCCCATCGTCGCATCGTGGGCACTAGATGTCCCCGGTGTGAAGAATCTTCTTCCTGTAAACTTTTGTCGGAATACAACCATGTCTCAACAACCAAAGGAAGACCTTGATTCTAACTGGTATCCCGCTTTTCCAAATCAAAGCATAATCTTGTTTCAACTCGTCTTGAACCTCCTCCACTGAATTAAAAAAAATGTATTGCTTTTTTCACCGAGAAAGGACCATTCACCCGTAGCCAGTGATCTCTCCCTTGGACAAGCCCATCCAAGTCTGTCATCTCACTAATCATGATCTTGAAATCCTCCATCCTTTGCTTCGAAAAATTGGAAACAAAAGATGCAAACTGAGAACTTCTAGCCCATGCCTGCTTGACCACGCACTCCTGATTCGATGCCAAAGCAAAGAGTCTGAGACTCGCATCATTCCAGTTATCATTCCAGAACCTAAACATGTTTCCGCTGCCTAGCACATGCTTTAACGCATACGTACGACATTTCTAGTAGCATCTTGCATATATCTTCCCGTAATGAGTACGACATTTCTAGTAGCATCTTGCATATATCTTCCCGTAATGAGGACGAACCGCATGTCTCCATAGTCGCCATGAAGGGCCAACACCATAAATAGAATGTAGTAGTCGATAAACCAAGCCTTCGCCCTTGCCTCAAAGCCTGATAACCCACTTTGCTAAGAGTGCCTTATTCATAAGGTCTAATCTCAACACCCCAAGACCTCCAAGACTCTTTGTCTTGGTTAACAAATCTCAAGACAATATGAATCCAGTTTCTTTCCTGCATGCTGTCCGCTTTGAAGAATCACCTCATCAATGTCTCCATCCTCGTACGTACTCCAGCATGTAGATACCTTTTGGAGCAATAAAAGATTGGAATAGATGTAAGTAGATGTTTAAGCACCATCAACTTCCTACCTCTAAAAAGGAACACAACCTTCCATCCTTTCAATTTCCTCTCCAACCTATCGTCGCTATCGAGCACGAGTGACCAATGTGAGGTTTGCAATATGCTGCCAACCAATGGTAAGCCAACACACGAAATTGGAAGCGACGAAGGACACTGAAGAGCAGAAGCAACTTCACATACTTCTAGCTACATGAGGTCAAACTGTACGAAGTTCGACGTGTCTGTATTAATTTGAAGTCCGGAATTCAAAATGATTTATATAGGCGAAACACCATAACCATTCATTAATACATTAAGCTTGAAAGCAGTATCACTACCATTAATTCATCCGACTACTCTTATCAATCACGTGAATAAATGAACAAGCAATAGTCAAATAGTAAACATTAAAAACCAAAATGGATTACATAGTCTTTGCCAGTATGCAATATACTACAAATGAAGATACGACTGTTTTGCTACATTCAAAAATATCTATATCTTCCTCCTCTGATATGTTCTTGGGACATTTGCATGTTCAAAGGGCATCAAGCGAGCTCCTTGATCAATCATTTATATATGTGAAGGGTATGGAAAGTGAAGCGTACGTCGGTTGTACCCCACTACAATCTTCCCTCATCAAGTTCTTATTGAGTGCTTGCGATATTTGCATCTCCCCATCAGGCAGCTTGATGACAGGTGGACGAATGACGCCTCCATCACGTAGTCAGGTATGTCATGACCCACCATTTCCGATGATGAAGCATGATCCATCTATGGAATATCTACTTCTGCTTAAATATTTGCTTGATGTCACAGTCTACAACCCCGTCCATGACCTTGTCCTTGAGAACAAGCTTGACCTCTTTCTCTTCCTCTCCTTTGCACTTGAGCTTGCTCTGCTTGGTCTTCATGTATGGTCATTGCATTTGGAAATTGGAATGCCAACGACTGCTCCATTTCTGCAATGTCCTATACAACAATCTCTATACACTCATAGTGAGAAGGTTCACTATCACCCATCTTGATAATGAGGTCCCATCTAGACAAATCTAGATTAAATAAACAACTTTGTTTATATATCTAAGGCGAGCTATAAGCTTATTGGATAACGAGATTTTCAAAAATCACATTGTATACCAGTGTTGCGCCAAGCATGCCCATGAACTTCCTTGTTATCCGTAGGTACCAATCCATGTAATTGGGAGTCACACTAACTTCGTTGGGTTGGTCTACTGCTACAACTCGTCGGTGGCATGACATCCATTCAGTTATGAGAACATCGTGCTTTTCTTTCTAGTCAACATCCACTTCCCCCCTTAAATCTGTAGTATGTAGGACCTAGTCTGTATCACATGGTGCATGCGTGTACTGACAGCTGCAGATGATGGACACATCTTGGATAGTAGTGGCCAAAGATATGGAGATAAATGAGTGGAACTAATGACCTCCAAATGTCCAATCCGTTGATGCAATATGGATGAAGGGAATTTATGATATCGACCTTATAGGGTAGCGACAATACCTGCATGAATAATATTTGTAATAACACATCGATTACAAAAAATGAAAGATCTCACATGGTTAACATTAATAAATGATTAATTACCTGCTTAGGAGATTGCATGTCAAATACTTCTTGATATGGTACAACAACGTGTGTGGGTTGCCTGCGGTGCTTGAAGAAAGCAACCCAACACACTCCTAATGGATTTCCCTTACCACCGTGGCCTCTTTGATAACTAGTACAATGTGCGGACAATGTACCCATGTGACAACTCCAAGAGTATATCCGATCTCCTTATCTCAGTCTCTATATCTACATCATAACACAAATGTCTGTACAAAAATGCGAGTGTGGAAGATCCATAACTGAAGCTGCTTGTGAAGTCAAGGTCATATAACAGAGGTAATGTAATAAGAGAAATCAAGGACACTGAATTGTCGGTAAACAACACCCCATCCAACAACTATAGGATATATGCTTTGGCATATCACCTCTAAGTCTCCTCATCTGCATGGGCTTGTAATTGTGCAAAAGATCTAAAAAACCACATTGGCAACATCTTACCCCAGAACATGCGATCTCTGACTTTGAAGGCTGTACTTTCAGTTACTACTTGCATACTGTTGGACATGCGAGCCCACGACGAGCCATTATGCAATAAATGTTATTGCGAATATCATTCCCTGATCTGAAATGAAGAATAGATAATTTGCATAATAGGTCCCTTAGTACAATTAGGATGCATGGCCATCTTAATGATCATACAACTGTTGATTCAATTATTGAATCATAGAGGCTGGTGCTTGGATGAATATCTAATGAGTTATATTGAGGACTCATCAAGCACCGTCGAATGATTGTTAAGAGATGATCTCCAGCCTGAGTAGGAGATGGCAATCCTTTCTCAGTTAGGCTGATATCTGACCGACCTCTTGATGCAGGTCCTCTGCATAGGAATAGAGATTCGGAGGTGTCAGATTAGTTAGGTCAAAGAGTTGACTTAACGAGATCGAGATAACCAAAGTCCTATATCGTATGCTGTCACGATACAGGTACACATCCCCTGACTGGAGACAGATGTGTTACTATATGTCTGAGTATGTACATTTGGCAGACCAATAGGTTGATGACCTAATCAAGGTCTATACACCGGCGCGCTGGTGTGCATATAAGGGCATATGAGTAATACTATCTCTCAAAGGGATCATACATGTTCATTTACTGAATCGGAAAGCATGAGCTCACTCATGAGATATTGGGATGAATCAAATTCCGTGCACGGTCGTCCCGCTTTGGAAGCTTGACTGAATTTGTAGGTTTGATATATACTTTTGGAAAGTATATGATCAAGATCTAGGTATGATATATGTTTTTTGGAAAGTATATGATCGATATCAACTCCCAATGATCGAATGAGAAACTTACTGATAAAAACCCTGAAGTAGACAGTATAAAGTTGATCTAATACTTCGGGTTTATTTTGAGTCTTCCAGTTCTAGTATGCAAGATGTGCAGGTATTGGGAATACCTGAGGATGATGTGATCATAAACGATTGTATAAACATGACGCTTCCATTCCTAGGGAGTGACGAAATGGGTCTGGATTTTAGTGACTCCTCTCTGTAGAGAAGTAATCTTATCTTGGTCCAAATATTGGACATTGATCTGAATGTGATTCAGATGCAATGAGAAGATTAGATTTCGGTCTTGATTTAATCAAGCATCTATATGAGGCCTACGATCTGGTTTGAGATATGATCTCAATATCCAAGTCACTATACGTGGAACAATACAATCGCCCTGTCCTTATCTCCAAGTATTTGCGGAGAAAGCGCATTATCTTTGAAAGAGTTCAGGATAATTTCATTGTTGATATATGTATCCGAGTATTGAGAAAATTGATAATTAAATGTGATTTAATTATCATGAATAATATGAATTTGATTCATATTATAAGGAGAGTTATCTAAGATAATTAAATATGATTTAATTATCAAAGATATGAATAATATGAAATTAGGAATGTGATTCATATTATTTGAGAACAAGAGAATAGAGATCCAAGATGATTAAATGTGATTTAATTATCATGGATATGAATAATGTGGATAGCAATATCCATGTTAGTCATATATATTATAAATGTGATTTATAATATATAAGAGAGAGCTATTTGTAATTTGCATTTGTTAATTAAATGGTAATGTGAATTGGATTCACATTGGACATTGGATTGAAAATGTAATTTACATTTTATTTTGGGTTGTGAATATGATTCACAAATTTTTCAATGGCAAGACTGCAATGTCTACAAAATAATTGTGAATTATTTTTGTAGAATAATTTGCAACAAAAGCTGTTGCATAATCTTGGACATTACAATATAGAGATGAGAGCCACCTTCCATATATATGGAGTGGACGGCCACCACTCCTACTAGGAATGTGTGGCCGTCCCCTCCTTCCAACATGGAAGGCGGCACTCTCTCTCCTATGATCTCCAAGAGATCTTGATTTAATTTGGTGATTGAATTATATTGATTTATCAATATATATTTAATCTAGATTAAATTAATTGTTGTTGGTTTTTACCAACACAAATCTTAGCCATTGAAAGAAACACAATCAATGAGAACCATTGGATTTGTGTTGTTCATGGATTGAGATTCATGGATCCCAAAATATTATAAAAGGAGAGGTACCCCTTTGCTCTTCTTTACACACAAGAGAACACAAGTCTCTCTCTCTCTCTTTCTACATGTCTACTCTCTCTCTCCCTCTCATGTGACCGTCCACCATGGATGCCTTAGAGAGGTTCTCCATCGCCGTAGCATCGTCGTTATGCTGCCCGATTGTTTGCTCGTGGATCTCCGTCTCCTTCGGTGTGTCTTGCTCGTGAAGAAGACGTCGGATCTCCTATGTCGAGATCAGGAGATCCGTCGCTTGGATCATCAACATGGACTGCGAGAAGAACGTGTTTCATCAACACGCTCGCTACCGTCTCCTCAGTCGGATCGGACTTGAGACAGGAGGTCTCTTCGTTTAGAGACTCGATCGCAACCACGCTTCAAGAGGTAATCCTATTACTTGTTTGTGGTTTAGACGAAATGATCCTAGAAGTGTTCTTGGATCATGTGGTTTCGTTACATGAAAAAATTTTAATTTCCGCTGCATTGAGCAACCAGTACGACTAGTCGCTCCCGACCGCATACGATGCGATCCTCACGCTTTCGTGATGCACTTAAGGATCTCACCATATCCTTCACATACATCTTACCCATTTCCCTCTACTCGTGAGTCCGTCGACTTGTAGTCCCATCAATGCGGACACATCCTGTAGAGTGATCGTCATCACATTGTTAGCCATATGGATTGTATATGTTACCAACCGCCATCGCTCTGCTAATGCTGTAATGAGAGGGAGATGAACTACAACTCAGTAACGTCAACAAAATCGACCTAAACCACGTAAGGTTGAATGCAATCATCTAATGGTATATGTCAAACTAATGTCTCCCATCGTTGGCATTGCAACCATGAGGTAGCCTGCATTTGCAACATTTATTAACAAATAATATGCATGGATCAATTTATTTTGAAAATTTATGTAAAATTGTTGTACTTACATCGCCATCCTATATACGCCAATGTCGCTCCTGTTAACTAGTGTTGCAATATATAGTCGACTAGACCTACTAGGTTGACCAAATATGCGGTGCGGGGGGTACACCGAATAGAATATCTCTATTCGAATGATATTCACCGAAATCGACTATGCGGTCCGATTAGTAGGTCTCGCATAGTTGACCGACTGAGGGTGACACTTTGGATATGTTAACTGTCGATCCATTTATGGATCTGGCTTGTAGCCAATAAGAAACCTATTAGCCGCTCCAGACAAAGACTTCAATCACAAGTTGTGAAACCCTAACCTACGCTCGAGTCTCACGAGTTGTAAAACCCTAAACCCACGCCCAATCCCTGAGTGGCGACCAAGCTCTGATCTCCACGAAACTCCGACGACACCTCCTTTCCAACCTCCATGTCAATGATCGCCTCCAACTTCCACGTTGCTACTGCTGTGAGTTTGCGAAAGTTGCTTGCTGCATAGTTGACCATCAAAAATTTCCATCATGATATCCATGAGATCCATTTTTTAAGTAAGATATAATTCCTACTTATGCTTCCATGTACATTTATTTTGTTGACATCTTTATGTGCTGTTGATGATAAGTTACAACAAATGGTGTTGGTATGGAGAACATTCTTTTAGAATGTTATGAAAACATTTGGTTCGCGCACCACCGTTGGAGGGGAGGTGGGGGTTTCGCACGACAGCTACGGGTGGGGTCGAGGGTTTCAAACAGGTTTTAGGGGAGAGGGTTGGAATTGAAGTTAACCAAAGTGTAATTTAGTCCAGCCACTTAACATCTACAAATGGCAGCCTCTTCTGCCATTTGGAAAACAGAATCATGATCCTCATTGTTACGATCGAAAGATGGGAACCCATATTGGGATTGGGTCCATAGATGAGAGCTTGATGTGTAAATTACCCCTTAACAATATTACACCAGTTACAACTTCGTACTCCACTTTAGCATTTGGGGTATGTACTACATTCCGCTGCTTGTCATGACACGTGTCTAGTTTATCACCCACCGATATATATTAGCTTGCAGTGGATTGTCCCTTCTTGTGGTCATTATGTATCCTTTTTAAGAAAGACTGTTTAAAAGTATTGTAGAGGATAATCCGTAAACACACAAACACCATAATTTGACCTGTCCTACTTCACGGGAGAATTGACTTATTTGCTATATTGCTATCATTTAATATTCTCTCTAAACAGACACACACGCACGCGCATGCACAGATATATATAAAGAGAGAGGGGGGGGGGGAGCGAGGGATGAAGGGAAAGTTTATACACCAACACCATGTACTACGTAACATGTCTCTCAATGGGTAGATGCACTTTATTTTTATATAGTAATCATCTTCCTGGAGACGATCTAAGATATATTTAACATTCTAAAGTTCAAGAAATATCGGGCTGTTAACAAAGTATAAATATCCAGGTTAAATGAACCCTTCCCACTTTAAATGTTATGGTGAACCTATCACCTTTTTCTGTTCCAGTTACATGTATTCCATGTAGAGTTGCAATCTTGCTTCCAAGTGAAACATGATTATGGCCTGCTACAGCTTGAATGGGATGAATTATTGGCGGGTCTCAATGCTGACATAGCACTGTCTTGCATAAATTGTCAACTATCACTCATCTTGACTTATGATATCGTTCATTAATGTTCGTATATGCCATCATTTTTGTCATAAATGCATTGTGTCAGAGATTGGATCTATTCGTGCAGGCAACTGGCCATTTAACTTCCAACTTTCATCTTAATAAACCATATACCAGTCTTCTAGTAACATGTCTTTATTCTACTGTATTTTTGAAGTGTACGGCAGAGAAGTTTATCTTTATGTAATTAAAGGAACGTGCATAACTACCACCCACTTTTCAAAAAATTTCCATGCAGTTTAATGCCGCCAATCCACCATACTTTCCTTCCTTGTCATGCCATGTGTGAGGAATATCTCCTGCATTTATCATATACTTGTCTTGTTTTAGTACATATCTTTTGACATCTTGGAAAAATACCTGTAGGTCGGCTGTTGAAAAAAGAAAAGCTGAAGAAGGTAAGTTTACTCAAGCAATGGACTATGATACACCTATTGAGGCGGAGAAAAATACAGTGGAATTTGGCACTAAGGTAGGTTGTATTTTATCATGCCCGCATTTTCTTGGTTAATTGCTTCTCAGATTCAGAATGATGGTACTGAAGAAATGCCTGATAAACTTAAAGTATACTAGGTTGGAGTTGGTATTGCTGTTGTTGTTTTTGGCACGGTGTTTGCTTTGGGAGATTTTCTTCCTTCTGGAAGGTAATTATTACTGCATTTTACATTTTGTAACTGTACCATGTTTTTAAGTAGTATCTTTCTAGCATAATATGTTATTCCAACAATTCCTCCCATTATCAGTATATATTGATGAAAGAGATGGTAAACTCTAATTGCGTTGTCGACCCAAATTTTCTGTTTGACATTGACATTCATTGGCTATAAAGGAAACTTAGATTAGAGATGAGGCCGTCCTGCTCACGACTACAACCAATCACCCTGCCGGTAAGAATGTCCTGAAATACAAAAGAAGGATAAAAAATGGCATGATAATCTACGTCCTTTGTTATCTGACTAATAGATAATAGATTCATAGAAAAATCAAGAGCATGCAACACATTCTGAAGATGCATTGAAGGTGTCAATCCGATCTTTCCTTATCCTGCAATTGAGGAGTGAGTCCCAATGGCTATGACGACTAATCTACCAGGGGGAGCATGTCTATATTCCATAAAGTGACTCCTATCTCAACACATATGATGGGACTCCCCTGAATCCACAATCCATTCTATAATATCGGTACTATGACAAGAGGTAAGAGCGTAGATGCTACCTGAGGTACTGGCAGAAGAAAAGGTTGCAACATCTGAATGGCCTTCCGAAGCAGACGGGGAAACGTGGGAACCAACAGAGAGGCATAATCTCCTGTAATCAAGCCACAATATCATCAAACCACTGATCAGATGTAGGAGCAATAGGGTGCCCAACCTACTCTGCTATACGGGATGATGCAGGAAAGCCATGCTTGGAGTAGCATGTATCCTCTGAGTGTCCTGGATGGTGGAAATATGCACATAGTTGACGAATATGACCTCCTCTGCCACGAGATCTACGGCCACGAAAATGAGAAGAGCCTCTCCTACAGCGGGTGGCGGCCATCGCAGAAGAGGTCTGGCTAGAGACAGACGAAGGGACAGTGATCCTGCTAAGTCTGCGGTAAGCCTCTTTTATGGGAGAAATGGTAGCATATGCAAGAATCTGCGATCGAGCAGCATCATACTATGGATCAAGTGTTGCTTGAAATACTTCAACCATGGTGGCGTTCCTGTATGCCTTATGTTGCTCAAGGGTAGCAACAAGAGGTATAAACCTGTGGAGCTTCTCGGACATGCCGTAGGGAGACATGTATAGAGAATGAAGAGGGTGTCCATTCTGTTTGGCTCTGAATATATCATTCCATAGTTGCAGGTTCTTCATCTCATTCCTTGCTTGGGAATATGTGACTACGGGAATGTCCCACATCACCTTGGCGGTGGGCTGATGTTAAACATCATTGGCGATCTCTGTCATCAATGTACCAGACAACCAAACACGTGCAGAGGCATCGTTCGCCTCCTATGGGTCATTCATCCCAGTATTCACATCCGACTCTTCCTCGGTAAGAATATGTTTCTTATCGGTAGACTGCATGAGGCTCATGAATTGCATGGCCCATAGTTCGTAATTTGTCCCGTCCTTCTTTACTATTGGTGCTGGACCTCGGAAGGCGCCTGTGGTAGGGATGTCGGCCTTGTTTTCAGACAAAAAGCCGTGATGAGAAAACTAGGGTTTGTAGACCAAAAGAAGATTCGTCTACTCGAACATAAGGGGTTGTGGTTACATATGTAGACTTAGGATGCGACAATTCCCATCAGTACAAAACGGAGTCACATGTAGTAGATGGTGACAGAAGCTGCAGCCGGCGGCGGCTGGAACTGCTTAACGGCGGCATATCGAGAAGAGAGGGGGTTGGGATAGGGGTTTTTTCTCGGGTACAAGAGCTCCAGTCTAGGACCGCTGCTTTGATACCATGTTGGAAAAGATCAAAATTCTATTCTCCAAAGAACCCTAGGACTCTCTTATATAAAAGAGAGATTCATAGATTACATAAGATGGAAGAAATAAATATAATCCGTAAAAACAATACATGGAGTTAATAATATCTCTACATAGAGGGTAGGTTGATCCATGCAGTAGCTCTCTCCTGTGACATTTCATTGTCTGATAATTGTTAGTAGTATCCTAATAGTACAGGATCATACAAAAAGTAACCCTCACAACCTAGATTTCCCATTTATTAAGAATTACCAGTGAGCCCGTAGATGATGAAAGTGAATCCTAATCTCGACATCATCATCTGATGACAGCCCCAGTTTTAAGGATAACTCATTCTGTGAGCAGGCCGCAAATATAGATAGTACACAGTTAGTGATTTTGGTGGCAAGATCAGAGCTTTTTGTTATTAATATTAGGAATATCCGTTTCTAATTAAGTGGGGTCTGGCTCACCTCGATATCACAACTTCTTTCCTTCAAAAAAACTAGAAATAATTTGCATCATTTTTCTACTTTCACTACAAGTCCTTCGTATAGCTGCAAGATCCCACGGAATCTGTTGTCTGTACTTTGTTCTGGGTATATCTAAGTGCACCTTCTCTCATTACTGTGCAATTTGCCTTCGGAGGCTCTTCACATCTACCTATTTGTAGTTCAAAATGTAACAAAAATCTTTAGGAAGTCCACATGTCCTGTAAGCAATGTACTGATCCAGGTAGTTT
Organism: Ottelia alismoides; assembly: GCA_037367405.1. Taxonomy (NCBI): domain Eukaryota; kingdom Viridiplantae; phylum Streptophyta; class Magnoliopsida; order Alismatales; family Hydrocharitaceae; genus Ottelia; species Ottelia alismoides. Next base: position 1,655,986 of record JAZKJV010005492.1, read on the forward strand.
TGTCTTATCCTTTGGAATATCTAAATAAAGGTGCAAGTAATATGCATACGTTGCATATTTAAATGCCATCCAAAATGTAATGGACACATATTCATAATATATATCATCTATAGGGTGTTTTTATTGCGGTCTAAAATTGGCAGTAGATGATTTGAAGATCTGGGTGTAGATAACACAATTTCTCTTTTCAATTTCTTCTCTCAAGTCTTGAAACATGATATCCTGTTTTCATACTGTTGGGAGAAAAGAAATTCTTATTCTGAATGAGACCCTAGAGCTCTCTTACATAGGAGAAAAGACATGGGTTAATTACATAAGCGGTAGATCAAGAAAACATAAAACACGAATAACACCGTGAAATACACTTATCTCAACACTCTCCCTCAAGCTGGAGCATATATATCTATCATGCTTAGTTTGGAGCAACACCTCTGAAAGGGACCTCTAACTAGGGCCTCGGTGAAGATATCTGCTGTCTGATCTTCAGCGGAAACATGAGAGGTGGATATGAGACCTTTCTGTATCATGTCTCTAGTGAAATGAGAATCCACCTCTAAATGCTTTGTCCGTTCGTGAAAAGTAGGATTATTGGCAATAAAAAGGGCTGCTTGATTATCACATAAGAGCTGCATAGGAAGAGAAACCACAGTAGTAAGGTCAGTCACCACAGATCTAACCCATATCATTTCTGCACTTCCCTGTGCCATGGCTCTGTATTCAGATTTTGCACTTGATCTAGTCACCACTGTCAGCTTCTTGCTTTTCCATGAAACAAGTGAGCTGCCGGCAAAAATAGCAAAGCCAGAAGTAGATTTTCTGTCTCAAGGACAACCTGTATAATCTGCATCTGCACACGCTGTCACCTCAAGAGATGTATCCATATTGAATATAAGATCTGAACCAGGTGAGGTCTTCAAATATCTCAAGATCATATGGACAACATCCATATGCTCCTTCCCGGGCTGCTCCATGAATTGACTAACTTTGCTGACTGCAAAGGCTATAGCCGGCCTGGTGATGGTGGCGTATAAGAGCTTCCCAACAAGCTCTCTATATCTCCTCATGTCTACCTCCTCAGTGTCATCATAATATAATCTCATACTTGGGTCCATAGGGATAGTAGCAGGTTTGCACCCCGTCATACCTGTCTCAGAAAGAAGATTCATCACAAACATCCTCTGAGTTATTACAAGACCACGCTGGTTCCTGGAGAACTCCAATCCAAGGAAGTATCGAAGATTGCCAAGGTCCTTAATTACAAACTGTTGATCTAGGAACTCCTTGGCAGCCCGAATGCCCTTCTCATCATCTCCTGTAACAAGTTAACAACTATATCGGGAGGATAAGAAGCACGTGACGGAGTGGAGGCAGCGATCGAGGAGCGTTTGGCTTCGGGAGGGGGACGCGAATACCTCTTTCTTTCATTGTGTTGCTAGTGGGAGGTGCAAGGTGAATGCGTTGCGGTCCATCGCCATTGGGGGGACTCGCATGGAGGGAAACATAGAGATGGGGAGGGCTATTGCGGACTATTTCAAGGGCGTATCTTCTTCGACTATTCCGAGGCTGTGGAGGTGGCTGGGCCCGAACACGCATGTGGTGGCGGTCTCGCACGTTGGCATGCTCGTTCGTGATTTGACCTTGGAGGAGCTCAAGGATGCGGTGTGGGAGCTTAATGCGGATGCAGCTCCTGGCCCGGATGGGTTCCAAGTGTCGTTTTACAAGGATTTTTGAGATCTCGTGGGCCACGAGGTGTTGGAGGTGGCTTTGGAGTTTTGTGAGGGGAACGCGGGCTTCAACAGGATCAACCGTACGCTTATTATTTTGTTCTCCAAGTCGTCGGTGCCGGCCTCCATCGACGACTTTCGCCCTATTGCAGTCTCCATTGCCATTTACCTCATTATTGCGAAGGTTCTCGCTAGTCGACTTTACGGCATTCTTGGCGGTGTTGTCTCCCCGACGCAATCGGCCTTCATTCCTGGGAGACAGATTTCTGATTGTCTCACGCTTGCGTTGGAGATCATAGCGGATTGGAAGAGGAGGGACGTGCGTGGTATCCTTTGGAAGGTGGACTTCAAAAAAGCTTACGATAGCCTTGATTGGAGGTTCCTTTGGTTGGTGCTTAGGAGGAAGGGTTTCCCGGAGTTGTGGATTTCGTGGGTGAGGCGATGCATCATCACTGCCTCTTTTTCTGTTATGGTCAACGGTCGCCCGGAGGGGGATGGATCCAGCCTCGGAGGGGGGTGCGCCAGGGGTGCCCTCTTGCTCCTTTGCTTTTTATTTTGGCGGCTGATGTTCTTTCGGACTTTGCGGCTCGTATGGTCAGCAGTAGCTTCTCGAGGGGTTACTCCAAGGGGGATGTGCAGGTTCCAATCTTGCAGTACGCCGATGATACGTTGTTTTTTTTGGAGGGGGGATTGGCGGAGGCGAGGGGTATGGCTGTGGCTCTGGAGATCTTCGGCGAGCTGTCCGGGTTAGTTAAGAACGAGGGCAAGTCTAAGTTCGTGCCTTTCGGTCCTGCGGGTCTGGACAACAGCGAGTATGCGGTGGCTTTGGGGTCGGCTTGTTCTTCGCTGCCGATGGAATACCTGGGGATGCCCTTAAACATGGGGAGGATGCGGCTGAGAGACTGGCTGAGGGTAGTGGAGAAAGTGGAGGCGAGATTGGTTGGTTGGAAGTCCACGATTTTATCGAGAGGGGGGCGGCTTGTTCTACTTAAAGCGGTCCTTTTGTCGATCCCGATTTATTTTTTATCCAACCGGCGGATGCCCAAGGGAATCCGGTCTCGGCTGGAGAAGCGTATGCTCGCCTTCTTGAGGGGGAGGCGGGGGGGGGGGGAGGGAGGGTTGAGGGGGATCCACTTGGTTGGGTGGGAAGATATTACTTACAGGAAGGATCAGGGGAGGCTGGGTGTCAAGTCGATCGTGCAAATGAACGATGCCTTGCTCCTTAAGTGGGCGTGCAGGATTTGGGGGCCGAGGGAGGACATGCGCTGCAATGTGGTGCGGAGGATATATGATGTGGGGGGCAGCTTGCCCTCGCAGGTCTCCCGTGTTGCCTCCCCCACCATGTTTTGGAGGGGGGTTGTGGAGGTGTTTTTGAAGAATATCACGCTTTTCCGACCGGTCCTTTGTGGGGTGGGGGAGTCCTCCTTCTGGATGGACGATTGGGCGGGAGGGGGAGCCCTTTGCTCTCGCTTCCCACGGTTATTTGCTTTGGCTGACGATAAATCGTCTTCGGTTGCGGCCTGCTGGTTGGATGGGAATTGGTGCTCAAGGTTTTCCGCGAACTTCTCTGATCAAAGGTTGGAAGATTTCTTGGCTTTACTGGAGGCTGTAAGGGAGGTAAGGCGTCCTACAGGGGGGCGCGATCACTGGTGCTGGCGGGAGACCCCGTTCACGGTCAAGAAGGCCTTCGGGGCTATCTCTCGACCGCCGCTGTCGCAGTCGAAGGGTATTATCTGAGATTGTGCCTTTCTCTGGGCTCTCAAGCTTTCTGAGCGGGTTGGCTTCTTCTTGTGGCTGCTACGGAGGCAGAGGTTGATGACGAGAGACCGTTGTGCTAGGCTTTTAGGTATCATATTTAACAGGTCCCTGCTTTGCAATGCGGCGAGTGAATCCGTGGAGCATTTCTTCTTTTTATGCCCCAAGGTGATTGAGGTGTGGCAGGGGGCTAGTTTGGATTGGTGCTGCACTAGTGACCTCTAGTCGTTCTGGTCTTCGCTTCAGACTAATAAGGGGTGTCCGGTGAAGGAGGTGCTTTATCCATTGGCCATGCTGTGGGCGATATGGCGAGGAAGGAATGAGTTGCTCTTCTCGGGCCAAAGGTTCTATAAGGAGAATGTGGGGATTTTTGCTAAACACCTGGTGGGGGATTGGGCGTTGTAATGATTCTGTACTGTGATTGTTTCTTTCCCCTCTCTTTTCCCTGTTTATGTTAAATAAATTTTTGGGGCGTGCACCGTCGAGTGTATCCCCCTTGCTTCTGGATTTCAAAAAAAAATAAACAAGAATAGCAACAATACCTCTCTGTGTCCTTTGAACAAAAAGTGAGTGATCCGCGGTAGACCACACAAACCTCTGTTGCTCTATCAACTCCGATAGCTTCTCGTACCAAGCTCTCGGACTCTGATTCAGGCCATAAATTACCTTATGGAGCCTGCACACCTTCTGTGACTCCCACTCAATAGCAAACCCTGGTGGCCGCTGCATATATACTTCCTCCTGATGGTCCCCATATTGAAGTGCATTCTTCACATCAAGCTGGTAATGAGGCCAGTCCCGTGAAACAACGGATAGAAGAATGCGTAGTGTCGAGTGTCTGGCCACTGGAGAGAAGGTATCCTAATAGTCTACCCCAAAAGTTTGGGTGAACCCACAGGCCACAAGTTTTTCCTTGTAGCGGTCCACACTTCCATCTGCCCTCTGCTTTACCGTAAATATCCATTTGCAGCTCACAACAGAAGCACCTGACGAAGCAGATACAATGCTCTAGGTACCACGCGACCGCAGAGCTGCCATCTCCTCTTCCATTGCAAGTCACCGCCTACTGTCTTGTAGTGCCTCTTGATATGCACGTGGGATAGTAACAACAGAGAGTCCTACCACAAACTTCTTGTATTCCTCTGAAGGATGATCCAAGGAAACATGCGCAACAAGAGGATACTTGGCACATTCTCGACGAGGCTTCCTTAGGGCAATAGGTATCACCAAGTCATCAGCCTCTCTGTCTTATGGAATTAATGCTTCCCGTGTATCATTCAAAGCTCCAGTACCATCAGTAGAAATAATGTGTTCATGACATACCTGTTACGTGATGGATGACGTGGACGGTACATGAGTAGAGGGGCAAGTAGAAGACTTGCGGGTGTAAAAATATGGTAAAAACTTGGACTGGGTAGATGGAGGTGGAGGTGATGGAGGTGGTGGGGGAGGTGGAAGTGGAGCATGGGGGCAGATGAGGGGAAGACGGAGGAGGAGGAACCACAACATCCTCTCTAGAACTAGTATTAGACAACCTGTTACCTGTAGGAGAAAAATACATATTAGATTCAAAAATTGTGACATCTGCACTCACATAATATTTTTGTCCTACATGATCAAAACATTTATACCCTTTTTGGGTACGAGAATAACCGACAAATACACATTTGACAGCTTTAGGTGAGAGCTTGTCACGACCAGGAGTGAAGTTGTGGACAAAGGCTACATATCCAAAGACTTTGGGAGTGAGAGAGAATACTTCCTTCTTGAGGAACACAATTAAGAAGGAAACTTTCTCGCCAAGAACAATGGATGGCATACGGTTCACCAAGTAGCAGGCGGTGGGAACTGTATCCCTGCAGAACGAATGAGGGGTACGACTCTGAATCAACAAGGTCCTCGTGACATCAAGAAGGTGATGATGTTTACGTTCTGCCGCACCATTTTGCTGTGAAGTATAATTACAAGAAGTCTGATGAACTATACCAAGAGACCTGTGAAATTCCGATAAATGTAATAAGGAAAATTCCAAAGCATTATCTGTACGAATGAATTTGACATTAGCAGAGAAGATGTTGTTGACTTCAGTAAGAAAAGCTTTAATGATAGCACCTGCTTCAGACTTATGTTTTAACAAGAATACCCAAGATAGTCTAGAATAGTCATCTACAACAACCATATAAAAATGATGCTCCTGATGATCAGGAACATGATTATGACCCCAAATGTCAAAATGAAATAACTCAAAAGACCGACTACTGTGATGACTTGGACAACTCAGAAACGAGGAGCGATGATGCTTCCCAAGGTGACATGCTTCGCAGTTCAATGTAGTACGAGTAGATATTCACAGGAGCACGTGAATCATCTTTTGAAGATGAAGGTGGCCAAAGCGAAGATGCCATATGAAAGGAGAAACATATCCGGAAGGGATAGAAGCAACCCCAACTCATAGTGAAATGACAATCTTATACAATCCTCTCTGCTCCCGACCATGACCAATCGCCCTGCCAGTTAGTATGTCCTAAAACACAAGAAAAGAGGGATCAAAGATGGCACGTCAATGTAAATCTTTTGTAATTTGATTAATAGACAAAAGATTCATCTGAAAATCAGGAGCATATAAGATGTTCTGGAACAATCTCCCCCTGACCAACAATGAGTAGTTGAACCCCATGCTATGACCACAGATCGCCCAAGTGGGATAGACCTGTAAGAGCTAAACTGCGTCCGATCTCCATACATTTGATGTGATGCTCTTGAATCCATAATCCAATCTGTCACATTGGAACTACTACAACTGGTAACCACATAAGGAATACCTGATGAATAGGACGATGCTCTGGCAGTAGCTGCTGCATCTGAGGGACCTGCAGTTGGAGTCGTAGGGATGCTCATCATCTCTCGAAGTCTTGACACAATATCATCGAAACGTGCATCCAGAGTTAGCGCAAACGAAAACTCAATCTGCTCAGCAACACGTGCAAATGCGGAATATCCATGCTTCTGAAAGCATGTCTCCTCCGAATGATCAGGACAATGGAAATGGGAACATGGACCACGCTGACGCCCTTCACCTCGACCACGAGGTCCGCAGCCACGAAACTGGAAAGACCCTCCTCGGCCACGAGTAGCTGCCATAGCAGAGAGAGTCATCTATGCCATAGTAGTAGGTGTGGTAGTAATCCCGCTCAGTCGTTTGTAGACCTCCATTGGCGGTATCGTCTCTCCAGTCAGAAGTTGAGTACGAGCTGCATCGTACTCAGAGTCAAGAGATGACACGAAGACTCCCGTCATTGTAGCATTCCGATACTGCTGTTGCTGCTCAGTGCTGGTGGTAATGGGCATGAAGCTGTGTAGTCGCTCAAACATGCCTCTCAGATGAGAGAAGTTTGTGTGAGCGATCGACCATTCTCTTTGATCGAAAACATGTCGAACTATAGTTGAAGGATCTTGCTTTCATTCTTTGCCTGCCTGTATGTGTCCGCTAATATGTCTAACATAGCCTTTGTTGTGGGCTGATTAACAATATCATTAACAATCTCTGTGGTAAGCGTCCCAGAGAGCCAGATGCGAGCATATGCATCATCTTGCTTCCAAGATGTATTAATCCCAGTCTTGTCCGCCGGTTCTGATTTCATCAGAATTTGCTCCTTGTTATGACACTGCATAAGAGTACGAAATTGCTTGGACCACAACTCATAGTTGGTCCCATCCATCTTCACTATGGGAGCCGAGCCTTTGAAGGCCCCGGAAGAAGAAAAAACATCACTTTTGGCTGCTGACATTATACCAATGAATAGAACCACGGACAACAAACTGAGGAGTAGACTGATTAGATAATGTCTACACAATCATAAGGAGGAGTGGTTGTATCTGTAGACTCATACAACCATCCTCACTGTCTTTTTGTGTGGTTTAGAGTCGTAAGACATGATTTAGATGAGAAAAATCACATTTTTAGACTCAAATCAGACCGCTGGACGTCGCAAAATAGGCCGTATGACAGCAGCCCAGCCGCAGAAAGTGCACAACGGCAAGTAGAAGGGGCTGGGCTGGAGGTGCCTAACGACAGCGGCGGCTGGAATTGACCAGCAGCAGCGTGACGAGGTCTGGAAAGCTCTGTCTGCACGACGCGGTGTCTGGAAGCCCTGGATGGACGGCGGTTGGAAGCCCTGGGGGGGTCGGGGGCGGTGCGGTAGGGCTGGATGCCCTGGAGAGGCTGCACAGTAGGGCTGGAAGCCTTGGAGGGGCCCGACGGTGGGCTGGGAGGGGGAGGTGAGGGCTTGGACATGTGGGGCTGGGGTTAGGGTAGGATACATGAACCCCGGTCTTGGACCGTTGCTCGGATATCGTGTTGGGAGAAAAGAAATTCTTATTCTGAATGAGACCCAAGGGCTCACTTATAGGCCCGAAAAGCAGACTTTTTTCCCATCCGCCACCTCTTATCTGATAGGCTTTTCCGCCCGCCTAGCTAAATTCAAAACAAAGCCAGCGCACTACAACTTGACTTATTAGCCTCGTTTACCAGAGGGTGCGAAGTCTCCTTGCGTCAGAAAACATCCACCAACTGAGCGGGAATAGGCAAGAGAAAGCCTTTCTATCTAGTTACTGCTGGCTAAATCAATAATTAATGTAGAATTGAACCGAAACTATATACTTCTATATAATTAGGGTTCGGGGGATGAGAAGGTAGAAATTGACGCAGGAGAGGCTTTCACTATAGAAAATCAGGGTTAATTACATAAACGGTAAATTAATAAAACATAAAACACGAATAACACCTTGAAAGACACTTAGCTCAACACATACATCCAATAATTTTATTATAGTGTTTATATTGCAGAACACGAAGTTATTTTTCTTGCATACGAAATTGTTTGTGCAAATCCTTAGTTACGTAGTTTGGGGTGTGAATCATTATGGACGCTCCCCTATTTTTTGAAGAAGAAAAATCGTATTTTGGGTGTTGCTTTTACCATTTGTTCTCTTTCTTGTACAGTGTAACCTCAAATGAGACACAGGTTGCTGAAAAGAAACTCACAGACGAGGAGAAATCAACTCTCCAGGTATAAATATTAAAGGATGATCGTTGCATCACAGACGAAACAATATGGGCTGCTGTTTCGGTATCAGGGGATATCGGAGTTTCCTGCATTGAGTTGACCTAACCTATTCTACCAGATCTTTCTTGCCAGTCAAACTAGCCTGTAGGTATAAGGAGGATCACTTGGCACAAAAGAAAGTAGTATGATGGATAAGAAAAACTGGATACTGCTTACAAAATCAATTTTTAAAAAAGCACATGCTCCTGTAGGTGACTTCTTCAATTGGACGGGGATCTTTACCTTTTTCTATGAAGAAGTTGCCTCTTCAGAAATTTACTTATTCTAATCACATTGTCATTAGTCGATCCTATTTTATGTTGAAAAAGTAAATTATAAATGAATGTATTTGAGCATCTGAAAATCCAGAATAGAACACAATATTTAGTGTTCTTATTCATGTTGAACTACGAAAGTGATGCAACTTTTTCTTACAGAGTAGACTTCAAAAGTTTGAGGCAACTCTTAGCAAGTCCCCAAATGACTTGTCGGCCGCAGAAGTAAGTTACGAAATTGCTTATCTTTGTTTTTAAGGAAAATAGGAATTCTCTATATTCTTCCTTACTATCTATTTTGTTGCCACAATTGCATTGTCCCGCATTTTCAATTCATTTTGGCAATTTTTAAATAATAGAATGTTTCTTTTGGACTTTGTGGTGGACTTTATTGGTCATTGCAATGAACTCATTCAGTTCCAATGGACAATGATAAATGGATATAAAGCACAACTAATAAGCTTAGCAAGCAGTAAGCAAATCTCCAACTGATGAAGTATAGGCATGATGTGAGTACATTGAATTGAATTTTTGTAGTACATGGTGGTCATTTGGACATAAATGATGGTAATCAAGTATCTAAACATTGAATTATGTGGTTCAAGAAGGTTAGGGTGGTTAACCTACTCCACTAGGGAAACAACTTATTATTCGTGTTTCCGAATTGATCTTCTCAGTAAAATTTGTTGAGATATTTGTTATCTTTTATATTGCTTATGTATTTTATGTTTTCTTTGTTTTCTTCTTGTAATTTGCCCAACAAATTTCTCTCTTATATAAAAGAACCCTAGGGCTACTTAGTAATGCAATTCATTCTTTCATCTCCGCATGGTATCAGAGTGACGGTCCTAGACCGGAGCCCTGACCTAATTCCCAACCCCACCATCAACTCTAGCCTCCCTCTCATGCTGTTGTTGCTTGTCGTCACTGGCCTCTCGTGCAGCATCCAGCGCTGCCTCCAGGCATTGCGCAGCATCCAACGGCTCCCCCAGGCATTACACGGCCTCCAGCATCACCCACACGGCATCCGCCAAGCAACATAGACGCCATCGGCCTTCGCAGGGCTGCCGAGGGACCCCTCTCCCTCACGTGCCACTTCTGCACCTCGCACGGTGCTGCTATACCTCCGTATCACCGACCGAGCCCTCCAAGGTGCCTTAGGTCATCGCCAACCATCCTAGGTGCCGTCGTGTGCCTCCGCGCATCCTCATGGTCCTCTGAAAGACCATCCAACCGTCTGATCTGATAGAAACTATATGATTTTGATTGAAAAATGTGATTTCAGACCTATAAATCATGTTTTCCAGCCTTAGCACACATCAAGAATTGACAAGGATGGTTGTATGAGTCTACACATACAACCAATCTTCCATATGATCATGTAAACTCGCTTAGATCAGTCTACTTCCCAGTTGAGTTCCGTTTTCAGCCATTCTTCCATCATGTCAGAGAACAAGGGTGATATATTTTCTTCATCCGGTGCCTTTAAGGGCCCGACGCCCATCGTAAAGATGGATGGGGCCAACTATGAGTTGTGGTCCATGTAGTTTATCACTCTCATGCGGTGCAGTAATAAGGAGCACATCCTGAGAAACCCAGAGCTGACAGATAAGACTGGGGCCAATACTTCTTGGAAGCAAAATGACACGTATGCACACATTTGGCTCTTCGAGATCCTCACCTCGGAGATAGCCAATGATATCATGACTCAACCCACCGTCAAGTTGATGTGGGATATTTTTGCATCCACCTTTTCCCAAGCGAAGAATGAGGCCATGATTCTTCAGCTTCGGTTCGATATCTACAGGGCCAAGCAGAATGGTCGTTCTCTGCACTTGTTCTACTCCTTGCTCCGTGGCATGTTAGAGAAGCTTCATAGCTTCATGCCTATTATGGAATCTAGGAAGCAGCAGATTGCATACATGACTCCGCGATGGTTGGAGTTTTCTTACATGCACTAGATCCAGAGTACGATAGTGTACGTACACAACTTCTCATTGGAGTTAGCATACCTCCCATTCAAGAGACCTATAGCCATCTCAGCAGGCTTCTCATGCCTCATACTGCCACTCCTCAGCCCTCTTCAACGATGGTCGCTTCTCGTGGCAGAGGAGGAAGCACTCAGTTCAGAGGATGTACCCCTCGTGGTAGAGGCGGTGGACACCAGCCTGGCCCATGCACCTATTGCCGTCGGTCAGGACACATAGAGGATACATGCTACCCGATACATGGATATCATGCGTCTGCTCACGTGGCAGAACAAAGTTAGCCTTTAGAGATTCTAGCTTCCCAAGATGATGCACTCCTGGATGATATTGTCTATCGTATTCGAGAGATCATGACTCATGTTGCTAGCACCACCGCTACAGATACAACAACCATAGCCAGAGCCTCTTCGAGCTCCTCAGATATCACTTATGCTTTTACTGGTAGTAACGGTGCAGATATGACATAGTGGATTATGGACTTTGGTGCTTCCCGCCACTATGTGGAGAAAGAGCCGAACTGAAGCCATACAAGACTATACCTCCTGGTTGCTGGGTTGTTATTTCCAATGGGGTCCACTTACCCATCACAGGATAGGGGGAGGTGCATTTGACACCATCTATGCACCTCCAGAATGTTTTATATGCCCCTGATTTTCAGATGAACTTATTTTCCATTAGTCAGATTACCGAGGATCTCTATTGTCGTGCCATTTTTGATCCTTCGTCTCTTGTGTTTCAGGACATACTGTGACAACCCCCGGGTTACCCGTTTCCACAACATTCATATGTAAATTTTTGATTGATCGTATTAAGTTACAAAAATGAGGGAAAATTTTTCGTGATTGATTGATACTCACACTTCATTTAACCATTCATATCAGAAAACATATTACTGCGGAAACATTTGCATTTATAATTGTTAGAAAATAAGAATGCGGAGCAGAATCAAAGATAAAGGATACAAATAATAAGGAACACCAGGAGTTTTATGTGGAACCCTACTCCCTAAGGAGCGGGATGAACCGCGGGAGAACGTCTCAAAGGGCTAATGTGTCTATTGCACTTTCTCAGTTAATATAAAGGGTGAGGGGCTTTTTATATATCCTTCACTGAATCTCTACATCCCACAGACAGTCGATGTGGGACGAAACAATTTGATGTGGTAAATGGATCCAGGAGGGATCGGTTTACCCATCTACCTCATAATTGATGCATACTCAACCTACTCCAACACTCCCCCTCAAGTTGGAGCATGATATGCTCAGCTTGGATAAACAAAAAGAAATCTCAAACTCACTATAAAAGACACTACAAATAATATCAACCCAACACAAACACAACTGTCAGCTGTTGTCGAGGACGTTGCTTCTCATACCGTGCATGCGAGGAGGAATAAATAGGTTGGAGTGTGAGTCAAACTGAATCTCCTCATTGGAGAGCATGTGCTCTGAACTACACATGTTAGAGTTACTGGAACTGAAATGAGTCTCCTCGTCGGAGTACTCTGGCCCACCAGTCATGTGAATAACTGCTCCATCTCTGAAGGACTGAACTGAAAAAGTCGTGGAAACATCCTCGTCGGAGTCCACGGTCACTGGAGAATGGAGTTTGAAAAGTCTCCTCATCGGAGAACTGGATCTTTCCCATATTAGCTCAAAGAATGAGATCTCTACTCTGGAGTCCTTATAAAACCACATGAAAACCCTAACCCACATGGCATCGGGAATGCGATCTCTACTTTGGAGTCCCTATGGAACACATGAAAACGTTGAGACCAAAAACAAAGATGAGGACCACACAAATAATGATCACCAACACATGCGAATCAAAATGAAAACTCGGAATAAATTTGACACCGAGTCTGAATTTGAACTGTAGAGTCTGACAATCTGGGCTGGAATCTGACATCCGAATCTGGAGTTTGGAGAATCTGACAATGTAGCCTGTAACTCTACACAATACTCTCCCTTTCTCCCATACTTGTCGGAAAACAATGACATCGACCAAGTCAGGAGAAGACAAGAAAGTGGAGAAAATAAAAAACAATGAATCACTTAGCCGGTATTTTTTCGGATTTCTTCTCAAATCTTTTTTTTCCGGCTATACCATTTTATTAATTAGCCGACTCCTATTTTTTTTCAAAATAAGATGGTAATTTTTTCTCGATTTTTCATTTCCCCTTTTTTCCGTATACGACTTTTCTTTTGTACGCGCCTATTTTTCAAAATAAATTACGCTCCTTTTTTACGATATGGCTTGTTGGGCCTAAAGATAAGCGCCACCCTTTTTTTACGCAGAGTAGCTCCCACTTCCCCCCTTTTGTTTTAAAAAATAGATAAAAGAGGACCATTGGTCCCTTTTTCTGCTCGAGCCAAGGGGAAAATAGGGTTCCCATTGTGGGAACCTATATCTCTGAAGACTGGTGCCCCTGATGGGGCCTTGCTCCTTTTTCTACCGCTGCTTCATGGCCTGGAGCAGCATCGCCGCCACTTGGAAGAGGATGGTGTCTATCGGCTGGAGATGAATCGTGCGAGAGGGTGCCGCCTGGAGGTTTGAGACTTCAATCGGAGGGGCAGCATTGCTCCAAGCTCCACTTGGAGCTGCGTCTGGAGGTCGAAGGGTGCCTCCGCCTGAAGGCGAGTTGGAGATTTAGAGGAGGTGCGTCATCATGAGGTGCGGTGGTGCCGCTGCTACAAGTCTGCTGTGATGGAGATGTTGCTAAGGGTTTGCTCCATCTGGAGGGTTCGAGAATGATCGGAGGGGAGTGACGATGCGCCTGGGGAGAGGAGATGCTGAAGTTAGATTTCATCGCTGAGCCTTGAGATGGAGATAAAACGGCATGGGAGGGAAGCGCCACCACCACCGGGAGCTCGAGAAGGGCGGCCTGTTGGACTCTAAGGCCTAGATTCCTAGGCTGATCGCCTGGGCCTGCGTTGCCTGTTGGAGAAAGATGTTGATCTTGCGGTTGCTTTTGGTGGTTGGATCTCACGCCGCTTGCGCGAGATGCATCTCTTATCACATGTGGTGGAGATGCTCCGCCTGGAGCATCGTGGATTGCATTGTGTTGGACCCTTCAAGTGCAGCATTGAGTTTTACGCAACAACTTGACCTAGGGTTTCTGATGAAACCCTAAAACTTGAGCTTGACCAGATCTCCGCTTGGAGGTAGATCTGAATGATAGCAGAGGTCTTTAGTAGAGCAACGGACAGAACTAGGGTTCCTGGAACCGTGGAACTGCCACCGATGACCGTTGAGAAAAAAATAGGGTTTCAACAGAAACTCTAAAACTTGGACTTGAACAATCCCAATTCCCAAATATAATAATTTCAAGAACAGAAACACCGAAATTGAATCTCGAACAAATAATGAAAATAACTCCTCGAGAGTCGAACCCGTTTTGATACCATGTTAGAAACTGAGAATGCAGAAGCGAAATCAATGATAAAGGATACAAACAATAAGGAACACCGAGAGCTTTACATGAAACCCTACTCCCTAAGTAACATGATGAAACCACGGGAGAAAGCCTCAAAGGGCTGGTGTGTCTATTGCACTTTCTCAACTGATACTGAGGGTGTGAGATTCTTATATAGCGCTCACCGAGTCTCCACAACCAACAGATGGTCAATGTAGGACTAAACAACTGGATGTGCCCATCTGCCATATAAGTGACGCATACTCAACATACTATAAAAATAATCATATTGCATTACATGTATTTATCATGAACATTTTCGTTCTGTACATTTATCCCAAAATACAATAGAAGCGAAGGAAAGCACAAGGGGTTACATTATCTGTACAATGCTAAAATGTGTACCGTCAAAAGAAATCTGTCTGAACTCAGAAGCTAAGTGTCATGAAATCAACTACTGACTCGCAAGCTCCTTTCCTGCCATTCATGTTAGGAACAAGAGGTTGTCAACAAAGGTTGAGTATAATCAAATCTTATTTAAATAAACAGTTATTTAAGTGGTTACAAAAGAGAGAAAGTAGATATGTGACATTTACATTTATTAAGCTACTTGCATGAAATGTTGGTTTTCTAGTTGTTCTGTATGTGAATCCCTTTTTCCACTCACCGCATCTCAACTCTCAACCTTTAATACTTTCCTTTCTTCATAATAAGATTATGATGGATTAAATGATATAGATCTAAACTATATTCATTTCTGTTGTTGTGAGATGTCAGACGTGATGATGGATCTTATAAAATGTTGAGCATTGAGGATCCGATTGATGATTGATGATTTCCATGATCTACACTTATTCTCGCCAGCACCTATTAGCGGAACAGTAACCAAACTTCGGTGAGGAAGCCTCCTAAGAGACTCTTTTGTCTCGCCTTCCCAGTGGAAGAGCGATTCAGGAGAAGGTTAGGTACACTCCAACTATGCCTCTGAGACGGGTGTGAGAGACTCTTCAGTCTGAGTCACTCCAGTCTGGCCCATCTAAAGTATGGGCAAACCGAGATAGTAAAACAAAACCAAGGGTCTTCCAACCTTGGCACCCTATTGAAAACATGGTTTACGGAAATGGTCAACTAAAGCACCTGGATCTCAATGAAGCGTAAAAACTGCGAGCTCACAAAAAAACGTACAAGTGACTGGGATCCTAGACATGTGCACTAGGCAGCCGCTGCCCTAACTGGGCTTCCTATCTCCCGCCCAGTTGAGGGTCACTGTACCCCACAGTCAGTTGTAGGGGTCACTATGACTAGCACAAATATCAGCCATCACCGATTCATAATAACCAAATATCTCAAAGATTTCTCATAAATGTAGATCACTTAAGTTCCTTGATTCGTTAGGGCACTGAGATTCTTGGATTCTAATGATTTGGTCTGGAACTTAAGAGTCAAGTTCATGCACAATCCCTAATGTTTTCATTTTAAAAATTATGAGATTAGAAGCTGTTCATTGGATCTAGATTTTAGTTCAGATTAAAGAAAAATTCCCCCAATTTTTCTTCTTTAGTATAAGATTCTATAGCCTAATCATTGGTCTGAATCAAGATCAATTGCATTTCAAATTACCCATAATTATTTCATTCCTAATGCATGAAATCTGTAGCTAATTGGTGGTATGAAATTAAAGTTAATTACATGTAAAGTTACCCCAAATCTTCATCTTTCAAGCATGAAAACTGTATCTTAACAATGGTCTGAAATTACATTAAATTTCATGCAAATTACCCCCAAATCCTTTATTTTTAATCATGAAATCAGGAGGCTAATTAATGATCTAGAATTGGATCAATTGCATGCCAAATTACCAGCAAATCCTTCTATTTTAATCATGAAAACAATAGCTAATTAGTGATATGAAATTGGGTCTTAGTTGCATATTAATCACCCTCAAATCTTTCAATTTTAAACATGAAATCAATAGCTAAAAAAGTGATATGTAATTTGATCTTAATTGAATTGCATGATAATCACCTCCAAATATTTAAATTTTTAACATGAAACCAGTAGCTAATTATTGATATGAAATTGGGTCTTAATTACATGCTAAATTACCTTCAAATCCTTCAAATTTAATCATGAAAACAAGAGCATATGATAGCTTAATAGTGGTCCGAGCATAGATCAAATTTCATGCAAATCACCCCAAATTCCTTAAATTTTAATCATGAAATCAGTAAGCTAATTAGTGATCTGAAATTGGATCAATCGCACGTAAAACACCCCCCTTTTATCTAATTTCAGAAGTAAATGATTAGGTTTTGCATTGATTTTGAGATACTTGGATGTCAACAAGAGGTGGGGGGGGGGTTTAGATTGTACCTTGATCTCTTCTTGGGGCACCAACAGGGCTATCCAAGATTATTAGATGAATATCATGTCATGGAATGTTAAAGATCTAGAGGGGCCTGAAAAGAGGGCGGTGGTTCGACATATGATATTGGAGTGTGGAGTGGACATTGTGCTTTTGTAGAGATCAAGGTATCTTAGGGGGTTGATGGGGTATGGAGGGATATCAGGGGCAGAAAGATGAGAGAATGTAGGGTGGTGGAGTTAGAGGGGGCTTCTCGGGATTGATGACGAGATGGGATGAAGGTTAGGTTTGTTTGGAGGAGGCTTTGCGGGGGCGGTTCTCTCTTACGCCATTGTTCCGGAGGAAGGTGGATGAGAAAAGGATTCTGTTTACAAACGTCTACAGACCGCCCAATGCCATTGGGATATCTCATCTTGTAGAGGAACTACAGGGCACTAGGTGGTGTCTCCTGAGGCGGCATGGATTTTTGGGGGGTTTTCAACTTCGCTCTGCTTCTTGAGGATCGGTCTGGGGGACATGGAGGAGGGATTTTGGCTCGACAGAGTTATTAGGGGTGGTGATAGAACTTGTCCTTCATGTGCTTAATGTAGTGGGATGTTTTACACCCAGCCTAATGCGAGATCGTGATCTCTCATTGATTGGTTCTTGAATTTTACGGTGGCCCTGGAGGATTTCCTGTTGGCGGAGGTTCGTGCGTTGCCCTGGGTATAGTCGGATCATACACCTTTGCTCTAGTCTTCTGGGGAGGTGGTGCGACCTCGTTATTTCTTCCGTTTTGAGTGGGCATGGTTTTTGGAGGATGTTTTTTTGGAGTCGATGGCAACATTCTAGGAGAATTGCTCTCTTATGGGGTCCGCTACGTTTAGGTTTGCTGCTAAGCTGGCGGCGCTCAAAGGCCAGTTGATGGGGTTCAACAAGGAGATTCATGCACAAAGGAGAAGCCACCAGTTGAGGGCGTAGATGATGAATATATGATTCATTAATTTTTCTTTCGCATTTTGTCTCAAAACCCTTAACAAATGCATGTTCATTAATTCTCATTTTTTTAAAAATATTATTCATGAATGAAAATGCATTTTTATGTATTAAAAACATGTAAATAAATAAAGAAAATAAAAAGAAAGAAAATAAAAAAGGCAGACTGTAAATATGTATATATTATACCGTATGACTAATTAAATATAAATATTTTCGAAGGATATATTTATATAACCTAATCTCCGAAACCAAGTCAGCATGGGTTGGTCATTACACAATTAATTAGGGGGAGATAAGGAAGAATAACAACAAAAAGAATTAATTTTACACGTAGAATAATATTTCGTATTTATTCTTTATTTATCAAAACTTTAATGATTTTTAGTTAATTCATTTGTACATACTTTTCACCAAACTCTTCTCTTATGTATTTATAAAAATATATATAAAATATCAAAATCATAAAAAATTCCAACCCGTATATATGCCAAGAAAACCAATTTTCATATTGTCAATTTCTCAACTTTCGGACTTCATAACTTCTTCAGCAAGCTGTGATCAACATATTGGATATATTGGAGGATGAGAGGGCTTCGACGGTTGAGGATGTGTTGCTGAGGGGAGTTCTCATGGAAGAGATTCTATTGAAGGACAAAGGAGGAGGTATGTTGGAGGCAGAGTCCAAGCAGAGATGGCTTAGGGAGGGTGATGCGAATACGAAGTTCTTCCATGCGATGGCTAGTGGGAGAAGGCACATAAGCTTAATTCATTTGGTGGATGTTGGGGAGGTGGTGGTGGAAGGGGATCAGGAGGTGGGTTCGGCATTGCGATCCTACTTTCAAGAATTTACCAGGTAGAGGACCCATGCAGACTGGGGTTGGTAGGGAAGTGGGGTCTCACAAATTATGGATGAGGACTCCGAGATTTTGGTTGTAGAGTTCTCGGAGGAGGAGGCCAGACAAGTGCTGTTCTAGGTGAATGCGGATGGGTCATCGTGACTTGATGGTTTCTCGGTGGGCTTCTACCGGGAGTTTTGGGAGACTAAAGAGGGATGTTATGGAAGTGCTGGAGGAGTTCAGATCGGGAAACGTAGGGTTTGAGAGGCTGAACTATGTGCTCATTTTTCTGCTGTCTAAGAAGGGAACCCCGACTAAGGTGGAGGATACTTGCATATTGCCCTGTCCAATGCTATTTGCACATTGGTGTCGAAGATCCCTACCAATCATTTACAGAAGGTGCTTCACGGGATTATTTCGCCTGAGCAGTCGGCTTTTATTTCAGGGAGAGCTATGTAGATGGGTTAGTCTTGGCATCTGAGATGGTCACTGAGCGGAAGAGAAGTGAGACCAAAGGAGTGCTCTGGAAGGTTGATTTCTCGAAGGCGTATGATTACGTGGATTGGAGGTTCTTGTGGGCATCATTAGAGAGGAGGGGCTTCCCAGACATGTAGATCGCATGGATCAAGAGATGCGTTACTATGGCATCCCTGGTAGTGCTTGTTAGTGGTAGACCGGAGGGAGGATTTTTCCATCCGCAGAGGGGCATTAGGCAGGGATGCCCACTCGCACTGCTGTTGTTTGTTTTTGTGGCCGATGCGCTAGCAATGATGATGATGTTGGCAATGGAGGGGAATTGGTGTTCGGGATTCTCCAAGGAGGAGATCTCCATTCCTTTACTGCAATATGCATATGATACAATGTTGTTCAAGGAGGACAATCCGGAGAAGATTCGACGTGTGTCATTTATCATGGACACCTTTACGATATTTTTAGGCTTGTAGTTAACATGAAGAAATCAGTGGTGGTCGCCTTTGGTCTTTCAGATGGGAGCGACGCCACGTTTCGATGATTCTTAGATTCCCGCTTGCTTCATTGCCCATTACTTACTTGGGGCTCTCTCTGGTGGCAGGTAAACCGAAGTTCAGGACTGAAGGATCTTGTTAGAGAGATTAGACACGAGGCTAGCTGGATGGAAGGCGTTGATGTTATCTAGAGGGGAAGCTGATTTTACCGAAGCACGTTCTTTCGACGATTTTGGGGTTTTTCTACTCTATACGAGCATTACCCGTAGGGTGCGAAACAATATCGTGATTTTTATGAGGAGGTTCTTTTTGGCTGATGCTCGGAAGGGGAGAAAGGTTGTTCATTTGGTGGATTGGCAAAAAGTGACATCGTCAAAGGGGAAGGGTGGTCTCAGGGTGTTGCGGATGAAGGAAATGAATACGTCTTTTATAGTGAAGTGGGTGGTGCAGATATGGGGTAAGTCAGACGATCTAGTTTGCCAATTCATAAGGAATATATGGGATTACTATATCATTGATTGTTTCTTCGGGGCGGTTGCCATCATCGTTGTGGATGGGGATCACTGAGTCGGTCCCAATGATTGCTGATTCGCTGTAGTCGGTGCTTGAGGATGGTACGAACTTTCGCTTTTGGTTAGATGACTGGGTGAAAGGTGGGGCTCTGGGGGAGCGATACCCACGTCCGTTACAGTTGGTGGGGGACAGAAAGGTGGTAGTTCGGCAGGTCTGGGAGGGTGGGACTTGGACCCCCTTTTTCTCCTCGGGTTTATCTGATCAAAGGGTGGAGGAGTTCGTTGCCTTGTAGTCAGAACTCTTGAGGAGCGAGGCCCCGTCTTCGGGAAGGGACCATTTCATGTGGAGGGATGGGAGGTGAGGAAGGCATACTGCTTTCTTATGGATGAGGGTGAGGTGGTGCAGGAAGTAATGGTGGTGGACACATGCTTGATTTGAAGGAGTGGAGTGTCGAACCATGTTAAGGTTTTCTTGTGGCTGTTCCGGATAAGGAAGATTCTGATAAAGGCTCACTGGGGGCACCTGCTGGGAGTGGAGGAGATTGGATATGATACATACGGTGCAGCGGAGGAGGACACGGATCAAATGTTTTTCTCTTGCTCGCTTTCGACTGAGGTTTAGACCAGAGTCGGTTTTTCGTGGCTAGAGAGTCGGAGTGGGGTCACTTTCTTGAGTGATATCAGAGTGGTTTGCGACAATGTGCACGAGGCAAGCTCCCCTACTTTCACGGTGGTCTGGTCAATCTGGTGTGCCAGGAATGATGTCATCTTCAAGGGGCAGAGGTTTTATGTTGAGAATGTGGTTGGGCATTTTAGGGCGTTGTGCGTGGCGATCATGATGATACAAGTTACGTTGTATTTATGGCAATGATGTAATCCTTTACCTTAATTTCTAATATATATAATAGCTTGGTGTGGTGTGTCCTAGCTTTGGAGGTCACCCATTTTCATTCAAGAAAAGATTGTACCGTGATCTTCAATTTTTGGAGAAAGAAAGCTTGCATGCAGCAGCTTCCAGGAGCAAGGAGTTGTAACTCCTTTGATCAATTGCTCCATGGGGGCTTCCATTTACTTGGAATGGATCCAACAGTTGGGAGCAGCTCCAGGATAAGTCAACGGACTTCCAGTTATTGCCTTGGCAGCATAACAATAGCAACACAACAACTACTATATGCAGCAGCAACATGGCTGCCTTTTGGTGCAGCAGCAGCTGCTTGATAGCAACATGCAACATATCCAGGAAGGTACAACAGCTTCAAAATTGCTATACATCTGTTTTAGCAAGGGAGATGGCTTTTTCGGTGGGAGAAATTGAGAGGGATTGTAGGAAATAAGAAGGGGGCAATGTTATAAATAAGGAGAAAGGGGGCCCTATTGTTTGCCAAATGGAGGGAAGGAAAAGGTCATGCGTTGGCTGTTGGAAATTGACCCCTGTCATTTTAAAATTTCTTTATATCCTTTATCTCTCTCTTATCTGGAATACCAAAGTTATCCGCATTTGCACCATGAATCTCTGATTCTGATGAACAATAGCTCGGTTTGACCGTCTTTAAATAACAATCAAAATGAGTATTGTTAGAAAAATGAACACGCGGAAGCGAACGTGAAAAAAGATAAAGAACACGATAAGAACAATGGTATTTAACGTGGAACCCTACTCCCTAAGGAGCGGGATGAAACCACGGGAGAAGCCCTCAAAGGGGCAGATATTTCATTCCTTTTTCTCAATGGTTACAGGAGGTCTGGGGCTCCTTATATAGCCTCTCTAGAGCCTCCAAGTCCCACCACTGGTAGATGTGGGACTAAACATGTGGATGGGGTAGATGGATCTTCTCCAGGATCCATTTACCCTGCTACAACTCATGACGCATAACCAAATACTCCAACACTCCCCCTCAAGATGGAGCATGCAATGCTCAGTTTGGACAAACAGAAAGAAACTCAACTCAACGTTACAGGACACTATGGACAATATCAACTCAACGCGCACACGGTCGGCTGCTGTCGAGGACATTGCTTCTCATGCCGTGCAGGTGAGGAGGACGAACGAGCTATAGTGTAAGTCTGCTGAATCTCCTCGTCGGAGAACATGTGCTCTGAACTGCGCCTGTCATAGTCATTGCAACTGGAAATGAGTCTCCTCGCCGGAGTACTCTGGCCCGCCACAAAAATGTGGACAACTGCTCCATCTCTAAAAAGGGCCGAATTGAAAAGGGCTGTGGCTGTGCAATCCTCGTCGGAGTCCACGGTCGCTAGAGAATGGAGTCTGAAAAAATATGAAATGTAGAGTCTGGAATATCTGGCTCTGGATCTCTGAATCTGAAACAAGACCTGTGACTCTACATAATACTCCCCCTTTCTCCCATACTTGTCGGAAAACAGAGACATCAACAAAGTTGGGAGAAGACAATAGCATGGGGAAAACAATATGAAACCAATAAGTCAAACTTACACATTTTTTCCGGCTTTTTCTTGTTTTTTAATTCATTTTTTTATAAATGTATACGACTTCTTTTTTTAGTTGTATGCGCCTCTTCAAAAAAACTCACTTTTTTTCTCGCGTATAGGTTATTTTGTACGCACCTCTTTTTAACTTTCTTTCCCTTTTTTTTGAAAGTGTATGCCTTTTGTATTTGTCATGCTGTCAACTATTCTTGGAGAGAAGGTTCCCTTCTTGATTGCGTTTCCCGAGAAGGAACAATTCTCTCTCACACCCAGAGTCTTTGACTCTGTGGCGTTTGTCCATGATTTCACTCCTAGTCATGACAAGCTCTCACCCAGAGCTGTCAAATGTGTGTTTGTTGGTTATTCTCGTATCTAAAAGGGTTTAGATGCTTTGATGCTGTTGGCAGAAGATATGATGGGAGTGTTGATGTTACCTTCTTTGAATCCATTATGTATTTCTCTCCTACAGGTGACATGCTATCCAATAACAATTATGGGGAGGAAGTTGTTCCTCCTCCTCCGTCACTTCCACCAAGTGACCCACATGTTGCACCTCAGCAGTCACCACCACCGCCACCACCTCCACCTCCAGCTATTCAACATCGATTCCTACCTCTGGTTTACATTCACAGGTCTTCTACTAGCACCTCTGCTCATAGGCCGTCCACATCATCCAGCATGCCTCAGGTATGTCATGATAACATTGTTTCTACTGATGGTATTGGAGTTCTTCATGATACACAGAATGACTTAGGCCCCCAAGATAGTGGGGATGCTGATCTAAATGTTCCTATTTCCCTTAGGAAGCCTCTACGTAAGTGTGCCACGTACCCGCTTGCCGTACATGTTTCTTTGGATCACCTTTCAGATGAGTACAAGAGGTTTGTAGTAGGACTCTCCGCGGTCACTATCCCACGTACTTATATGGAGGCCTTGCAGGACAAGAAGTGGCGCCAAGCCATGGAAGAGGACATGGCAGCATTGCGGTCACGAGGGACGTAGAGTGTTGTACCAACCCCCAACGGTGCATCGATTGTCAGCTGTAAGTGGATATTCTCCATCAAGCACAATGCAGATGGCAACGTGGATCGCTACAAGGCAAGGCTTGTGGCACGTGGTTTCACCCGGACTTATGTTATGGATTATCAGGATATTTTTTCTCCTGTGGCAAGACATTCGACACTGCGAATTCTACTTTATATTGCAATTTCAAAGGATTGGTCGTTATATCAGCTTGATGTGAAGAATGTCTTTCTTTATGGGGACCTTCAGGAGGAGGTCTACATGCAACAACCATCTGGGTTTGCTGCTAAAGAGGGTCCCAGAGTGTGTGTAGGCTACACAAGGCGATTTATGGCTTGAAGCAGAGTCTGAGAGCTTGGTACCAAAAGCTATCGGAGTTGATTGAACACCACAGGTTTGTGAGGTCTACTGCGGACCACTCACTGTTTGTTCAGAAGACAGAGAAATGTACGATTGCCATTCTTGTTTACGTAGATGACATTATCGTTACAGGAGATGATGTTCAAGGCATTCAGCTAGCCAAGGAGTTTCTAGGTCAACAATTTGTGACTAAGGACCTTGGCACTCTTCGTTACTTTCTGAGGTTAGAATTTGCCAGAAACCAGCATGGTCTAGTGATGACTCAGAGGAAGTTTGTAATGGATCTTCTTTCTGAGACATGTATGACTGGATGCAAGCTTGCTACTACTCCTATGGATCTAAGTATGAAATTATATGACAAGGATACCGAGGAAGTAGACAGTAGGAGATATAGAGAACTGGTTGGGAAGCTGTTATATGTTACTATCACCAGGCCAGATATTATGTTTGCAGTAAGCAAAGTTAACCAGTTTATGGAGCAACCCTGAAATGTACATATGAATGCCATCTATATGATCTTGAGATATTTGAAGAACTCACCTGGTTCGGGTTTCTTATTCAGTAGGGATACATCCCTTGAGGTGACAACATGTGCTGATGCTGACTATGCAGGTTGTCCCATAGACAGAAAGTCTACTTCGAGCTTTGCAGTTTTTGTTGGAAACTCACTTGTCTCATGGAAAAGCAAGAAGCAGACAGTGGTAGCCAGATCGAGTGCAGAGTCTGAATACAGGGCCATGGCACAAGGGAGTGCAGAGATGATGTGGGTTAGATCGGTGTTGAGTGATCTTGCCATTGAAGTTCCTTTTTCAATTTCAATGTAACTTTTATGTGATAATCAAGCTGCATTATTTATTTACAATAATCCTACTTTCCATGAGCGAACAAAGCATATTGAGGTGAATTGTCACTACACCAGAGACATGATACAAAAGGGCTCATATCTACCTCTCATGTTTCAACAGGGGATTAGACAACCGACATCTTCACCAAGGCTTTATCTCGAAGTCCATTTCAGAAGTGTTGTTCCAAGCTGAGCATGATAGATATATATGCTCCAGTTTGAGGGGGAGTGTTAAGATAAATATATATAGTTCTCTGTCTATTTTTTGTTATTGTTTTTCCTCAGGTACTTAGCATGTAATTAACCCAACGGCTATTCTCCTATATAAGAGAGCCCTCGGTCTATTCTAATGCAAGAACTATTTTTCCCAACAAGTATAATATTCATACACTTCTGATCTAAGATGGATTAAAAAATGGGTGAAATGCGGTTTTGATTTGTGATTAAATTTTGCGATTTAAATGGTCAAACGACCTCTGATTGATGAACAATCGATTTTGTTAGTTTTGTTTTGACGATACGAATTTTATGATGGTCTCAGTTTATTTTTGCGATTCTGATTGTGTTACGGTTTCTGATGACACGAATTACAATGGAATCAATTTTTGATCGATTGATCTCAAACAAAAATTGATTTACAATCTATGGATCGATTTAGATCATTTAATATCGATCGATAGTTTTATCGTATCATATGTAACCTAATCGGGTCAGGTTGGCTTTCAGATCCGAGTGTTACCCATACTCACGGGCATGGTGATTTGATGTGGCCGTGAGCAGTGGGCGCTCTATAGACTGATCCAACCTCCTCATGTAGTGTTTCTACTATTCTTTTTGGACCAGTCTCACCATATCTATGGCACCTTCGTTTTGACCACCTTCCTCTGTAGAAGCCGTGTCATGTCCTCCCACAGATCTCCATGCGATCTTCATTTCAATGCGAGGCTTGCCAGCTTGGGAAGCACTATTGTTCCTCCTTTCCATCTCGTTAGAGTCGGAGTAGTTTCCAATTGTTTGAGCTCCTTCATTTAGATATATGGGGTCCGCGTCGTGTTCTTGATCATTGAGGACATCATTTTTATTTGGTCGTTGTAGATGATTTTTCTGGACTTTCTTGAAGTTTCCTTTTAAAGTATAACTATGATGCTGGGTCTGTTATTCAAGTCATTCGTTAATGCGATAAAGAATATTTTTCTACTAAGGTCAAATATCTACGTTCTGATAATACCTTAGAGTTTTGCACCCTACAGCCTTTTAAGTTTCTCAGGTCTCTTGGCATTGTACACCAGACCTCGTGTGCCCATACATATGTTGCCAAGCGCAAACACCGTCACTTACTCGATGTGACTAGTACCCTTTTGATTCAGAGTTGTGCTCCTCATGCTTACTGGGGTTATGCGGTCCTCACTACATGCCACCTAGTGAACCACATGCCTTCCTTTGTGTTGGGAGAGAAGGTCACTTTCCCTATTGCTTTTCCCAAGAAGGATCTATTCTCCCTTAGACCTCGTGTATTTGGATCGGATGCTTTTGTCCATGATTTCCATGACTAGCTCTCCCCCCATAGTTGTCAAGTGCGTTTTCGTTTGCTACTCTCGTACCCAAAAGGGGTATCGTTGCTTTGATCCACTTCGACGGAAATATTTTTCAGTGCTAACGTTACTTTCTTTGAGTTTGTCATGTATTTTTCTCTTACAGGTGACATACTAGCCCCATCAGACTCTGACGAGGATATCTACATGTCTCCACCTCCTACTGTCATACCACCACCGATACCTACTCTTGCTCTACCACCTCCACCACCGCCTCTCCTGTACCTACCACTGCTCTCGAACCACCACCTACCTTGTCTGAGTTCTTGCCACATTTTTTTGAGAAGTAAAAAGGATGGTCTCCCAAATTAGGACCCATCGCAGTAGAATTATACTATAGATCTCTCTCTATTCCCTTTGCTCACAGGTCTTCCTCATCATCCAGCATGCCTCAGTTTTGTAATGAGCACATTGTTTCTACTGATGACAATACTAAGTTATCTGTGCATCAAGATTCTCTATAGGATGAGCAGATGCCCTCTCAAGAGGGAAGCCTACAAGTTCAAGTCATGATAGATGACCTTGATGTGTCGATTGCTCTACAAAAGTAGAGACATACGTGTGCTACATATCCTATGGCAACCCATGTTTCCTTGAGCAGACTGTCAGATGATTTTAGGAGGTTTACCTTGGCACTATTAGCCGTAAAGATATCATGAATATATCAGGAGGCTATTCAGGACAGTCAGTGGCATCTAGCCATAGAAGAGGAGATGGTTGCACTACAGTCATGCAACACTTGGAGTCTTTTTTTATCTCCAGTTGATGCATCCACTGTCGGGTGTAAGTGGATGTTTACTGTGAAGTATCGTGCATATGGCACTGTAGATCGCTATAAGGCGAGGCTTGTGGCACTTGGGTTCACCCTAATAATATATGGGTGGACTATTATGATACTTTCTCTCCAGTTGCCAGACATTCTACTCAGCGTATTCTTCTATCTGTTTCTTTGATACGAGATTGGCCCATTCCGGCTTGATGTGAAGAATGCCTTCATATATGGTGATCTACATGAAGAGGTCTACATGCATCAACCTCTTGGGTTCACTGCTAAGGGGAAGTGTCAGAAGATTTGCAGGCTAGACAAAGCTATTCACGGCCTTAAGTAGAGTCCAAGAGCATGGTTCTAGAAGCTCTAGGACTTGATAAAGCAACGGGGTTTGTGTGATCAATTGCCTATCACTTGTTATTTGTACACATGACTCAAAGAGGTACAATCATCAATCTTGTTTATGTTGATGAATATTATGGTTACAGGGGATGACGAGTAGTGCAGTCAGATTACCAAGGACTTCCTAGGTCAGCAGTTTGTGACCAAGGACCTTGGTAGTTTACGCTACTTCCTTAGACTATAGTTTGACAGGAACCACCGAGGTCTTGTGATGACCTAGAGGAAGTGCATTACAGATCTCCTTTCTGAGACATGCATGGCAGATTACATACCTGCCATTACTCCTATAGGCCCGAGTATGAAGCTCTATGATGATGACACTGAGGAAATCGACAAGAGGAGACACATGGAGTTAGTTGGCAAGATCCTGTATGTGACCATTACTAGGCCAAATATATCATTTGCCGTGAGCAAAATGAGTCAGTTATGGAGCAGCCCAGACAAGCACATATGGATGCGGTCCATTTAATTCTGAGGTATCTGATGGCATCACATGGCATGAGACTTCTTTTTAGCATAGGTATATCCTTTTCAGTTACAACATGTACAGAGATGTAGATTATGCTGGGTGTCCCAAGGATAAGAAGTCTACTTCAGGCTTCGCACTGTTCATATGGAATTCTTTGGTGTCATGGAAGAGCAAGAAGCAGATTGTGGTTGCCAGATCTAGTGCTGAGTCAGAATACAGTGCCATGACACATGCTAGCACATAGATGATGTGGGTTAGATCCGTTCTTATTGACTTGATTATCGAGGTGTCTCTTCCCATGCATCTCCAATGCGACAATCAAGCTGCTTTTTTTCATTGCAAAGAACCCTACCTTTCATGAGAGGACCAAGCACATAGAGGTGGATTGTCACTGCACTCGTGACATGATACAAAAGGGTATTATTGCCACTACTCACGTCAGCTCTGGAGACCAGACAACAAATGTGCTTACTAAGACCCTAGCCAGAGGGCTTTACCAGAAATGTTATTTCAAGCTGAGCCTGGTCGGTATCTATGCTCCAGCTTGAGGGAGAGTGTTGAGATATTTTTTTGTCTTTTATATTGCTTATGTATCTTTTATTTTCTTTGTCTTCTTCTTGTAATTTGCCCAATATGTTTCTCTTCTATATAAGAGTTTTCTTTGGTCACTCAGTAATGCAATTCTTTCTTTCATCTCCATATAACCTTTAATACAAGGTCGTATATAGACCTTGATTACTATCAACTGACAATTTGGGACCAAACACATGATTTTATACTTAACAAATGAATCTTTCCATAAGATCGAACTACTCAAGTGATTCAACAACTTCACCATTCTCCACACTACCCCTCAAGTTGGAGCACTGATGATCAAGGCCCTAAATGTCGGTTTCGGTCACCATTTCGGTATCGACCAAAACAGAATTTCAGTGGAATTTCGGTGGAATTTCAGTCGGAAGTTCGGTCATTTCGATCATTTTTTGTACTAGGACTCCCATATTTCGGTCATATTGGTCATTTCGGTCGAATTTCGATTTCGACTGGATATCGATATTTGACAGAAATTCGACCGATTGAAATTTGAGGCCATGCTGATGATCTCCACTTATAAAATGAAGTTTCTTACTCACATATAAAATACACTATAAGACAGATTGCTTCGACTGTATGCATACTCATCTAGTTGCTAATAATGAGGATGGTGCATTTGAGGTCATGCTGGTTGGTATGTAGAATTGGATGTTGGAGTACGAAATGATGATCCATCATTTACCGGGATTTAGATTTGATTCATTTTGAAATTTTGGAATATGAATCAATTTTTAAATGAATTTGCAAACTTGAATTTAGATTCAATTCATTTTGAGTTTCGAATATTCAAATCCGGTCTATGTTATTTTGAGTGTGAAATTATTTCAATTATGAAATATTCACTTAGTTTCAAGTTTATATGAATTGTTTGTGTAAATAATAATACAATTTTGAAGATTTTTTTATAATTCACTATTTTGTACGAATTACTAAGAGAAGTTAAACAAACTACATAAATCAAGAAAGATCCCTAATGAATAATATATAGTGCATTAAAATACCTAATTTTTAAGAAAAATTAAATGTCTTCTACAATCCCAATTTACTCGTTTTATATTATATAAATAAATATATAGATAAATATAATTATATACGACTTATTAATGGGATAGAATATTCCTGGTAGAACAACGGACACTGATAGAATAATAAATCTAAAAAATGGAGTTCGAGTGGCCAACGAGCGAGTTCCTAATGGCCCTATGCCTTTTCTCTCATTCTTATCCTTCCTCACCCTCAATTAGGGACATAGAATACCCCGTCCCCCGAGGAAATTAGATCATTGATTCGCTACCCAATCAGTTACTGCTTTCATCCACTGGAACTCAACTCATACATGTCTTTTCCCTTGCTCCAGCCAGACTATTATATGTCTAAGGTTGTGTTAAGTATTGGCCGTTGCTTTTGGCATCACTTTCGTATTCGCTCATTCTTTGTTGAGACCTCTTCTAATCCATAGTAAAGCTTCGTCCAATTTGGGATCCTTTAAAGTAGACCCCGGTTAAATGATTTTCCTTAGATATGACCTAAACTTCAAGTTTTTTTATATTGCACTAGTACCATTCCTTCAACGAGTTTTCTCGTGGGAACTAACCACCTTTTGTTTTATTGACTTGCTCGCATCTTAACAACCGTAAGAAACATTAATATGTATGATTGATTGAGAACTTTTAAAAGGTGGTCAAGGAAAGCTCATAGGCAGGGTAGAGAGACTCCTCGTTCGGTAGCTGATGAACTAGTGATGAATGGGGACAAAATCAAGGATGAGGTATGATCCATAAGACAAGCCTTCTCAAGCTCAACCTTGAAGAGAAGCCAAGGGCCCTTCACAGGTAGGAAGTTAGAGTCTGAGGGTTCACGTATAGTACTGTGACCATAGTCTATAGAAGATGTGATTCTAGTTAAGGCAAGTCGAAATACATAATAGGAACAATGAATACATTATGTTTACTACTATATGTTGAAGCAAGATAAGATCAAGCTTCTATAGAAATTAATACAAATTGGTTTTATTATACGAGAACGCCAACAAATAACTTAATAAGATAAATTACTTCATACATCATGATGATGATCGCTTATTTAAAAATAGATTCATGAACTGTACAAGATTTTCAATATACAAGTAACAACTAATATAGTGATGAGAAAAAGTTGTAAATTACAAGGTAACGATCAATGTTATCGCGATAATCATAGTCGTCACGGTGGATTGTCTTGCAAGAATAACTAACAAAAGAAGAAAGTGAAGGAGCCATAAATCATGACAAACATGCAGGAGGAACTTCACATAACATGTCTATGTTTTCATGTACAAGAAGTGGGGGCATCATAGTCACCATAAAGATTGATAGAACTTTTAATGAAAAATGAAAAAGGGAAGGGAAAAGGAATGGTTGGGAATGTGAGAACATATGAGTATTTGTACGATGGGGAACTGCAATAACAATCTTAAATATATGTTCTTTCCTACTAGATTTTATAGTTAATATTTTCTACTCTATTTTTTTAATATTGGATATTTAGTCAATAACATCTATAATTATATACACATGCGTACACACAAATGCATACATTCGTACCTACATTTATATACATATGTATGCATGTATATATGTAACATGTAATACATACATTGGATATAGGTATGTGTATATATATATATCTCTATATATGTATATAATATTGAATGGCATCGAACTATTATCGGAGAAATTTAGGTTAATTAAAGTCCGATTTATTTAGGAGCCCAATCCACAAGTCGAAATTTCGATCCATTTTATTTCAAATCAAAATTTTTCTGAGCTTTTATTGAACGAATCTTAATCAATTCAAGTGATTCAGTTCGATTAACACCCCTAATCCCGGCGTAGCTATAGTCTTCACTAGCTACAATGTTACTTATAAGTAAACGAACATTCTTTGATATCACAACCTGTGTAGATGCTGATTATGCCATATTCCCTAAAGACATGAATTCAATGTATGGATCTATAGTAATTATAGGAAGCTCGTTGGTCTCCTGGAAAAGCAAAAAACAAATTGTGATTGTTAGGTCAAGTGCTGAATCTGAATGCAAAACTATAGTGTAAGGTAACACTGAGATGATGTTGGTCAGATCTGTAACCTAGCCATTGAGACACCTCTTCCCGTGCAACTACTATGTGACAATCATGTTACGTTGTTTATTGCCAACAATCCAACTTTCTGTGAAAGACCTAAACACATCGAGGTAGATGTACACTACACTAAAGACATGATAGAAATTGGTGTCATCTCTACATCCCATGTCAGCTCAGCGGAGCAAATTGTAGACATATTTATTAATGCTCTATATTGGAGTATTTGGTTTGTGCGCTATATAAGTTGTAGGAGGGTAGAGGGATCCTGAAGAGATCTATTTATCCCATCCACATGTTTAGTCCCATATCTACCAGCGGTGGGACTTGGAGGCTCTGTGGAGGCTATATAAGGAGCCCCAGACCTCCTGTACTGTAACCATTAAGAAAGCCAATAGACAAACCTGTCCCTTTGAGGCCTTCTTTTGTGGTTTCATCCCGCTCCTTAGGGAGTAGGGTTCCACGTTAAATCTTTTGTTCTTCATATCTATATTTCTAGATTATGTTCTGTTTATCATTCCGCTTCCGCATGCTTATTTTCTAACATGGTATCAGAGTGGGTCGATTCTCGAGGTTTTTACGTTCGTTCATCGTTATTTCGAGATTCCATTGTTGTTCTTGGAGATTATTATGTTCGTGATTTGTTCAAGATTAGATATTCATTATTCTAAGGTTTTAGTGGAAACCCTAAATCTGAAAGCATGATCGATTTTCGTGAAGATCTTCAATGACAAAAATTTGAGGAGCATCCTGGAAACCCTAAATCTGCACGGCTCTTGGCGGCAACACATCCTCCTTTGCATGATCTCCAGGCGTACTTCCCAAGATCGATGTACATGCGTGCATTTCATCCATGTGCGCACGATCTCGGGCTGTATGGCCGCATCTTCATCCATAGACGAAGAAGAATCTTCTGTCGGTAGCGGCGGGGCCTCCCTTCTAGATCTATGTGCGCAAAACTCCAGGAACAACACACATGATCCTCCAGCCAAAACCCTTGGCGGCATATGCGCTCATGCGCACAGGTCGGTGGCGCAGCAGAAGCCATCCCCATCCCCCCCCTCGCCGCAGCAACAGGCTCCAGGCCGCAGGCACTCGCGAGCTCAACCCCCTTGCGCAGCATCCGTCCATCCCAGCCGTAGCCCCGTCGATCCAAGCAAGGTGCGCAATCCCACTCCATCTTCAGCAAGCTCTTGACAGGAGCACTTGGTAAAGCACAGGCAGCGCGCGACGTAGCCCTTCGTGACTGAGCCCTCTCCCTTGTGGCACACTAGAGCCTCCTGCTGGTCGTCCTTCGCATGCCTCCAACTTAGGCTCCCCAGGCGGTGGTTCTGTCGTTCTCGTCCTTCGCGTCGCCCCTCCGATCCCCCATCGCCACTAGCGACACTGTCAAACCCAGGAGGCGTGCTTCATCTCCATCGTGTTGGCCGCTGCCGCCTCCAATCGCTCCAGCATGCGGCTGCGTACCGCCCCCTTCGACCTCTCCAATCGTGCAAGGCCACACGATTCCCATATTCGCACCTATTCAGGAAAATTTGCCCCACACGGGGGCGACGACTTTGTGAGCTGGGGTTTCCGCGATGGGAACCCTAGGCCCGAAGGCTCTCTTTATAACAAAAAGTTTTTTAAGCCCATCAGTGGGCTGGAAAATGGAGGTGCAGCCTGTATATACAAAGGGGGGGGGGGCTGTGAGCCGTGTTTGAAAAAAAAGAAAAAAAGAGAGAGGGAGGGGAGTTAAAGCCCAAGTAGGCTGTTTGTTTTAGTTAAAAAAATGTGTTTGCTTTGCAAAAAAAGGCGCGTACACTACAAAAGCCGTACACAATTAAATGAAAGAGAGAAGCCGTAAAAAAATGTTGAAGTGATACGACTAAAAAAAGTTTAAAAAATGTAATTTGCTTATTTGGTTTACCCTTATTATATTATCTTCTCCCAATATAGTCGATGTCATGTATTCCGACCAGTATGGGAGAAAAGGGGGAGTATATGTAGAGTCACATGTCTATTCAGATTCTCAAGATCCAGATACAGATATTCCATACTAGTCATATTTCCAGACTCTACAGCAGATGTTTAGACTCGACGAGTGATTCTGAGTCTTTATTTTCAAACACACACAAGTATGCGGTCTTCTTTTCAGATAAACACATGTATGTCGTCTTTTGTCGTGGTTCCCATCATTCTTCTTGTTTTGTCAGCCAGAGTTTTCATGTGAGCCATAGGTACTCCAGAGTAGAGGACCATTCTCTATGCGATGTTAGCAAAGATTTTCATGTGGTATCATAGGTACTCCAGAGTAGTGTACCATTCTCCGTGCCAGATGGGAGAGATCGAGTTCTCCGACTAGGACACTTCTTTAGACTCCATTATCTAGCGACCATGGACTCCGACGAGGATTGCACTTCCACGGCATTTTCAGTTCGACCCTTTTCAGAGATGGAGCAGTTGTCCACATGTTGTGGCAGGCCAGAGTACTCCGACATGGAGACTCATTCCAATTGCAGTGACTCTGACAGGCGCAATTCCAGGGCACATGCTCTCCGACGAGGAGATTCAACAGACTCACGCTCCAGCCCGTTCGTCCTCCTCACATGCACGACATGAGAAGCAACATCCTCGACAACAGCCGATAGTGGTGTGTGTTGAGTTGATATTGTCCGTAATGTCCTGTAGCGTGAGTTGAGTTTCTGATGTTTGTTCAAGCTGAGCATTGCATGCTCCAGCTTGAGGGGGAGTGTTGGAGTATTTGGTTGTGCGCCATATGAGTTGTAGGAGGGTAATTGGATTCTTGAGAGATCCATTTACCCCATCCACATGTTTAGTCCCACATCTATTAGTGGTGGGTCTTGGAGGCTTTGTGAAGGCTATATAAGGAGCCCCAGACCTCCTGTAACCATTGAGAAAGTCAATAGACAAACCTGATCTTTTGATGCCTTCTCCCGTGGTTTCATCCCGCTCCTTAAGGAGTAGGGTTCCACGTTAAATCTTTTGTTCTTCATGTCTATATTTCTAGATTATGCTCTGTTTATCATGCCGCTTCCGCATGTTTATTTTTGACACTCTAGTCAAGGAACCATTTCAGAAGTATTCTTCCATGTTGAGCATGATAGATATCTATGCTCCAATGTATGGTTGAGTGTTATAGGAAATGTGGCTTTATAAATGCCCTATACCCCTGTACTCAATTAGAAAACTGAATAGAGTATCATGCCCTTTAGGGCATTCTCTCGTGATTTTTGAACGCTCCTTAAGGAGTAGCGTT
This sequence comes from Ottelia alismoides, assembly GCA_037367405.1. Taxonomy (NCBI): domain Eukaryota; kingdom Viridiplantae; phylum Streptophyta; class Magnoliopsida; order Alismatales; family Hydrocharitaceae; genus Ottelia; species Ottelia alismoides. The sequence continues at coordinate 1,690,780 of JAZKJV010005492.1, forward strand.
CCACATAAAAAAACCCCAATGGTCTTAATTGTTCTTTGATTATTGCTTCTACATTATATTTTTAAATGGTATCCGAGCATGTTTGATTTTAGATTTTGTTCTATTAAAAATCCGGACATTTCTTTTGATGATTTTTTATTCATGCATTGAAGGCCATCATCAATGCCATATTTTTCATTTTCAAGTTATAGATATCTCTTTGACATGAAGCATCATCAAAGATCGAGATCAAGGGTCTCTTGATGAACGTCTAGCGGTAACGTGAGCATCGAACACCAAAAAGAGGCCACATCAAGGCTGCGGCACAATAGAGGAAAGCAACGACAATGGGTTCCCCCCATTGGAAAACCCTAAGAGTCGATGACTCCCTCGAAGCATGCGTCTCCAGGCAATCTCAACAGCAAATTGTTGCAGCACACGATTATTTATGTGCAAGGGTTTCTCACAATTCAACGAATGAAATCAATTAAAAATTGAAATTAAGAAAGAAAACAATACTCTAAGATAATGGTAGAAAGTCTAATGACTCCATTGTTTTTGTTGGGAAAACTTCAAGTTGGATGTGATCCTTCTTAAGTTCAGGCAGGCCACCCTTATTTTTGTAAAATCACCAACATTTTAGTAAAATAGTAAACCGTTTATATTATAATGTACAATGTTGATATTTGTATTTAGTAAAATAATATGATGTGCAGTTCTGTATTTTACAATGTGCTGTTTTGTATTTTACATTGTGCAATTATAATACAAACTGTTTGCTTATTTTACTGAAGTATTGGTATTTTTTTACAAAAATGGGGGTGGCCTTCCTGAACTCAGGATGCACCACATCCCATTTGAAGGACCCCCTATTTTTATTTATAATGTTTACTTATGTGAACCCCTCAGGATCCGGGTACCCGTTTACGACATAATTCGCAATATTCCATTTATGACATCGCATAAAAAGTATAATTTTAATGGGAAATTTTTTCGCAATGAATATATTTGTAAGTGACATTCGATATTCACATTCACAACCACAAGATAATAGAGAACAATGGCACCAGAAATTCTTTTCATTAATTTTCATATGATTTTACAACATGTACAATGTCTGACAGTACATATAACATCCCAATTATTTGACTGAAGAGAGGAAGCATTTACAATATCAATTAAACTAAAAACTGTAACAAAAACTACAAACCGTCGAGTATAGACCTTGTCTCCTGGAACCCTGTATAGCTACTGAACAACAGACTCCTTTCCTGCCATGCGTGCAAGGAAGAAAAGGAGTCACAATTGTGAATACAAACCCGTAGTTTAAAAATAAATAACAATTATTTATAATGTGCAAAAGAGAGCAAGTAGAAAGGTGGAATAACTACAATTTACATCTACTTGCGTAAGTAAAAGGGTTTTCAACTGTTTGGTATTAAGTTCATTTCTTCTCCCATTTTTTCCATTCATCCCATATATATATATTTATATAAAGTTTAGATGACAACCCTAACATATAATGATTTCCTGTGTTTTAAGATCATGATTTTGGGTCTTGAAGATCATGTTCCGAAACTTGATGGCTACTTTCTTGTCATTGAGATCATGTCATGGTTTTCGATAATGGACTGATATGATGATGATGAATTTGATCTTTAATTCTGTTTACTCCTTCTAAGTTAGTGGATAGTCTGTGGTCTTGGTCTGTGTGTAACCTCACACTATGACTCTAAGGTATTTAAAAGTACTTTAGGGTTGGGGTGCTTGCGTAGGCATGCGGTGTTGTATAATGCATCCTAACTAAGTTCCCAACACGTCCATTAAATTATAGGGTTTTTGAATCAGATTAAAGTCACTTCTAATCAACTCAATTTTAATTGTGATTTCCTCCAAACCTTCACTGTAACTCTCTCAGATGTACTTCTCAATGATGTAGATATAGATGTAGATACGAATGATCTGGATGTAGAATCGCCAAGTCTGTTGGCGAAAGAAAACTCAAGCGGTGAAGAAGCCTACAAATGGCTCTTCCGTCTCGCCCTCTAGTTGGAAGGCCGGTCCAATAGAGGGATAGGTCTACTCCCCAACTACGCCACTGAGACGGGTGAGAGGGACTTCCCGGAAAAGCCACTCTAGAAAAACAGCCCGACCGGTAACGGGCAACCGAGCTCGTACGTAAAACTGAAAAACCAGGATCCCCCGCCTGGGTATCCTAAAAAAACAGGGTCAGCGGAACTGGTCCAAAGTCGGGATCCCAACGAGGCGTAAAAACACTGTGAGCTCACGTAAAAACCGAAAGAGGACTGGGATCCTAGACCCGCGCACTAGGCGGCCGCTGCCCTAACTGGGCTTCCTTTCCTTCCGCCCAGTTGAGGGTCACCGCGCCCTCGCACAGTCAGGTGTAGGAGTCACCATGACCGGCATTATTGATTATTAGTCATCATTGATTCACAAACTCATGGATGTTCTTAACTACAGACTTGATTCACATTTATCTTTTGTTCTTAGCTCTGTAAAGCTAAAATGATCCTTACATTACATACCACCACAACTGTCTTGTAAGGATAGTGTTACTAAGGTTGGTGTGTAAGATAGATTATAGACGGGTTTTGGTCCTTATTTAGGCTGTCGACTTTGCCTAGATAAACAGAGAAGTTGGAAATTTCGACTTAGACTTCATCATATGAAACCCTTTGTATGCACTTTTTGCTCGATCTGATTCAATATGAAGTAGAGTCATCTAAATGCGTTCTTTCCCTCAATCAGATCTATCTTGAGTCATTCTCGGGCTTAGATCAACTATATAAGGATCCATCTTTTACATATTGGTGAGATTTGTGTCATCACATGTATGTCAGATTAGCAACGAAACCTTGATGATGTAGATTACATTCTAAAAAATTTTCCTAAATCTTAATGTTCAATATCTTTTGTGATAATAAAACATATTGACCATTATATCCATATAGGTAATTGATATATTTAAGCTTTAGTATAATTATGTGCTAGGCATTGATTTATTCCAGTAATAACCCATTTAAGACCCCTTTTTTTTCCATTCTCATAATTACATATACTTATTGCTTTTCTACTTATATCTAGTTATAGTTAATATATCTATCTCGGTGCATTGTATGTTTTCTAATCAGAACCCATGAATGTACCATGTTTCTAGCATACTATGCATTGACCAATGATTCCATTCAAATGAAGTTATTTGTGATCATGAAATTTAAATAAAACAATTCTATTTCATGCAACCATATACTGGTATACATTTGATTCATGCATAAATTTACTTCAATAATACTATGCTTGATCATAAATTTACTCAATAAATCCATGCTTGATCTAAATCATGCGTTTACTCAATAAATTCAAGTGGTTGATTAATATATGAAATATCTCTCGTGGAGTGGATAAGAGTGGGTGCAAGTTGATTGAATAATATATTAGGCACGTCTTGTGTGGTAGAATATTTCTACTTCTAATATCAGTTATATCTACAGTGCAGATTTGATATCAGTTTGCTTTTACAATTCCCCATTTCATACGCTAAATGTCTAGTGAGAATTTCTTTTGTTCAAACTCTGGACATGAGAATAATTATTACTTATGAATGATCATGGAATGATAGACCCCCCTAAAAGCCCATTTTAATAGTCAAATTAGTTGCATCAGATCAGAAAAGGAAAATTTCTATTCTATTGGAAGTATAGTTTTTGTAGCAGACTATCCACAACATTTCCAGGGAGCTTTAAATATTTTTTTTTTACATGTCAATCATTCAATCTTTTAATGAGATTTGTGTTATATTTTAAGCCACAGTTTACCAATAAATCCCCCAATCCCACCACATATTATACTAGAAATAGACATTAAAATGTGTAGCAATTTGATTACATGTATGGCAGCAAAGGAGGTGGGGAATTGTACATATACTAAAGTCTAAAAAGCATGCATGGCAGCAAAGAGATTGGCTTGGATTGTACCTTTTGATTTGCTCCAAAAAGAGGAGATCAAGTATGCAGTAAGGGATTGTTATGGAGGCTAATAACTTGCTTTGTCCAAGCATGCAAAACTCCAAAGGTTGCAAAACAACACTCCAATGTAGGTTGCAATTGGAGCTTCAGTAGAGGGAAGGTATCTACTGCTGGAACTGCAGTTTGAGCTCCCCAAATGGAGCAGCAGTAGCTGTTCTGGAGTAGTATAGAGCAGAAATCAGCAAGGAGGGCTGAGGCTGTACTTAGCTTCTTTGTTGGAATTGGAGAGACAAGGATTGGAAGGAGAATTTGAGATGTACCTCTTGAACCAACATATCATGCAAATGCTGGAACTTGCAAGAAAGTAACAGCATATGGGATTGATTGTTGCAGTAGCTCCAGCCAATCACAGAGAAAGAAGAGGGTTGATCTCCTTCGGCCAGAATTTTGGAGCAATCTTTGTGAAGAAATTAGAAGGAGAAAATGTGGGGAAGGGAAAGTAGATGGGTCTTAACGTTGGAAATGGGGTATAAAAGGTAATGGAGAGAGAGAAGGGAGGGAAGAAAGGATGGTCAAAGTTGACATGTAGGAAAATTATGGCCAAGTGTTATATAATAAGGTGCCAAATGGTTTGAGTAAGAATGACAATACCCACGGTTGGGTTTTATTATATATTTATATTTTAAAAGTTTCTTTATTTGACATATTAGAAAAATCTACCGTGCGTGCACCTCGGGACTCGGATTTTGACACGCAATATCTTGTTTTGATCGTCTCAAAATGACGGTCAAAATGAGTATAATATTGATATACTTTTGATCGAGTTTTGAATACCCGAAATTTTCGAATATGGTTTTTGTTTGGGTTTAAATTTTGCGAATTTAAAATATCAAACGACCTCCGATTGACGAACGGTCGATTCCGTTGGTCTTATTTCGTCGAATCGGATCTAATGACGGTCTCCGTTCGTTTTGTGGTTTCCGAATTTGCGTCGCGGCTTTTCGCGGCGCGCATTACGAAGCGACCAATTTTTGGTCGATTTTAACCGAACGACTTTTGATTCTAAATAAATTGACCGTTTTAGGTTGTCTAATATTGTCAAATAACTTAATTGAGTTATTCGGACCTTATTCGGGTCGAGTTCGGGTTTGTAGAAACTCGGATATTACAACTTATATATTAAATATGCTACATGATGAAATTTAACTAATTATTTGAACTAATTCCTTTTTTTATATTTGTAAAGTTTTTATCATAGTTTTATTTTTATATTTTATATATGCTATTTATATTTATATATTTATTTTTTATTTCTTATATAATTTTATAGATTTGGATGTGTAATTTTATTTTCTAATTTTTTATTATTTTAATGAAAACATAAAAAAGCGAGAACCTTTTGTTTGCGTAAAAGCATAATATGTCTATACTACGAAATGTATGTGGAATTCGGTTGAATTCATTTAAGCATATTCTACCGAAAAAAAGTATTAGCGATAACCCCCGTGTACGGTCCTCCCAAATGCTCCATCTTACGCTCCTGTGCTCAGTGGTTCTCCCTTGAGCACCTTCACCTAGATGCATAGAAGAAGTTGGTTAGCAGTAGAGGCAGTGTTGTCCCATTTGCAGGAGAGGCAGAGATGGGTTCCTTATTGGAACCTTACTGTCGTTTGGAAGAGGCAGAGGCACTATTTGCAAACGTGGAGCCTCATCCTTGCGCGAAGATTGCTGCCATAGCAGACGACCTACGGCATAAAAACCATCTCATACCATATGATCCCATCACAAGAACTCATGCACCCCACGGCTCCTTTGCACACGACACCCATCCCCGGGAAATGCTCATGGTTCAGACGCAGACGATAGATGCAACCCTATCTACTGGAGCTTCTCCCTGCACACTTGAAGTGCACGAGAAGTGAAGGCGAGCTTCCTGCAGCTACAGAATGAGTACCCCCCATGAGGAGCCCTAAAGGAGAATGAATCTGCATCCGCAGGTTCCCCATGGAACCCTACTTGCAGAAGGGAGAATAGGGGCCCGATACCCCTGGGAGGGACAATTTTCATTATTTATGTGTATCTTTAAATGCACCCATCAACACTCTATAGATGTGTTATTTTAGGCTCAACAAGGCTAAAGTACGTTAAAAAATAGATGGCTGAAAATGCATACAAAAATGTGATGAAAAGGGAGGCAATGGTCCAAAATAAGATGGATGGACTGAAACAAATTAACCCCCAAAAAGAGAATGGGGCTGGAAAAATAGCAATACAAAAAGGAGAATGAATGCTAAAAAAAGGAAAAGAAAAAGAATTCTTGTTTTTCGATCCCCCCTCTTCATCTCTTCATTTGTTCTACCAACTTGGTCGATATCATCATTTTTTCGACAAGTATGGGAGAAAAAGGGGATTATTTAGCAGAAGTTTTTGACTTGACCGTTGTTGAGGCATTCTACATTAGAGTGCCCCATCTTCTCACAATTCTCCAGAGAGACTCGTTGCATTAACTATATGCTCCATCCTCCAACGACCGTGAACTCTAGTTCAAGACCATTCTGAAGTCCCTCCGAGAGAGAGAACCATCATCTACGCATGGTATATTCCCGCAGCTTTATTTCTTCGACCCTTTAGAGAGATAGAGCATTCTTCAATCTTCTACATGTTGCGCATTTTTCCACATGTTGCTGACCAGAGTAATCCATGAGAGACTCATTTCAGCACATGTGACACTAATTGATGCAGATACAAGAGCAAATGAACCAGTTATTAATCCACATTTCTTTACGGATCGTCGTTCACATTAAAGCCCTCTAGTTCCTCATCACCATCATGACATGATAAGCAACATCCTTAGTGGAAACCGACAGAGTATGCATTGAGTTGATACTGTCGTTAGTATCATGTATTAGTGTGGGAGTATTTCTATTTGTCCAAGTTGATTATTGCATGCTCCGGCTTGAAGGGGAGTGTCGAAGAATGTCTTAGGTGGGTAATTGGATCTTTCTAGGTTCTAATTACTACACTTTCACATTTAGCCCCACATCATCTATTGATGGGACTTTGGTATGTCAATGGAGCTATAGAAAGAGCTACACATGCATGTTCTCATTTAGAAAACTGAATAGAGTATCCGACCCTTTGATGCATTCTCCTATGATTTCATTTCGCTCCTTAGGGAGAAGGGTTCCACGTAAAAACCATAGTTTCTTATTTGTTCTTTGATTATTGCTTACGCATTATTTTCCATATGGTTATTTTCCTTTTAAAGTTTGTTCTGGATATGAAGGAGCCCTATGGCCTCGAAATAAACAAGTCATTCGTTTCTTTCCGCATTATTATATTGTACTAAACTATTAGGATAGGATTCAAGGCATCTTGATACCACTGTATATTTTACGTTAGCCACACATAACATATAAATTTCATCCGTATTTTTTTAATCGTATGCATTATTTGCTATTTTTTGAGTGGATAAAAATTCGGTAGAAAAAGGACATTGACTTGTTAATTCTTTTCTTTTCGTGTTATTATCTTTAATTTCATCATAATATTTATACTGTTATGTATGATATGTTAGTTAGATAACATATCCTCCCTTGTGGGGGTTGCGTTAGGTAGTCGACAGTCAACGTAGTCATATCTTTCGACATGGATTTGGGCAAGAATCCATGTAGCCGACCCTACTTATTGTGGGAGAAGGTTTCATCATTTTTTAGTTAGATAACATATAATTTAATCAACACATTTAATTGTAATTTTATGTGTATTTTTTTCTATAAATTGAGGCTTGCACCTTGATTGCCTTGAGGTTTCACCTTGCCTCAGTTCCAAGAAAAACATCTCCTTCCATCTTTCGTTTTTTCAAACCTTGAGTTTGGGTAACAGAGGGTGTTGGTGCGTTAAATCTGTAGTTGAAAACAAACATGCTGTAAGCTCCTTTTGCATCTTTTTTCTTCAATAATATTAAATTGGATAGCTACAAATCCGGAACCCGTGCTTTGGCTTTTTCGTATAATAAATCTCAAGAATCATAGTTCCACTCTGATGACCGGCTGAAATAAAGCTTATATTGGATTTAATCCCACGTATTAGCATGGAATGATTTGCTTGGTTGAGGAATCCATATAGTTTTTCTCCACAATGCAAGAAAACGGCCATTCTTTGTTTTTAGTTTGGTTACAACATCGAAAGTGCAAATATACTGTCCACATTTTTCTCAAAAAAAAAGTCCACACTACAAGAGAGAAGATTTTTGTGGTTTATTGAAAGCAATATACCTACAGCGTCTGGGGAAAGTGAAGATTTATGTGAACTGAGCTCTATGCCAACAGAATCTGAGGATAGTAGGGAGGGCATGCAATCGGTTGAAAATATGGGTATTTCCCACTTTTCGCCAAACTTGGTGGAAGTGTAACATATAACAATGAAACTTGAGCTGCTTGAAGTTGTCCCAGGTACTCGAGTACAACGCATTGTGAAAAAATCTTTGGTGTGTTTACGGTTCCAAATCACATTTGATGCAGCCACTGCTCTGATGAATATTTTGTTTTCTTGCGGCCTAATTTTCTTGGAGTTTGTTATCCATAAATGAAGTTATTCTCTTTCAGGGTGCTGCAGTTACACTGACTATGCTGGGAGAGTATGGAAAAGCTTCCAGTTTGCTTGAGAAGCTTACCAAGGTTAGTTGTTCATTTTGCATATTCTTGCAATTTTTAACTCATTTGCTTGAGAGCTTGTTCAGTGTGAACAAGGGCTGCTCATTTTTCAGGAAAGGCCAGATGACTATGAAGCATATCTCTTATTAGGTGAAGTGAAATATGAGCTCAAGGATTATGATGGCAGTGCTCAATCCTACAGGAACTCCCTGTCTGTTAGTACTAGGCTATCTGCTCACTGATTTCCTTTTCTCCACGCATTTAAAATTTATGTTTGCATACAAATCTTGGAGAACGTGCATGTAATTTTCCCCTATTTATCTAAAGGGCAATCTGGTGCGTAAGCTCCTGCTATGCGGGGTTTGGGGATGGATCAAACTATCTGGGTTCTATTGTATGCATATTTACCTTGCATTTTTTCTGCAAGATTTTTTTCTCACAAAACAACGTAGGTCTCTAGATGTCACACAACAGAAACTTTTTCTGTTGTTCCAAGGCTTCTGTCAGCATTTTCCTATTTTTTTATTTATCCTATTTATCCATCATATTAAAAGTAGTAAAAAAAGTTTAATGTTGTTTAACAGGAAAACAATCACAATATTTTGTTCATCTGACGGATATTTATTATTTCTCTGATTCCTATTATTTGTTTCCTCCTAGGCATCTGGAAGTACTAGTTTTGAGGCTCTTCGTGGACTTACTAATGCATTGCTTGCTTCTAAGAAGCCTGAAGAGGTTCGAAGTGATTCTTATTATTGTAGATCGTTTATGATGATGATTTTTTTTACAATCCTCCTTTAGTAGATGAGCTGAATTAGCAATTTATCCCTCAGAAAATGATTTGAAAGCTGCAATACCTTTTTATGGTAATAAGTAATATGTGAATGCACTGCTCATTCTGCTACGACATTGTGTAAGTGATAAACATGAGAATTTGCAGACTGAACTTCATGAATTTGGGCGTCCATATGTTATTTGCACTAGTATGCTAATTTGATCAGTGAGCAAGGTAGGAAATATCGATATCTTTATCATATAGTCCGCCCGGAAAAGGATATATTAGGATATATCGTTGATGTATCGCCGATATCGGTGGAAATGTCAGAAATGGCTCAAAAAAGCCACATTTTGCCATTTTTTTCAGAAACTAAGATTATCTAAGATATTAAACAATAAATAACCTACGAATATACACTTATATCACACATATCAGTACTTTATACTCCATATATCGTAAATATCGAACATATCATTGTTAATGTTGATTGCTGACTTATAGATATTAGAAATAGGTTTAATCCAAGTTCTTATAACATTAAATAACGTATAAATATACACTTATATGCCACATATAGATCATCTATGACCCTTATATCGCATATATCGGTCATATCGAACATATCGTTGTTAATGTTGATTGGTGATCAATAAACATTAGAATTGGAATCAAAGTAGTTAAGTTAAACAAACTTAGAACACTTATTTTGTTCATGGAAGACAATGAATGACATTGAGATGAGTTGTTTGATTCAAAAAATGTACATAATAATTAATGAAACAATGTTTCTTTAGTATACAGATTTACCTATTCACAAAAATAAATGAAAAATGTAAATAAATGCAATATTGTAAAAGAGATTACCTAGTCATGAGGGGTCTAGAACCTAGAGTTCCGTGGAGGGCAAGGTATGAAATATCGATATCGATATCATACATGACGTAAATCGTGATTTTTTCATGAATTGAGATCATCCTAGTTATTAAAACAATCAATAACATACAAATACCCATTTATATGCAAGAGTGAGATGTATTTAGCACACTAATATACATTATATCAGACAAATCACTAGTTGTTAATGTTAACTGCTGAGATGTATTCTGGACCCGTGATTCTAGCTTGATCAGTATTAGACTTGTTTTCATCTCTATTGCCAAAGAGGGCGAAGTCCACCGATTGAAGAACCATCATATCCCCCCCTGTCGCACCATACCCTACCAGACGGGGGTCTCTCTACCTGATTAGTGAGCTGGGGGGGAGGGTCAAGGGGGAGCACGTGTGCTCCCCCTATGGGGGTGCAGGGCAGCGCCCTGACCCGAAACAAAATATATAATTCATGGTGTGTTTTAATATTAGGAGTAGCAAAATAAGTAGTGAAATCAAGCTTTCAAGGATGATATCATTGATATATATATATATATATATATATATATATATATATAGGAAAAAGGGATGCTGAGCCCCAGCTGTGGGGAACCCACTGCACCCAGCTCCCTCGTTGTTGGATAGAACAAACCCTTGTTGTTGGATGAAGCTCTGACTCTAAGCTCGTGCTCCTCCCAATCTTAGTTCCCTCCCCTCCCCCTGTAGGCACGCCAAATACACCTGCCACCCCCGCCCAACTCTGTCCTCTCCATCGCTCGTGCAAGCGTATGCCTCCTGCCAGCTCCGACCCCTCGCGCTCCTCTGCCAGCATTGTCCCTCGCACGCGAGCCCTAACTGCGACGCCCCTTGCACACTGGCCCGCGTAGAAGATTCCTTTAGGCTACATGCACCTTGGATTCATGCTATGTTTTCCCTCTAATACATGCCAAACACCAGTTATATACCTACTGCATTTGTTGATATACTTGGATTCCAATATATCTATTTTGTAGATTGGTTTGCTGATGTATTGTTCATAAACGATGTGTTCTTCATACTTCACGGAATTAAGAACTACTTAATCATCTATTAATACAAGAGATTACCGTAATGTTTTGTTTAAGTCAACGAACCACCCCGCTGCACTAATTGATATGAAACATAGAAAACACATCTTCTGCTACGCTATGCTAGTAAAAAAAATAAAATTTCCTCGATTAGAGAACCTTAAAACAACATATATGTGTCTTTCTATAGTTAAAAAATATAGATAGTGTTTTAGTATGTTTGATCGGAAAATAATGTCTGACCAGCTATCCAAGGTGGTGCATAATTCTTGAAGCATTATTATTCCATTAAAAAGGAAAGATCATTACTAATTAAAAAAGCTTAAATCTTGTCATAACTAGGCTAGTAGTTATGGATTTTGTGCAAATACAAATAATAAGATGAGAGACTGACCTTCAAGGAACATGACTGTCGTCATATATGCATGCCATCGATAACAAGATTATGTAATATGTACCTATTGTCTATCTTTCTTCCACGATGGGAGTATATTGATAACTAATGCAATAATGCTGCTTTATAATTTTATTACACCTTTTTTAAGATGTATACAACCTCTAGTTTATTCATGGATTCTCAGGTGAAATGTTAAGGCTTGATGAAGAATTTGTTGAATTGATTCTTGATGAAAACTTAGTTGAAATGACTCATGATGTCAATATTGACGAAGAACGTGTGGGTTTGACATTTGGTTTGCTGGGATCTCTGTGTGAGGAATGCGGATGACCATGAAATTATGAATGGAAATTCTTCTTTGTTAAATAATGTAATAAGTTGATGCCTTCGCAATGAAAATTTTTTGCGGTTTTTTAGGGATGTGAACATCTTTGTTTGATACACCACCACCAACAACAAATCCTTTTCCCACAATTAAGTAGCGTCAGCTACATGGATTCTTCGCCTCCATTCAGATCTATCTTGGGTCAATCCTAGGCTTATATCCAAAAAAAATTAAGATCCCTTCGTATAGTCTCTTTCCAACACTTCTTGGGCCGTCCTCGCCCTCTCTTAGCCGGCTCAACATCCCAATACTCGCATCTCCTAACTAGTGCATCAGATGATCTTCTTTGTTTGATATTCACTATAAATAGTTGGTTATGTTGCACACCTTCACTGAATACATGTTACCATGTTTCGATAGCTCAAATATATCTGATTTGGTTATGTTGATTCATGTCACCAAGTGCTTACTATTGTCATTCTGTTTGTGCCTAGCCAGTTGCATATGTGCACTGAATTAAGGTGGTTTGAGACTCACCAATTATATATACATGAACTAAGGTGTCCTATAGCAGTTATATATCTCCTTAAAAACAACATGAACTGAGTTATCCTATAAACAGAAGGAACTCTGCACATCTAATATATCGTGTTCATCACTTCCTGCGTCATATAAACAATAGGAACTGCATCGGTGTAGTACTAAATGAAAGGGAACCACATCTTATATATAGAATGAGAATGGATCCGTGTAGTACTAAATGAAAGGGGATGTACTCTACTGTATTCAAGTACACATATTCTCTTGGTATGTGAGTACTCAAATGTTGCATCAACACAGTTTGTGCTTTAAATGTTAAAAGATTTTACTGTATTAGATGGATAAAACAAACATGTGGTTTGAGAAAAAAGAGAGAATGCTCCTTTGTTCCAATAACTTAGGAACCATTGTAACCACTAAACACAATCAAATGTTACATTAGTGTTGGATTCTTTTAAGGGCCTAATTTAGCAGCCACCACAAGATGGGGAATTTAGATTGGTAAGATCACCATTTGGGGAATCTGGATTGGTAAGATTAGTTTGCATCTTTATGAAGTTCATGACCAAATGAAATATTGCTCAGCTAGAACATTCCTTGCAGAAGTAGAGTACAACATTTATAAGCAACCACTCCCAAAGATAAAGGAGGCATGAACATCTATAATATATTTAAATTTCAACATAAAATTATATATACTCATGTGCCCCCTTACATGTGAAACTTACATCTCATGGATACAATCACATAACTTTGACAATTGCAATCAATATTGCAATTGTAGTTACAAGGATTGAGTAAAAAAGCTAAATTCCGGATTCCAGTAAGCTATATCTTCATTTTTTCCATGTGCTTCTCTACTTTATCCATCCGCTTCTCCATGACTTTATCCATCCGCTTTTCCATCTGCTTCTCGACATCGTCTTCAAACCCATTAATTTGATACTTCAGCTCGATGGTGGAATGATTTACGTCATCTACCCAAATGAAGAAATTGCATGAATCTCTTTTCTGCATGTCAAAAAATTTCATATTGGACATTGATAACCACATATTACATTGATAACCACATATTATGTTACATAACCTAACTATTGACAACAAAAAGAAGTACCTTCCATTTTGGATGTTGTAAAAAACGTCTATCATTACTTGCCTTGTTTTTAAAGGTATGTCGAAGCTTTCAATCAACAATTATAGTTTGCCTCAATAGGTGACTTCCAATATGAACCCAATGAGATGCATTCACTCGTCTTTCACAAAAAAATGTAGATGAATTATACAACGTGCATGAAGCTTTCAAGATGATCTGGATCGATGAATCAAAAGTACAATCTGAATTATACGAAAAAGTTGGTCGACAAGCATTTTGTCCACCAAATAAGAACATAAAAGGAAGATGGATAAATTTCTTGTTAACAAATAGATATACAGTAAGGCCTAATGTTGTCATACATAATGCTATCCTACGTATAAATCATGACAAATCTTGCAAATGATGGCCACTTGATGTGAAAAAAAGATAAAAAGAATGACATGTTTTTAATTCGTATTTGTTAATCTTGTATGTCCTCTCTTCAGGGAGTTATATTAAGTTATAGACATGCTGCCTCTAATAAAGCCAGCTCTTAAGCCCCTAAAATTCACAATTTTGACCTAAGAAGACTCCAAGTATGTCCAGGTGCAAATTAGGATGCAATAGCTACATACTTAAACTTCGAAAGTATCAACTCAGCTGACAACATAGTAGCATGGCAACTACCAAACAGGTCCTTCACATATTGAGTGCTTACTCTTTGTTGTTTTCTTTTCTGTCAGTTCGATCCGTCTCATGTCATTTCCATATTTCAAATGACAAAAATGTTGGCAACTACCAAACAAATCCTTCACATGTTTATTGTGGAAGGTATTTTTTAAGAAAAAAGTGCTTCTAGTGGTATTTGATTTTCAAGAAAAAGTACGAAAACCCCCTAATTTATTGAAACAAGGCGTTTTATTAGGTTTTCAAGCAAAAGCATGAAACCCCCTAATTTGTGGGAACAAGGTGTTTTCTTCTTGAAATCGTAATTGAATAGAAAATTAATACCTTTTAGAATACCTTGATTGATGTTTGGCTCGTGTGTGGAGCATTTCATACCGTGCGGTAGAAGCAGAGATCAATGAGCCATTGTGCAAAGGAGTTTGCAGTGCTGGGGAGACGTGGACGGGATAGGGAGATGACGAGCCACTAGGGAGGCATAGTCACTTGTGCCAGCGAGTTGCGAGGGTTGGAGAGGACTTGTTGGGGAGGATTCAGAGCAGAGGAATGATGATTTTCGACAACCTCGTTCAAGGAGTCAGGGAGGAGGAGACGTCGTGCGAGGGAATAGCGGAGGAGCGTAAGGGACTGGAGCAGTGGTAAGAGGAGGTTGTGCACGCAGGCGACGAAGGCTGAAGGGGAGGGTCTGGCTGGTGTCTCCCTCTTTCCTGCTAGGAGAGGGGAGGGAGTCGGGATTGGAGGTTTAAACGCCCTTCATCCAACGACAGGGGATTGTTCTATCCAACGATGGGGGAGCCGGGTGCAGTGGGTTCCCTGCACACGGGGCTCAGCATCCCTTTTCCTATATATATTGTTGGAGGAAAATAAGTTCATGAAAACAGAGACCCACAGGCTCTCTATATATGAGAAAAGCCCTGGGTTAATACACAAACGATACATGAAGAAAATGTAAAATATAAAAGTACTGTGAGATACAGCTCTCTTAACACTCCCCCTCAAGCTGGAGCATATATGTTTATCATGCTTAGCTTGGAACAACATCTCTGAAAGGGACCTCTAGCAAGCGCTTTGGTGAAGATGTCGGTCGTCTGATCTCCAGTAGACATATGAGAGGTGGATATGAGACCTTTCTGGATCACATCTCTAGTGTAATGACAATCTACCTCTATATTTTTTGTCCGTTCATGAAAGGTAGGATTGGCAATAAATAGGGCTGCTTGATTATCACATACAAGATGTATAGGGAGAGGAACCTCAATAGTAAGATCAGTCAACACCGAACTCACCCACATCATTTCAGCACATCCCTGGGCCATCGCCCTGTATTCCGACTTTGCTCTTGATCTAGCTACCATTGTATGCTTCTTGTTTCTCCATGAAACAAGTGAACTGCCGATGAAAATAGCAAATCCAGAGGTGGACTTTCTATCTTTTGGATAACATGCATAATCTGCATCTGCGCATGCTGTCACGTCAAGGGATGTACCCCTACAGAATATAAGACCCGAACCAGGTTAATTCTTCAAGTATCTCAAGATCATATGAACGACATCCATGTGCACCTTCCTGGGCTGCTCCATGAACTGACTGACTTTGCTTACTACAAATGCAATGTCTGGCCTGGTGATAGTGGCGTATAAAAGCTTTCCAACAAGCTCTTTATATCTCCTTCTGTCAACCTCCTCAGTGTCTTTGTCATACAATCTCATACTCGCATCCATAGGAGTGGTAGCAGGTTTGCATCCTGTCATACCTGTCTCAGAAAGAAGATCCATAACAAACTTCCTCTGAGTTATTACAAGACCACGCTTGTTCCTGGCGAACTCCGACCCAAGGAAGTAACAAAGATTACCAAGATCCTTAGTCACAAACTGTTGGGCTAGGAATTCCTTGGCAGCATGAATGCCCTGTTCATCATCTCATGTAATGACAATATCATTTACATAAATAAGAATAGCCACTGTACCTCTTGGTGTTCTCCTAACAAACAGAGAATGATCCGCAGTGGACCGCACAAACACTTGTTGCTCTATCAACTTCGATAGCTTCTGGTACGAAGCTCTCGGACTCTGCTTCAGGCTATAAATCACCTTATGAAGTTTACACACCTTCTGGGACTCCCCCTCAGTAGCAAATCCTGGTGGTTGTTGCATATGTACTTCCTCTTGTAGATCTCCATATAGAAATGCATTCTTCATGTCAAGCTGGTAAAGAGGCCAGTCCTTGGAAACTGTAACTGATAGAAGAATGCGAAGTATCGAGTGTCTTGCTACTGGAGAGAAGGTGTTTTGTTAGTCCACTCCATAGGTTTGGGTAAACCCCCGAGCCACAAGTCTTGCCTTATAGCGGTCCACACTACCATCTGCCCTTTGCTTTACTGTGAATGTCCATTTACAGCTCACAACTGATGCACCAGGCGGGACCGAAACAATACTCCAGGTACCCCGTGACCGAAGAGTGGCCATCTCTTCTTCCATAGCAAGTCGCCACTTGATGTCCTGAAGCGCCTCTTGATATGTATGTGGGATAGTAATAGCAGATAGTCCCACTACAAACTTCCTGTAGTCCTCTGAAAGATGATCCAATGAGACATGCGCAACAAGAGGATACTTGGCACATCCACGCCGAGATTTCCTTAGGGCAATAGGTATCTCCAGGTCATCAGCTTCACTGTCCTCTGTACTCAATTCTTCCTTTGTATCATTCAAAACTCCAATGCCATCAATAGAAATTGTATTTTCATGACATACCTGAGGCGCAGGGGATGACGTGGATGGCGCATGAGCAGAGGTGCGAGTAGAAGACCTGCGAGTATAAACGTGTGGTAAAAACATGGACTTACTTGTAGGAGGAGGTGGTGGTGGTTGAAATGGCGACGGTAGTGGAGGTGAGGAAGGCCGAGGAGTATGTGACAGAGAAGATGGAGGAGGGACCAAAACATCCTCTCCAGCATCAGTATCAGACAATCTACCACCTGTAGGAGAAAAATACATAATGGACTCAAAAAATATGACGTCAAAACTCACATAGTATTTTCTCCCAACCGGATCAAAGCATCGATACCCTTTTTGGGTACGGGTGTAACCCACAAAGACACATTTGACAGCTCTAGGTGAGAGCTTGTCACGGCCAGGGATGAAGTTGTGGACAAAGGCCACCGATCCAAAGACTCTGGGAGTGAGAGAAAATAATTCCTTCTCGGGAAACATAATCAAGAAAGGAATGTTCTCTCCAAGAACAGTGGATGGCATGCGGTTCACCAAGTAGGATGCTGTAAGAACCGTATCCCCCCAGAAAGAGTGAGGTGTACGACTTTGAATCAACAACATCCTCGTGACATCAAGAAGGTGTCGATGTTTACGTTCAACCACTCCATTTTGTTGGGATGTATAATTGCATGAAGTCTGATGAATTATACCACAAGACCTGAGAAATTTGGCTAAGTTTAAAGTGGAAAATTCCAATGCATTATCAGTATGAACGAATTTGACATTAGCAGAGAAGATATTGTTGACTTCAAGAAGGAAAGTTTTAATTATGGAGCCAGCTTCAGACTTATGTTTTAACCAGAATACCCAAGATAGTCTCGAATAATCATCCACAACAACCATATAGAAATGATGTCCCTGATGATGAGGAACACGACTCGGACCCCAAATATTGAAATGAAACAACTCAAAAGACCGACTACTATAATGACTTGAACGACTCGGAAATGAAGAGCGATGATGTTTCCCAAGTTGGCAGACTTCACAGTCCAAAGTTGTATGAGTGGATATCTGCGGGAGTACATGAATCATCTTTTGAAGAGGAAGGTGGCCGAAGCGAAGATGCCACAAAAACGGAGAAATAAATCCAGAAGGAAGAGAGGCCACTCCAACATATGAAGAAATGACAAGTTTATACAAGCCTCTCTGCTCACAACCATGACCAATCACCCTGTCAGTCAGTATGTCCTGAAATACAAGAGAAGATGGGTCAAAGATGACACGACAATGTAAATCTTTTGTGATTTAGCTAATAGACAAAAGATTCGTCTGAAAATCAGGAGCATATATGATGCAGCGTGACCCCAAATTATAGGGCCACATTTATTTAATTAATTATTAGTCAATTTTATTTAAGTTTTTAGCGGTCGTAATGGGCTAATTAAATAATTGAGATCGCCTGAGATCTCAACGTTTATTTCGTAGATTTTAATTGCAATTAATTAGATTAGAGTCTAATTAGAGTAATTAGGGGTCAATTGAAAGTTGTTAGAGTCCAATTAGGATAAAGTTAGTTGTCAATTTTGATTTGTTTACTATTTTTGTAAACCCGTCTCTTCTATATAAACAGAGGGTAACCCATTGTTTTATTCAGTGAAGTATGAATTAAATTTGAGATTTTTATCTCTATCTCTCTCTCTCTTCTCCCTCCGCGATCTTCGCGTTCTTCTTCTTCAACCCCTCGTTACCAACGAGTTTTTCTTCTTCTCAACCTCTCCTTTTCTCCATCAATATTCCACCGCTAAATTAATTTATTTTTATCGTCGACGCCGAAAAGCTGTCTGCATCAGCGTGACTCCAAATTATAGGGCCACATTTATTTAATTAATTATTAGTCAATTTTATTTACGTTTTTAGCGGTCGTAATGGGCTAATTAAATAATTGAGATCGCCTGAGATCTCAACGTTTATTTCGTAGATTTTAATTGCAATTAATTAGATTAGAGTCTAATTAGAGTAATTAGGGGTCAATTGAAAGTTGTTAGAGTCCAATTAGGATAAAGTTAGTTGTCAATTTTGATTTGTTTACTATTTTTGTAAACCCATCTCTCCTATATAAAGAGAGGGTAACCCATTGTTTTATTCAGTGAAGTATGAATTAAATTTGAGATTTTTATCTCTATCTCTCTCTCTCTTCTCCCTCCGCGATCTTCGCGTTCTTCTTCTTCAACCCCTCGTTACCAACGAGTTTTTCTTCTTCTCAACCTCTCCTTTTCTCCATCAATATTCCACCGCCAAATTAATTTATTTTTATCGTCGACGCCGAAAAGCTGTCTGCATCATTTGGTATCAGAGCATGGCATTTAGATCGTCCTCACGATCTAACGATCCGCCCCGGCGTCCGCACCGACACCATCGTTCATCCGAACGAAAGCGGCAAACCAATGACGCCTACGACAAGGAGACGGAGCGCATGTTACGTGATTTGCAGAACAACTTCCGATCCATGACATCAATGTTTCGGGACTTCACGGCCAACCTTGAGGCCTACCGCGACGCCCAATCAAAGCCGTCAACCACCGAAGCCGCTACCGCGAGTTTTAACGAAGAAAACGTCGCGAAAGAAGACCAAACGGATGCTGTCCAGATCGTTTTGGAAGAAAAAAATAAAGAAACAGGGACTGTCCAGGAGATTTCAGATCTGATTCCGCCACCGGAATCGATTCCGCTGCCCCCTCCGGCCATCCCGGCACAACCCCAGCCACGCCAGGTAACCCCCCTAACCACCTCAACCCTCACGACAGTCATCTCCACCCTAACAGCCCCTCCGCCATCTCCCTCTCGCCGCCTTTCCCCACCGGCTCCCCCACCAGCCCACGCCACCCTGCCATTGCGCCGCAACCACCCACCCCATGATCTGCCCCTGCGCATCACCGCTCCTCCCATCCCCGCGCACTCGCCATCGTCCCCGCGCCTCCTTCTCGCCGCCCTCTCGCCCACGGACCCCCCCAGCCCTCGCCGCCTTCTTTCTCCCCTCGCGATGTCGCCCCGCTGCGCCGCCATGCCACTGCAGCAGCGCCACCTTCGGCCGTCAGCAGCCCCCGCGACTCCCGTGCCTCCCTGCGGCAGCCGCACCCAGCAGTCCCGCCGCCGCCTCTCGTTGGGGAAGACAGGAGCCCTAGCACGGGCACTCCAGACGAAAGAAACCAAACTCCCGAGATTGGGGGTTGAAAATTTAAGTGGGAAAAATTGCACAGAACCCCTCGTAGGAACAAGTTTTTATTCAAAGGGAAGGTTCAAAGGCTCCTCTCACAATATAAATTGTAATGAAGGGGTACGAAAATTGCAGAGATGCCCTCCAATTAGAAAGAATTACAAACGTAATGTTGAAAAGGATCAATTGCAGGCTACAATTTCGAAGACAATTTCTCCAACGACGCACCTACGTTAAGCAATTCGTCAGGAGACGAATTTTTAAAAGCGGAGGAGAGTTGATGCAGCGTGACCCCAAATTATAGGGCCACATTTATTTAATTAATTATTAGTCAATTTTATTTACGTTTTTAGCGGTCGTAATGGGCTAATTAAATAATTGAGATCGCCTGAGATCTCAACGTTTATTTCGTAGATTTTAATTGCAATTAATTAGATTAGAGTCTAATTAGAGTAATTAGGGGTCAATTGAAAGTTGTTAGAGTCCAATTAGGATAAAGTTAGTTGTCAATTTTGATTTGTTTACTATTTTTGTAAACCCATCTCTCCTATATAAAGAGAGGGTAACCCATTGTTTTATTCAGTGAAGTATGAATTAAATTTGAGATTTTTATCTCTATCTCTCTCTCTCTTCTCCCTCCGCGATCTTCGCGTTCTTCTTCTTCAACCCCTCGTTACCAACGAGTTTTTCTTCTTCTCAACCTCTCCTTTTCTCCATCAATATTCCACCACCAAATTAATTTATTTTTATCGTCGACGCCGAAAAGCTGTCTGCATCAATATAAGACGTTCCGTAAATGCATAGAAGGAGATAACGCTATCTCCCTCTGACCAACTATTGGTAGTCGAACTCCATTGGCAATAACCACAGATCATCCAAGAGGAATAGATCTGTAAGAGGGAAACTGCGTCCAATCTCCACACATATGATGAGATGCTCCAGAGTCCATCATCCAATCTGTCGCATCGGAACTGTTTCAACTGGTAAACGTATAGGAGATACCTGATGAACTGGATGATGCTCTGGCAGTAGCTGCTGCATCCGAAGGACCTGCAGTCGGAGTCGTGGGAGTGGTCATCATCTCTCGAAGTCTTGAGACAAAATCATCAAAACGTCCATCTGTAGTAGGTGCAGGAGAAGGATCAGTCTGCTCAGCCACACTTGCAGACGCTGGATATCCGTGCTTCTAAAAGCATTTCTCCTCTGAATGACCAGGACGATGGTAGTAGGAATATGGACCGCACCGACGTCCCCCACATTTACCACGTGGTCCACGGCCATGAGGATGGGAAAAACCTCCTCGTCCACGAGAAGCAGCCATAGTTGAGGAAGTGGTCTGCGTCGTAGTGGTAGGTGTGGTAGTGATCGTGCTCAGATGTTTGTAGACCTCCTCCATCGGTGGTATTGTCTCACCCGTCAGAAGTTGAGTACGCGCTGTATTGTACTCAGAGTCAAAGGACGATAGAAAAACTCCTGTCATTGTAGCATTCCGATACTGCTGTTGCTGCTCAATGCTGGTGGTAGTGGGCATGATGTTATGTAATCGTTCAAACATGCCCTCAGATGGGAGAAGTGCGTATGGAGTGGTCGACCATTTTGTTTGGTCGAGAAAATGTTAAACTGTGGTTGGTGAATCTTGCTTTCATTCTTTGCTTGCCCATAGGTGTCTGCTAATATGTCCCACATAGCCTTGGCCGTGGGGCTGATTCACAATATCATTGGCAATCTCCGTGGTAAGTGTCCCAGAGAGCCAGATACGGACATATGCATTATCTTGCTTCCAAGATGCATTAATCCATGTCTTGTCTGTTGGTTCTACGTCCGTCAGAATATGCTCCTTATTATGACATTGCATAAGAGTACGAAACTGCATGGACCGTAACTCGTAGTTGGTTCATGAAAGGAAATATCGACGATATATCGCCGATATATCGATATCGACATGGGACCGATATGGCGATATATCCCAAGTTCTAGGCATTTTCTTCACAAAGGCTCGTCGATATGGGCGATATTTCGGCGGTATATCATCAATATATCGTCGAAATATCGTATCGATACGATATCGAAACGATATCGATATTGATACGGCATTCCATAAGTTGGTCCCATCCATCTTTACTATGGGAGTCGAGCCCTTGAATGCCCTATAAGAAGAAAATACGTCACTCTTGACGTCGGACATGATATCAAAGATTAAAACCACAGATAAACAGGATAGTAGACTGGTTAGATAATGTCTACACAGTCATAAGGAGGAATGGTTGTATCGTAGACTTATACAACCATCCTTAAAGCCTCTTTGTGAAGGTTAGAGTTGTAGAACGTGATTTAGATGAGGAAAATCACGTGTTTTGACTCAAATCAGATCTCGCATCGCACAACCTGTACACACGAAATACACGAGGATGCAAGGTTGGGCGTGTATACCGACTGCAACAGCCGAAGGGGCCCACGACCGCGGCAGGGCAGTGCTCGGTGAGAGGGCTAGAAGCCCTGGGATGCACACAAGAGGGTTGGGAGGCCCTGAGGGCTGGCGCGCAGGAGCTGAAAGGCCTTGTGGCGGCGGTGCGACGACCGCACAAGGGCTGGAAGGCCCTATGGCCGAGGCACGAGGGGCCCTGGGGGCGCGGGGGGGGGGTCTTGGGCAGCGCTGGGAGAACGTCGGGAGTAGGGCGACGCTGTGGGAGGCGTGGGTGGGTGGGGGGGTGGCGGCTGGTGTAGGATTAGGGTGGGATAAGGGAACCCTGATCTAGGACCGTTGCTCCGATACCATGTTGAAGGAAAATAGTTCTTGAATAAAACAGAGACCTAGGAGCTCTCTTATATAGGAGAAAAGCCTTGGGTTCATTACACAAACGATACATGAAGAAAATGTAAAATATAAAAGTACTGTGAGATACAACTCTCTCAACATATATATATATATATCGACAAAATATTGGAGATATCGGCGAAATATCGATGATATCGGTCGATATCCGAGAAGTTTTGTATTGAAACCATTCAATTTCGAGCGATATGGCTTGATATGGCGTTATACACCAATATTTCTCAAGATATCGACCGATATCCTGGAAAAAGATATCTATATGAATATCAGTACCCACATCACGTCGATACCCCATAATCAACGATATGTCGCGATATTACCGACTACGGCAGTGTGCTTAGCTGTTTTTTTAACCTGGTTGTGGGATCCATATTGCCTTGTTGGGACTGAGAGAATTAACATACACACACACAAGATTTTTATCCAATGGGCCCTATGCCCATTAGAGATGAGGTGGACCTCTCATCTCAGCCGTTAGATTTTAAGTTTCTAATCCCATAATTATATGATTGATGCTGATAATGGGAATTCAATTAAATAGGAAATTTAAAGATATTTTAGAAATAGCAAGCGACCTTTTATGGTAATGTATTTTATTGCTATGTGAATTAATTAATCTGGCAGTTTGCATCATGAGGCGATTGATCTTTCACACCGTGGATATCGATATTGAGTTCTAAGGCGATAGCTTTTGTTGAATCCAAGGTATTGTGTTTGAATTATAATGTTTGTTTATCGTTTATTTTAGAATGTAATAGTTTTTCATTTAGTTTTCAAGCATTCTCATACGTGGTAGATTGTTTGAGAATGGATTTTGATCGTGATATCTTAGAAGTAATAATGAACAATGCTTCCTATTTGGATTTGGATCGTGAGAATATCATATTAAAAGAAGTGAGGAGTGAAGACAATTATTTGGATTTGGATGATGAGAACAATATCTCAGAAAGATCATGTTTTAATTATATTGCTTCTGAATCATTTCTTACTGATTCAATTATATTCGTGAAATTACTTAGGTAGTCCACAAATTACTTTTCTTTCATAATGAGTTATTGATATAGATACGATGGTTACTTTTCTCTGACCTATATTTATCATACATAGTTACTGATCCATCTGCAAACGTTACTGACAATATATTAGATGTTACTTGTATTATAGTGAATCTTACTTGTATTATAGTGAATCTTACTTAAGCATTTATATCCTCATGTTACTGAAGTAACTCATGTAATTACTTATCCTTTTGCATCGAGTTACTGATATAAAAATGAAAGTAACTTTTTCTTGTTTGTATTAACTTTATTACATATTATTTTTCATGATTGTATTAACTTATTACATAGTTACTTAACCATTATATTGTTGTTGAATCACTTCTTACTGTTCAATTATATCCGTAAAGTTACTTAGGTACACAAATTATTTTCTTTCCCAATGAGTTGCTTATATAGATAGTATATTTACTTTTCTCTGACCTATATTTATCATACATAGCTACTTATCCATCTTCAAACGTTACTGACAATATATTAGATGTTACTTGTATTATAATGAATCTTACTTAAGCAATTATATTCTCATGTTACTTAAGTAAGTCATGTAATAATTGTAGAGATATTTCTATATTCTATGTACCCTTTCTGCTATTTTTACTTTCTTGTATCGATCTTATGTAATTTATCCATAGACCTTCTCTATATAAGACAGCTTAGGGTTTCTCTGGAATGAACAATTCATTCTCTTCTTCCAACATGGTATCAGAGCCAACCTAAACCCTACCGAAAACCTTAGTCGCCCACCACCTCTCTCTCCTCTCTAACCGTCGTCGTCCCCCCTCTCCCTCACCGTCGCCCCCCTCCCACACCACCACCCCCCACGCCCCTTCCCTCTCTCGTCGCCCCCCTCTCTCTCGTTGTTTTTTGGCCTATGGGTATGAGTGCATAAGTCTACATATGCACACAAATCCTCAGATGTTTGTGTAGACATTCATTTCTTGATCTATAAAACCCTATCTCCGACAAGATGTCAGAAAACAAAGTTGACATGCCCTCCACAGGCGCTTCCAAAGGTCTTTGCCCATTATCAAGATGGATGGGATGAACTATGAGCTCTGGGCTATGCGGTTCATGAGTCGTCTCATGAAGTTAAATGGTAAGAAGCACATTCTTACAGAAGAAGAGCTGGCGGAGAAAACTGGGGTTTATGCCTTATTGGAGGACGATGATTCGTATGCCAAAATCTGGCTTTCAGGTACATTGACGATGGAGATTGCTAATGTTGTGCTCCATCAGCCCACTGCTAAGGCGATGTGGGACATCCTTGCCGCAACATACTCGCGGGTGTGGAACGAGACCAAGATCCCTCAACTCCAGCATGCCATATTTATTGTCAAGCAGAAGGGACAACCTCTTCATTCATTGTATACATCTTTGCACGGGATGTTTGAGAAGCTCTACAGTATCATTTCCCTTACGACGACTCCCGAGTAGCAGAAGACTTTTCGGAATGCTACCATGGTAGGGTTCTTACTAGCAGTACTTGACCCTAAATTTGATGCTGCTCGCTCGCAGATTCTTACGGATGTTACTATTCCTCCAATAAAGGAAGTATACCATAGGCTTTGTCGGATTACAATCCCGTCTACTGCTACTACTCTACCTCCTTCATCGTTGGCGACCTCCCGAGGTAGAGAAGCCTCTTCTTCGTTTCGTGGTCGTGGACCTCGTGGTAGAGTATACATGTTATTCTAAGCTTTCTGTTATTGCCCAAGTCATACGGAGGATACATGCTATTCTAAGCATGGTTTTCTGGCATTAGTGCGTATAGCCGAGCACGATGCATCTCCACCGACATTTGCTTCAGACCAGAGGTTTGAGGAATTTGTTGTTAGATTGCGAAATATTATGCCTCCCATCTCTACTGCATCTCCGGGAGGCAACTCTAGTAGAGCTATTTCAGCCTCTGCCTGTAAGTCAGCCATTGCTAGCACCTCAGGTAGTGCTTATGCTTTTACTTCATGACATGGATCTGACATTTCAGAATGGATTATGGACTCCGAAGCGGCACATCATCTTTGCGGGGAGAAAGATAAACTTTTTTTTATAAGAAAGCACGGGTGGCTTCCCGAATGGGATCCACCTCTTAATAATTAATTAACTAAAAGAGGAAAAAAAGAAAATTACATGTACATGTCACTACATTGCCAAAACCCTATACAACGCCTTACAATGTGCCAACACATTTTGCGAATTAGATTCCTTGCCCTCAAAGATGGACCCATTCCGCGCACACCATATAGCCCAAATTACCGCGATCGGGAGAATGCAATCTTCTTGGCTACGTCCCCATTGCACAAAATTTCTCAAAAACTAGAGAAATCTTGATGAAGGAGCCCTGTAACATCTGTCTTCGCTCACACATTTGCTGAAAATGGGCATGAGAAAAATAGGTGGTCCAAATCTTCAGTCGCCAAGCCGCACCTGTTGCACGTAATATCGTCATCATCCAATTGCCTCGCCCGCCGCTCCTTCATGAGAGTCCTCTGAAGCCTAAATAGCCAAAAAAAATAACTTGATCCTGCTCAGCACCTTGCATCTCCAAATCATGTTTATATCCACCCTCTTCGCTTCCTCCACCCCCTCCTCCTCCACGTTAAAGTGAATATAAGCCTTCTTGATTGAGAATCTAATCTCTGTCCCTAAACGGAGCCTGTTTATTTGCCAAGGCCGCCTGCATGCCCATGTACTCCATCACCCTTTGATCAGAAAGCTCTCCCACAAAAGTCGGTGACCCTGGCCCCTCTCCCCAAACTTCCCTAACTGTTACCCCCTTATCCACTTCTCTTGCATTAGTCTTGGGAACCGCATTCCCAAGGATCTCTCCCCAGTCCTATCGTCCATGCAGAAGCGAAAGCCAACTCCATTTCTCCTACAAGGCGTCATATTAGACGATACGTCCGCCACCACCTTCACTACACCCTACCATCATGAGGAAGGCAAGCGTCCCCTCTCGGCCTCCAAAGACATGGACACCCCATATATTTTCCTAATTAGATTGCAAACCAAATCCTCATATTTCCCCGATATTCACATCACCCACTTAGCCATGAGTGCCTTGTTCATCTCCTCTAGCTTCCTGACGCCCAATCTACCCTTCTTTCTCTGTGTCGTAATCTTGTCCCAACCGATCAAGTGACAACCCCCTTGCACTTGTCTTCCATCGGACCAAAAGGATCTCCTCATGATCACCCCAATTTCTCTTCGAATTCTGGCAGGCATAATACGCGTGGAGCAGTAGATGATCGATATTGTCGAAAGTACATACTTTAGTAGAATCAATTTCCCACTCTTAGACAACAACCTTGCCTTCCATCCTGCTAATTTCCCTTGCATTCGCTCCACCACGGACCTCCAATCCCTAACTTTCACCTTCCCGCCACCAAAGGCAATCCCAAGTAAGGAATCAACAACGCCGAAAGTGGTGGCAACGTACCGTCGTAGCTGCCCTCCCCACCTCCTCCTCCGTACACCCGAAAGGGACCACCAGAGAGTTTTTCCTATTAATTTTGAGACCCGAGATAGCTCCAAAAATCTCCATTACCCTCCCCGCCCTGTGTATCCCTTCCTCCTCCGTCCCTAGAAAGATAATAGTGTTGTCAACATATTGTAATAACGGAACTGAGACATCCTCCCTCCTATATCCCGACCACTAATCATCCGACGTCACCAACCTCATCATAACAGCCAGCGCATCCGCCACTATCATGAATAGCAAAGGCGCTAATGGGCAGCCCTGCCTGACACCTCTATGTGGTTGAAAGAAACCCCATTCTGGGCGGCCATTGACCAGAACCGCAAGCGAAGTCGTCGTAATGCATTGCTTAACCTAGGTAATCCATCAAGTTGGAAATCCCCTCTTCAGCAAAGACGTCCACAAAAACTTCCAGTCCACGCAGTCATACGCCTGGGAAAAGTCAACCTTCCAAAACACCCCTCTTGAATTCGATCGCTTCCAATCAGTTACCACCTCCTGAGCCGTAACCAGCCTGTCCTCTATATCGTGCCCCGCGACAAAGGTTGATTGTTCCGACGACACAATCGGATGCATCACCCCTCTCATCCTCTTAGCCAGAACCTTCGCAATGATGATATAAATCGCATTCGAAAGCGCAATGGGCCTGAAATCCTCCACCCTGGTCGATAAACTCTTCTTCGGTAGCATACAGATCAACACCCTATTTAGCCTTTCGAAACCCTACCTCCCTTCGCAGAACTCGTCCACCACCTTTATCAAATCTCTCTTTAGTATATCCTAAAATTCCCTATAGACGCGCACCGAGAAGCCAGTGAGAACTGTAGTGATAGCAGATGGGACACATTCCCCCATCATCGTATAGGGGGAGATCAGTTTTACACCTTTTATGCGTCTATAGAATGTGTTGTATGGTCCAGATTTTTCGATGAATTTATTATCTATCAGTCAGATTACGAAAGATTTGCACTATCATGC
The DNA here is from genome assembly GCA_037367405.1 of Ottelia alismoides. NCBI lineage: Eukaryota > Viridiplantae > Streptophyta > Magnoliopsida > Alismatales > Hydrocharitaceae > Ottelia > Ottelia alismoides. Next base: position 1,719,402 of record JAZKJV010005492.1, read on the forward strand.
TATTTTTGATCCATCATTTATTGTTTTTCAGGACATTCTTACGGGCAAGGTGATTATTTGTGGCCGTGAGAAGGATGGTCTTTATCGCTTGGTCCGAACTCTCTATACTGACATCCCATCTCAATCAAGTGGACCAGTCTCTCCTTTTACATGGCACCTACGCTTTGGCGGAAGTTGTGTCATATCTTGTCGCAGATTTCGCCGGGTTCTTCCTTTCAGTGTGAAGCGTGTCAGTTAGGAAAGCATCGCAGCTCTGCTTTTCCTAGTCGCCAGTATCGGTGCAACAACTCCCCTTTGAATTATTTGTTGACATTTGGGGTCCTAGTCGTGTCCCTGATCACCCAGGACACGGGTTTTACCTAGTTGTTGTTGACGACTTTTTTCGGTTGTCATGGGTGTCTTTGTTGAAGAGTAAATCTGGAGTAGGGATGTAATAAAAAATCTTATAAATGAAGTGCTTAATATTTTTTTGTTTACTGTGAAATTCGTGAGAATGGATAAAGCTTTGGAAATTTGTACTCGTGTTCTTTCACATTTCTTCTCTTCTCGAGGCATTATCCATCAAACAATTTATGCTTACACGTCTCAACAGAATGGTGTTGCAGAGAGAAAACATCCCCATCTTCTTGATATCACTCGGACTCTACTTATTCAGAGTCGTGCTCCACATTTCTTTTGGGGTGATGCAGTCCTTACAACATGTTATCTAGTGAATCGTATGTCATCCTCTGTCTTAGGTGAGAAAGTTCCTCTTTCCATTGTTTTTCCTGACAAGGAGTTGTTTTCACTCACTTCTTGTATCTTTTGCTCTGTTGTTTTCGTCCACCAGCTGACTCCGGGACTCAACAAGCTCTCACCTAGGGCTGTCAAATGTGTGTTTGTTGGGTACTCTCAGACTCAGAAGGGTTACCGATGCTATGATCCTTTGAGCAGGAAATATTATGTCAATAAGATGTCACCTTTTTTGAGTCTGTGGTGTATTTCTCTCCTACAAGTGACAGGTTGGATTGATCTACATCTGATGGTAAGGTTTATGTGCCACCTCCTCCTCTGAGTATGTCTTCTACCATACTAGTTCCTATTGTTTCACCACCACCACCTCTACCATCACCACCACCACCACCACTGTCGCCACCAGTTTCACCTTTACTAAAATTCTATACCCGTCGGCCAGTTCCTGCTCGTGTTACTCGTCAATCATCCAGCATGCCTCAGGTTTATCCAGATAACATTACTAACAATGGATCTGATGATGTGCGAGTGATGGGATCTTTATAGGAGATTAACATACCGGTAAGTACTGTTTCTGATGATCTGAATGTACTTATTGCCTTACGGATGCAGAGCGTACTTGTGCTTCATATCTGCATGCTTCACAGGTTTCCTTTCACCGTCTCACAAGGGAGTTTCAGAGGTTTGATGTTGCCTTATCTACCTTGGACATACCACGGAATTACTAGGATGCCTTGAAGGATAGTTCCTGATGCTCAGCCATGGAGGAGGAAATGACTGCTCTGAAGTCGCGGGGTACCTGGAGCTTGGTCTCTGCTCCCCCAAGACATCTGTTGTCAGTTGCTAATGGGTATTTACTGTCAAATATCATGCAAATGGGAACCTTGACAGTTATAAGGAAAGGCTAGTGGCGCGAGGGTTCACTCATACATATGACGTGGATTATATGAACACATTCTCTCCAGTCGCGCGTCACTCGACTCTACGTGTCCTCCTTTCGGTTGTTGTGGTACGTGATTGGTCCTTGTTTCAGCTTAATGTTAAGAATGCCTTTTTGTATGGGGATCTGCAGGAAGAAGTCTACGTGTAGCGGCCTTCGGGGTTTACTGCTGAGGGGGAGAGTCAGATGGTGTGTAGACTTCACAAGGCAATATATGGCCTTAAGCAAAGCACGCAGGCATCGTTTCAGAAGTTTTTTTACCTAATTGAAAGGCAAGGGTTCAAAAGATCAAATGCAAATCATTCTTTGTTTGTGCATAAGACTCCCAGAGGTATTGTTGTTATCATAATTTATGTTGATGATATACTTGTTACAGGACATGGTATGCACAAGATAAAGATGGCAAAAGCATTTCTGGGCCATCAGTTTATTACTAAGGCTCTTGGCACCCTATGATATTTTCTAGGGTTGGAGTTTGCTAGGAATGCGCAGAGTCTTGTGATGACCCAAAGGAAGTTTATTACAGACATGCTTGTTGAAACGGGCATGATCGGGTGTCGACCCTCGACCAAGGTTTAAAAAAGAGCGAGGCGGTCTGAGGCGTTTTCCCAAAACGTGAGACGAGGCGTAAGCCTCGAGGCCGTCGAGGCGTAAGCCTCAATTTTTTGGAAAGAAAAAGTAAAACTAAAGTAAAATAAATTAGAATAAATAACAACAACATAAAATATTACAATATATTGTCCAAAAGTTCAATACAAACTACGAACTACAACTATGATTGTTCAAAGTTCAAATACGATTGCAAAATTAGAAAAGAAAACATAAAGTAGGAAATAAAGTTTGACACAAGCATGAAATTAATGCAACACATTGTCCACCACTGATACATCAAAATCACTAATCATCTATATTGATTCAATGAATCAACATCAGTCGTCTCGCCCCTCGGCATTGTTGTTGCTGCCATCGTCGCCATTTCTCTTACGACTCGTTGGGTCGTCATCGGAATCATCCATATAAGTCAAATGCACATCATCATCAGCCTCAACATCGCTTCCATCCTCCGAATGGAGTACTACTCCTCAACATTAATTGGAGTTTTTCCGTTACCTAATCAAGAGAGTAATATGCATAGTCATTCATTTGAAAGTTAAACGCAAAAAAGCATCAAACATTCTTTTAATTTGTAATATTGTATTGCACATTTGTTGTATTTCCCCCCTTCTTTTTACGTCGAGCGACTTGAGCTTCTTCGCCTCCTTCACCTCCTTCCTCCTCAAGAGGATCATCCTCAAGGGGTATGTTTGCATCAAGATCCTGATTGGCCTCGACATCTTGAGCTTCTAAAATCCATTCATCACCGGAGTCAATGCCTTCCAAACATAAAGGATCTTCTATTGTTTTCTTCCTTAATTCTCAATGTTTCAATTTCAGATTGAACATGATGTAAACCAGATCATTGAGCTTCGCTTGTGATAAACGATTTCTTCTCTTTGTGTGGACCTATATAGACATACGTAAGGTTAAGTGTTAAACATGAAACAAAAACACTATCATAAAAATAAATAATGCTTTAACCACTTGATTAAATGAGCTCCAATTACGTTCACACCCAGAAGCACTACAAGTCAAGCTCAATACCCTAATGGCAAATGCTGCCAATTCAGGTGTTTCATCTCCAAACAACATCCACCAATCCGTTGATAATGGTCAACACATTTTAGTAATTAACTAAAGTATATGCAAAACTCTTAAAATTTATTTACAATACTCACCAGGACTTCTTGTTTTCCTTGAATTAACAACATTTGCCCATCTAAAAAATCCTCTGGCATGCATAAAAGAATCAAGTTGTGAATCTGCTTTCATCATCGCATCTGGATCAATGATCAATCTTTCCATGCATGAAAACAATCCCATTTTGACTTCTAAGTGATTAGAGAATGCCGGTTCATAATGAAAGTGGGGATTGAGAAAATAAGCAGCAACATGTAAAGGTCTGTGAAGTTGACGATCCCAATGACTATCCACAATATCCCAAATAATCTTATATTTGGTCTCGTCATTTTCTAGATTTCTAGTTATCTCTTCCTTGGCCCTTTCCATGGCTTCATAAATAAATCTCATCATATTTTTCAGAATCCACCAACCTCAAAACCGTGACCAAAGGTTCTGTGGTGTTGAGAACACATGCAACACCATGCCAAAAAGACTTGCTCTTCACAACTATGTTCACCACACTTTGTCCAAATGGTCGATTCACTAAGAACTGTTCTTTCATGCTCTTGAAGTGAAGAAGGATTCAAGTAAATCCTTGGCTCTAATCAAGCTTTGTAGTGTAAGAAATGCAGTGGCAAATCGAGTAACGATGGGTTTCACCAAATCACAACTTGCAAATTTTCTCACCATTGCTAAAACCCAAGCATGAGCATACACAAAATTGATTTTTTTTTGCTTTTTTGAACATCAATGCATGAAGAGGCAATTTGAGGATATCCTCCAACATCAAATCTATGCAATGCGCTGCACAAGGTGTCCAATAAAGATTCTTCCTTTTCCATCAACATTTGTCCAGCTGCTTTATAAGCTGAAGCATTATCCGTTATTACTTCGACAACATTTCTCTCTCCGACCTCCTCAACAACTTCATCCAACAGTTTAAAAAGCATCCTGCCATCTTTAACTAGATCTGATGCATCAATCGACTTCAAGAAGTAAGTGCCTTTGGGATTACTCACCAAAAAATTAATCAATGTGCGTCCTTTCGTGTCAGTCCAACCGTCCGACATGATGCTACAACCTGTGGCAATCCAAGAAGCCTTTGCCTCATCAACAAGAGTGGTAATGGCCTGCTTCTCTTCTTTCCAAATCCAAGTTCAGAGTTCATGCATGGTTGGTGGCTTGAAACCCCTTCCATATCCACATACATCAGTCATCATCGCCGGATAAGGACTATTGGCTATGTTGAATGACAATGAATTCTCAGAAAAAATCTCCCAATGCTCCTGCAAATCCTCCTTCTATCATCTTTTTTCCAGCTTGCATTTAAAGTGAGTTGTTGTATGGGAGGATCTGAAGTACCTACACCCCTACCTCATTGTGTAATAAAAAAATCCATCGGTCCTCGAGCTTGCTTGATGTTACTAGAATATGTCGGTGCTCTTTGTGACGGTTCATTTTCATCACCTCCCGATGGCCCTTACATCCCAACTCGGCAAACTTCTTCCATTTCTTCAAATCGTCTTCTCTTCTCATTACCCTTGTTGTCCATGAACATCTTCATCTCTTGTTGAACTTCAATGGGAACGCTTGGACAAGCTCTCGCATTCTTACGTGTCTTTGCAAAATGGTCTTTCAGTCGCTTCACCCCACCGGTGATCTTCATCGAACAAAAATTACATTCAACATATACATATCCTTTCCCTTTGTGATGCTCGTCCATTTCTAGTTCTCGGCAATATCTCCATCCGGGATCCGATCGCCCCCCACTTTGGCCTTCCCTTTCCATATCTACAAGTTATATAATAACATACATATATACTTACAGTGCAAGATAAACACACATGTAATCCTTCATCATGGATCAGAATTTAACCCCAAAAATTGGAAAAATACATAAAGAAGAAGAACACATCAAAACAACCATCGAAAAATATATCGAAAGCCTCCCCTATAATGAAACCCTCCAATAGAAAAACAAATAAAGAGGATGAATGCAAGGAAAACATAAAAAAATGGGAAAAAGCCAAAAAATACTAGTTCAGAGGTGGCTGCGGCTCAGGGCTGCTCCGGCTGGGCGGCGAGAGGGATGGAGACGGCGGCATTGCGGCGACTCCGGCTAGACCTCCGCGAACCTAGAGGTTCCAGGTGATAACAGGGGCGGGCGGGGGTTTCGTTTCTGTCAAACAGAACGACGCCCTCCCCCTGACTCTTCGTTTTTACAAAAAAGGTCATGTACTTTACACTTGACCCGAAAATGGAAAAAAATGTTTATTTGAGGCTTACGCCTCAGCTTCACCTCGAGCGTCTCATGCCTCGAGCGCCTCAGATGAAGCTGAGGCGTACGCCCCTTAGTATATACCTGAGGCATGCGCCTCAAGGTGTTTGGGCTTGCCTCGCCTCGAGGCACCACTTTTTAAAACCATGCCCTCGACTACTCTTATGGATCCTAGCATGAAGTTATATGATGATGATACAGATCAGGTTGACAGGAGAAGACATACAGAGATGGTGGGAAAGCTTCTCTATATTACTGTAATTAGACCTGATATCGCTTTTGCAGTGAGTCGGGTGAGTCAGCTCATGGAGCAACCCAGGCAAGTACATATGGATGCTATATACATGATATTGAGATATCTAAAGTCTTCTCCAGGTGCAGGACTACTATGCAGGAAAGAAACAAACATTTCGATTTCTGCATGTGCTGATGCTATGTCCTAAGGATCGGAAGTCTAGTTCTGATTTTGCAGTTATTGTTGGTAGTTCTTTAGTTTCTTGGAAAAGTAAGAAACAAACTGTGGTGGCTAGATCTAGTGCAGAATCTGAGTATAGGGCCATGACGCAAGCAAGTACAGACATGATGTGAGTTCGAGCTGTGTTAGAAGATTTGCATTTAGATGTACATCTACCCATGCAGTTGCAATGTGATAATCAAGCAACGCTATTCATGGCTAATAATCCTGCATTCCATGAAAGAGCAAAGCATATTGAGGTAGACTGCCACTATACTAGAGATATGATTCAAAAGGGTTTGATTTCTACTTTCCGTGTCAGTTCAGGAGAGCAAACTGCCGACATTTTTACTAAACCTTTGCTCAAAGGGCCATTTCAGAAGTGTTCTTCTAAGTTGAGCATGATTGACATCTATGCTTCATCTTGAGGGGGAATGTAGAGATTATTCTATGTTTAATGTATCCTTTTTGCTATTTTTACTTTTTTGTATCCATCTTATGTAATTTACAAATATGCCTTATCTATATAAGAGAGCGTAGGGTTCTTTGGAATAAACATATCATTCTCTTCTTCCGACAATTACTTATCGTTTTGCATTGAGTTTCTGGTATAAAAATGAAAGTTACTTTTTCATGATTGTGTTAACTTTATTACATATTACTTTTTAATGATTGTATTAACTTATTACGTAGTTACTTATCCATTATATTGCTGTTGAATCACTTCTTACTGATTAAATTATATTTGTGAAGTTATTTAGGTAGCCCAACAAATTACTTTTCTTTCGCAATGAGTTATTGATATAGATACGATAGTTACTTAAGCAATAGTACCTTTTTGGTTGACAATGGTAACTACTATTGAAGCAGCAGTTCTTAACTACTAACGCTCAGTAACTTTTTGGTTGACAGTGGTACCATATTTATGAATAAGTAAGTAATTATAGTTCCAATGGAGTCAGTAACAATAGTACCTTGTTTAGTACTCTACCATTCTTTTAGTTTCTGATAATCACTCTGGGAGAGAAATGGATACCGTATTTTACATTATTAGAGAAGCATAGTCAGTTAATGCCTTAATGGCATCAAGGTCCACTAAAACTGATAAAAGTTAATCACTTTTGATAAATAAGAGAAATGATTCTAACAAGATGTTAAATTGAATTTCGTTATTTTATTTTCTGAAGTGTGAGTCTTGAGATAGACTTTTTTCTTCTGCAGGCTGTTCAGGTATTGCTTTCTTACACCAAAAATCATACTGGCGTAGAAGACGGTTCTGATGTTACCGAAGGTCTAAAGGATGAACAAAATGTTGACCCAATTCAAGTGAGTAATCGTAACTAGTAAGCAAGTCTTTTTTTATGGTTGCATGAATCTGAGGTGATTTGATAAAAAAATCAGATGTATTATAATCAACCACCTAGCGATTGAACCTATTAAGAAATGACAAGTGGAGGATCGGAAGTAAAGCAGTGGAAGTAACGGAACTGTAGAGATAGTTGTGTGTCGTTAATGTTATTTATTATTTCTGTTTCTTTATGTACTTCTCATGTAATTTACCCAAGGGCTCTCTCCCTATATAAGAGACCCGAGGGCTCTATGGAATAAACATCGAAGTATTCTAACATGGTATCAGAGCCATGACCCTAACCTAGGTTTTTTTTCCACCGCCGCCCCCCCCCCTCTCCAGGGTTTCGGCGCCCAAACCCCTCCGGGCCCAACCCTCACGCCGCCACCTCCTTCGCCGAGCTCCTCCACCGCTGCCAGCCCCTGTTGGGCTCCTCCACCCACCGCCGGATCCCTGCATCCAGCCCCAACCCGCCGCCGCTAGCCCCTACCACCGCCGCCGAGCCCCTGTCGTAGGGCTCCCTTGCTGTCCAGCCGCCGCCGTCCTCTTCCAGCAGTCGTTCGTGTCAAAGTAGAGGCTCTCAAAGCCTCTACTCGCTGCAGGGGTACCGCGTTCTTCGGACTCAGCATCATGTTTGATTCAAGTGCATAATCGTCTACCTATGCACTTGAATCTTACAAGGTCTTGGTAGACAATTTTCTTGGTCTATCAGTAGTTATTCTTCTCCGGTACTATGTCAGATCAGAAGATCGATATGCCCGCCATAGGTGCCTTCAAAGGTTCGGCACCAATCGTCAAGATGGACGGGACTAACTACGAACTGTGGGTGATGCAGTTCCTCAGTCTCATGAAGTCGTGCGGTAAGAAGCATATTCTTACCGAGGAGGAACCACCGGAGAAGACAGGGATCTATGCCTCATGGGAGGCTGATGATGCGTACGCCAAGGTATGGCTCTCAGGTACGCTCACGATGGACATAGCGAATGACGTCCTTCACCAGCCCACCGCTACGGCGATGTGGGATATTTTGGCTATGACGTACTCTCAGGTCCGTAATGAGACGAAGATGCTCCAGTTGCAGCATGATATATTTACCACGAAGCAGAACGGGAAGCCCCTTCATTCCCTGTACACGTCGCTTCGTGGCATGTTCGAGAAGCTCTACAGCACCATCCCTCTTACAGCCACGTCGGAACAGCAGAAGACGTTCCGCAACGCCACTATGGTTGGCGTATTACTCGCTGCCCTAGATCCGGAGTACGAGGCAGCACGTGCTCAGATACTGGCAGATGCCACCATCCCACCAATAGAAGATGTATACAGGCGGCTCAGTCGTGTACCTGTTCCATCCAATATAGCAACTGCGACTCCGTCAGCAATGGCAGTCTCCAGGGGACGTGGTAGTCCGTCCTCGTTTCGTGGCAGGGGAAGTGGTGGACGTGGCCGTGGAGGCCGCATACGCTCTACGTGCTCATATTGTCGCCGCACTGGTCATTCGGTGGATACATGCTATTCCAAGCATGGTTTCCCTCCATCTGCACGAGTAGCTGATCATGTTCAGGGTCCACCTGCGTCTACTTCAGATCACAGGTTCGAGGAGTTGGTGGCACGGACTTCGGGATATCATGCCACAATCTTCTTCATCAGAGGGTGCAGATGTTTCTGATGTTGCGGCTTCGGCGTCAGCCAGTACATCGGCCTCAGCCAGTGCCTCAGGTAGCCCTTCAGCCCCATTTCATAGTCATGATCTCACAGGATGGATTGTCGACTCTGGAGCTACCCATCATCTTTGCCGTGAGAGAGATATTCTGCAGTCATACAGGGCTGTTCAGCCAGGTCGCTCTGTACTCATTGCGGATGGCACTCAGTCTCCTATCATCGGTCAGGGGGAGACAGCTTTGCTACCCTCTATGCACCTACAGAATGTGCTACATGCTCCAGAATTCTCGATGAACCTTTTATCTATTAGTCAGATTACACGTGATTTGCACTGTCGTGCTATTTTTGACCCATCGTCTGTTATTTTTCAGGACATACTGACGGGCAGGGTGATTGGCTGTGGTTCTGAGCACAATGGCCTTTATCGTCTCGTTCGTAGCTCCTATGCTGGTGTCTCCTTGCATACCCAGGCCTCTGTTTCTCCATACACCTGGCATCTTCGGTTCGGTCATCTACCGCTGCAGAAGATGCGTCACCTCCTGCCTCAGATATCTCCGAGTTCTTCTTTTCGATGTGAAGCATGTCAGTTGGGGAAGCACCATCGGTCTAGCTTCCCCGGTCGTCAGAGTCGGAGCAGTAGCTCCCCGTTTGAATTATTCCATATAGATATTTGGGGTCCAAGTCGTGTCCCGGATCACCAGGGGCACAGGTTCTATCTAGTTGTGGTTGATGATTTTTCCAGAGTGTCGTGGACTTTTCTTCTCACGAATAAATCTGAAGCAGGAAATGTTATTCAAAATCTAATTAATGAAGTTCTGAATGTTTTTTCATCTACTGTTAAATATGTGCGTACTGACAATGCATTGGAGTTCTGCACTCGCTCTCTTGCCAGCTTTCTTTCATCTAAAGGCATTGTCCACCAAACCACATGTCCCTACACTTCTCAACAAAATGGAGTTGCCGAACGAAAACATCGACATTTCCTTGACATTGCTCGCACTTTACTTATTCAGAGTTGTGCTCCATTAACCTTTTGGGGTGATGCTATACTTACTGCGTGTTATTTGGTCAATCGAATGCCTACAACTGTTCTTGGGGAAAAATCTCCAATCTCTGTTCTCTTTCCGGACAGAGACTTGTTTACATTGACACCTAGGGTTTTTGGCACTGTCGCTTTTGTTCACCGCTTATCTCCGGGACTTGATAAGCTATCCCCTAGAGCTATCAAGTGTGTTTTCGTGGGCTACTCCAGGACACAGAAGGGGTACCGCTGCTATGATCCTGTCAATAACAAATACTATGTGAGTGCAGATGTTACATTCTTCGAACCGGTCATGTACTTCTCCCCTGCAGGTGACAGATTGGTTTCCTCCACATCATCAGACTCCCGAGTCTATGTTCCACCACCTCCAAGCCTGGGTCCGTCCTCTACTCCAGCGTCCCAAATAACACAACCACCACCAAACCCGCCACCACCACCACCACCCCCAGTTGTTCCTTTTCCTAAGTTCTACATGAGACGCACGGGCCCTGCTCAGGCTACATCTCAACCATCCAGCACGCCTCAGGTATGTTCTGACATTAGTGATGGGTTAAATAATGCACATGTGCAGGAGCTTGTACCACAAGAGGAGGACCAACCGGTCAGCACTGTTTTGGATGACTTGGACCGGCCTATTGCTCATAGGAAACAGCGAAGACAGTGTGTCTCATATCCCCTAGCCTCTCATGTTTCCTTTCATCGTCTCACTGGGGATTTCCAGAAGTTTGTCGCTGCTGTATCATCAGTTGAGATACCACGGACATATCAGGATGCCATGAAGACTGAATGCTGGCGTTTAGCAATGGAAGAGGAGATGCGTGCCTTACAATCCCGAGGGACCTGGTCTCTAGTCCCTATTCCTCCAGGTGCGTCTGTGGTGAGCTGCAAGTGGGTTTTTACAGTCAAATACCATGCAGATGGTCGTCTTGACAGATACAAGGCAAGGCTTGTCGCACGAGGGTTTACACAGACATATGGGGTAGATTATCTGGACACGTTTTCACCAGTGGCGCGACATTCTACCCTTCGCATTCTTCTATCGGTTGCTGTGGTACTTGGCTGGCCCATATTTCAGCTTGATGTTAAGAATGCTTTCTTGTATGGTGATCTACAGGAGGAAGTCTATATGCAGCAGCCACCAGGGTTTGCTGCTGAGGGGGAGACTCAGAAGGTATGTAGACTTCATAAGGCTATTTATGGCCTTAAGCAGAGTCCTCGTGCATGGTTCCAGAAGCTCTCCCAGCTTATTGAACAACAAGGTTTCAGGAGATCAAATGCGGATCACTCACTGTTCGTCCGGAAGACTCCTCGAGGTACCATTGTTGTTATGGTATATGTTGATGACATATTGGTTACTGGAGATGATGCACAAGGGGTTGAGATAACCAAGTCTATGTTGGGCAGTCAGTTTATTACAAAGGATCTAGGCACTTTACGGTATTTTCTGGGGATAGAATTTGCAAGAAATGCACAAGGAATGGTGATGACTCAAAGAAAATATGTCACAGATTTGCTGGCTGAAACAGGAATGACTGAATGCAGACCTTCAAGTACACCGATGGATCCGAGTATGAAGTTGTACGATGATGACACTGAGGAGGTGGACAAGAGAAGGTACAGAGAAATGGTGGGCAAGCTCTTATACATCACTATAACTCGTTTGGATATTGCACTTGCAGTAAACCGGGTGAGTCAATTTGTGGAGCAGCCGAGGCAAGTACATATGGATGCATTGTACATGATATTGAGATATCTGAAGTCTTCACCAGGCACAGGGTTGCTGTTCAAGAAAGACACGGATTTGGCTATTTCAGCTTGCGCAGATGCGGATTATGCAGGATGTCCACGGGATCGTAAGTCTACTTCTGGGTTTGCCATCCTCATAGGAAGCTCCTTAGTCTCCTGGAAAAGCAAGAAGCAGACTGTTGTGGCGAGATCCAGTGCTGAATCCGAGTACAGGGCCATGGCACAGGCAAGCACTGAAATGATGTGGGTTAAAGCAGTCCTAGAAGATCTGAATGTTGAAGTTCCGTTGCCTATGAACCTGCAATGTGACAATCAGGCAGCGTTGTTCATTGCCAACAACCCAGCCTTCCATGAGAGAACAAAACACATAGAGGTGGATTGCCATTACACTAGGGACATGATTCAGAAGGGCTTCATCTCCACGTCTCACGTCAGCTCCGAGGACCAGACAGCAGATATATTCACAAAGCCATTGCTCAGAGGACCTTTCCAGAGATGTTCTTCCAAGCTGAGCATGATAGATATCTATGCTCCATCTTGAGGGGGAGTGTAGAGATAGTTGTGTGTCGTTAATGTTATTTATTATTTCTGTTTCTTTATGTACTTCTCATGTAATTTACCCAAGGGCTCTCTCCCTATATAAGAGACCCGAGGGCTCTATGGAATAAACATCGAAGTATTCTAACAGGAACGATGCAACTAATAAATTATGATGTTTCGTCATCATCTTCGTTAAAGGATGTACCCTAACACGCGGCATATCATCATTTTGAGTTCATCTTGTTACGATTCTGTTTATCACAACACAGTACATCTCAGATATTTGAGTGTAAACTACTCCGAGTTCATCTTGTTACGTTTCTGTTTATCACAACACAGTACATCTCAGATATTTGAGTGCAAACTACTCCTCTACATGCATTAAAAATCCCTATTCTCTATGAAACCTAATATATGTACATGATGACCTCTTCATTTATCATTTATATTAGGGGTGCACATTGATCATAGATTAGCATTTTTGATACTTATGGATCCAATCTAAACTTAACGGATTAGAATTTTTTCCAATCCAGCCCATTAACTATTAAAAACAAATCGTAGCCAGTGCACCAGATTTGTCACTAGACTAGGTTTTTGATACTTACCCCCATTATTTGTCTACTCCCATGCTTGTAGTACCTGCCATTTAGATTATTGTTGGAGAAAAATGAATTGCTTGTTATTCATAAAACTTTCAGGGCTTTCTTATACAGGAGAAAAGCTCTTGGGTAAATAGCAGGAAAAGTACATGAAGAAATGAAATCGAAAAATAACACCAAAGCTATATAATAATCCCAACACTACCCCTCAAGCTGGAGCATATATGTCTATTATGCTCAACTTGGAACATCATCTTTGGAAAGGGCCTCTAGTAAGTGCTTTGGTGAATATATCAGCAGTCTGGTCTTCCATAGTAACATGAGAGGTAGATATGAGACCCTTCTCAATCACGTCTCTGGTATAGTGGCGATCCACTTCTATATGCTTTGTATGTTCATGGAAGGCAGGATTATTTGCAATAAAAAGTGTTGCATGATTATCACATAGAAGCTGCATAGGAAGAGGTACATAAACAACATGATCAATCAGAATTGTCCTGACCCACATCATTTTTGTGCATCCCTGAGCCATTGCCATGTACTCAGACTCTTCACTAGATCTAGCAACTACTATCTGCTTCTTACTTTTCCATGACACAAGTGATTTGACAACGAATATAGCAAAATCAGAAGTGGACTTCCTGTCCCTAGGGCATCCTACATAATTTGTGTCTGCACATGCTGTGACGTTAAGAGACGTGCCTCTGCTGAATAAGAGACCAGTACCTAGTGAAGACTTCAGATTTCTCAAAAGTATATAAGCTGCATCCATTTGCAACTTCCTGGGCTGCTTCATGAACTAGCTCACCTTGCTAACAACAAAGCATATATCTGGCCCGGTGATGGTAGCATATAGGAGCTTCCCAACTAGCTCCCTTTATCTCCTCTTATCTATCTCCCCAGTATCCTCATCTTATAATCTCATACTTGGATCCATAGAAGTAGTAGCACACTTGCACCCTGTCATACATGTCTCTAATAGAAGATCAATAATAAACTTCCTTTGAGTCATCACAAGACCTCGTTGCTTCCTGGCGAACTCTAATCCAAGGAATTATCTGAGATTGCCAAGATTCTTGGTCACAAACTGCTGACCTAGGAACTCCTTGGCTGCCTGAATGCCCTGTTCATAATCACCAGTGACAATAATATCATCAGCATAGACAAGAATAGCAATTGTACCTCTTCATGTTCTCTGAACAAAAAGTAATTGATCCGTAGTGGATCGAGCAAATCCCTGATGCTCTATCAACTCTGAAAGCTTTTGGTACCAAGCTCTCGAACTCTGCTTCATCCTGTAAATCACCTTGTGGAGCCTACACACCTTCTGAGATTCCCCCTCAACAGCAAACCCTGGTGGCTGTTGCATATAAACCTCCTCCTGTAGACCTCTGTATGGAAATGCATTCTTCACATCAAGCTAGTAAAGAGGCCATTCTCGTGAAATAACTGATAGGAGAATTCGCAATGTCGAGTGTCTGGCTACTGGAGAGAAGGTATCCTGATAATACACCCCATATGTCTAGGTGGATCCACGTGCTACAAGTCTTGCCTTGTAGTGATCCACACTACCATCAACTCGGTGCTTCACCGTAAAGATCCATTTGCACCCCACAATTGATGCACCTGGAGGAGGTGAAACCATACTCCAAGTACCACGAGATTGCAAAGAGGCCATCTCCTCCTCCATGGAAAGTCTCCAACTGCTATCTTGTATGGCTTCCTGATATGTGCATGGAATAGTAATAGCTGAGAGGCCCATAATAAACCTCATGTATTCGTCTGAAAGATGATCCAAGGAAACATGTGCAACAAAAGGATATGTGGCACAATTGCGGCACAGTTTCCTCAAGGCAATAGGTATATCAAGGTCATCAGCCTCTTTGTTCTCCGGTACCAGCACCTCATGTGTATCATCCTATGGATCAAGCATAAAACTAGTGCCATCAATAGAAACAAGTAGAAGACACATGAACAGAGGAGCAAGTAGAAGACCTGCGAATATAAAACCGAGGTAGGAACTATGTCAAGGTAGATGGAGGTGGAGGTGGTCGAGGTGGAGGTGACTGAGACTCAACAGGAGGAGATGGTAGTGGAGTTGAAGGAGCAAAGATATTTTCTCCAGAGTCAGCATTCGACACTCTGTCACCTATTGGAGAAAAATACATAATAGACTCAAAAAATGTGACATTGGCACTAATATAGTATTTTCGCCCAACAAGGTCAAAACGTCTATACCCTTTTTGGGTACGAGAATAGCCAATGAACACACATTTGATAGCTCTATGAGAGATTTTTTCACGACCTGGAGTAAAATTGTGGACAAAAGCCATAGATCCAAATACCCTGGGAGTAAAGGAGAATAAATCCTTTTCAAAAAAACACAATCAAGAAAGGGACTTTTTCTCCAATGACAATAGATGTCATGCGGTTCACTAAGTAACATGCAACGAGAACCGCATTACCCCAAAATGATTGAAGAGCTCGACTCTGAATCAAAAGAGTCCTCATGACATCCTAAAGATGACGGTGTTTGCGTTCAACAATACCATTCTGCTGGGAAGTGTAAGCACACGAGGTCTGATGAACAACACCAATGGAACTGAGAAAGGCAGACAAATGTAAAGTAGAGAATTCCAAGGCATTGTAAGTGAATAAATTTCGCATTAGCAGAAAAAATATTCTTGATTTCAATAAGAAAAGATTTAATAATGGGATCAGCCTCAGACTTATTCTTTAACAGAAAAGCCCAAGATAATCTAGAGAAATCATCTACAACAACCATATAGAACCGATGTCCCCGGTGATCTAGAACACGGCTAGTACCCCATATCTCAAAATGAAGTAACTCAAACAGATGACTACTGTGACGACTCTGACGACTTGGAAAAGAGGAACGATGGTGGTATTTTCATACTACTTCCTAGTATGGCCCATCAATTTTATACCCATGTTGGTTGCAAAATGTATGTCTCTCATACTTAAATAAGGTTATTAAATTTTTACTCCTGTGGCATTTTCGTGATCTGACCAATGATATTGATTAGTTAAGCTGTCAAGGGGCAGCCTCCTACCCTGTTATCTGCCTAACGTCTACACTTAAATCTGCTTGTTAAGTATGGGTATTAATATATTCTCCATCAGTGAAAAACTGGAAAAAAATTACTTTTTTGATCGCTGGTTGTAATCCACAATTATTGAGGATGCTTCAACATGAATAAATACCTTACCATCCTGCTGATGTTTGTAATCAGCATTTCAAATTTGGTAAAGGGATTACTGATTCTCACTTGGGATGGTGGGTTACCTCCCAAATGCAAGGACCATTGCTCCCTGATACAATTCTACAATTCAATACAGTCATTAACATGTGATATTCCTGTTAGAGATGTTATTCAGTGGATCTCTCTCAGGACAATGAGCATATAACTTAACAAATCTATGGTGATTTGCAGGTGCAATTACTCCTAGGAAAGGCTTATTCTGACTGGCGTCATGTGAATGATGCTGTGGCTGTTTATGATCAACTTATTTTCAAGCATCCTAGTGATTTCCGTGGATATTTAGCGAAGGTTTTTTTCTCCTATTCAATATAGTTTCTTTTTTGTCCATAGTATCCATCTCTTACGGAAGAAAGTGTGAGATAACTTTTGTCACAATATGGTGTGTCCAGAATGCGGGAAGCCACATCATTCCACTAGCTGTTGTTGGCTGGCAACAATCAGTTTTAGCACTTCTGAACAGAGGTCTTTTTGCTAATGCGTAGTTCCTTTATGATTCTACAGGGAATCATACTGAAAGAAAATGGCAAACCCGGTGATGCTGAAAGGATGTTTATTCAGGTGAATAAAGCTTCTCCTTCTGAATTTTCTTTTTTTAATTAGTAACTTATCCTTCTGAATTTTCTTTTTTAATTAGTAAACACCATGCATGTTGTAGATGCTGAATCACCCAGGCTTTAAATAATTACTGTTAAATTCTTATTTAGCGCTTTCAAGAAAAAACAATCTGACATCCTGGTATTTTCATGTGAGATCGACAACTTTAAACCAGAACTGCTGGTGTTTATTTCTGAAATTGCTTGCAACCACTGGCAGAACACAGATTTACAAATTGGCTAACACCTTTATCATCTTATGTTTCCATCCTACAGTCTCATGAACCTTTCAGGAAGTTCCTTGACAGTAGCTTTTCTGCCTACTGCATGGAAATGTTCTAATTTTCTTATGCAATCTTCAGCTTTAAACTAGCATATACTCATCGTGAAGTCTCCCTGGAAATTTATTATGTGTATCCTTCCACTACTGTCTATTTCTTTTGATCAATAAATGGGGAAACACACTATGGTGTCCTCCCCAAATATACTAAAAAGAAGATAGCGTAAATGCTTACATAAGCCAAGACTTGAGGAGTGTCCTAGCATGAGAAATTACATTTTCAAAATAAAAATGCTGAGGCAAATACTGCACCATTTCTAGCTAGCCAAAGATCCCAAATAACTGCTACTGGAAGAAGAAGCTCCTCTCCGGGTTGATATTTTTCTACATGAACTGATTCCCATAAAGAATAACAAGAATAAAGATTTAGCCAGTCCAGGCTTCAACCAAAGAGGGGCTGATTTCCCACAATGGAAGAACAGTACAAAGATATAAATATAACTCTACATGATTGAAATTGTAATCTCATCACCATTGTGAAGTGGATCGTGAGGATATATTAACATGTTAGTTCATTTCTGATCGGTTCTCACAAATTGTCAACATGATTTTAAGATGTGCATGCTTTTTAACAATATTCCTCATCTATAAAGAGCACTCGTTGTAGGCTTCTTATCCCCATCCACTAACTTCAAGACGCAAACAACATGCTCCATAATCTTTTGCTCTTACTACTAGTCCTTTGGCCTGCATTGGTGTTGTGTCGCTGACTCAAACAAGGTCTTCAAGTCTACTTTCTGGCCAACTATACTTTCAACAAAATAAAATTTGTTGCAAATCTAGTTATGCTTGGCCTGATTGAATCACCATTACAATTTTCCATTATCAGTGACAAGAGACATACGTGGATGCATAAGAAGGTAGTCAAGTCACACACTAACTCCACAACATTTGAAAATCTTCTTATTTTTAAATTTTTAATAAAAAGATCTAGGGCAGACGAGAAATCATCAACAGCGACAATATAAAACTTGTGTTCCTAATGATCGGGAACACAACCGGGACCCCAAATATCTATATGAAATAACTCAAAAATAGAGTTGCTTCTCCTACTCTGACGACTGGGGAAGGCTGACCGATGATGCTTTCCCAATTGACATGCCTCACATTGGAAGGACGACTGAGGAGAGATTTGAGTCAGAACTCGACACATTTTCTAGAGAGGGAGATGACCAAAGCGCAGGTGCCACGTAAAGGGGGAGACGAGTCCAGTAGAATGAGAGGAAATGCCAGCATAAGGATTTCGGACCAAGCGATAGAGACCACATGCTCATGACCACACCCAATCACCTTGCCCATAAGGATGTCTTGAAATACAAGAGAAGATGGGTCAAAAATAGCTCGACAATGTAGATCCATCGTAATATGACTAATAGATAACAAATTCATAGAAAAATCTGGTGCATGCAACACATTCTGTAGACGCATAGAGGGTGTCAAGCTAATCTCCCCATGTTCAGTGATCGGGGAATAAGTCACATCTGTTATAACCACAGTTCATCCCGGAGGAACTTGTCTGTATGTTGTAAGTTGACCCCTGTCTCCACACAAGTGATGTGTAGCACCAGAGTCCATAATCCATTCTACAACATCAGATCCACTAGCTAGTAAGTGCATAAGTACTACCTGAGGTATTGGAGGAAGCTAAAGCAGCCACATCTGAATGACTCCTGAAGGCCGATGAAGAAGTAATGGGACTATGTATAATACCCCTCAATCGTGCTACAAGGTCATCAAATCGTTGATCTAAAGAAGTAGTCGGGGGCGCAATCTGCTCAGCTACTCAAACAGAAGCAAGAAATACGTGCTTGGAGTAGCATGTATCCTCTATATATACAGGACGATGGCAGTAAGTACATGATTGATGAATACAAATTCCTCTGCCACGTGGTCCGTGTCCACAGAACTGAGAAGAGCTTCCTTGACCTCGGGAGGTAGCCATCGCTAAAGAAGTCTGACTGGCAGTAGTGGATGGGACAGTGACCATACTGAGCCTGCAGAAAGCTTCCTCCATGGGAGAAAGTGGCGTCTGCCGAAATCTGAGAACGAGCAACCTCATATTCAGGATCAAGGATTGCCAGGAATACACCAACCATGGTGGCATTCTTATAAGTCTTATCTGCTCGGGAGTATACGTGAGTGGCATGAAACTGTGGAGTTTCTCAAACATCCCACGTAAGGATGTATATAACGAATGAAGGGGCCATTCATTCTGCTTGATAGTAAAAATATCATGCTGGAGTTGCAAAATCTTTGTCTCATTCCTTGCTTGTGAATAAGTAGTAGCGAGAATATCCCACTTCGCCTTAGTTGTGGGTTGATGTTACACATCATCGGCGATCTCTATCGCCAATGTACCTGGAAGCCAAACTTTGGCATATGTATCTTCTTCCCACGAGGCGTTACCCCAGTTTTCTCCGCGACTCCTCGGTAAGAATGTGCTTACCATTCGACTTCATTAGGCTCATGAATTGTATAGCCCAGAGCTCATAGTTTATCCTGTCCATTTTGAAAATAGACGTTGGACCTCTGAAAGCGCCTGTGGCGGGTACATTGACTTTGTTTTGATATATTGCCGGATGTAGAAGACAAAGATTTTGTAAACCAAAGAGTAAATGTCTACACAAACATACGTGGATTTGAATGCATATGTAGACTTATGCACCCAAATCCATCAAATAAACGGAGGAACCGACGTCGGTGACGGAGACTGTGTCGCACAGTGGCGGCGGAAAGGTGGCCTTGGGAGAAGGCCGACAACAACTAGAGAGGAAGCCACGCACAGAGGCGCTGCACGCGCAGGAGCCGCGCTCACGGGGTGGTTGCACGCAGGGGTGACGCACGAAGTGGTGCATGGTGCATGGAGGTAGGCGACGGCACACGTAGGGATGAGGGCGGAGGGTGGGACTAGGGTTAGGGTTTTGGGTATGAGAGCTCCGGTATAGGACTGTCGCTCTGATACCATGTTGGGAAAAATAAGAGAATTGTTTAGGCTCTCTTATATAGGGAGAGACCTATGGGTAAATTACCGAAGATCGGAAAAATAAGAAAATATTACAAAGATATAAATATAACTCTACATGGTTGAAATATTAATCTCATCATCGATGTGAAGTGGATCATGTGGATATTTTAACATGTTAGTTCATTTCTAATCGGTTCGCGTAAATTGTCAACATGATTTTAAGATGTGCATGCTTTTTAACAATATTCCTCATCTCCGTTAATGCTTCGTAAAGAGCACTCGTTGTAGGCTTCTTATCCCAATCCACTAACTTTAAATCACACACAACATGCTCCATAATCTTTTGTTCTCTTACTACTAGTCCTTTGGCCCGCGTTGGTGTTGTAGCGCTGACTCAAATAAGGTCTTTAAGTCTACTTTCTGGTCAACTATACTTTACAACAAAATAAAATTTGTTGCAAATCTAGTTATTTTGTTGCAAATCTAGTTATGCTTGGCCTGATTGAATCACCATTACTATTTTCCATTATCAGTGATAAGAGGCATACGTGGTTACTGTTAGAGAATATTCTGTGTAGCTATTTGTTAAGAGAATATTCTATACAGAATATCCTATACAATATTCTCCCTTGAGCACCTATATAAAGATCCTCACACCCCCTGTACTCATTGAGAAATTCTAATAGAATATCTGCCCCGTTGAGGGCTTCTCCTGTGGTTTCATCCCGCTCCTTAGGGAGTAAGGTTCCACATTAAATCTCTGGTGTTCTTGTTTATCATTTTATTTATCGTTTCCGCTTTCGCTTCTCTGATTTCAACATGGTATCAGAGCGGGTCGATTCTCGAAGAGTTTTTTTGTGTTCTTAATTTTTTATTCGTTCGAGATTGCTGAAATAATTTTTAGGGTGTTTTGAAACCCTAATTTCACATGTTCTTGAAGTTCTCATTCTGGAGATCGCTCGACGTATATTCCAGATTATTGCTCCAGATATAATTCGTGTTTGCTGATGTATTCAAGAATTTTTTGAGAGTTTCTGGTAGAAACCCTAGATTTGGTTCTAGCCACGCCTCCAAGCAGCCTTCTCCGGGAACCGCAGATTTGGCACCACACATCAAAGACCATGCTCGAGGGACGAAACCTTGGCCGACGACGTAGATGTTCGACCTCTCGTCTGCGACAACAACACCGAAATGGTCAAGGTCGGGTTCGCCAGAAACGACGCGCCGAGGGCCTCGCGCACCAGACCTCGCACACAAGCCTCGCGTACCAGCACAAGCGGCACCCCCGATCAAAGCGACCAGGCGAAAGAGCCTTGCGCGTCCTGTGCGCCTCCCTCCATCACTCCATGGCCATGTGCGCTCCCATCTCCAGTCCCCAAGCAAACTTCTCCTCCCTCGTGCAGGCGGCGCGAGGGTTCTCCCAAAGACGTTGCTCATCTCCAGAAGATTCTCCCAGTGACGGCAACATCGAACTCCTAGCACGAGATCCCCATCATCGCTGCGAGAACCCCCGCATCGCCGTGAGATCCCCAGCATCGCTGCACCTCTCCCAAGTCCTTGCACGAACTTCTAGCGCGATAGCCTCCATCACCATTCGCAAGCGAAGTTCCCCCCGTGAACCCCCTCGACAGCACCTCCTGGCGGCACTACATCGCACGCACCTCCATCCCAACCTCCAGCGGAGGCTCAGGAACAGGACTCCAGAAGGAGCGATGCCGCTCTCGCCTCCCTCCTGGTGGCGGCGTTTTCTTTCCAAAGAAGGGCTCCCTTGTGGGAACCCCGAAAGGGGCCCACACTTATAAAAAAAATTGGGGGACATGGCTACAGTTCAGACGAGTGAAAAAAAATTGGGTTGCTTCGTTGTTGGCCCAGTTGGGACGTGCATGTAAAAAAATAATAATAACAAGTGTAGAGAGAAAAAAAGAGGGGAGAAGTTGAGTACAAAAAAAGGGAAGGGGCGATGAACTATTTCTTGGGCCCCTGTTTGGGCCAACCTTCATGTTTAAAAAAAAGAGAAGAAAGAAAACGAGGCGCGTACAAGAAAAGCCGTACGCAACATATTCAAACAAAAAGAAGAAAAAAAACAGAAAAAAGGGCCGAAGAAGGCGCGTTTAAAAAAAAGAAAGAAAGAAATGCGGCATTTGTTTGGGCCCTATTTGGATCAAGTAAAAAAAAGAAGAAGAAGGACGCGTACACAAAAAAAAGGAGTCGTACGCAAGTTGAAAAGAGAGAGAGATCTGCTAAAGCCGAAAAAAAGGAATGGTTTAAAAAAAAGATGAAGTGCAAAAAAAATTTGATGAAAATGAATGATTAAAAAAATTGGTTTCTCCCAACTTGATGTTTCATGATCTTTATTCTATCAAGTATGGGAGAAAGGGGGAGTCAGAAATGACATATTCTTCACGATATCTGCACAACAGACCGACACTCCAGATTTCTACAAGATCATTGTTATAAAATAAACATGCGGAAGCGAACATGGAAAAATGATAAAGAACAAGAAAGAACAACGGGATTTTACGTGGAACCCTACTCCGTGAGGAGCGGGATGAAATCACGGGAGAAGCCCTCAAAGGGGCATATGCTTCATTGCTTTTTCTCAATGAGTACAGGCTGTCTGGGGCTCCTTATATAGCCTTCCCAGAGCCTCCAAGTCCCACCATTGGACGGTATGGGACTAAACACAGGATGGGGTAAATGGACCTTCTCCAGGATCCATTTACCCTACTATAACTCAATAGGTGCACTATCAAATACTCCAACACTCCCCCTCAAGCTGGAGCATGCAATGCTCAGCTTGGACAAACAAACAGAAAGAAACTCAACTCACGCTACAGGACACTACGGACAATATCAACCCAACGCGCACATGCTGCAGTCGAGGACGTTGCTTCTCATGCCGTGCAGGTGAGGAGGACGAACGGGCTGGAGTGTGAGTCAACTCAAGACTCGGAATCTGACCATCGAGTCTGAAACTGCACCTGAAGTCTCCTCATCGGAGAACTGGGTCTCTCCCATCTGGCTCAGAGAATGGCGCACTGCTCTGGTGTACCTATGATACCACATGAAAACCCTTGCCAACATATGGCATAGGGAATGGTCCTCTGCTCTGGAGTCCATATGGCTCACATGAAAACTCTGGCCGACAAAACAAGAATAATGATGGGGACCTCGAACTGATGATGGCAACATATGCTCATCTGACAATGACCGCACACTCGTGCGTGTCTGAAACTGGACTCGGAACCTTCTAACGTCGAGTCTGAACAACTGAATCTATAGAGTCTGAACAATGTGCACTGGCCTGGAATATGAAGATCTGACATCTGGAGCATCTGAATAGACCTGTGACTCTACATATACTCCCCCTTTCTCCCATACTTGTCGGTAAAACAGAGCAATCGACAAAGTTGGGAGAAGACAACATAATGGGGAAAAATGAAACAAAATAAGCCAGTACAATTTTTTTCCGGCTTCTCAAATCATGAATTTTGGCCGTTTTATTTTTTTACGGCTCTTTTTTTCGCATTTTTTTTAAAGTCGTCAACCTTTTTTTCGGCTTTCAATCATTTTTTTTACCATGCGTACGGTTTTTTTTGTACGCGACCTTTTTTTTATTTTTTTTAATGAAAAACTCTTGGCCCAAACTCGGCCCACAAAAGCAGCACCTTTTTTTCTTTACTCGCTGCTCTCCCCTCTTTTTTTCTGAAATAACGGCCCAACATGCCCAACACTCTGAACTCACTTTTTTTTAATAACATCATGCCCAGTTGAGCACAACAAAATAGCCCTCAATATAATTTTTTCTAACCGCTAGGCCCCGCTAGGGTTACCAGGAACCCCCTCCCGTGCCCCCCCTTTTTTTTCGCTCGTTGCCCCTGATTGGGGGGCCTGATCCTGCCGCCTTTAGGGCTGAAGAGAGAGAGGACGCATCATGGAGGGAGCCGTGGCTTGGGCGACACCGGGAGGCGCGCACGCGCAGGAGATCGAGGACGCGCCATGGGATGGACAGCACCGCCGCGCACCTGGGAGGGGTTTGCCTCGCGCCGCATGCGCGAGGAGAGGAGATGGGCTCGGGGAGGCGCCGCCAGTGCGACGTGATTGGAGAGAAGTGCCTCCAACGAAGTCGTGAGCGCCGCCGAGTTTCTGCACTTGGGTTCGCCATTGGCTGGAGATGTAGGCTCGTCTGGAGCCACGCGAGGATGCGCCTTGGGTTCTTGACAGGGACCCCCGCCTAGGGTGCGCGCGAAGAAGATCAGCGCGCAATAGGGATGCACGCGTGGAGGTGCCAGCGCATGGAACTGCGCCGCCTTGCGCCTGGGGTGCGGGACCCTGGAGGTGCGCCGCCTTGTGCCTGCGGCTTCTGTTGCGCACGCGCACCATCTGCGCTTCGATTTGGGCTCCTCCGCCTGGAGCCATCGGGGGGGATGTCTGCGGCCTGACTGGGGGTGCCGCACAGCCGCCCCTTTGGTTCTTCGGGCACGCGCTAGAGATGCGGCTTAGAGGAGGGTTGATGAAGATAGGGCTCGCCGACTCCTCGAGTTTGGATTCGTCTTCGTCGCGGCTGGCCCTTCAGCATCGCGTCGACGGCAGGGGCTTGGAAGATGAGAGCTTTGACGGCAGAAATTAGGGTTTCAAAAATGAAACCCTATAACATAAATCCAGCCGTATAATAAGAATCACGAGCACGAACCACAGATCTTCAACATAAAACGAATCTCGAAGATATGACAAACGAACATAAAAGAAAACCCTTGAGAATCGACCTGCTCTGATACCATGTTATAAAATAAACATGCGGAAGCGAACATGGAAAAATGATAAAGAACAAGAAAGAACAACGGGATTTTACGTGGAACCCTACTCCGTGAGGAGCGGGATGAAACCACGGGAGAAGCCCTCAAAGGGGCATATGCTTCATTGCTTTTTCTCAACGAGTACAGGAAGTCTGGGGCTCCTTATATAGCCTTCCCAGAGCCTCCAAGTCCCACCATTGGACGGTATGGGACTAAACACAGGATGGGGTAAATGGACCTTCTCCAGGATCCATTTACCCTACTATAACTCAATAGGTGCACTATCAAATACTCCAACAATCATCCGTCTTCACCGAGCATCAACTTCTTCGTCGAGGCGTATACTTCTTCTTTTACGACCCGATCAGTTTACCGCGCTGGACTTCTTCTACAGCGATTCTTCTCTAGGCACGACAGAGATATGTTCCGGTGACCTAATATTGCAGCGGTTCTACATGCATGACAGAGATACGTTCCGATGACCTGAAAGTCGCAGACCCGTCCTCGTGCGAGGTCTTCTACCAGCAGCGGACTTGTATTCTTCTTGTGATGTATCGTGTGAAGATGTGTTGTATACTTTCTTTTTGTTGCAAGCTGCAGCTTTCTCAGCTCCAGCTTGAGGGGGAGTGTTAGAGAATATTCTGTGTAGTTTGTTGTTAAGAGAATATTCTATAGAGAATATCCTATAGAATATTCTCCCTTGAGCACCTATATAAGGATCCTTACACCCCCTGTACTCATTGAGAAATTCTAATAGAATATCTGCCCCATTGAGGGCTTCTCCTGTGGTTTCATCCCGCTCCTTAGGGAGTAAGGTTCCACATTAAATCTCTGGTGTTCTTGTTTATCATTTTATTTATCGTTTCCGCTTTCGCTTCTCTGATTTCAACAGTTACATAAGAAGGTAGTCAAGTCACACATTAACTCCACAATATTTGAAAATCTTCTTATTTTTATTTTTTTAAGATTAAATCAATATAATGGATACTACAATATTTCCAAAAGATTCTGTAAGTACAGTCTGTCATCAATATTTGCTCAGCTTTCTTGAAGTTGCTACCATTATCAGTTATGATCTACACCACATTCTCCACCCATCTTTGTTTACCATCTCTTTCATCAACCTCATGAAGTATTTATAGTCCTTGACCCGATTAAAGGTGACCTCTGATTTGAGGAGGCTTATTTTTTCATTGCAGCATACTAGAAAGTTGATTGTTTGCTTTCTGAATAGTCAGTCCAACCATTAACCATGATAGTCATGCCATACTTTGGCCATTTTGTTTTCAAGCTGCACATCTTCAATCTGTACATAGGCTTGGACTTCAGCCTTCTCCATTTGAATACTTATTCATGATTTCATATGGAGCTCCTATACTAGCTTGCATTATCTCAACCAAGGTTGCAAAAATCGGTAGTCGGTACTCGGTCGTTTGGGCCACTGACTAAGGATTAATCGGTAGTCGGACGACTAATCGGATTTAGTCGGGCTTTAATCGGCTTTGATTTTTTTAATTATTTTAAATATATAAATCATTTTTGTATGTATATTCTTATATATTTACATAGATTTGTACGTTTTTTATATTAACATAATGCAATAAAATAAGAAATTGATTTAAATAAAACATTAAGCATATTAGAATAAGTTTGCTTTAAAAAATAATAATATATATGGTATTTCCAAGCAAAAATCGATCGACTAGTTGGCCTTAGTCAGGATTAGTCGGTACTCAGTCGGCCACCCCACCGACTAGACTAGTCGGACCTACTAGTCGGACCAGTCGGGGGATTTTTACAACAATGATCTCAACAATGGCATATCGGAGGAATGGTCAAGTTGTTTGTTTTCTGGATTCCTTTAATGAAGAAAAAACTTGAAGCAACTTTTTAAAATGTTCCCTAGCATTTGCAATCGTTCCTTTTACGGTCTCTTAATTAGCTACTTCTTATCCATTTTAATTCATCGCGGTTGCATTTTGCTTTTTTTTATTGGATATCACTCTCCATAGCACCACTACCAGCCCTAGTCTTAAATTCTGAAACTACCACCACAGTCAAGTCTACGTCATGATAATCCGCACCGTTCATGTTCAAACCTGAAAAAATCTGTCATGCCTCGTTTGTTGACTCGTTTTTACTTAGTTGTAGTCTCAATATCAAGAGGATACTCAAAATCATCATTATCAGATGATCCGCTAGTGGTTGTGTAATCACTCTTAAACAGTCACCCTAAAAGCAGCAATCATTTTTCCTTGTCCTTCAACTTAATACCTTCCATATTAGCTCTCTTATGCTCCCTGATTTTTTAGAACCCGTGGTGCACATTGCAACATTTTTGTGTCCCTAAAAGATGCTACTTGAATCTTGTGATTCATCTATATCATTAAAATGCTATAACCAAAGTCACTCTTTATTTCTATAAGTATTGAATTTATACAAACTAAATAAATGAAACCGAGCTATTCATCTAAATAAAATACTTAATTTCAAAACTTTCTCACCTAAAGGTATTCATATCTAACTATATATGCATATCAAAACCTAATGAATTTATAGGAAGAAACAACTTACCTCCAACAACTATGAGACGATGCATCATGGATGATTTAATAGGTGACGACTCGCCCGACGCAACGATGATGATAGAGTCGATGTCAAACCTACAGATCATAAATCAACAAACAAAGAAGAATAAAAATCAAAGATTGAAATCCATCAAAACAAGTCCAAAATCTAACTCGATGACTTAGCATGTAGCAACTATCACAACACAATGATGATACATCCTAAAAGCATGTAGCACAACTAGCGTTGATGTCAAGCCTATAAATTACAATTTAACAAATAAAGAAGAACAAAAATCATAGTGCATTAGGGTTTTGGGTGATATACTATTCATCCCATGTAGTATTTTACTTCCACTGATGGTTTATATTGAGTTGTGGTAAGCGATTTGCATATGTTTTAATAGTTGTTTATGTTTCTCGGGATCATCATAGTGCATTACATGACTATGGTTGGCAAAAAGCCATAGATGAGGAGATAGTCACACTTACATCTAGGGGCATGTGGGATCTTGTGTCATACCCCCAAGAGTCAAACTTGTGGCATGCAGATGGGTATTCACGATCAAATGTCACATGATGATTTTACTAACAGACTAAAAGCTTGGCTTATAGCCAAAGGCTTCACGTAAATCTATGGTGTGAATTATTTTGAGATCTTTTCTCCTATGGTTATGATGGGATTTATTCTCACCATTCTCTTTGTTACTGCTAATAGGAATTGGCGTATTTTTCAGCTAGATGTGAAGAATGCTTTTCTATATGGAGACCTTGAGGAGGTCTATATGATGCAACTATCGGGTTACTCAGTTTAGGGGGAGCATGCATGTCAACTTTGTAAGGCCATCTATAGCCTAAAGCAGAGTCCTCAGGCATGGTTTGTCAAACTCACTACTAAGATCAGCTCTGTTAAGAAATATGAAGCGGAAGCGTAAACATGGAAAAGATAAAGAAAACAAGAAGAACGCGGGATTTAACGTGGAACCCTACTCCGTGAGGAGCGGGATGAAACCACGGGAGAAGCCCTCAAAGGGGCATGCTATGCATTACTTTTTCTCAATGAGTACAGGAGGTCTGGGGCTCCTTGTATAGCCTCTCCAGAGCCTCCAAGTCCCACCACTATGCGGTGTGGAACTACACACTGGATGGGGTAAATGGATCTTCTCCAGGATCCATTTACCCTGCTACAACTCAATGGGCGCACCACCGAATACTCTAACACTCCCCTCAAGCTGGAGCATGCAATGCTCAGCTTGGACAAACAGAAAGAAACTCAACTCAACACTACATGACACTACGGACAATATCAACCCAATGCGTACATTGTTGCAGTCGAGGACGTTGCTTCTCATGCCGTGCAGGTGAGGAGGACGAACGGGTTGGAGTGTGAGTCTGTTGAATCTCCTCGTCGGAGAGCATGGTGCTCTGAGTTGCGCCTGTCAGAGTCACAGCAACTGAAAATGAGTCACCTCGTCGGAGTACTCTGGCCCGCCACAATAATGTGGACAACTGCTCCATCTCTGAAAAGGGCCTAACTGAAAATGGCCGTGGTTGTGCAATCCTCGTCGGAGTCCACGGTCGCTGGAGAATGGAGTCTAAAAATAGTCCTCCTCGTCGGAGAACTGGGTCTCTCCCATCTGGCTCAGAGAATGGTGCACTGCTCTGGTATACCTATGATACCACATGAAAACCCTTGCCAACATGGCATAGGGAATGGTCCTCTACTCTGGAGTCCCTATGGCTCACATGAAACTCTGGCCGACAAAACAAGAATAATGATGGGGACCTCTGCAAAAGACGACAAACTCGTGCTCATCTGAATATGATCGCAAACATATGCGTGTCTGAAAAGGAGTCTCTCTCTAGAGAACTCGAACAATGGGCCTCAACATGGAGTGCCTCAAACTTGGACTCTGACCAATCTGTCGAGTCTGAAATCTGATCATTTGTAGAGTCTGGAAAATATGGATGGTCTGGAGACTGGCATCTTAATCTGGATCTGGAAGAAGACCTGTTGACTCTACATATATAATCCCCCTTTCTCCCATACTTGTCGGAAAACATGGTCGTCGACCAAGTTGGGAGAAGACAATATAAAATGGGGAAAACAAAACATAAGCCGTGCACCGGCTTTTCTTCATTTTTTTCAAAATTTTTTAAGCCGTAACCTTTTCTTTTCGGCTTTCAATCAGTTTTTTTGCTTTGTTTTTTTTTGAATTTTGCGTACGCCTTTTGAATTGTACGCGCCTTTTTTTAAATTTTTATTTTTGAAAATTGTTTTTATACCTCCTTTTTTTTAACGTAAACCTCCTCTCATCACAATGGGCCTTCCACCCTTTAAAATAAAAACCCCCTGGGCCCATCACAGGACTTACTATAGTCGGCCTTTTTTTAAATGAAAATTAGCCCACAGCTCTAGGGTTTTCCAGACCCTCTTACGCAAATAGACGTCACCCCAATGGGGTTCCCAGTCGCCGCCTCTGAAGTTTTGTGACCTGGGGTTTGATCGCCTGGGGGAGAGGAGCACATCGCCCATGGAGGTCAATCGGCTGGAAGGGAAGAGCAGGATCCTCGTTGTAGCCTGGAGAAGGCGACGATCAGGGGTTTTTCGAGATGTCGCGCCTCCCTGATTTGTGGTGAGTTGCTCGCCTGCGGGAGCACGACAGGAATCGAGACCGCCTGCTTGTAGATCACGAGAATAAGGCGGCGTTGTTGAATCGCGGCTATCGCCGCCTGGAAAGCGCTTGAAGATCCCAGCCTGGATTTGCAACTGCGAGGAGGTGTGGCGCATCTAGCCCCGCCTGATGTGGGCGGAGGATGGGAGCCCACGAGATGCCTGAGGTGATCTGGGGTTGGGCTGCGCGTTGGGTTGGATTTCGAGGGTGCGCCGCCAGTGTTGCTGCCGCTTGAGTTCGCGCACATGAGGTGCGCTGGAGAAGATGAGCATCGCCGTCTGCAGCAGCACCAGCCTTCTTAAAGATATGTGCACACGAGGGGGATGTAAAGATATGCGCGCACGAGATCCTGTTGCGTTTGCCGATGAAGATGTGCCGCCACCAACGCACGGAGAAACACTTCGTCAGATTTACGCACAGGTTGTTGATTGCACATCAAACTGGGACTCGAGATTCCTGGAGATGGCAGCCCAGGAATTTGTTGATTGCCGCAGTTGAAAAATTAGGATTTTTGAAAACCAAATCCTGCCTAGAAGAGGCGTTGGACAATCAAAGAACCTCACACTACATAGATCTTCACGGAATAAAACTCTCAATCTAGGGTTGCAGAAAACTCCCAAAAAAAAACTCTCGAATCTCGGAAAGATAATGAACATATAAAATCCCCGAGAAACGAACCCGCTCTGATACCATGTTAAGAAATATGAAGCGGAAGCGTAAACATGAAAAAGATAAAGAAAACAAGAAGAACGCGGGATTTAACGTGGAACCCTACTCCGTGAGGAGCGGGATGAAACCACGAGAGAAGCCCTCAAAGGGGCATGCTATGCATTACTTTTTCTCAATGAGTACAGGAGGTCTGGGGCTCCTTATATAGCCTCCCCAGAGCCTCCAAGTCCCACCACTAGGCGGTGTGAGACTACACACTGGATGGGGTAAATGGATCTTCTCCAGGATCCATTTACCCTGCTACAACTCAATGGATGCACCACCGAATACTCTAACAAGCTCTCTTGATTTCCACAAGAGAACATTCGACCACTTTATCTTTGTCAGACAACGTTCTCTAGCACAATTATACTGACCATCTATGGTAATCGGGTTGTCACTAGTGATGATAAAGTATGTTTATCAAAGACCAAGGCCCTCCATTAGAAGGTATTTGTCAAGAAGGATCTTGGCTAGCTCCGCTACTTAGTTGGCATTGACGTCATACGCACTACATAGGGATTACATCTCACAACGGAAGTATTGCCTTAATATTCTTGCAGAGGTCGAACTACTTGGATGCAAACCATGTAGCATCCTTGTAGAACTGAGGAAACACTCTACATCCATTGATCCAGAGTTTGAGGACACTAAACAATATTGAAGTCTTGTGGG
Organism: Ottelia alismoides; assembly: GCA_037367405.1. NCBI lineage: Eukaryota > Viridiplantae > Streptophyta > Magnoliopsida > Alismatales > Hydrocharitaceae > Ottelia > Ottelia alismoides. The sequence goes on from JAZKJV010005492.1 coordinate 1,751,065, forward strand.
AAAACTGCTTTACCTTACTGGTTACTATGCAATATATATTGTATATTGTGACCATAGCAAGCCATTAGATGGAGAGACCTCTCTATAGTTATTGGCAGGATATTCTTCTGATCCTTCGAAATATGAAGGAATATCCAAGGCATGACCTCTTTTACGAGGCCAATGGCCATATTGATATTATTGTTTATACCGATGCAAACGATGCAGGTTCACCTGAGAATCGACGATCTACTATTGGCTATGAGATGTTTGTTGGTGACAATCTTGTTACATGGCGCAACAACAAGCAAATGGTGATTTCTAGATCAAGTGCAAAGGTAGAATATATGGGGTGACCCAAGCTACTTATGAGATTACATGACTTCTCTCTTTTGTACAGGAACTTGGACTTCATACTACTACTCTAATCCCTTTATATTGTAATAACAAGTGTGCTACATAGATTTCCAGCATCCAATTTTTCATGGGCAAACTAAGCATATTGAAGTTGACTGTCACTTCATTCATGGTGTTACATGGAGGGATGACAACTAGAAAATATATTCATGAAGGCACTATCAAAGAAACGCCTCTCGTTGATGATTTTCAAGTTGGGTGTGATCGATAGATATGCTCCAACTTGCGGGGGAGTGTCAGTCATGTAACCCCTTTAGGGTATCTATTTAATTTTCTATTTTGTACATCTAGGTTTTCATGCTATATAAGAAGCCTTAGACATATTTAATAAGACAAGTCATCCATTCTCGCATCTTTCTCCATAGAAAATTTTATGAAGATATTTTCAATATTGCTCATATCATCGCCTTGCCCCTTATTAGGCGACATGTTGCGCAATGTTTTGGCAGCATGGTGAAATGACACTCCACCTAGGCAGTGCCAGCGGCATTCTACCGGCATACCACAACACCATGAACTATGATTGTTAGAAAATAAGAATGTGGAAGCATTTCTGAAATAAAGGATAAAATACGAAGAATGCGGAATTTAACGTGGAACCCTACTCCCTTAGGAGCGAGATGAAACCACGGGAGAATGCCTCAAAGGGTGGATGTGTCTATTGACTTTCTCACTGATATATGAGGATGAGGGGCTTCTTATATAGCCTTCATCGAGTCTCCACATTCCACAAACAATCGATGTGGGTGTGTAGTTCCATGCTTTTCTTAGAAAGGTGCATGACACATCAGGCATTTTGGACCCTTATCAAGTTGAGGTCTTTATGCCTTTGAACATCACTATTAAGAGGCAGTGGTTGTTGGTGAGAATTCATGAACTCGATTCTTTATGCCCCTGTATCTAACTCATACCCCCTTCTTTTCTTAAGCAAGTGGGCATGGTTTTTCCCTTCCGTTGAACATCCCCCACCGTTTTAGGGATTAGCGACTTGCCCATTCAGTGACTTTGGCACTGGACGTTTCCAAAATAGGTACTCCCTCAATTAGGCTTGGTCAGAATAGCAGAGTAAGTACTAGCATAGCAAAAATGCGTTATCGTGTGATTGTATGTATCATTTGGTGTTAAATTTCTGTCTCTTCTAATTGAATTTCACAAATGTGTTAGTTGCATTATGTTTGAATCTTCTGTGCGCTCTAGGTGCCTTTGTAATCACTCTGATTATTTTAAAATTTGCATTTTGTTGTACATTGAAATGCTTTATGGGAAATAATTTACGTTGTGGAAACTCAAACCGAGTCACCTTTAAAATTTATGCTCATAATTCTCTATAGATGTGTATGTCAGGTGATGATGCTCGGCGAAAATAATGCATAAAAATTGCTTAGAATGCATTTATTTACATAGACTCATGTGGTAACGGCGCTGAGCTTGTGTACACTCATGTGCAGGCAAGATTTTTTGCGCCCGAGAAAGCTAAGTCACTGGTTGACCGATATGCACGGAATTGAAAGTTCTCGGTATGTGCAGGTTGTAAAATGTTTGATAGCTGCGGCTGATTTCTTTGTAAATGCTGTCATTTTTTTCATGTATATTTTCAACTTGGAACAACTTGTGTCACAGTTGAAGAAGAAGAAATGCTATCAAGGCTAATATGAACTGTGTGTATTTTCTTCATGGAACTCGGACACAGAAAGTTAGAAACTGCAATTCAATTGAACATCTCCTCGTTCCATTACTGGATGATACCCACATCATTCTTAACAAACAAAAAAGTCTGGCATGCAGAAAAGATCCAGGCAGCAGGAACGCTCGAAGAGATCGATATAAAGGATAAACTGGACTATGACGAAGAGCAGATACCCACAAAGCAGAGGCGAGGTAATGTATCGAGATTTATCTCGCTCTAAAAATGGCAGAGAATTCAATAACTCTCTTGTTCTAAACAGTCTAAGAATTGGAAATGTAAAATGTGACATCGAAAAGGAGTATCAGATTTTGTTAAGATAAAATTGGGTTTCGAGTAAAAGGCGGTAAGAAACATAAAGTGTACTAGAAGGAGCGACCGCTTACACTTTTCTGCAATAACCATGTATTTTTCCCGCTTAACTGAGGTTAGCTATATGGATTCTTTGCTTTGAATGTATAGAATTTAGGTCACACATTGGTTTAACTTCAATCAAAACTATCATTCATAACAGTCTCTTTTCAATATTTATTTGCTTCCTTCCAACCTCTGTTACAATCCTCTTTTGTTAACTTGTCACACCTTTGAACTAAGCACTTGATGGCTCTCTTTGCACATGTCCAAACCACCTAAGGTAACGTTCGGCTAAAGAGGAGTTTACCTCCCTTAACCTACATCCCCCTCTCTCCGAGTATGCCTCACTTTATTCCTTTTTTAAAAAATTAAATAAATTAATTTTGCATCTTCAATCCTATCAAAAAATAATATATTATACCATCATATCATATAAAAATTATAAACTACTCCACTTCTACTCACTTTTCCAAACTCCAATAAAATCACATCACAATAATTACTCACTTTTTCAAACTTCAATACAATCATATCATCCCAAACCTACTTCTAACCCACATTCAGTTTAACCCTCTATCCAAACATCAAAATCCAAAAATGGGTTATCCTCTATCAGTTTAACCTGCCTTAACCCACCAACCAAACGCACCCGCCTTAACTCCGGTAGCATATAGTCATATGAACCTTCTTTACGATCTAATCCTTCGATATGTGGAAATTAATTCTCAATTATAAAACATTCTTTGCACATATATATAGTTAACCGTTCAACATTCGCTATCGTAAACCACTAGTCTCAATATATAGTTTTAAAGAATTTCTTTTTCAGATTCACAGTAATCTGATATTTATAAAAAAAAACATATGTAGCTTATATCCATGTTATCAACCTTGCATCATTTCTATATGTAACATCTCTAACAACTCCACCCCTTGCAAAGATCGAAGTAAGTATTCAAAAGAAACTTTCTTCAAATGAAAATTTACAAACTTTACCTTTGTCAAATTGAAATCTATCAGCCATGAAATGAAACGAGTTTTCTAAAATTCAAAAACTCGCAGTCCTTTCCATTATCATTTATCATAACTTCATCGTATGAGTCATCAGTTTGATAAAGTTACAAAGTTTGCACATCTTTGATATCTCCCTTTGTTTATGTGGTAAATGAATCACAACACTTTTTCTCCATTCATTTAATACTTTCTTGTTTCCAAATAATAGTGAATAACTTTTAAACCAGGTAATATTTTCATGGCCTGATATCTTTTTAGCATTCAAGGAAATATCATCAGGTCCTACTCCTTCTCGAACTTTATCATTTTAACCCGCTCCTCACATCATTTTATTGAATTTGTCGATGAATCGATGATGATTCAAGTGGGATCCAGAATCCACAAGCTCTCCAAGCTTGATATGAATCACACAAATCTCATTAAAACCCTATTGGCGTTAATCATCCATCTTAGTTCCATATTATCACTCGCTATTAATACTCTTTCATCCTTCACCTCGATACACCTAACTTGTGTACATTCATTTTGATTGTTCGTTCTCTAGACCTAGCTATTTCCTCTTTGATTTACTGATTGCTTTTTCGCTTCTTTACTTTCCGTATAATATGTGAAGTTCTCTTTTTTTCGGAAGAAAATCTTGAAAATCTTTTTTTCGCTTTAAAGTACCTCCTTTTATAAGTAAAATTACATCTTTTCAAACACAACCATTCATTGAATTCCACAATTTATCAATGTCTCTAACAAGCTCGTAGCTAGTCCCTTGTGGCTCTTCTCCTTGAAACTTTCTCTCACTTTTAGCATTCCACTATTTAGTTCTCGTCTCTCTGTACATTGTTTGCTATTTTTATAACTTTATTATTTGTAAATCCAAAAATGAAAATACTGTGTTGGGTAGTTTAAATTTCACTTAGAATGACCTTGCAATCTTTATATTAGAATTGATCTTTTCTCCTCCATGTAGAATGGTCAATTGATGTTTTTTTTCAATCAACACTTAAAACTAGTCAAATGTTATTTTCATTTCTCAAAAAAAAATTACAACCGTGGTTATAAACTACTACATATTTATGAAAATCTTTTCCTTCTTCGCATCTATCATCATAACCACAGCCACCATGTATAATTGAGAATTGCAAAGCATCTCTTCTTACATGTCTATTCGAATCTACACTTAAAATTAAAAGAGTGTGTTTTAAAGCTATGTCTAAGGATAGAATATATCAACCGTCACAAACTACAAAATACGAAGAATGAAGTAACGAAGGTTGTAATCGAAGCTGTCACAGGCTTATGAAGTTTTGTACAAAATCTCGATTCTAATGATGGTCGGAAGGATATATCCAGGTTGGCTAAAGCAAGAAAAAGAAAGATCAAATACCTTTCTCAAGTGAGATGCATTAAGGATAAGGAAGGCCATGTGCTTGTTACTCAGAAGGATATAGATACTATAAGGAAGTAGTACTTCCATAAGTTTTTCGTTGAGGAAAGAAAAATAGAGAGCACATTAGGAGATCTAGCCAGTAGTGAAAGTTACTTGAAACGTACGAGCTATAGACGAATGCAAAGGAAGGAAATAGAGGAGGCTTTGAAGGTTATGAGACCTGGGAAAGGTGTAGGATCTGATGACATTTCCATAGAAGTTTGGAGAGTTTTAAGTGAGTGCGGTTTGACTTGGTATACAAATTTATCAATGTTATTTGGCGAAGCAAGAAAATGCCTAAAGATTGGAGGAGAAGCATCGCGGTGCTCTTTAAGAACAAAGGAGGCATTCAAAATTGTTCGAATTACATAGTTATCAAGCCGGTGAGTCGCACTATCAAAATTTGGGAACGCGTGATCGAAAGAAGTTTTAGGTAAGTTTCCAAAGTAAAAGAAAATCGATTCGGTTTCATGCTAGGTTGTACAACTATCGAAACCATCTACTTGTTGAGGAAAACAATTGAGATTTATATAATTAAAAGAAAGAACCTCCATATGATGTTTATTGATTTGGAGAAGGCTTATTGTGAAACCAACCCCGCAACTCGGTCAAGCTGATGATGATCAAATAGTTGTGGTCCATTAAGAAATTTATGAAAAAACTAATTTCAATCTGATTGTAATATATTATGACTTGTTGGATGCGTATCGTTGTCATGATTCCAACACATCCAAATTTTTTAAATTGGATATCGGATGAGTGAGATATGATCATTTTTTGTTAAGAAATGTCAAATCTAAAATAGTCATACGGGATTTGAGCGAGATCCACCCAAGGATCCATCCAAGTCCATCTAAGGGACTTATAAGATCTCTCTTTTGATATAATCCCTCTCTATTTGCAACCCTAGCAGCCCACCTCTCATCTTCCACCTCCCATCTTGTTGGAGCTCCAATGGAGCATTGTCGGAGTTCTTGGACGTTCTTCATCATTTTCGTGTGGAAGTTTTCCCTTGACATCCTCTACGCATATCTCATATTAGAAATGTAAGATCATCTCTCATTCTCTATCTATTTGATGCTATTGTTTATGGATTAGATCTAAGAAAAGATTTTTGTGATTAGAGGTTATCGTGGCTGTGATAATACGTGGAAACAGCTTAGAATGAAGATATGGTATTGCAATAGAGAACACACAGATTGGTATGGTCCCCTTCCCTATTATTTGTGATTTGCCCGCCTTACATATGTCCCATGGACCTTTATGTTCCTCTTTCTGGATAGGGTTTTCCCCCATTGGTGTGTAGATTATCAATTATTCATGTTCATAATAAAATAAAAGAAGGCTAAATAGTGTTTGTGTTCAATCAGCTTGCATGCTAAATAGAAGGATGTGCATGAAAGATGGAATGAGTGCATTGTAGATAAATATATAATGTATATATACATGATGCGACTTTAAAAAGCACTCAAAAGAAGCTTGCATGAAAATGTATATGTAGCGATGTTCCTTCCCCTTTTACTGCTGGGTTCCTTACATTTTCTTGTCTTACACACTTGTATGCTCTTAAAGCCTTTAATATTATCGCGATACGATTCTTTTGTTGTCGTCAAAGCCTTGTTTATTCGAAATTGCATTTTGTTACACAAATTATTCGCAACAATTGTACATTAAATGCAATGTATAAACAAGTGATAACATACTTCATCCACATTATGCATTCACGATTTCACTAGCTTTCGTCAAAGAAAAATATTAAGGGAATGATGTCGAATTTGCATGATTCTCAACTCACAATTATCGATTTTGATGGATTACTGATAATCAACTATCTCAGGAATATGGATAATGGGATAAATGATAAAGCTCCTATCAGGAAATCTAATGGATTTGCACCTTATGTTTTTATATATATCTGATCTTTGATCTCTGTAGCAGTAAATTCTTGTATTAAAATAAATGTACATTTTCATCCGTTGCAGCTGTTCCAGACGAAATATTATATTAAATTAATGTATAAATGGCTTTAGATATTCACGTTCTGATTAAGAAAGGGGAAGGGGATCATGGAATAAAAGAGAGGTTTCCAGTGCGTCAACCATTTTACTCCATGTGCATGCAAGAATTTTCCTGGATTTATTTTTTTCTTCTGAAATATACAGTAAAATGGAATGGGATACAGTAAGAAAATATAGTTAAACGGTGTGTTTTTTTAACTTTAATACTATACCAAAAAAAAACTGTTTATCATGAGTGGTTAAATATAAATGGAAGAGGTGGTTCTGGTTGGGGTGTTTACCTTAAAGCTATCCAGATAGATATTTTAGTTACGAGGTATAATTAATTAACAATATCAAAAATAAAATAGTCGCCACGGTCGCTTTCGATTAAACCTTGAGTTGGCCTTTGAATGGGTAATAGTGAATGGATTTCGTTGTATCAAATGCTTAGGCCTTCGCGTTTGACGTAGCTAAGGTTAATTGTACACTAGTGAATGCGAATTACGGAGGTAATTAATTATTGGGTAAATTATATTTTGGGTCCTCATTACTGATACAAACGGTTACGGTCTTTACGGATATATCCGTATTTGATCCTTCACCGTATACATCTTATGTAGATTTTGACATCTATATCTGTATCCATTTTAAAATGGATACGGATATCGATATTATTTTAATATCCGCAAACGTCTATATCAGTATCCGTATAACTGTTTCCATATACAAATATATGCATCGATTTATTTTTAACCCTATATAACATAATTATATACCTAATTTTACCGTATTTGTATAATTTTTATAATACAAACACATCGTATATATGTAAGTCGATTCTATAGAGTATTTCTTACATTACTCGTATACGATCAAATATCCGTTTTACATCCGTATTCATTTTTTTAAGGATAAGGTAAGATATTTTTAGTATCCGTCAATATCAGTATCCGCATCCATATTCGTATTCAAAAATGGATAAAGATGCGGTAATACCTATATACGTATCCGTATCCGTTCGTTTGCATCACTAGTCCTAATCTATGGTTCCAAACCCAATATGGGTCCTAGTCTTGCAAGTGTAACAAAATGGGTCTTAACTCTGTTTTTATTAACGTCATCGTTAGAAAAAGAGAGATGGATTAAAGTGTTGATTCTTAGAAATGGTATTCCCAGAAGTGCCCATTCTCGAAAATGGACAATTTAGTCCATCTCTCTCTTTTTTTTAACAGTATCGTTCATAGAAACGGAGTCAAGACCCATTTTGTTGCATTTGAAAGATTGGGCCCCATATTGAGATTGGGTGCATAGATGATGACCTAATATGTACGATTTTCCACAAAGTGGTGACGGAACATATAACTTGTAGACATATTTCTATTTTCCTATTCGATTTGATGCATTCTGTTGTAATAAAAATTGTATTTAGGTTTTAATTGAAAAACCTATGTAATTACAATTGGAATTAATTTGGTTTCAATTGGGAAATCAAATGGTTTGAAGGGAAAGTTGGGAATTCCCAAATTTGAAACATGGATGAGTTGGGGTTGAAGTTTAGTACCATACCTTAGAGATCTAAACTTTTTGTGGACTTATATATGCGTCCCCACCCCAAGCTCTTGTAGCAATAGTCGAGAGGCGGAATGGAGGACCACACACGTGCGTGCGCGCTCTGCTCCGTCACCGTCTCCGACACTGGCATCGGCTCCGGCTCGGGAGAGTCAATTCGGATCTCGATACTTTTGTTGTGGGTTTCATTTGGCTGATCGATTAAATTAATCAGGCAGATTAATTTAATTTTGATCACATTGGAAATCGAACTTGATCCAAACGGCTCGACTTAACCGTGGTTTTGAAATCCGAAAGGACACGCCCGTTGAGGGACATTTTCGGAAACCAAAGGGACCGCACGCTAGGGCACGCGAGCTCCTCTTTTTATACCCCTCACCCGACGTCATCTTTCTTCACTCGCAAGAAAAAACCCGCCGTCACTCTTTCTCTCTCTCACGCCTGCGACCCTGTTTCTTCTCGGCTGCAAGTTCTCGGAGGTGCTTTCGAGGACGGTCTCGTCGGTGTGCGCGGACGATTACCGTGAACCGTCGTATCCTGGGAGCGGATCGCCAGTACCCTACGCACCGGTATTGTGGGGGCGAAATCCTCTCTAAGGACAGTCCATTTCATGGACGCTTCGGTGATCTCTGATCTAATCATTCTTATATTTTGTTTGTCGCAATTTCTTTATTGCTTACCTTTTCCTGGATCTCGCCCGTTTGTTTCTGTCCGTGTGATTAACCGGTTCCCTTTTGCATATCATATTCGGATAATGGCTTGAAAATTTATGTCGTTAATGATATTAATCTGTAACACGTTTATTTCCGTTCCATTGGATCCGTGTGAATATTGTTTAATATATGCAAGTTTGTCCCTGTTTACAACAATCTTAGAGAGGATTTGCGGAACCGGTTTCAAAACCATGTCCGAAACGATGTTTAAATCGAGGGTAGATATGACAGAAATGCCTGAAATGTTCGGTGGACAGAACTTTAAGCATTGGCAACAACGCATGAAGACCTGGTTAACCACCATAGGATTAATCTCGATGCTTGAAACCGACTGCCCTACGGTGGAAATGGAAAACCCCTCACCCGATAGCCAGAAGGCGCAATCTGCGTGGAAAGAACGCGACCGTATATGTCATGGTTGCATCTTGTTGGCTCTGTCCAACACGTTGTTTGACGTATACTGTTCGTCCATGCAAACTGCGAAGGAGCTATGGAAAGATTTGGATCGGAAGTATAATACCGAAGACCTCGGTATTGAGAAATACTCCGTGGCCAAGTTTTTGAAGTTTTCCTTGGCCGAAGGAAAATCAGTTTCTGAACATGCACACGAGTTTTTACTCATGTTCCATGGTTTAGAGGATGCCGAAATGAAACTTCCAAAGAAGTTTCAGGTCATGTGCATCATGGAAAAATTCTCCAAGTCGTGGGAAGACTTCGGTATAACCCTGAAATACAGAAAGGGGAAGATTTATATGGATGACTTGATGGTGGCGATTGCCATAGAGGAGGAACACAGGAAACAAAAACATGTGCTTCCTGTTGATATTATGGCTAAAGTCAATCTTATGACCTCGAAGGGCAAAGATAAGAAGGGAAAGGGTTCTAATAACAATAAAATGAAACCAAAGGGTAAGATCCAGAAAAGGCCAAGAATAAACCCTGTTGGCACTGTAATCAGGTTGGCCATTGGAAGAAGGACTGTCCGTCCTTGAAGGCTCAACCTAAGGCTGCAGACGGGAGTCCACAAGTGAATATGATCACTATGGGACTCAGGACTAGCGAGAGGTATGTCTCTGTAAAACCTGAACTATACCATATCCATGATCCAAATGAGTGGCTCGTGGATACGGGAGCCAATGTAAATATTTGTTCTGACAGAACCTTGTTTTCTTCTTATCAGACTGCAGTGGTGGAACTGTGAAGATGGGGAACGATTCTGCAGCCAGGGTGCTAGGGTCGGGACAAGTCAACTTGTGGTTCTCCTCTGGACGTGTCTGGACGTTGCACAGGGTGTTGCATGTTCCTGACATCAAGAAGAATGTTTTATCTGGCTCTATCTTAGTTAAGAATGGTTTTGAATTAAACTTTAAATGTAATAAAGTTGTTACTCTGAGACATGGCATTTTTTATGGAAAAGGCTATTTGGCAGACTTTGATTTGTTATTTAGAATTAGATGTGATTCGGTAAACATTGATGAAATGAATGTTTTGAGTTCTGAATGTTCTAGTTCTATGTCTCATGTTGTGAATAATCTAGAATCTTGTGATCTGTTCCATGACAGATTGGGACATGTAAACTTAAATTCAATTAAAAGAATGATGAATTTAGAGTTGATCCCTAAACACATTATTGATAAAACTCAAAAATGTGAAATCTGTGTGCAAGCTAAGACACCTAGGAAGTCTTTTCAGTCTGTCTCTAGAGATAGTGAGATCTTGGATCTAGTGCACACAGATATCTGTGAGTTTAATGGTGTGTTGACCCGAGACAATAAGAAATACTTTATCACCTTTATAGATGATGGCAGTAGATACTGCTATATATACCTAATGAAAATCAAGGATGAAGCCTTAGAGAAATTTCTTATATTTAAGAATGAGGCTGAGAAACAAACAGGAAAAGTGCTTAAACGCCTTAGGTCAGATAGAGGAGGTGAATATACCTCTAACTTATTTGATGAACAATGCAAATCGTTTGGCATAGTTCATGAAGTTACAGCCCCATATTCACCGCAATCAAATGCGATAGCAGAACGGAAAAATAGAACCTTAACTGACATGATCAATGCTCTCTTACAGAGTTCTGGACTTCCAATCTATACGTGGGGAGAAGCCTTGAATACGGCTTGTCATATTCTGAATAGGGTTCCTCCAAGATATATGAAAAAGTGTCCTTTTGAACTTTGGAGAAATAGGAAACCGAGTTTAAGATATCTCTAAGTGTGGGGCTGTCTCGCTAAGGTTTTAGTCCCAGAACACAAGAGAAAGAAACTTGGTCCTAAAACTGTTGATGCGGTCTTCTTAGGTTACCTAGAAAATAGCTATGCATATAGGTTCTTGGCAATTCGGTCTGAGATACCAGGCATAGAAGTCAACACTATAGTTGAACTCCGTGATGCTACCTTCTTTGAGGATGTCTTCCCATTGAAGACTGGGATTCCTCAGAATCTGACCATTGAGGGCGCCTCTACATCAAGATCTATTCGAGATCAAGTGGAAAGGATAACAAATGTGGGGGTTGAGACTCAACCTGAACCCAATGATCTTTCTGAAGAGATTGAGCCAAGGAGGAGTAAAAGACCTCGGATAGCCAATGATCTAGGTAACGACTTTGTTGTCTACCAGATCGAGGGTGATCCACCAAGTTACAAGGAAGCCATGACATCATCTGAAGCAAAACAATGGAAGGAAGCCATTGATGAATACCCATTCATCACTCTTTATTCTTATATTTTAGCTACAAAAACCTTTGCAAATGCATGTAGATATATGTAAATATAAATAATTACCAAAAGCATGCATTGTGTAAAAACTTATAATTAGCATGTTTTTGTGCAAAAATAAAAGAATAAAGATTAAAAAGAAAAAGAGGGAAATATTTAGAATAAATATTGAGCAACCTAACCCAAGGGAGGGCTCAGCATGGGCCTGACCGCATAAAAGCCAAAGTAGAGGGAGATAGGGGCTCATGTGTAAATATTTGTGTAAATAAATAAAACTATATTTTCCTCAACCAAAAATATGCTTGTAAATACTTGTATATATTTATAAAAGATAAAAACAAAATAAAAAGTTAAAAATCAAAAAGATTAAAAATACCCCTTCATCATGTACATAAACCATGCCTATATATTTATTTAACCTTGTAAATAAATAAAGTCATTTTCCAAACTTTTTGTAAATATTCTATGCTATATATTGTAAATAAATAAAATAAAAAAATCAAAATCAAAACAAAATAAAAATAGAAAAATCAAAAATACAAAAATACATTGTACATATACCATGTATATAGATGTACATATCTATTTATTTTACCCATGTATATAAATAATAAAAATAAAATAAAAATACCTTTTTATTCCTTATTTTATTCTATAAATAAATAAAATATAAAATAAGGATAAAATTGTATAAAAATAATAAGTAAAAATCAAAAATCAAAACCCTACATATTGTATATATACCTATATCTAACCCTACTATGTACATACCTTATTTTTATTTCCAAAAATTAATTAAAAATCACAAAAAAATAGAAAAAATAAAATAAAAATATTTCATGTTTTAAGTTTTTGATAATTCGAGCATTTTCTAGCTCAAAATAAATAAATAAAAATTCAAGGCTTGGCGGGCTCTGATTGGTCCACGGGGATTGTTGACCCCCGGTCAACTCTCCCCCCAAGACCACCAGAGCCGGATTCTGCGCCCGACCCGCTTGTTCTCCCATTTATTGCGTCATGATCCGACCGCCAACACCTCGAACCCCGGGCCCCGATTAATCTCCGATCATCCAGGACCCTCGCCCGGGGCGGGTTTGCTGGATCCGAGCTCCGCCTGACTCGCCCGATCGCCATCTTCTCGGACCCAGCACCATATATATAGTCGTCTCCGGCGACCTAATTCTTTCATCTTTAATCTCTCCCTCAGAGCCTGTGACCTCCTCCAGCGTCCCTGAGTGATAGCCGTGGCCGTGGGAGTAGCAGCGAGGCCCGGGCAGCCGGGAGTCACTGATCCGGTGGTAAACGCCGTCGTGCCGTCGTGCGCCGCCGCGAGCGCGCTCAGCCTCGGGGACTCGACGACCCCTTGCAGGCAATAACCGGGAGCTTCATCAGCTCCAGCCCAGTCGAATGCGCCCATCAGGTGGCTTAGTTAGGCCGTAGATTAGCTTAGGTTGCGATTTTTCGATTTTTAGTAGTTTAGCTCCGCCGCCTTCGCCTGCTGTTTCCGACCATCCTTTCACTCATCCGACCACTCCACCACCTTCGCCAGACTCCTATCCACCTTCTCCGCCCCTTCACTCCCCCTGTCTCGCCTCGGAGCAGGGTATCAGCTCTCGCCCCTCCGCCGCTCGCCGGAGAGCCTCCATCTCGCCGCACCAGTCACCTTCCGCCCGCTCTGACGGGTCGAGGCACTTTGCCCTCGACCCAGCTTCTTTCCTGTGCAGGTTTCAGGGCTAATCGACCTCATCTGGAGGTCGGAACGTCTAGGCACAGCAGCTCCAGTGCTTTCACGTCGCCGGAGCTCTCTGGAGCTCCTCGCCTCCATCGGAGCAGAGCATCGGGTGCGGGGCTTCACGGCGAAGCTTTCCCGCACCTCAGGGCATCAGACGAGGACCACCGCGCGCACATAGGGCCAGCGAAAGTCGCCGGCGACCAGTTCTTCCAGGATCCTCGCCGACCGTCAGATCGACCTCGACGCTCCAGATTAGATCGTGTCCGTTCGTTCTCGGAGCAGCCCTGTCCGCCAGATCTTTGAGGTTGGATCTCCACCGTCCGATGGCTGAGGTTTAACCACGACGTCTTCGACCGTCAGATCCAGAACGTGACCAAACCTCATCCGTCCGATCCGAGCGAGTCCTCCTTCGCAGACCCACATTGCAGCACCACCGTCCGATCTTCCACGTGGACGCGTTCCAGCCGTCGGATCGACTCGAGGGTTCCCCTTTGGTGTGCGGCGCGTCGTCTCAGCCGTTTGATCTGCCACGCGTCGTGCATCCGTCCCTCGACATTAATAAAAGGGGTAAATTGTCCTTAGGCCCCCTTTCTTTCCTGCATTTAGCTTTAGTCCTGTAAATACGTAGTGTAGTTCTTTTACTTTTGTGAAAATTGCACTGTGGACCCCGTACTTTATTTTCCTTGCATATATACCCCTACCCGTTGTGAGCCACGTGCTTCGTCACGTGTTGTTTTGGGTTAATTGCAGACTTTGCCCTTGTAGTTCTGGTTGTTATGAAATGAATGAAAGGTTTTAATTAATTGCATTTATACCCCTGTGCGTGGTTGTTTTACGCATGTGCGTTATATTTTTGGGTCATTTGCAACTGAGCCCCCTGGACTTTTGGTACGAGTTACCAATAGGTCCTCGGGACTTATTTTCCTTACATATAGGTCCCTGAGTGCCCCAGGCACGCGCTTGGCGCATGATTTGCTGGGTAAATTGCACCTGAACCCCCAGAACTTTGGGTATTTACACTTTGGTCCCTGTGCACAGTGCCCTATCTCTATTTTTGAATAAAATATCAAATCACCTCCAAATCCAACGAAAATTTGATACATGGCTTCAGCCATGGTGTAGGATTTTTTTAGATTTTTTAGGACATTTTTTATTTTGTTTGGTATTTTTAAAAATTCAAAAACCTCTATTTTTGGCACTGTCGAGTTTGAAAAATCACAACAAAATATAAAAACTCCTTCAAAAATTCCTTAAAAATTATCTACTGTTTAGTTTAGTTTGCTTGATTTTCTAGCCAATTTTGGCTATTTTTCATCACTGAAAATCACTAAAAACGTAAAAACACTCGAAAACCCATAAAAATTCTAGTAAAAAAATTAAAAATCCAAAAACAATAAAATTGGTACCTAAATTTTCCTTGTTTTACCTGCTTTACAGGAAAATTACCTCCAGGCCATTTTGAGGCCCTTAGATATTTTATCTAGGGTTTCTTGGCTCGGCTGGACAGTACCTCTTATTTTTGCCACTGTTTGATTTTTAGAAAATAAAATAAACATCAAAAAATTATCAAAAATTCACCAAAAACATGAAAAAATATAAAACATATAAAAATATTTTTGCTTTGATTTTTGGTTGATTTTAGGTGCTTGAAATAATTTGTTGAATTGTGTTCTTCCTTGCTTTTCTTATTTTCTTAATAAACTTAAAAACCCAAAAAAATATAAAAAAAATTAAAAACCACTAAAAATATTTTCCCCTTTTCTCTGATTTGCTTTGACTACTTCGTAGGCCTCTCGGCCAATCCGTGCTCCTTGAGTTCGACCCTGGGTGCTATACCAGGTTAATCACATAGCAGGACCGCTATTCGTGTTTTGATTGCTTGATTTGTCATTAGTGGTTCATTTTTCTTGATATACACGGTCTGATCGCTTGGGTCGCAACGACCCTATTTTTGTACCTTATACTCGAGTGGTCAGGCTAGTTATCAGAATGGCGCCGTTGCCGGGGAGCACGGCTTAGTAGTCATTTTTTTAGCTTTTCCGCGGCTTTTGATTTTTGCGGCTTTTTGTATAGATTTTTGTAGATACTTTTTCTGATATTTTCTGACAATAATTTGGACTGACCACTTGTCTCTTTTTCTTGCGAGGGCTCGAGGATCGAGGCGGCCGATTTCGAGAAGCCGACGCAATCGCGAGACTCGGAGGCAGCTCCCTTCTGCACAGAGCCGCAGGAGAGAGTGAGAGAGAGTTGAGTGGGTAAGGATTTTTTATTATTGTAATAATACAGGTACTCGGACTTGGACCTTGGTGGACTTGCCGTAGCGGGTCTGTTTCGCCGAGCACCGGTGTGCTCGGGGGACCCTTAGGACTTGCGCAGTTTTTCGCGGTTTTATTTTATTTTCTTTCTGCCTTTTCCGGTGTTTACGCGGTTTTTGCTCGAGCCCCTAGACTTAGGAATTTCTGGTGATTGTGCCGTAGTTAGTAGGATCCACACACCTAACTGATTATCTGTTCCCATAGAACGTTAATTGGACCTACTAATAAATCAATAATAAAAATAGCTTAGTCGCTTTCCTGAGAGCCTACGCGTCGCGAGCCTGCCCCGTCAAGCGCTACTCCTGAATTCGACTTATCGAGAAGAGGAGGAGTGGGTCTAGACCGGACTCATTGGATCGAGGGCGAGTGACTAAGTTAGACGGTTCTTCGCTAGAAATTGCTCGTTTAGGACTCGGCTTTCCCGTTGCATCATATAGGTAGTTTCCTTTCTGTCTTTACATTTATGCGCGGATCATATTGCATATAGAGTGTTGGAGTCAGGTACGCCTTCCTTACTTTGCATGCATCATTAATTTCATCGTGCATCGGCTTTTTCGACTTCTCCCCCCTGTTTTCGGACTTAATAATCAGGAGAACCGAAAAAATCGTTAGGCGTTTGTTTTCTATTTGAAAAATATCTAAAAACAAAAACAATAAAATCGGGACTGCTAATCATACTTGACCTAAAAGACACTTCACTGAAAATCTGTCTTGGAGAGAGTAACCCCCTCCTTGTCTGGTTTGGATGAGCGAGAGAGTGATCCGAACATTAGGATAGAGCCTCCGATCTTTTCTTGACTGATTACCGGCTTGCAGTACGGGACAGTCGGTTGAGAAAGATTCGGATACCTATTTACCTCACGTAATCGCTCTGATAGACTGGATGATCACCTAAAATAAAATCGACAAGATAATTGACCGATCCCTTCGGTCTTCAGCTTTGTGTGCGTAGGTGATTGGGGATTTGCTTGTTCATCTTGTTTGATTGCCAGATCCCTTCGACCTTTCTCCTCCATCTATTTCCCTCCCTACCCTCCCTTCATTACTCTTTTCTTATTCTCCCTTATCCCTGGATGATGGATTCCCCTCACTTTGAGCCGACTCTTACGGCTTCTTCTCCATCCTCTGACCATCACTCCAGTCCACCTTCTAGGGAAGTCGGATCTCTGACCAACCTCCCGCTCCCTCCCTCCCTTTCATCTCATCACTCTGGGTATGCTGTACTAGACGTCCGAGGATATCCGACAGAGCAGATGCGAGACCCGGACGATGTTGTTGCTGAGTTGAGAGCGCACTCAGTTGCTGACCCGAGAGAGCAGTGGAGATCAGCAGATAGATCCCATTCCAGAGGGATGGAGGAGCAAATAGCACATGGAGCTCAGTCAGCTTCTACATTGGGCCCATTCGTCTTGGATTTGGATTACATTCAGCGATTGCCGACATTTTCAGGAGAGGCGCACGACGAGCTTTATCTTCACCTGTCCGCTTTCGAGGAGTTTTGTAGAGCACAGAGATATTCAGATATCACTACAGAGGAGCTGATGATGAAGACCTTTCCATTCACACTTCATGACAGAGCCATGAGATGGCACCGACGTTTGGGAAGGACATTCGAGACGTGGGGAGAGCTACGCCGAGAGTTTCTACAGAGATACTTTCCCCCACGTAGAGCAGATTTCATGCGGTCTTTGATCATGGACTTTTCAGTCGACCCCCAGGAGCCATTGCACGAGGCATGGCCGAGGTTTCTTGACCTCTTGAGGAGATTCCCTGAGCACGGACTTCCACTTACCGACTTGATAGAGATCTCCATGCGGGGGATGACCGCAGAGCAGCTTGCACTGGTGATTACCACATGTGGCGGTTCACACCGCAGTTCCGACATTCACTTCCTGGGTACCATCTCGAGGCTACTTTCACAGAGTTCTTCTTCACGAGATGCTTCGGTCGGGACAACACATGACGATGATGCAGTACCAGTGCGGTGTGTCACTTCACACGGTAAGTCAGCTTCTACACACCAGCCCGAGGATTCAGATGATGCAGCACCACTGACAGAGGAGATGACTGTGATAGCAGAGGTTCGGACCCAGAGTCTACTTGAGTTCTCGTTGGCCTTCCAGTTGGAGTTCGAGTCAGCCCCAGAGTTCCCTGTTGACGAGTCTTGGATATCAGATCTTCTGATACTCCAGGAGCCGGAGGAGCCCCAGCTTTTGCAGCCGTTGATTCAGACACTTCAGATTCCAGTCCCGGAGGAATCAGTTTCCTTCCTGCAGAGACACTTCTTGGATGCAGACAGGCACCAGAACTCAGCTCAGCAGCCACAGCTTGATGAGGGACACCACTTTGAGAGTACAGACACAGAGAGTCCCGTCTTCGAGCCTTTTGTCCTCCACTTTGTTGAGACAGATATACTTCCTGAGGACCAGCTGATAGCCAGCATAGCCGCAGAGCGAGGATCAGCCACGGATACTTTGCCAGTTTCCGCGATGTTGACTAGTACCTTCTCCTGCTTCCAGATTGCCGAGACCTACACTTTTGATGATGATGCAGCCTGGTGCACCGAGTGGATACTTGATAGCAGCGCAGATGCCGATCTAGATCCTGATCCTCTTCTAGTCACTTCTGATCTGGTATCTCTCCTCGAGGGTTATCTGTGGGAGGATGCCGCACTCGATGAGTACCCGGTTTCACTTTCTGAGAGTGTTTCCGATCTGGCGGAACACGGAACCGAGTCTTTAGATCATTCTGATTCTGAGTTTTCTCACCTCGACGACCCTCGTGAGGATGAGCCCATTCTGGAGATATTCGATGATTTGCCTGATCTGATTCTATTACATGCATCGGATATCATTCGGCTTAGAGAGTCTCCTGATCTTGATTGTCCACACCTGTTTGAGACACTGATTGACGTGGAGGGATTCTATTACTGATCCATCCTTCTCCACGTTTGACTTCGTCGGCTCCATAATCTCACTCCAGTCCGACCCTGAGCTGATGATTTCTTTTGTGCTACCCGATCACGATTACTTATGCTCATATCATTGGCCGGTAGCAGACACCCGCCTGATTGCATATCTGGGTGTCTTACTTTACACTGTTGAGTTCGTCGTTGTTCTCATACAGAGACTGCAACGACAGTACGACATTCGACTTACCGGTGCCGTCCTGAACCTTGATACTGCGTTGTCCTAGCCTTTGCGCCCAGCTAGGGGCGTAAAATCTAGCGCTTGTTGAGAGGCACCTCAACATTGTACTCTTTTGTATATACGTGTTTCGTCTTGTTTGATCTTTCTTTCTTCCGTTCTTGTTTTCACCCCAGGTCTCGCTTAAGATTATCTTTGCTATACTTAGGATATTGCTCATCCTAAGTATAGGGGGGTGGAAACACCGGGTTGTTCATTCATTCTGTTTCATCACTCCTGTTGTGTTGCCTATACTTAAGGTTCTCCACCTTAAGTATAGGGGGAGTGCTGTCCTCTTTCTTGTATATATTCGTGATTTTCTTCGTGTCTTTCTGCTCCTGTTTTGCTGCCTATACTTAGGGATATTTTACCCTAAGTATAGGGGGGCAGACTCTGTATCTTCTTCACTCGGATTTCCCTTCATGTACAGCTTGCTATACTTAGGATTAGTTAATCCTAAGTATAGGGGGAAACCACCGAGTCCCTCTCATTTTATTCATTCATTCGTTTCTGTACTTAGCCATTCCTTTTCACTCCCCTTTTACTAAGCACGAGTTATGTCTTCTTCATCGCTCTTGATCACTCTGAGGACATCGTTCGAGCTAAGTATGGGGGGGTGTGTATATATTTCATATATACTTTAGCCATAACTCGTACTTTGTGTGAGTGTGTTAATAAATAAAATGGCTAAAAATTACAAAAATTAAAAAAAAATCATGTACATAAACTTCTTTTATTTGCACATACATAGCTAGTGTACAAAGTATTTTTTTGTAAAAATGATTTCGAAAATCTTTTGTGTAAAGCTTGTGTAAATATTTTTGTAGCAAAAGTATGTATATAGTACAAAATTTTTCTAAAATGTTTTGAAAATCAAAAATTTGCAAAAATCTTGTGTAAATATGTGTAAATATCTTCTTGCAAAACTTGCACCTCATGCATCATTCATCCATGATTTCAAAACATTTCTCAAAAATTTTGCACGATTGTAAATTTGTGTAAATAAGCATCTGGTGTGCATATATGTATATAGTTTTTCCGGATGAGAGTTGACACTTAAGCTAAGCCTGGAATCAAATTGAGAAATGGAGCTTGAATAAGATCTTAATCCACTTAACTTTAAGAGGAACCTTATAGGACTTAGGGTTAAGGCTTTTCAGGTCCATAAGGACTTAATTCTTTGAGTCCACTAGGCTATGAGCATATGTCATCTTAATGAGCCTAAGTAGAGCACTTAACAACACACGCATGACTCTTAGAGACAATGGCTTGACTTGCACCAGCACTTTACACATGGCTCTCCACGGATGAGGTGGTGAGGAGGCAGTTTCCTTTGGCTTGGGGTAGCATATGAGGGCAGTACTTCTAGGCGGAACCTCTCTTCTTCTTCTAGTGAAGGAAGTGCGTCTCATCTTGGTCTAGTGGTGATGAAGGCTAAAGACAGAAGCTGTGGGTTGCAATAAAGCTTCAAAAGAGGGATAGTCTACTGGCTCAAGAGGAAAATTTCTTGTATATATGCTGCACCATGTAGATATGTTGTATAGAAGTCCTTGAAAAAAAATGCAAAATGCAAAAAGAACTCCAAAAAAGTGGTGGGTCAGATTGAAAATTTAATAACCCCACCGGAGTGTATATAGTCAAATAAAGCAAAAGCTTATGGTATCCATGTTACATCTCATGAAGCTTGCAGCGGGAGACTTGGCTACACTGGCTGAGCTTCCAAAAGTCTATACTTCTTCCCCCTCTTCTTGAGCCGGTTGCACTTGAACTTAGAAGGGAATACCCCGCTTCTCGAGGAAAGAGTTGCTAGACCGAGGCATTAGAGTTACCAAGTTGAGGGAGGTTGTTTCTTTGTTACTTCTGAGGTGGGGAGCCACATATCACTTACACTGCATGGAAAGATTCATGGTCATTAGAGTTTGTGTATGTAGACTTGTTCTGATCTGGTTTATTGAGGAGTCTTGCCCATAGCTTAGTGGAACTTAGAGACTGTTGAGTTTTAAGCCTAAGTCTAAATAAGGTTCCGACACATTAATAATCCAAAGATCTGATCGAGCTCCATACCCTAATTTAATGAAGGCAAGTTTAATAATCAACATTGATCCATGTACATCCTCTTTTTCTTTTTCTTTCTTTCTTTTTCACTTCTTTTTCAAATAAGTGTTTGCTAAGGGACTAGCAAAGTTAAGTATAGGGGGGTGATGAATACCCATTCATCACTCTTTATTCTTATATTTTAGCTACAAAAACCTTTGCAAATGCATGTAGATATATGTAAATATAAATAATTACCAAAAGCATGCATTGTGTAAAAACTTATAATTAGCATGTTTTTGTGCAAAAATAAAAGAATAAAGATTAAAAAGAAAAAGAGGGAAATATTTAGAATAAATATTGAGCAACCTAACCCAAGGGAGGGCTCAGCATGGGCCTGACCGCATAAAAGCCAAAGTAGAGGGAGATAGGGGCTCATGTGTAAATATTTGTGTAAATAAATAAAACTATATTTTCCTCAACCAAAAATATGCTTGTAAATACTTGTATATATTTATAAAAGATAAAAACAAAATAAAAAGTTAAAAATCAAAAAGATTAAAAATACCCCTTCATCATGTACATAAACCATGCCTATATATTTATTTAACCTTGTAAATAAATAAAGTCATTTTCCAAACTTTTTGTAAATATTCTATGCTATATATTGTAAATAAATAAAATAAAAAAAATCAAAATCAAAACAAAATAAAAATAGAAAAATCAAAAATACAAAAATACATTGTACATATACCATGTATATAGATGTACATATCTATTTATTTTACCCATGTATATAAATAATAAAAATAAAATAAAAATACCTTTTTATTCCTTATTTTATTCTATAAATAAATAAAATATAAAATAAGGATAAAATTGTATAAAAATAATAATTAAAAATCAAAAATCAAAACCCTACATATTGTATATATACCTATATCTAACCCTACTATGTACATACCTTATTTTTATTTCCAAAAATTAATTAAAAATCACAAAAAAATAGAAAAAAATAAAATAAAAATATTTCATGTTTTAAGTTTTTGATAATTCGAGCATTTTCTAGCTCAAAATAAATAAATAAAAATTCAAGGCTTGGCGGGCTCTGATTGGTCCACGGGGGATTGTTGACCCCCGGTCAACTCTCCCCCAGGACCACCAGAGCCGGATTCTGCGCCCGACCCGCTTGTTCTCCCATTTATTGCGTCATGATCCGACCGCCAACACCTCGAACCCCGGGCCCCGATTAATCTCCGATCATCCAGGACCCTCGCCCGGGGCGGGTTTGCTGGATCCGAGCTTCGCCTGACTCGCCCGATCGCCATCTTCTCGGACCCAGCACCATATATATAGTCGTCTCCAGCGACCTAATTCTTTCATCTTTGATCTCTCCCTTGGTGCCTGTGACCTCCTCCAGCGTCCCTGAGTGACAGCCGTAGCCGTGGGAGTAGCAGCGAGGCCCGGGCAGCCGGGAGTCACTGATCCGGTGGTAAACGCCGCCGTGCGCCGCCGCGAGCGCGCTCAGCCTTGGGGACTCGACGACCCCTTGCAGGCAATGACCGGGAGCTTCATCAGCTCCAT
This sequence comes from Ottelia alismoides, assembly GCA_037367405.1. Lineage (NCBI taxonomy): Eukaryota > Viridiplantae > Streptophyta > Magnoliopsida > Alismatales > Hydrocharitaceae > Ottelia > Ottelia alismoides. The sequence continues at coordinate 1,773,788 of JAZKJV010005492.1, forward strand.
CCCAGTCGAATGCGCCCATCAGGTGGCTTAGTTAGGCCGTAGATTAGCTTAGGTTGCGATTTTTCGATTTTTAGTAGTTTAGCTCTGCCGCCTTCGCCTGCTGTTTCCGACCATCCTTTCACTCATCCGACCACTCCACCACCTTTGCCAGACTCCTATCCACCTTCTCCGCCCCTTCACTCCCCCTATCTCGCCTCGGAGCAGGGTATCGGCTCTCGCCCCTCCGCCGCTCGCCGGAGAGCCTCCATCTCACCGCACCAGTCACCTTCCGCCCGCTCTGACGGGTCGAGGCACTTTGCCCTCGACCCAGCTTCTTTCCTGTGCAGGTTTCAGGGCTAATCGACCTCATCTGGAGGTCGGAACGTCTAGGCACAGCAGCTCCAGTGCTTTCACGTCGCCGGAGCTCTCTGGAGCTCCTCGCCTCCATCGGAGCAGAGCATCGGGTGCGGGGCTTCACGGCGAAGCTTTCCCGCACCTCAGGAGCATCAGACGAGGACCACCGCACGCACATAGGGCCAGCGAAAGTCGCCGGCGACCAGTTCTTCCGGGATCCTCGCCGACCGTCAGATCGACCTCGACGCTCCAGATTAGATCGTGTCCGTTCGTTCTCAGAGCAGCCCTATCCGCCAGATCTTTGAGGTTGGATCTCCACCGCCCGATGGCTGAGGTTTAACCACGACGTCTTCGACCGTTAGATTCAGAACGTGGCCAAACCTCATCCGTCCGATCCGAGCGAGTCCTCCTTCGCAGACCCACGTTGCAGCACCACCGTCCGATCTTCCACGTGGACGCGTTCCAGCCGTCGGATCGACTCGAGGGTTCCCCTTTGGTGTGCGGCGCGTCGTCTCAGCCGTTTGATCTGCCACGCGTCGTGCATCCGTCCCTCGACATTAAGAAAAGGGGTAAATTGTCCTTAGGCCCCCTTTCTTTACTGCATTTAGCTTTAGTCCTGTAAATACGTAGTGTAGTTCTTTTACTTTTGTGAAAATTGCACTGTGGACCCCGTACTTTATTTTCCTTGCATATATACCCCTACCCGTTGTGAGCCACGTGCTTCGTCACGTGTTGTTTTGGGTTAATTGCAGACTTTGCCCTTGTAGTTCTAGTTGTTATGAAATGAATGAAAAGTTTTAATTAATTGCATTTATACCCCTGTGCGTGGTTGTTTTACGCATGTGCGTTATATTTTGGATCATTTGCAACTGAGCCCCCTGGACTTTTGGTACGAGTTACCAATAGGTCCTCGGGACTTATTTTCCTTACATATAGGTCTCTGAGTGCCCCAGGCACGCGCTTGGCGCGTGATTTGTTCGGTAAATTGCACCTGGACCCCCAGAACTTTGGGTATTTGCACTTTGGTCCCTATGCACAGTGCCTTATCTCTATTTTTGAATAAAATATCAAATCACCTCCAAATCCAACGAAAATTTGAAACATGGCTTCTGCCATGGTGTAGGATTTTTGTAGATTTTTTAGGACATTTTTGATTTTGTTTGGTATTTTTGAAAATTCAAAAACCTCTATTTTTGGTACTGTCTAGTTTGAAAAATCACAAAAAAATATAAAAACTCCTTCAAAAATTCCCTAAAAATTAGCTACGGTTTAGTTTAATTTGCTTGATTTTCTAGCCAATTTTGGCTATTTTTCATCACTGAAAATCACTAAAAATGTAAAAACACTCAAAAACCCATAAAAATTCTAGTAAAAAAATTAAAAATCCAAAACAATAAAATTGGTACCTAAATTTTCCTTGTTTTATCTACTTTACAGGAAAATTACCTCCAGACCATTTTGAGGCCCTTAGATATTTTATCTAGGGTTTCTTGGCTCGGCTGGATAGTACCTCTTATTTTTGCCACTGTTTGATTTTTAGAAAATAAAATAAACATCATAAAATTATCAAAAATTCACCAAAAACATAAAAAAATATAAAACACATAAAAATATTTTTGCTTTGATTTTTGGTTGATTTTAGGTGCTTGAAATAATTTGTTGAATTGTATTCTTCCTTGCTTTTCTTATTTTCTTAATAAACTTAAAAACCCAAAAAAATATAAAAATAATTAAAAACCACTAAAAATATTTTTCCCTTTTCTCTGATTTGCTTTGTTTACTTCGTAGGCCTCTCGGCCAATCCGTGCTCCTTGAGTTCGACCCTGGGTGCTATACCAGGTTAATCACATAGCAGGACCGCTATTCGTGTTTTGATTGCTTGATTTGTCATTAGTGGTTCATTTTTCTTGATATACACGGTCTGATCGCTTGGGTCGCAATGACCCTATTTCTGTACCTTATACCCGAGTGGTCAGGCTAGTTATCAGCCATCAAATCTGAGATGGATTCCATTATGGCTAATGGAACTTGGGAGTTGGTTGATTTACCTAAAGGGTGCTCTACCATTGGGTGCAAGTGGGTGTTTAAGAGAAAGCTTAGACCTGACGGATTAATTGAAAAGTACAAAGCCATATTAGTTGCCAAGGGCTTTAGGCAAAAGGAAGGTATCGATTATTTTGATACCTATTCCCCTGTGACTAGGATGACCACAATCCGGATGCTCATAGCATTGGCATCTGTATATGATCTCTCTATCCACCAAATGGATGTGAAGATCGCCTTCTTGCATGGCGATCTTGAGGAAGAGATCCATATAGATCAACCTGATGGGCTTGTGACTCCTGCGAATGAGGGAAAGGTTTGCAAGCTTGTCAAATCCTTTTACGGGTTGAAACAAGCACCAAAGCAATGGCATGAAAATTTTGACAAGACTATTTTGTCATGCGGCTTTAAGGTTCATGAATCTGATAAGTGTGTCTATTCCAAGCTGAAATGTGACGAGTGTATTGTCTTGTGCCTATACGTTGATGACATATTGTTGTTCGGATCACATACGAGGATTATTAATGAGACTAAGGCATTCTTAAGTAGCAAGTTTGAGATGAAGGACATGGGTGTTGCTGATGTGATCTTGGGTCTCAAACTGACAAGGTCAGTTGATGGGAATGTAATTTCTCAATCTCACTATGTTGAGAAGGTACTTGAGAAATTTGGATATCAAGATTGCAAAGCTGTAAGCACTCCTTTTGATTCATCCAAAACGTTGTTTAAGAATAAAAGTGGAGTACATATAGCTCAGCTAAGGTATTCACAAGTGATAGGAAGTTTAATGTATCTTGCAAATTGCACAAGACCTAATATTTCATTCTCGGTTGCAAAGCTGAGTAGATACACTAGCTGTCCTGACCGTACTCACTGGGAGGCTCTGGATCGAGTACTGAAGTACTTGAAGAGAACTATTTCCCTGAGCTTGCATTATGGTAGACATCCTTCTGTACTCGAAGGATACAATGATGCAAGTTGGATAGGGAAAATAGAGGAGTCTGGGAGTAATGGTGTTACAGGGTATGTATTTACCCTTGGAGGCGGTGCAGTCTCTTGGAAGTATGTGAAGCAGACCATTCTAGCTCGATCCACTTTTGAGGCTGAGCTGTGTGCTTTGGACACCACTAGAATTGAGGCTGAATGGCTAAGGGAACTTCTATCTGAAATTCCCATGGTAGGTCAGCCTATTCCTGCGATCTCGGTACATTGTGATAATATGACCATAATTGCCAAGATCAAGAGTTCAAAGTTCAATCAGAAAACAAGGAGACACATACAAATCAGACTTAAAACGTTAAGGGATTCGGTGTCTCGAGGAGTGTTGGCTGTGGATTTTGTTGAATCCAAAGACAGCACGGCAGATCCATTGACTAAGGGACTTGATAGATCTTTAGTCCTAAAATCAAGGCTTGGGATGGGACTGAGACCCATTGGAAGTTCTTCTACAGTGGCAACCCAACCTATCTGAGTAGAGATCCCACAAAGTAGGTTCAATGTGGTAATAACAAGCTGTTTGGAGAACTGGTTGGCACTCTAATTTTTATGCGTAAGCATGAGTGTCTTATCCCTGGAAGCCTGAGTGACGTTTAAGCCGCAAGTTTAGGAAGAGTGTAGGCTCTGAATGGGTTCAAGCCTTTGGGCAGGGATGTTAGCAGTGCATCCTTGGAGAACGCCACCTATGTGAGTGTTACTGTGGGCCGCAGTTAAAGGAAGATGGTCTTTCCTGAACACACTCATGAAACAGGATAAGGGTGCATGGCCTTTAAGAGCACCAATCCTGAAGATTGCACCAAGAACAACGCTTCGTTGTTTGTACCGTATACTTTAACACTAAGGTCTGAAGTTCAAGACGTAGTTCACTTCGTTCCTATTAAAGTGGAAGTAGTAAACTCAGGTAGAGGTTCAAACCGGAAGGTACCTTTACTGAAAGTAAAGTGTGGGCAGCCGAAAGAAGTCTCTTAAATCTTTTTAAATTTCTTTTTCAAATTAATGAATTCGTGGGGGATTGTTGTAATAAAAATTATATTTAGGTTTTAATTGGAAAATCTATGTAATTACAATTGGAATTAATTTGGTTTCAATTGGGAAACCAAATGGTTTGGAGGGAAAGTTGGGAATTCCCAAATTTGAAACATGGATGAGTTGGGGTTGAAGTTTAATCCATATCTTAGAGATCTAAACTTTTGGTGGACATATATATGAGTCCCCACCCCAAGCTCTTGTAGCAATAGTAGAGAGGAGGAATGGAGGACCACAAACGCGCGCGCGCTCCGCTCTGTCTTCAGCTCCGGCACCGGCTCCGGCTCCGGCTCCGGAGAGTCAATTCGGATTTCGATACTTTTGTTGCGGGTTTCATTTGGCTGATCGATTAAACTAATCAGGCGGATCAATTTAATTTCGATCACATTGGGAATCGGACTTGATCCAAACGGCTCGACTTAGCCGCGGTTTTGGAATCCAAAAGGACACACCTGTTGAGGGGCGTTTTCGAAAACCGAAGGGACCGCGCGCTAGAGCACGCGAGCTCCTCTTTTTATACCCCTCACCCGACGCCGTCTTTCTTTACTCGCAAGAAAAAACCCGCCGTCACTCTTTCTTTCTCTCGCACGCCTACGACCCTATTTCTTCTCGGCTGCAAGTTCTCGGAGGTGCTTTCGAGGACGATCTCGTCGATGTGCGTGGACGACGACCGTGAACCGTCGTATCCTGGGAGCGGATTGCCAGTACCCTACGCACTGGTATTGTGGGAGCGAAATCCTCTTTAAGGACAATCCATTTCATGAACGCTTCGGTGATCTCTGATCTAATCATTCTTATATTTTGTTTGCCGCAATTTCTTTATTGCTTACCTTTTCCTGGATCTCGCCCGTTTGTTTCTGTCCGTGTGATTAACCGGTTCCCTTTTGCATATCATATTCAGATAATGGCTTGGAAATTTATGTCGTTAATGATATTAATCTGTAACACGTTTGTTTCCGTTCCATTGGATCCGTGTGAATATTGTTTAATATATGCATGTTTGTCCCTATTTACAACACATTCATCTGTACGGTTTACTCGATCGCGGACATTTCTGAAACACCTCTAACAGAGGAACCAATAGTCAATTTGGAAAGAACTTATGTCATTCTTTTTCCAATATGAATCTATCTGATCAGAAAGGAAGAACTTACATCAGTACCTTAGTTTCAAGTCAAACATGGATTTGATTAATGCTCCGTATTCTGAAAAATATTTATCATTTGAAAAGAGGAAAAAATAGAGTCTTTATCATAAGAAATGTGTTGAGAAATGTTTACCCTTAATTATTCATCCGCGTTCTCTTTCAATGAATAGGGAATCCATTGGCTCTATGTATTCATATGAATCGGTCTTCATTAAGAACCTAATGCCTTAGTTATTGTCGAAAACCATAAATTTAAAATTGTTGTCGTCAAGTAATCCCTTGTTGATTAGTATGTACGTACCTTTAAAAATAGCCCAACCGAAGCTATCTAATCGTTGAGAACGCTTCTATTTTTGTATCAAGTACATGTTTAAAATCATGAAAGTCAAAGTACATTAATATTAGAAAATAATACCATTAATCTTGGAAGTAGGGATCGTTATCACTCATGCACTTTACCATGAACTATCTACATTCAACAAATATGTACATAGCACTTTATTTGAAGTTTATCTTACTTTAGAATTTACTCTAGAATAATACAAGGACCATAAGAGAGACTCCATCTTAGATCACTATTTGATCAAGAACATAAGAACATGAATGATAACTATTAATTGTTTGAAACTTATCTATCAGGACCGTTAGATGATATAAGTTGTCATGAATTGAAGTTGCATCTTCACTAACTTGGTTAAATAAAGAATAAACACAAGATTGATGTTCAATAGAAAGATATTTTCTTTATTGTAAGAGGAATTACACCGGATGATGTTAATATAGACATGATCATGGTTTCAATTGAATTATGTTTCACACAACCATCGTCAACTCAAGAAAGATAAACTTTATAATATATCACTAGTTTTTATTTTTTGCGAAAAATATTTCTTCATTAATGAGTTTTCTTGATGACTTATAATGACGATGACATATGGATTATCGAGATATAACTGCGTGAGAAAAAAGTTAAGAATCACCTTATGATGTTTGTTTGTGTTGGATTTCCTTTGTATTTCAAAACACTTTTAAACAAATATTATTTTTCTCAAGATTTGTTTTAAATCTATGCAATTTTCAATTTGCGCACAAGTACTTAACCCAATAATGATCTCGAAAATGAGACTCATTAAAAGTTGAACAAGTACCTAACGCAATAATGATCTCAAAAATGAGACTCATTAAATCTAGTTGAATAAGTACCTTCCCTCTTTTGTATCCAAGTTCATGTAGCCGTTTTTTTGGTATTAAACGAGTCTCCACGGTAATGTTGGGTGCATCCAACGAGACCATAGAAACTCGTTATCACTTAATGTCTTGATGGGAGATAAATGGCTCTCTTTGGCTCTTTGTTGACATGCAGTCCATCTATATAAAGGATTGTACTCTAAGCCTTTCAAACACACAACACAACAGAAGTATTCTATTCTCAACATTCATCTACTCTCCACCACTTGTGCGCTCATTGTGAATTCGCATAGGCGGATTTTGTGCTTTGGTTTTCTACAACGATGAGGGCCAACAGACATTCGACGATGCTCTCTTGCTAGCACTGGGAGACAACATCCAGTTGGGAGGTGATTGAATTTGGGAGCCAGGCCGCCATCAAGCTCGTGCATAGGAGCGGCGGAATCTGTCTTCACGACAACGTCTTTCGACGTGCCTCCATTTCCCAGGCTGGATCTTTCAAACTAAACTTTTCTATTCTTATTTTGGTCATATTTGCTTGCTAATCTTAAAAAAACACAATTATCCTCACAAGCAATGCTAGAAAACTATAATATTTTCCAACATTGTGAAGACAAATCCGCAAGTTTTCTATCTACTATTTGATTCCGTTTTCGAAAATTAGACTTATGCTAAAATGGATCCTATAGCAATGATGACTTCGGAAGATATTGTTACTCTCATACCCGAAAAATTTGTAGGATTACATTTCCATATATGGAAACAAAAGATGAGGTTTTGGCTAGCCTCTCTAGGCTTAGTCTCTGCTATAAATCCTCGTGAGGAACCCGAAACTCCTATCACTCATGTAGATCATGTTAACTCTATCCTTTTCTCAATAGGTGCTACCTACAGTGATCCACTTTCTTCTCCTATCTCCTCTCATCCAAAAATATCTAAAGAAGTGGATTACCTTTGTCATGGTAGGATTCTCTCAGGTTTATCCGATGAGCTTTATGACATATACCATATACACCCCACCGCTCTCGAACTTTAGAAAGCGTTAGATGATAAGTTTGGTATGCAGGACGCGGGATTAGAATGATATGCCTTTATTTAATGGCTTGACTATAAGATGGTAGAAAATAAGCATGTCTCTGCACAAGTTCTTGAATATCAAAATCTTGTCTCTAAGTCTATCGCTAGCGGCTATAACTCGAGGAAAATGTATAAGTAGTAGCTCTAATCGAGAAACTCCCTTCTTCTTGGGAAGATTTTGCTAAATCTCTTCGTCATAGACAAGAAAAGATGAATATGTCTTCTCTTGTAAAGTTTCTTCAAACTGAAGATCATCATAGAGCAAAAGACTCTAAGTTCAACTCTCCTTTCGATCTCATAGAACATGTCAACTCCAAAAAGAAACTCCATAAATTCCACCCCAAATCCAAACAACCTTTCAAAAAAGGCAAGCAATCTGATCAGGATAATAACACTGATTATAAGGACCAACGCATCTGCTATGTGTGTGGCAAATCTGGTCACCTTGCAAATGTATGCAAGAACCGCAAGGGACAAAAGAAACCACCTCCTAAGAATGCTGAAGTCAACATGATTTTTGAGGGGGGCAATGCTTCTGATAAGTTAGAAACCAACTCAACTATTCTCAATATTAGTTATGTCTCCTATGATAATTGGTGGTTGGATTTAGTAGCCGTATCTCACATCTGTTATATCGCTCTTCCTTTTCCACCTATCAGGTTGATAGCAGTCGTGTCATCTCCTGAGGTGATGATGTTTCCGTGAAACACATTATAGGCTTCGGACGCGTGGATTTGAAGCTCACACCATGAAAAGTCTTAAAGCTACATGATGTTTTACATGTTCCTGGATTTAAGAAGAACCTTATTAGTGAAGTCTTAGTTATGTCTTCTGCTTACTCCTTATTGAGTCAAGGAAATAAAGTTGTAATATCTCGTTTTGGATCTTTTATAGGTGTAGGATACACCTGTAATGGCCTTATCAAGCTTAGTGTTGAATCATGTAATGGTTCTTCACATATCAATGAGAATTGCATTAGAATTCTCTCTACTATCGTGCCATCCGATCTTTGGCATGCACACTTAGGACATGTGAATAAAAATACAATGAAGCGTATGGTTCACATGGACTTAATTCTCAAAAGTGACATAACGAATAATGAATGATGTCAAATTTGTGTGCAAGCCAAATTGCCTAAAAACCCTTTAGATCTGAAAGAAACTCTGTACTACTTGAACTAGTCCATACTGATCATGTTCTCATTCATAATAACATGCGCTACTTTGTGACTTTTATAGATGACTTCTCAAAGTACTATTGTGTTTATTTGCTAAAATGTAAAGATGAGGAAATAGAAAAGTTTAAAGTCTAAAAACCTAAGTAGAAAACCAAACTGATAAAAACATAAAAAGAATTAGATCCGATAGAGGGGGTGAGTATTTAAATGAATTAAACCAGTTCTATGAGGAAATGGCCTTATACATGAAACCACTGCCCCTTATAACCCTCAGTCTAATGGTTTGGCTTAAAGGAAGAACAAAACACTTACCGATATCGTCAATGCCATGTTAGGTGAATCTGGTCTTAACCAACGATTGTAGAGGGAGGCCCTTTTAACCGCAAACTATGTGCTCAAACGCATCCCCTTCAAACACATAGATAAAACTCCTTATGAACTTTGGTTTAACAGGAAATCGGTTCTAAAATACCTTAAAGTATGGGGATGTTTGGCCAAAGTTAAGATTCCTGACAATAAGAAGAGGAAGTTATGTCCTAAGACCGTGGACTTTGTTTTCATAGGATATGTAGAAAATAGTAATGCCAATAGATTTCTAGTTATAAAATCTGACATCTAAGAAATTAGAATAAACTCAAGAGATTAGACTCGTAGATGCAATATACTATGAAAACATATTCCCCCTCAAATCTTCTCTCCCTAAACAAGTTGGTGAAGGAACTACAAATTCCGAAAACCTTGAATCCCCTCAAGATACCCTGCAAATCATTGAAGAAGCAGAACCCTCAAACCAAGAAGTGGTTGAGCCCCCTAATGACCTAGGTTGAGGTAAAAGGGCTACAGTAGCTAAGCACTTTGGTCATGACTTTTATATTCTCTTAGTAGAAGAATATCCCAAGACCTATGATAAAGTTATGAAATCCATAGATCATAGTTTCTGGAAGGAAGCAATTGAAAATGAAATAAAATCTAATATGAACAACGACACTTGGAATCTAACTGACTCTCCCTCAGGGTATAAGATTATTGGATGTAAATAGATTTTCAGAAAGAAGTTGCGGGCAGATGGTCCCATAGATAAGTTTAAAGCTAGGCTAGTGGTCAAAGGATACAAACGGAAAGAAGATGTTGATTATTTTGACACCTATGCCCATGTAACTAAAATCACCTCTATCCGTGTTCTTATCGCCTTAGCTGCGATTCATAATCTTGATTTCCATCAAATGGATGTCAAAGATGTTTTACTAAACGGTGACCTTGAGGAAGAGATTTATATGGATCAACCAGAGGGGTTCGTAGTCCCTGGACAAGAACACAAGGTTTGTAGATTAGTAAAATCTCTATATGATCTGAAACAAGCACCCGAGCAGTGGAACGATAAATTTGATAAAACAGTTTTATCTGTTGACTTCACTGCCAATGAATCTGACAGATGCATTTATTCTAAGACCTCTGAAAATGGCTTTGTAATCATGTGCTTGTATGTTGATGACATCTTAATATTTGGATCAAATTCAGCTATTATCTCTGAGACTAAATCCCTCTTGATAAAAACTTTGATATGAAAAATTTATGAATAGATGGTGTTATACTTGGCATAAATTAAGTAGATCTACTTCTGGTTACACTCTAAACCAGTCTCACTATGTAGAAGATGTTTTGCATAGGTTCGATATGTACCATTGTGTGCATGTCAGTACCCCATATGACTCTTCCCTACATCTTAAGGCACACATTGGTAATCATATGGATCAGTCTAGGTATGCTCAAGTCATAGGAAGCTTAATGTATCTAGCCAACTGCTCTAGACCTGACATAGCTTATGCCATCAGTAGGTTGAGTAGGTAAACTAGTTGTCCTAATGCTGATCGTTGGAAGGCCTTAGTCAGAATCTTTAGATACCTTAAGGGTACTATGGAATACAATCTCTAATACACTGGTTTTCCAAACGTATTGGAAGGCTACACGGATGCTCATTGGATTGCAGACTCTGATGAAACCAAGTCAACTAGTGGTTATGTGTTTGATCTAGGTGGTGCTGCAGTTTATTGGAAATCCTCCAAACAAACTGTTAGAGCAAGATCAACAATGGAGGCTGAATTTATAGCCTTAGATTTAGCTTGTTTTCAGGCAGATTGGCTAAGAAATCTCTTAATGGATCTGCCCATTATTTCAAAATTGTTTCCTCCTATCTCTATTTACTATGATAGTAGATCTGCCATAGATAAAGCTAAACAATCTAAAGGTAACCCGGGAAAATGCTTTATGAGATTGAGGTATGAAGAGGTGAGAGACTTCATTATCCAAGGTGTAATATCTCTACAATTCGTAAAATCTGTAGAGAATATGATGATCCTCTCACAAAGGGTCTAGCTAGAAAGCTAGTACTCAGTACGTCGAGGGGGGTGGGTCTTTTACCCATTAGTTGAACACCATAGTAGTAGCCCAATCAATCCAAAACTGGAGATCCCATGAGTATTGGTTCAAAGGGACAACTAAGCTGTGTTAGTATTCGATGGAAGCACAAACTTAGGAGTTTTACTGCTGACCTATCCTTATGGCGCGTAGTGCTTCAATGTTGTCTTGGTAGAGGAAGAGTTTTGCTCTGAATGGAGTCAAGCCATATATGGCAGGATGTAGGACCAGACAGTACACCCTTGGAGATTCTTACTATGTAAGTGTAACATCAGGCTGGAGTTTATGTAAGTTGGGTATTCTCGCTAGAGCACTCATGAAACAAATTCTTGCAAAGGTCGTAACGCACACACCGATATGAACATCTCCTTGCCCTCATCTATGTTTGCATGATTTATTGAAATCCGAATCAAAGAGTCTGGTTCAAGACGTAGTTCACCATGCCTCTCCGGATGTAGATGAATCATTGCTAAGCAAGGTTCAAAGCCACAAGCTACATATGATGAAAGATATAGTTCGGTCATATTTTATGTTTAGTTAATTTTTTTCTTTATTATCATTCTTTAATTTTTCCTTTTATTTTTATTATTTAAAAAGGTTTATGAAATATGTGGAGGAATGTTGGATTTCCTTTGTATTTCAAAACACTTTTAAACAAATATTATTTTTCCAAAGATTTGTTTTAAGTCTATGCAATTTTCAATTTGCGCACAAGTACTTAACACAATAATGATCTTGAAAATGAGACTCATTAAAAGTTGAACAAGTACCTAACGCAATAATGATCTCGAAAATGAGACTCATTAAATCATGTTGAACAAGTACCTTCCCTCTTTTGTATCCAAGTTCATGTAGCCGTTTTTTGGTATTAAACGAGTCTCCTCGGTAATGTTGGGGGCATCCAACGAGACCATAGGAACTTGTTATCACTTAATGTCTTGGTGGGAGATGAATGGCTCTCTTTGTCTCTTTGTTGACAGGCATCCCATCTATATAAAGGATTGTACTCTAAGCCTTTCAAACACACAACACAGCAGAAGCATTCTATTCTCCACATCCATCTACTCTCCATCACTTGTGCGCTCATTGTGAATTCACGTAGGCGGATTTTGTTCTTTGATTTTATACGACGATGAGGGAAACGGACGTTTGACGCTGCTCTCTTGCTAACACCGGGAGATAGCATCCAATTGGGAGGTGATTGAATCTAGGAGTTAGGCCGCCATCAAGCTTGTGCATAGGAGCGACGGAATCTGTCTTCACAACAGTGTCTTTTGATGTGCCTCCATTTCTAGGTTGGATCTTTCAAACTAAACTTCTCTATTCTTGTTTTGGTCATATTTGCTTGCCAATCTTAAAAAAACATAATTATCCTCACAACAGTGCTAGAAAACTATAGTATTTTCCAACAGTTTGTGTGTGCTATACTTAGAGAAGTTTTCATACCCGAGAGTGGGATGCAACTCTCATGGTTCCTGTAGTCCTACATGGAGTGTTAGTTCTAGTTCCGCAGGTTTATCAGTGTGTTCAGCGATGTTATCGGTTGAACGCAGTGCTACGGATACAGTCGGTGAGTCTGTGTTCATACTACGTCATTCGTCGAAGACTCATACTTCATTAAAATGGTGTATCCGGTGCGGTCCCATTTGATCGTGGTGTACTCATTCCTGGTTATTCTCCTTGTAGCGAGTAAGCTGGGGGTAATAGGTTGAAGTTGGAGTTGGGGTTTGTTTACTTGAATTGGTTGCTCCAATGCACATGATATGACCGTTGAGATGATGTTATTAATGTTTGAACTCAATTGCTAAATGATGGAAATATGTCTTGAATAGTGTGTGTGTGTGTGTACATATACATATGAGATTAAACCCCAACGACTCGTGTAAGTAAATGCAAAGTTAATGAGCTCATTTATGTATGCTAACATTGTCACTTGTAGAGTACAAGTAGTATAGATTATATGCAACTTATAATAACCATTTACTGATCGTTGGGATAGTGAACAACAATTACAAGAATAATAATAGAACATGAACATTCCTCTCTCTCTACTCTTTTGCACTTCTATTTGTGTAGTGTGGTTAGCCTTTTTAGCTATACTTAGCTTTTTTCTCACACATACTTCTTTGAAAACCCATCCAGATTTGCAGGTTGTTGAGCAGTAATAATGATTTGAACTTCTGCAATTTATATATACTTTGGGGTACATTTTCACTTGCAGAGTTGCAGTAGTTGATAATATACTTTTATAGCTTATGTAGTTTAAGTTGTTCGTAATGTAAAAATATAGTGTGGATTATATTGTAAATTTGTAAAATTTTAGGAACCATGGATATATAAATATTATTGGAGCATTTTATTCATTACTTTCATGATTTACATTCCGAATGTTGGTCATGATGTATGAATGTGGCTATTGCTGAGTATTTGGATCATAGGGAGTTAGGTCTGATACTCTCTCTACGGGATGGGGCATCCCACGTATGATTATGTCCTACGAGAGATATTGCAGAGAGATTTGGAGAAGAGACAAGTACATGTCCTATAAATTATCATAAAAGATATGTATGATAGGGTTTCATCTTGTGTAAGGATACAAAGTAGGAAGACTGGCTATTTTAACATCAGCATTAGTATGCATCAAAGTTTAACCTTCATTCCATTCCTTTTTACTTTGATTATGGACGAGTTGACGAGTCACATTCAGGATAAGATACCTTGGTGTATGCTATTCGTTGATGATATTGTGTTGATTGATGAGACTTTAGATGTAGTAGATGAGAATCTTTAGGACTAGAGACTAGACGATCTCGTATAAGTAGGGTAGGATTGAATATATGGAGTGCATTTTTGATGGAAGCAATGGTGAAGGAATTGAAGTAAAGATTGGTGACGATAACATTCAGAAGAGTGATTCTTTTAGATACTTGGGATCTATTTCGCAAGATGATGGGGAAATTAATGAAGATGTTACTAATAGAATAAATGCAAGTTGACTAAAGTAGAGAGGAGCCTCTACTATTCTCTATGATAAGAAAATTCCTTTGAAAATTAAAGGAAAGTTTTACAAAGCAGCTGTGGGACCTGTTATGCTTTATGGATCTGAATGTTGGCTTCTGAACCATAGACATGTGCATAGAATGGCAGTAACAGAAATGAAAATGCTAAGGTGGATGTGTGAACATACATGTAAAGATGGATTTGGAACGATGCAATCAGAAGGAAAGTTGGTGTAGTTCTGATCAAGGATAAGATGCGAGAAAATCATTTAAGATGAATTGGCCATTTCTAAAGGAAGTCAGCTGATACACTGGTGAGGATATGCGAGTTTTGAGATGTTGAGCCAGTTAAGAGAGGATGAAGAAGGTCCAAGAAGTGTTGAAATGAAATTATACGAATGTTTCTAAGTTGGTGTAGTTCTGATCGAGGATAAGATGCGAGAAAATCATTTAAGATGAATTGGCCATTTCTAAAGGAAGTCAGCTGATACACTGGTGAGGATATGCGAGTTTTGAGATGTTGAGCCGGTTAAGAGAGGATGAAGAAGGTCCAAGAAGTGTTGAAATGAAATTATACGAATGGTTCTAAGTTTTTTGGATCTAAGCCCGAGAATGACCCAAGATAGGTCTGAATGGAGGCAAATAGTTCATGTAGCCGACCCGACTTAATTTGGGAAAAGACTTTATTGTTGTTGGTTGTTTTTTCAATTCAAAAACAGAAGATTTTTATCATCAAGATTTTTATAATTGGTGGGTTTAAAGAGATCGAGGTGATTGTTAATGATGTTAGTATTGTGAACATATTAGGAATCCTAATGTGATGCGACTCCTAATCCTAATAGTAATTGGGTTGTATTATATGTAAGGTTTTAAAAAACTCTTGAGGCATTTGGAGGCGTTTTCCAACTATCGTCTCAAGGCGTAAGACTCGAGGTGGTCAAGGCCTAAGCCTCACTCCAAAAATAAAATCTTCATAAATACGATAATTAATCGTAATTACATTTTGCAAGTTCTAAAAATTAAATAGCTATATTTTATGGTCAATTTCATGTTTTGAACATCCAAGTTCACAGTATGTGGGAGCTAAACTATCTCAAATCCACAACAACAAGAATAAAAGTTCAAAGCATGAATAAATTGACCATAAAAATACATGAAAGGCTAATAAAGAAAATTCAAATATAAAAAGGTTATCATTGTATCTCTAAGCACCGATATCACGTCTCTAAACAAGCAGAGAAATATTAAATTTAAGCACAAACTGATGTAAGTTGTTAAATAACTCTCTTCTTTTGGAATGGTAAGGAGTTAAATGAATATGGAATTGCAAGCACAACAATGGCTAAGTCTTAGTAATAGTAAAGTTCAAAATAAAATTAAACATGATGATATAGATATGGATTCGACGATTAATTCTGATTCTCAATCTAGCAATATGGATATGGATTCTGTTGCGTAAATTAGATCGTCAAAAAGAATAGATCCATTGGTTGTGGTGTCTAATCAGGTTCATCAAAAAGACTCCGTCTTCAAATCCTTACCTATAATTGGATTGTATCGGTTTCAAGTGAGTCGATTTAAATCTATTTTGAACTTTAGCGATAATCTATAATCTGGCGATTACAATTAAATTACCACGGTATAAGTGATAAATTCTGATTCAAATATAAAATATGATGGTTATGAACCCGACAATTAAACGTTATTTACGAGGTGGTAAGATCCGCAAGTAAGTCCAATTCTCAAATCCAACAAAATATATACATACATATATATATATATATATCCTAATATATAAATTAAATCACCGAAAATAACGGATCCATTTGTTACTGTGTTTGATCAACATCGTTGAAAGACAGTCTTCAAAACCTAGTCGTCAAGATTACCTCAGATTCAAACGAGTCATTAAAATAGATTTTGAACTTAGCATTAATCCATAACTAGCAGTTAAATTATCATGATATACGTGACGAATCCATATTCAGATATTCAAATGTGGAATATTTGAATATGTGATCATGTAATTAAGTCTAATATTCAAAGCTGATAATTAGGGATGTTAACAGGGTGGATATCCGACCCGTTCGTTGTTGATCCATCCCGTCCCATTATCATAGGGTTATGGGTCGACCCGACCCGTTCCAACGGGTACCCGTATCTAATGGGTACCCGGTTCATTTGAATGGGTAACGGGTATCTACGGGTACATGCGGATATCTCTTTCAAGAAAATGATTCCCACATCATCCATCTATTTACATTTATAGGAAGAACATACGATTAAATTGAGCAAGTTATTTATAAAAGCAATCATCATATTCTTGTATTGTACGATAGTTTTAATAAATGTCGAAGTTGATAGAGATACATATGGAAATAAAAAATGTATTAGATTGTGTACGTCCCTACTTAAGGGGAAATTAATCGTACATTAGACAATAGGTTAATTGCAGGAGTGTTCAATTGAAACATTATTGTTGATTATTAAGATAAAATTATTTATATCCTTGGAATTCCGCATCCATTTATCCATAATTTATTATTAGATTGTTCAATTGAAATGCAGAAAAATTATTTTTATCCACAGATGTATAGTCTAGTATCTGATTCATCACTATATACTCTTATTCATAATTTTTTTTGTAAAAGTGTTCAATTAAAATATTTCTAATGAGTTCTACAATGAAATTATTTGTGCCCGCAGATTCATAGACTCGAGTATGTGATTTATTACTGTATCATATTTTTCATATTTTATTGTAAGAGTATTCAATTGAAACATTATTAATATGTGGTAACACTTTTTGTATCTATTAAAATATAGTATTGAGTATCTAATTCACTAACTTAACCGTTTTTCGTACTTTGTTATCTGTATCTATAGGGTGCAGCATTCGACTCGATCCAGGCCAATTGAAAAAGTCCAACATATGCTTGCCAATTCTCCTCGAGCCTTAGACGGGATCGAGGAGAAATCCCGATCGAAGCTCCACGGTCACTCCAATTCAAATCAATAAAGCTTAAATAGGACGTATCATTAATTATTGAAATCGTATAAACTCGAAGTTGATATTACATTGCGTTTGATGAATTTTCGATTTGACCAACATAATGCATCTGCATTATTTAATATATTAAGTTGTTATAGTTATATTATTAAATTAATACAATTAGTCATATTAATTTCTATGTATATTAAATAATATAATTATTATATTATTTCCAATTATATAAACCAACCTAGGACGTATAATTAATTATTGAAATCGTATAAATTCGAAGTTGAATTTACATTGCTTATGATGAAGTAATTTCTTATATGACCAACGTAATACATCTGTATTATTTAATATATTAAGTTTATAATTATACTATCAAATTAATATAGTTGATTGCATTAATTTATATTTATATTAAATAATATAATAATTATATTATTTTTTATTATCTAAATCGATCTATGACGTCATAATTTCTATAACATTAAGTTATTATGGTTAAATTATTTCCGATTAAGTTACAAGTATTATATTATTTCTTTTATATTGTTTAATTTTATTATATTATCACATTACATTGATTTTAATACCAATTTGGTAAATCAACACCATACATTTATATTAATTAATCTAATAAATTGCATTTTTATACTATTTTGATGTTATTTTATCGTTATTGTAGAAATTATAAAGTAATTAACGTGAATACATGATCGGGTCGGGTCAATACAAGTTCCTGCAGGTTCGGAATGGACCCGACTCAACTTCGAAATTTTCGATAATTGGAAGCTTCTGTTCAGCCCATATATAAATCGAGTCTGGGTCGGGTCCAACTTTTACATGGAGGGAGGGTCGAGTTCGGACCGATCTAGTCCAATGATCCACCTATGCATTTATATCCATGCAAAAATGGATACGAATACAAAAATAGATATTTCCATTTTCACTTAAATTTAGGTTAACGTAATTATATATCTTCTAATAGGCATATCAAACCTATTGATTTCATATTCGCATCTTTTTGCTCAATGGGTAAGTGAAAACTTACAATCGAGTACACGGGGGTACTCGCTAACCCACATGGATTTCTTAGATGGGGTATGGATTAGGACGTAACAGATACCCGACCTGGTATTTCCAAATGGTTACCCGTGTGTTTAGGGTCAAAGTGTACGGGTCAAGAAGGGTACCTGCCTGACCCGGATTTTTTGAACACCGCTAGTGTATCCTCTATTTTCCCGTCTCTTTCAAGGTGAGATTGGCTACATGTTGCATGATCTTGTATGATCATAGTGAGGAGGAGGGATATGATCAAACCATTGAGGACATCCGGTTGCTATGGATTCTTTCTCGAAAAGCTATGAGCCCATTGATCTAGAGCATGTTCCATTGCAGAGTGCTTCACATGTAGTACCAGATGATGCCACTGAGCAGGTGCAAAATGAATGAGAAGAACAGGATGTGCCAAAGATTTCCAAAGTTGATGATGATGTAGATGATTATGGATAGGATGATGAGAGCTCTTCTTCTAATGCTCTCCCATAACAGAGGCCCGTGAGAGAGGCTATTCTCCCACATGTTCTGCATGTGAGTATATTCTGCTGACACATTATAGTGAGCCTGAATGCTGCAGGTAAGCCTTGTGAAGTGAACTAGTAAAAGTGGATAGAAGCTATAAAAGATGAGATTGGGTCCCTTCATGATAACCACACTTTTGAGCTTGTCAAGTTGCCCGAAGGGAAGAGGGCATCGAGGAATAAGTGTGTTTCTCGAAAAACATGATGAATACTTTATAAACCCAAGATGCGCAGCAAGGTTGGTTGTGAAAGGTTTCAACCAAAAAAAGGTGTATCCTCTGTTTTCCAACTCATTTCAAGGTATATATGCGAAATGCCCCTTTTTGCATGGGGGAAATTTGCTCAACCAATGCCTTACTAACTGGTGAACATTCTCAATTCTAGTGTTGTTGTTGTATGCTGTGTTTAGAGAGCTTAGGGTAGCAATGTTCTTCCTCATCTCCTCCTTCATTTCCTTGGGTCGGACAGCAAGTTGCCGTTGGAGATCGACCCTACGAGGCACCGAGTTGTAGCAACCGTGGAGCTTGCTAGGGCAACACATTTTGATGACATTTCGCCATCCTCTCCTCTTCTATTTACGTTAGTACGCTACATTGTTGATACAGCTTTGGGAGAAGATTTTGCTTTGTATAGCCTCTAGTTATTACATTTTTATCACCAAGCAAAGTAGATAAGTTTGATTGAGTCGAGTCAATCCCATGGTTTCTCCTCCTCTCATTTTTGGGGTTTCCACATTAAAATCACGTTTGATTGGATAGGTTTTTAGGTGTATAACATTGCCCTTCATATATTGTCACTATTACGGCATTCAATCTTTATGGCTAACAAAACATCCGTCCATGTATAGTGGGTCTGTTCGCGTGACTGAGGTCCAGCGAAAAGAAAGAAGAAACGCAACACAAGACAACAGTTTTCACCAACCCTCCCTTTTATTCCATGTAGAATGTGAGAAGCATCATACATAGGTCTAAATACACATTCCGGTGTTCTTCTCAAGGTACAAGAGCAAATAAAATGGCAATCAGTACCAAGAAAAATGCACTCCTTCCCACCTCAAAATGATAGGCAGCAGATACAGATGATCTATGATTTTTAAATTGCGCTGGCCCATATATGATGATCGGGGTGCTGTCGTTGCCGCTTACCATGATATGATCATAACCTGCACAAGTAAAAGAAATGAGTTAACTAAACAATCTACAAATACGTATTCGAGTTATATACACAATCTAGAAAACCATTCAGTATGACAACAGAAATGGTACAAAAATAGATCAGTGAGCTATCTATATGTATATATGCATGTGTGAGGGCACGTGTGCAGAAGTCGGAGAGAATGCGGGGTAGAAAAGCACAGTTTGAACCATGGTTTTCAGCTGGTTTTCATGCAGACTAAATGCACAAAATCAGACATTGGCCTGACAAAAAAGAGAGATCGAATATTCCTAAATTGGGTAGATTCAGAACATTCACCAAGAGATTTTTTGTTGACTTCCGGAGCAGAGTGAAGAAAACATGCAAGAAACAGAAAAGGATAGGAAGTGCAAATAGAGAGTTCTACAGAAAACTTGAACTCGATTTTTTTTTCAATTTTTACACCCGGATGTCGAGAGCCATGAGGATTACAAAAAAAAAAGAATTGGATGTCAGTATTTTTTATAATTATATTCATAGATGTCAATGACGATCTGTGCAATAAAGTAAGTAGTTCTGTTAGGAAAACAACAGCTTGAGTGTGCAATTTCTGGGATGCCTTTTTGTTTTTTCCCAAGAGAATAAGAAAATGAAAGATCGCTGAAATTTTGCAGTTTTTCTTTTAAGCTTAGAGAACAGGTCGCTACATAGACCAGAAAAACGTGAAAATATCTGTCAAAATTTTACTGCGTGAATCTTTGTGAATCGAGAGCTCCTTTTGTAAAAATAACCTTGCAATAGCAATATGAAGATACATTTATCCGAGTAATATTTTAAATTACATGCCACTTACAATCATAATTTCCTTCTGACCAACGGATTTGAGACTGTTCGAGGTCGTATACCACGACTCTGTTTGCTACGAATAGTCCTGCACGAGGATGGAAAATGAAATTTCTACTGGGTAAATTCTTTTATCTGAACAAAAAAAGAACAGGCCTTCCAAGATTGAAGCACATACCACCCAGGATTATAGTTTCCTCAGATCCAGTATCGCTGGGATCCATATTAAAACAGAGAATATTCTGCATGAATGGGAAAAATAATCATTAGGTTTGGTTAATTCACAAGCAGCGTATATGGTGAGACCACTAAAGCTCTACTTAGTAGGGGGTTAATATCTTCAAAATCACAATGTATAGAAATTTACTTAGAAAGACATAGATCAAGAAAGGAAGGAAAGGTAAAGGAAAATTCCACATCACGGCACACAAAAGGATACAACTAACAAGAGGAAGACTGTGGCACTTTACTGATGATTATAATGTGATTAATACAAATGTCAATACTGAAAACAGATTCCGGAATACAACTACTTTTTAACCTCTATCCATATATATTTTTTAATAAAAATATATTATAATCAAATCGATTTTCAGGTTGTTTGGATATATTTACAGCTTGGTCTTAACAAACATTTCACAATTTTTTAGAATAAATAATCTTCAATTTTTTAATTGAATTTAGTATGACCTTCAAATGCATTGAAATTAGGATATAATGTGAAGTATACAGTGGGTAGTTGTCGAAATTTCTTTAATATGTTGGTTTGTTATTTAGAAAAAAAACGATTATTTGTTACAATACAATAGCTTTGAGGGATAATTCTTTATGTTAAGTTGGATACGTGAACGTAACCTCTACTCATGAGTTAGTGGGCACAAGTCAGTTGTTGACCCCTTCTGAGGAGAAACATCTTGCCTAACCTCCAATCTAACCTGGAGCCCATCATAAATATTGACTGATACAGCAGGGTTTTAGCTGAAATAATAAATGTGACTCAACAATTTCATAATCATTAAGGGTGGTGCTCACCTCGCCTGGGGGAGTGAACATATAGTCTCGCGGTTGTACAGTCAGTGTAGCTCCATTGTCGAACTTGATTGTCATATTTGGGAACTTGGACAGAGACTCCTCACTGCAAGAACAAAATGAATATGGTATAACAAGGTGAACTAGAGTGTTACAGTCAGGACATTTACATTTAATGCAGTACATGAAGTTGGATAGGAGACTTAACAAGGCAAAGAACTTGTGTTGATTATACTTTCAGCATCCAACAGATGATTCAATGCGAATACATATGCTTTATATGTGTTTAGGTTGTCAATCATACACCAAGGATTCTAGATCCAGTTAGACATGTACTGTAATGGCCCAACTCAAAGCTAGGACCATAATAAACAAAAGTATTGCAGCCAACTTAACGAGTAATATCATAATTGAATACAATGGTGACCACCCAGTTCACTACAATTTATGTGACCTTTACAAGTGAAATTGTATTTTGAGTGTTGCATGTACTCTCCTACGTACATGACAAAGCAAACAGTGGGATTGTACTTGTTCCCTGCTAAAAAGGAGATCAAAGCCACACAAGGTTTAACTCT
Source organism: Ottelia alismoides (assembly GCA_037367405.1). Lineage (NCBI taxonomy): Eukaryota > Viridiplantae > Streptophyta > Magnoliopsida > Alismatales > Hydrocharitaceae > Ottelia > Ottelia alismoides. The sequence continues at coordinate 1,796,351 of JAZKJV010005492.1, forward strand.
CTGCTCTTGAGGGGCTTACCAGCTAAAATAATGCACCTCATGATTATGCTTTCGCCTGGGAATGATTTACAGCTTGATATTAAATTAGATTCAGGAGTTGGATATTTAAGTCTTCTCTGTATAGAATCGCAACAATAAAATTGGCATATTGTAAAGGTTATTTAAATGTTAATTGTTATATTTTCCGTTGTTAAATATCTAGACAACGAATATAATTCCTTCTAAAATTATTTTTGATTTAGGAAGAGTGTCATATTAGTTGTTACAGGCTCATATAACTATGATTATCTGGTGACTTTGTCATTAGATATTGTATTAGTCTTTTCTAATCTAGCAGGGATTAGAAGAAAAAGTAATGAGAAAGTCGAACAAAACCATTGTTATATGAATAGTTGCTAGAAATATAGCAATGAATATGACATCCATTGCGAATTTCAAGAACCAAAGATAATTTCGCAACAGGTAATACTTGTTGTTATAAAGTTTACATCAAAAGGTTCGGCAATGAATCCTCAAATTATTTGGTGTGATAGCTCCATTTTATTGTAGGGAATCAAGAGAATTAAATCAGATGGCTATTATATTGAATAATGATTCAACTACAAGATGCTGATACTTTGCAGGGATACAAACAAAACAAGGTCTCAAAACACTGGCAATGTCTCACCAACTATTTTTGTGTCATTAATTACAAGGTTTTTCATTGAATCACAAGTACCTGCCATCATAGTTAATCAAGCATGGATAAACATTTTCAGTTACTACTTGCGGTTCCGGATTGTGAAGAGATCGAGATACCTGCAGAAAAGAATAGTGGAAATAGAAACACTAAATGTCAAAATGCACATGAAGGATTCTGAGGTAGATAAACAAATGGATATTACCATCACAAACAATTTACTTCTGATACTTGCTGGAAAAACACAACCCGGCGTACCAACATCCCATACTGCATCTTTTGTTTCACCATTCCAAGATAGAGGAGGTTGGTCTTCACCCAAAGATATTTCTGCCAGCCGCAATGTATATCCTACACTGTAGTACAAATGTTCGTCTGATTTTGGTGAGGAGCATAAGACTGAACAGAATTAAAAAAATATAGAATATATAACATCAATGATTAGAACTTCAGCAATTGAAGTGTTGAGAGGTATTTAGGGAAATGAGCCTTTGGTATTGATCGAATTATCTATGATATAATGGCTCAATGATAACAAGAAATTCCCTGGGCACCCCTTCGATGTCTTCCAAGCAGAAAGAAACGTCGAAGGATTTTGGTCATCGGGTGGGGCTTGTTTGAGGGTGTGCCACCAGAAATCAGGCTTGAAGCATACTATATATTGTACAGTTTTAATCAGTGCTTTCAGTGGGCTTGGTGAAACAAAAAGACCTTACTATTAGGTGCTACACCTTCATGCTCCCATGGTTTCTCTCTTGTAGTTGAGGGTACTCCAAATAAATTGTTACTTGTCATTGAATATTTTTTTCGTTGTATTCTGGTTGTTGTTGTCTCCTGCAAGGCAGGCCGACCTTTTCTTCAGACTCATTTTACCTCACGAATGAGAGGAAAAAGATGGTGCTGGCACGTGCATGCATGTTAGGTTCCCTCTTAAAGCAGTATAAATAAGCCAGGGACAGCTGTTCATTGTACTCCAAGAACAATTTGTGAAAGAGAAAGAAAAGAGTCTTCTGTGAGCAGTGGGTTGTAGGCACAAACCACTACAATTCCTTATGCTATGCGGAATTATGCATGTTTTCTATCATTTAATCAATTTCTGCTTGTGCTGTTGATCAAATCTATACTCATCAGTGCAAAAAAGGTGGTCTATTCATCCAAGCTAAAGACGTAAGAAGTTAAAAGAAAAAGACAACTAAAAGATGAGATATGGTTGATAAAAGAGATTTCGTAAGAAAACTATTTAAGGGGACATTACAACTTTACATTTAAACCTTGGTAAGACCTGAAATACATCCTCAAGTTTGTTTTTTAAAGAAATGAAGTGGACAAGTTATTGAAAGATTCTGATAGAAAGGCTTCTAATCTCAAAAATGTGTACGCCAATGAATATTACCTTGAGGGGCTATAAGATGCGTTTCCACCTGTACTCATTACCACATCTCCAATAGTGAATATTCCACTCCCATTACGATAGTAATCAAGGCAATGACTAAATATCTTCTTTATGCCTAGACTTTGTGCCAATTGTGGAATAAAAGATGCATTGTCATGTCCTAGCCCAAGTATTCCATCAACTGCCCCGTCCGTGGATTGTAAACTTTCTTCCACTTCAGTTGCACGCCTGCATGAAAGTCATCCATCCATTATCAACAGACTGGAGAAAAATACTGCGTATTCTTAAAATATTGTCCTCCCATGAACTTGCAGAACTATAATTCGTTTAAAGAAAACATAAGTGAAGACAACCATCTCAATATAAATGTAAATAATAAGTGATAAATCTCACGAATAGTGTTATAGGAACGTTATTTTGCTCCATTGATGTGCGAAATGAGGTTGTAAGAACACCGGACTAATGCAAGCCTAATTATTGGATTTTATGTGTCTGTTCATTAGAAACTAATATCCAACATCGGGTTCATTTATAAAATTGAAATGGGAAAATCAGACATAAGAAAATTTTACAACTCCAAGTCAATTTTGTTTTTGAACCACAGGGCAATGTAGTTGTAACATCATATTTTTTTCTAAAAAAACCCAGTAGTGGTTGTTGAGATATTAACTATCTCTAGTATTGTTATATTCTTTTATTTTGATGTCTTCTTTATGTAATTTACCCAATAGGTTCTTCTCCTATATAAGAGAACCTTTGGGCATGGCAGATTACAGACCTGCCACTACTCTGCTTGACCCAAGCATGAAGTTCTATGATAACGATACTGAGGAAGTCGACAAGAGGAGGTACAGAGAACTTGTTGGCAAGCTACTATACGTAACTATTACCCGGCCCGACATATCATTTGCCGTAAGCAAAGTGGGTCAGTTTATGGAGCAACCCAAATAGGCACATATGGATGCAGTCCATATGATTCTGAGATACTTGAAGACTTCACCTAGTATTGGACTTTTTTTTAGTAGAGGCACATCTCTCTCAGTTACAGCATGCGCAGATGCAGATTATGATGGGTGTCCAAAGGATAGAAAGTCTACATTAGTCTTTATTGTGTTCATATGGAATTCTCTTGTTTCATGGAAGAGTAAGAAGCAGACGGTGGTTGCCAGATCGCGTGCTGAATCGGAATACAGGGACATGGCACAAGCTAGTACAGAGATGATGTGGGTCAGATCTGTTCTTACTGACCTGACTATAGAAGTACCTCTTCCCATGCACCTCCAATGTGATAATCAAGGCGCTCTCTTCATTGCAAACAATCCAACCTTTTATGATAGGACAAAGCCATAGAAGTGGATTGTCACTACACTTGTGACATGATACAAAAGGGTATCATCACTACTACGCATGTCAGCTTGGGAGACCAGACAACAGATGTACTTACAAAGGCCCTAGCGAGAGGACCTTATCAGAGATGTTGTTCCAAGCTGAGTCTTACAGATATTTACGCTCCAGCTTGAAGGGGGTGTTGAGATATTAACTATCTCTAGTATTCTTATATTCTTTTATTTCTCTGTCTTCTTTCTGTAATTAACTCAATAGGTTCTTCACCTATATAAGAGAACCCTTGGGACTCTAATAAGCATCCTATTATTTCCCCTTAACAATGGTTCTAAAGAAGTTCTACTCAGTGAACATTTTGGGTATTAGAAGTATAATCCGAGGGTAAATCACCAATCAAATTTCATTTCTATCATATTTCCCATCCCATCATCCTCTATAATTTTACAAATATTGTCGTCTTCTTATGGCATATGACAAACACCAACAATTTCTCATTATAGAGAATGTTCAACAGAACTCCTCTACAGCAAATTAAGAAGTTGATCCGATTGGATAAGTGCTTATAAATATATTAAATTCAGTATTTACTGTTAGTATTGAAAGTAGTGTATTTTACATATTACTTTCTCTTCGTCGTAATTTCCCTTTGTTTATACTTGATAATCACACGTATAAATTAGATTCTTGAGTAAGACATGATCTTAAAGTTGTTCTCAGAACAAAATATAATGGATGGTGACCTGCATGATGTTATATTCTTAACGTGTACTTATTTATGACTGAAAAAACGAGGTCAGCAAAGGCTAACAGAGATATTTCTAAAAATATGGCGAAGATAGCCCACTCACCCGAACACAATAGGCACTGAGATGTTATTAGATTCAAAGGAATCGATAAGATGGTGTAATTGCACAACATCGCGCACGAAATAACCCTCAGATGAACTTCCATCGTTGTAACTCACTTTATACGGACATTCAGTACCAATATCTGCATATGATTTCTTCGAGTCGCCATAGATTCCAACACAGAAATCATCTTCGCGAGTCACGTTTCTTCCACCTTTCTGCAAGCTATAATGACGGAGCTCGAACTGAAAGAAGGGTCACGAGACATCAGACATTAGTGACAGTAATATTAGGGAAGACGACATCACGTTATGCTGGAGTAATTACCCAATTGGTGGTCTCGTTGGGGCATGTTGAACAACCTTCACCGTTCAACCACATCACCTCACTACTGGTATCGATCATAAAGTTGTAAGGTACTGGTGGGTCACCGATCACCAAGGTGAGAAAATACATCCTATACAGCAAGCTTGTCAGTTTATACTTGGCGAATCCACAAGACCGGACAGAATAGCAAAAAGAAAACACTACAAAGAATCCAGCAGGAAGAAGAGGCTGCTCGGTGATTACCCATTGCCGTTCATTCCACCCAATCCGGTGACTGCGGCATCGTATGCATCCAGCATGCGTCCGTGGCGCTTGCTGTGCGAGACGGATGTTTTCGACAGATTGAACACGAGATTGTTTCCACTGGCGCATTCTATCAAACAGTTGGTGTGCAGGAGGAGGATGAGGAGAAGGGAGGCGACGAAAGGAGAGGGAGGCGAAGGCGGCCCGGTAGCCATGAGAGACCGCCTCTTCGCCTTCGTCTCGGAGGGCGGGAAGGAGTGAAGGGAGGGGTTGGTTGGATTCTGGTCGGGGGGCTCCGAGCTCCCATTTGTAGGGGAAGCAAATGGCCCTCAGCTGAGCTCGCCACCACCACTTTTTTAGAGGGCTCTGTTCTCGCCGCTGCTATTTACAGAGGTATGCAACGGACTCGCGCTGTTTTTAACGAACTCTCGGGAAATTTACATAATGGCGCCCGATATTTTAGTGTCGTTATCAAATTGGTATGTATCCATGATTTGTGCACTTTCTGATACCTTCTTATATGAAGCCGGAGATTGAGGCCTTTTTAACCTTACCCCAAGCACGATTATAAAATAATTGATTGGAGTTTTTTTACTGTCCATGGTACAATCAGATTTTTAGTAAGTTGTCGAGGTAAGGATTAACGTTAAAAGAGAGTGATATAATTGATATTGCAGAAGTTAAGAAAGAAGCAAGTGATAAAAATCCAATAATTAATATCGGGTATCAAAATTATGCGATAATAACATATAGATGGTCATTTCTTTATTGTTCAAAATGTTGGCAACAATCTAATAATTACTCAAAAAATCCTTTCTTGCCATCATGTTATTTAAAATAATATGATATTTTCCATAATAGAGACCAAGGCACAAGAATCGAATTGGTATGTAGGAACAAGTAATTCGAATATTCGGTGTTATATCGTTTGCTTGTAAGTATAATAACATGTATTATTTGTTGCAAATTTATATTTGTTTTCATAACACATGTGATATTAGTGACTAATGATTGATATAACAACAACTAACTATTGTACTTTCTAGTTAATAACATGTATTATTTGTTGCAAATTTTGTTATGTAAGACTTCAAAGAGTTAATTTGGTTACTGGGTTGGGTTGGGTTGGGTTGAGGTAATAACTAACTAGATGTTTGGATGGTTATGAGGGTGTGTAGAGGGTTGGAATAAAGAATGTGATGTGGAACCTTATCTCTTCTTCTTAATTTGTTTATATTCCTTCTTCCAGAGAACAAGGAATGAAGCTACTTCAAGGGCTTATCTCTTCTTCTTAGTTTGTTTATATTCTACTTGTATTTACTTTGTCTTTTTGCTCCTTATATTCGATGGCCCTTTTCTTCGATATTATTGTCATCCTTTCAAGTTAGCTAACTAATGAGCACGTGATCTAAGCATTTCATTTTTTATCTACAAACACCATTTATTGCATGAAACCACTAGGTGATTTTACCAAAAAAGATATTTTATTTTCTTCTATTTTTAAATTTTTACAAAATAAGTAATTTAATTCCTAGTATTTAAAAATATTTCTAACAAATATCTGATTTAAGATAGGAAACTCCGTAAATACTTATTACAATTTTTTATTAACATTTACTAATATGCGCCCATTTATTACATGTGTGTGCAGTAAAGTTATAGTTATATAATCAAAGTTTACTATTGATATTATGTTATTGATGTGATACTGGATCTCTTTATTATTAATATGTATGTGTTATGATATCTATTTTATTGTTATAATTGTATCCATGCATGCATGCATATGTGTGTATGCGCGTACACGTTGTTTGTGTATAATCCACGTTCTTTGATTTTACATTCAGTACAAAAGGTATTTTTATAATAGTAAAGTTACATTTACTAATCAATGTTCATTTATTATATATGTATGCAGTAAAGTTACAAATCTCCTTTTTATTATTACTTATGACGTGTTGTTGATGATGTCTATTATTTACTATTGAATGAATCAATACTACTAATAATGCTTTACTATTTACTATTTTATTATTACAGACGTTGTGTTTTTATTATAGAGGTAAACTACTGATATTGTGTTGCTATTTATTATTGAGTGAATTAAAAATATCGATGATATGTTACTATTTACTATTGTATTGTTATTTTCCGAATAACAAGTGAAAAAGTGAAAAGTATGAAAATTACAAATGTTTTGTTATTATTTACTACTATGAGAATAAAAAGTACAACTTTATTCTTTCAATGTTACAACTTTTCTTTATCTAACCCATTCTCCCAGCCCAGTGCTGCCACCGACATCCCCCTTTGTGCCAACGCCTCTCACCACCTCCACCTCTGCTTGTCGTATTCATGGGAATGTTGAGGAACGAATGTGCTCAAAAGGAAAATTATCTCACTTTCCTATTTTAGTAGTGAGAGAATAATGAGAGAAATATTTACCATATAACTTTTTCTAATCTGAAATATTTCAAAATCACACACGGTGTTGAAAGTGATGTGGTCCCTATCATTATATTTAAAATTGATGCATGGGATTGGGTGTTTATCAACTTTTTAATGGGTTTCAAGGTCTACTATATCTATGTATGCATGCATGCATGTATAGGACCGATCATGTGAGATGGCCTTTTTGTGAGATGGTGAGATGGGAAATCTCAACCGCTCATTTTACCATCACCCGCGCCATGAAACCTAGGGGGATTTACATAAAATAATGCGTAGAACATGTGTTTCAAATTTCGTGAAAAAAACCTCTAACATGTCCATCTAGAGGGAGTCAATTTCAACAATTCTGAGACCGTCAAAATTTGACAGTCTTGATGGAGGGGATAGAAGCCTCGGATTGAGTTGAATTTTGAATGGCACAATGTTTATATATTGGGATCTATATCCCCCCAGGTTTCACGACGTAAATGATGGTAAAATGAGCGGTTGAGATTTCTCATCTCACTGTCTGACAAAAGGCCATCTCACATGATCGGTCCGATATATATATATATATATATAGGGAATTTATCCAGAGAGCACAGGGCCCATTTGAGTTCGGATGAGCACCCAATCCTAACCGTCCATCGCAAAAAAATAGGAACCGATTAATCCCAAAAAATAGGAACCGATTTTGTATGGAAATAAAACAAAATCGGAAATTAGAACATTGCTAAAAATAGCATTGCATTTGTGGAAAGAGGAAGGCGCGTGCATTTGATTGGTAAAATCTATCGTCTCATTCCAACGCATGGCATTTGTTTCGTTCCAACGCAAGATGGGAGGTATGTGATTCGATTTCATGTTTTAATCGCATATTTCTATCATAATTTCGTTGTTTTAATGATTTTTTGATTTTTAGCAATGTTTGTTTTGGGATCAATACGACGAGATGATGAATACATTAATTTTTTTTATGAATACTGCATATTTTTTATCGTAGCGATGTTTTATTCGAGAAGTATGATTGGAATATGAGAAAGTTTTATTCATAATATCGATTTTTATTCATTTTGATACACGATTTGTATTCCTAATTGATTTTTTATCGAAGTTATTTTGATTTCATATAATAAAAAGTTACAGTAAATTTGTAACTTTATTGTTGGCTTTGAGTAACTTTATTACATGTATCAGTAAGTTTTATATATATGTTAGTAAGAAATTCCATATAACTTATACTAGTAACTATCGTATAATGACCAGTAACAATTAATATATACTTTGGTAACATTGTAAACCATTACTAGTATTTTATTAACTTACATATATAACAAGTAATATTTACACTATCCATCAGTAACTTTTTAGCATGTAGAAGTAACTTTATAATAATAACAAGTAACTCTAGTAACATTGTAACTTCATTACTGGCTGTCAATAACTATATTAAAACAATCAGTAAGTTTATAAATACAATACATTACAAGTTACTTGTCATATAACAAACGTTACTAACAATTCATTAAAAGTTACATGTCATTGAATGATTCTTACTGAAGCGAGTATATTGCTGAGTTACCATTCTTTTTACAATTCTTACTATTCTCGGATATAAAATAGTACTGAAGCAAGTATTCTCAGATATTTTATTTTACTAATGATAACACAATTGTTACTTTTAATGTTTTACTTTGAATATATACTGAGTTACTGATATATCTTCTTAATTTACTTATAAGATATTTTGTGTTACTACTACTAACAAAATTGTTACTTTTAATGTGTTACTTTGAAGATATACTGACTATAATGCTGAGTTACTAACAATTCATTACAAGTTACTTATCATATAACAAACGTTACTAACATTTCATTACAAGTTACTTGTCATTGAATGATTCTTACTGAAGCGAGTATATTGCTGAGTTACTAACAATCATTACAAGTTACTTGTCATATAATAAATGTTACTAACAATTCATTACAAGTTACTTGTCATTCAATGATTCTTACTGAAGTGAGTATATTGCTGAATTACTTTTCTTTATACAATTCTTACTATTCACGGATATAAATTAACTTATTGTTTCTTGCAGAACAATGCACAATTTGGTGTCTTGAAGAAGTTGTTGTTATGCCGAGGAACGAGAGCAAAATAACATCATCTAAATGAACTAGAAGACAGTTGACATTTGACGTATTACAAGTAATTAAATATGCTACATAAGTAAAGAAGGTGTGATTCGATAGTAATTCAAAATAAAGAATAAAACAAGTAAGATATATAGAAGCATCAGTAACATATAATAAATTGTAGGTAAAAGAAGGTAATGGAATAAGTAAGTTGGAATAAGTATAAAAAATCATGTAAGCAGTAACTTATGTATTGCTATCAGTAACACTCGATACATTATAAGTAATTAAAAATGTTATATAAGTAAATAAGAAGTGCTTCAGTAAGACTCAAAGTATTAAGTAACTATAACATTAGTAACAATCAAAATGACTTCAGTAAAATGGACATTTGTAATCAGTACTTATTGTATGGACATTAGTAATTCACATACTTAATTACTGATCTCACAACAATAGTTACTTGAGAACTAAATATGTATTACTTGAGTAACATGAATAAATTACTGATCTCTGTACAATGTAATGTTACAGATGTAAAATAGCTATAAATTCAGTAACAATCATAATGTGTTCAGTAATATGTATATTTGTAATAGGTAATTATTGTATGGACATTAGTAATTGACGTAATCAATAATTATAATTAGTAATTTATCTTTTCTAATCCAAACGTGGAATGATCACTCCATAAATAGAATATATGCTGACAATAATTTAAATGCGTATTTTTTAGCTTACTAAAACCGACCACCTATTTTTAAGGAAATGATTTAATTCGAATTCTTATTATGTTAATAATGCATGCACATTGTTATTGCCAAAACCGTCCCCTTCCAAATAGAACCGACACATACACGTGGCGAGCCCACGTTTGGTGCTCACCACGACCCAAATCGGCACAGTGCCCTCTGGATATGCCCTCTCTCTCTCTCTCTCTCTCTATATATATATATATAGGGCATATCCAGAGAGCACAGTGCTCATTTGGGGTTATTTGAGCACCAAACATGGGCTCGCCACGTGTATGCGATGGTTCTATTTGGAAGGGGACGGTTTTGGTAATAGCAATGTACTTTGCATTATTAACATAATAGGAATTCGAGTTAAATCATTTCCATAAAAATAGGTGGTCGGTTTTAGTAAGATAAAAAAATACACATTTTAATTATTGCCAGCATTCGATCTATTTATGGAATGATCATTCCACGTATAGATATGTAAACTTCTAAATTACTGATTATAGTTATTGATTACGTCAGTTACTAATGTCCATACAATAATTACCGATTACAAATATGCATATTACTGAACGTATTATGAATGTTACTGAAGTTATAACGTTCATATAGCAATTACTAATTACAAATGTCCATACTGAATGTTACTGAACTCTTTGTAATTGTTACTGAACTCCCAATGCATATGAATGTTACTTGTCTAATTACTAATGTCCATACTGAATGTTACTGAACGCAATATGAATGTTACTTAACTCATTGTAATTGTTACTGAAGTTATAGTTACTAATATCCATACATCAATTACTGGTTATGTAATTACTAGTGTACATACAATATTTACTGATTACAATGTCCATATTACTGAACCCATTCTGATTGTTACTGAAGATATTATTTTATTATTACTGATCTCATAATAGCCATTACTTGAGAATTGTATATACATTACTAAACACACAACAAAAATTACTTGAGACTGTATATATATTACTTGAGTACTGTCTCTAAATTACTAAATTCTATTCAAATTAATAACACATATGGAAATTACTGACCATTTGTTATGGTTTTACTGACTTCACAACAAACACTTACTTGACCATTGTATTCATATTACTGAAATATGTACCATATAAACATGTGCTATAAGATATAGATATATACATTACTGAACAAACAACAAAAATTTACTTGAGATTGTATATATATTACTTGAGTATTGTCTCTAAATTACTAAATTCTATTCAAATTAATAACACAAATGGAAATTACTGACCATTTGTTATGGTTTTACTGACTTCACAAGAAGCACTTACTTGACCAGTGTATTCATATTACTGAAATATGTACCATATAATAAAATGAATGTAAATTACTAACCATTGTTTGGATATTACCAATCTCGCAACAACTATTTACTTGACTATTGTATATATGTTACCGATTCCATTTGAAAATGTTACGAACAATATATAAGATGTTACTTATCGTTCTTACAAATAGGACGATGATCTATAAGTTACTTACGTAATTTAACAAGTTACTTGTTATACACAACATGTTAATGATATTAATACAAAATTTACTTATATTAAAACAAAGACTGTCTGATTATATCTAATAATATCATTTTCAAAAGATGGAACAACAGAATCCCGTGTTCTGTGGATGTAAACTTCTAAGCAATCATATTGCTTTCATGATCTAAATATAATTGATAGTCATCCATCATCGTTCCTTCTCATATGATGTTCTCATGATCCAAATCCAATGACAAATCGAGCATCGCGTTTGAATCTGAAATAAAAAATATAAAAACAAACGATTAAACTGAGATCATAATATGAACCAACAATGACAACTCACGAGCAAAAATAAGAGGAAACATGAATTTTGCAACGAACGATTGATTAAAAAAAGTTCTACAAAAATACCTTCGAAGAACGAAGCTCCTGCAATTTCAGAAGCTTGCTCGTCGCGCGAGATCACAAGAATATGTTCGAAATGACCATATCAAACACAATACGAAAAGATCAGCGGACACTAATTTTAGAAAGTCTGAAAATACCATTTTTAAATAGACACCAAATATTGTGACTTGTGACGTGATCCTAAAATTTAGGGATTGATATTGGTAATCCAACGGCTGTGAGGATGGGCTCATTCCATTCAAATGGGCACAGTGCTCTCTGGATAAATTCCCTATATATATATATATATAGGGATCACTCCAAATGAGGTGGGGTCTCACCAATATTATGGTGAGTCATCAATCGGATTCATCAGGATCACAATCTAACGGTGGCATTAAAAATATTATCCAAAAGGTTATTTCCGTCATCTCGTTTTTTTGTAAATTCGAATTTCATTTAATGGATTTGAATTACCATTTAATATTTTCTGGATTTGGTATTTTTGAATCATAACTTTACTGGTCTTTTTCCAATTTTGCGCCGAATGAATTCAGTTAAACCATATCTTTGTAAACGCCCGTGAGTTTTTTGTGAAAATGTATGTTCTTTTTGTAATTTCGTTAATGACTTCGTTTTTCACATTTTCGTTTGTAAATTGGTAATTCTGTTTTATAAATTGGTACATTCGTTTTGTAAACTCCAATGAGTTTCTGTAAGAGTAATTATCCTCTTTGTAATCTCCGGTCCTTTTTTGTAAATGTATATATTCATTTTGTAAAACTTGTGTGACCTTTTGTAATTGTATCACGTTCTTTTATAAAATTCGCGGAGAGCTCTGCAAAAATAAGATAAAACAACAATGAGATTTGTAAAAAAGTGAATCAATATGTAAATCGAAATGTCAATTATGTAAATTATCAAACCACAATGTAAATCCATGCATTACCATTCCACATCCATAGATCGACCCCCCTTTCGCCTGGAGGAACCTCACATCCCTCGACGAAAGCCCCTTCGCCGTCGCCGCAAGCACCACCACCGATCTCGACCCTCCTTCTCCATTGTTGCCGCCAACCACAGGAGCCCCACCCATCCACCAAGAGCCTTTGCGTGGAGGAGAACCTCTACCAGGAGCTTGGTGCTCCGTCGACCATCAATAATGCATCCTCTGCTGCTTGGACGAACGCCGCCGCCGCCCTCGATCAAGGAAAGAAGGAAGGAGCGGCACTCAAGAGAGAGGAAGAGGATGAATCGAGAGAGAGAGAGAGAGAGGAAGGGAGAGAGGCGCCGGATTAGGTGAAATAGTTGTCACATTCTATATTTAGAATGTGGTGAAATGACCGAAATAGGTTTCTAATCATTAAATTAATTTAATTAATACATCAATAAATCCATACGTGAGATCAAAGATAGAAGGATGGGATTGAGGGTTCATCACAATACCGGTGAGTCCCTGTCTCATTTGAAGTTTCTCCTTTGCACACACGTACACACACACACTTGTGTAAACGAACCATCACTGAGTAAAAAATAAACTTAGTGTAAACATGAACCATCTGTTCCTCCATCTTCCATTTGAAATTTGGTTTTGGAGTATATTCTTGATCGACGTTCTCAATGTCATTCTCTCTTTCTCTACGCCGTTGAATTGCACCTTGAAATCTACACTCAAATTTCAACAATGAGTTTTGTTTAGTGATGTGGTATTGTAAGAAAGCATTTTTACTTTCACTCCTATGGGTACTGCATTGTCCATCCTAAAAATAATTCTTAAGATATAAGCTAATCCATTTATATCTAATGATGTATTTCTCGTTCAACCATATGTTTGATGATAAATCATACTGATCTACAACCTTGCATCAATTTTGCTCGAATTCCTTTATAGTTATACTTTTCCATACAACTTTGGTTAATATTGAAAGGACTTCATTAATGTCTTTAATCTTTCCAAGCTTACCTTTAAACTTAGTCATTACATGCCAAGTATAGAATTTGTGAACAGTTTGGGGAAAGCAAGTCCTAACAGCTGCACAAATTATCGGATCTTCGTTGGTGATTAAAGATATAGGATGCTTCCTCATTACTTCCAGAAATCGTTCAAATAACCACGAGAATGAATCAGTTCTCTCTCTACTCAAGAAAGAATTTGCAAAAAAAAAATGTACAGTCATGGTGATTAACACCGCAGAAAGATCCAAAAACAAGATTGTATTCATTGGTCCTATATGTTGTGTCGAATGATATTATATCACCGAATACATTATAATCTTCAATAGACACACTATCAATCCATATACATTGTGTCAACCTATTATCATCATCGGTTGAGAAAGCATAGTAAAAATCTGGAGTAATGGCCTTACAACGTTCAAAATGCTCGATCAGTAGGTCAACATCCAATTCGAGATGTTTTTTTTCTTTTCTGTTGAGGTTGTAAATATCTCTAACTATACTACCAACTTGACCGCTGGAAATATTTATGAAAGCAAACTTCTTGGATACAGGTATGTTCACATCATTCGTTTACTTCACTAGCATCTTTGTGACCTTTGAAAAACATCTTTTTGGTCTGAGGTATCGACGTTTGGATGGGGAAAAGAGCTTGTGAATATGTTGAGGTTCAAAATGAGAAGCAACCCAGACCTTGAGATTAGATCTAAAGGTTATTGACATAAAAGCTTTGTAGCCAGTCGTGATAATCCAACGTGGCGCTCCTCCTTATAAAATCTATAATCATCGTAGTCTTCACTTTTTGCATTATCAGTGAACATTGGTTTGTTTGCAGCTCTAGAAAAATCCTCTTTCCAGCAAACGAAGGATTTGAAATTAATGATTTTTTCCTTAAAAACCTTATCTTTACCAACCCTATAGCTACCTTTCCTAACATTAAATCCTATTTCAGTTGCATATGCCTCATAAAATTTGTACGCATCTTGAATGGAACCAAAACTTTGGCCTAGTTCAGATGTATAACCATTGAGGTTTTCGTTGAATATATATTCAGAACCTGTTAATAAATTTAAAAAGTAAATGGTATGAAAATCAAATTAATTTAAACAAAATAACGAACATTATAAACTAAAATGTTTATACTTGCTTAGAGAGCTTAACAAGGTAAAAAGATAACCTGAAAAAATTTAATGATTTTAAAAATTATAAAAGGATTGCACATTACATTAATTATTGATATTATTGTAAATTATGACTACAATCTATAAAATAGACATATTATTTGTATAATGAAGATTACTGTTTAAAATTACATCACATTATTATAAATGAATATGGTAATATTTGAAAATAAATTATTTATAATTTAGTATTAAAAAACAAAGCATATTTTCAAGAATGTTATGTTGTTTTATTAAAAGAATTTATATGCAATAGATGTACATAAGGATATATTAAAGTAAAATACTATTAAACAAAAAAGGTTGCGCATTAAAAAATCATTTATTTAAAAGTAAAGTACTATCAGAAAATGTAAAATACAAATAGCGGTCGTAATGAAAGAAATAAGAGATGTAATATAACGATGCTTATTGTAAAATATCTGTTAAAAAATACTTTTTAATGCCACAGTTCTTCACGTCTGATTATAAGAAGGGGGACAAAGGGTATAAAATGTAATAATTGATAATAGTAATTTAAAATATGAAACAAAACTGTAAAATATATAGAGTATTAGTATAATAAAATTACTATAGTAAATTAGACAATATTGTTGTAAAAAATACCATAACAAGCTAAAAGAAAGTTTATATGACAGACTGGTATTAAAAAGAAAAGGATTTATAAAAGAATACCAAAATTTTATTGAAAAAATAAATGTTAAAATATGCAATTTTAAAAACCATGTTCTTCAAATCTGAATATAAAAAGGGAATCACACGTAATAAAATGAACAGAGAATATAAAACATAAATAGATTTTAACTGTGATAATTTGGATATCTGTATTAGTGTAAAAACCTAATAGATGCGAAGATGCATCGGTTGTTTCAAGAGATCCATCAACTTCTTCAACTTCGTTGGATACCTACAGCAATAATAAAATTAGTAATAAAAATTAAATGTAAAAAATAAATGAATTACCTGACACATGCCACGATTTTAAGAAGATTCCTCTCTTTCATTTGACATTTCTTGAAGAGTGTACGGATTTCGAAAATTCGGGGAAGCAAACATACAGATAGATAGAAAAGGAAACGAAAAAAGATTATGACAAACATGGAAACGTGGTGTTTAGGAAGGATGGATGGTTTTTAAATGATAATAACTAATGCGTTGAAAAAGAGGTTTTGACTCGTTATAAGAGAGAGAATTAACACGATAATGAGATGGAAGTTTCTAAAAATTGTATTTACATGTTTTCTCGATTGGTGGTTTTGTCTCTCGGATTAGTGTTTTTGTTGTGCATCGTAGATGGTCATTGAACGGTGATACGGTGTGTCGCTCGCTGAATGAGAAAATGAGAAAATGTGGCACATCCCTATATATATATAGAGAGAGAGAGAGAGAGAAATGGGGCTGCTCCCTAGGAGTAGCCAACGGGACTACTCCCATCCCTATTTTTCCCCCTTTTTTTATTTTTTGGAAAATAAAATTTTCTATATTCATCACTATATACCTCTAACATTCTATTAAAACTTCATCAGAAACAAAGACTTCTAGGCCCTCCATCCAGACGTCATTTTTTTAATGTCGCGGGATTTTTTAAATCAACCATGTTTGGATAGAGACCGTACGAGTCTCTGTTTCTGATGAAATTTTAATAGAATGTTAGAGGGATTTAGTGATGAATATACAAATTTTTATTTTCCAAAAAAATGAAAAAAAATCGGTGGAAAATGGGGATGTGAGCAGCCCGTTGGCTACTCCCATGGAGCAGCGCCATTTTTCTCATATATGTATAGAGGAGTGATCCTATGAGAGTAAAAATTGTGAGAGCATGAGAGGGATGATTTTGAACCACATGATTCTATTTTCTCTCTCCTAGTCTTCTCTCTCCTTGGTGAATCATGTGGTTCAGAATCATCCCTCTAACTTTTTGCTCTTATATGATCACTCCTCTCTCTCTCTATATATATATATATAGGAGTGATCCTATGAGAGCAAAAAAATATGAGAGCATGCATTCTGGACCGCATGATTATGTTTTCTCTCTCCTAGTCTTCTCTCTACTGGTTGGATCATGTGGTCCAGAATGCATGCTCTCATGCTCTCACAGATTTTGGCTCTCATAGGATCACTCATATATATATATATATATATATATATATATATATATATATATATATATAGAGAGAGAGAGAGAGAGAGAGAGGCGATCCTATGAGATGTGATTTTGGTGAGATGGTGAGATGGGGCATTCTGGACCACTTGTTCCAACCAGGAGAGAGAAAGGCGGGAGAGAGAATACAGAAACTTGTGGTCCAAAATGCCCCATCTTACCATCTCATAAAATCTCATCTCATAGGATCACTCCTATATATATATATATATATATATCCAATAAGTTGAACTTTTCCTAGGTGCAAGGAAAGCCAGCAATCTCATCCGTATGTAATTAATCCGATGATTACTATTAATTCCTTTTTAATCTTATTTCTTTTAATGTTGAAAACCTATTTTAGTCTTTTTGTCTCATTCTAAAAATCGAATGTGACAACCCACATTCTATTCTTGATCCATTCATTGGAAATCCCTTGCTAGGGTTTTCTCCTCCCACAACAAATGCTTACGGCTTGAGTTCCACGTGGTGGAGCACGACAATGGCGGAGTTGGTGGTGGCGCACATGGCGGAGCATGATGGCGGTAGAGGAGTTGTGGCGTGCGTGGTGGAGCATGATAGAACATGGAATGGGGTGTTTTTTATTTGCATTTTTTATCTTTTGTTTTTTATTTACAATTTTGATTTTGATTTACGTTTTTTTGCATTTTCTATTTGTAATTTTTATTTGTGTTTTTTATTTCAAATTCATTCACCGATCTCTTTTATAAATTTATCTAACAGTATCAAACTTTTTATAATCTTAGATATATTTTTACAAAATCATATCATTTTTTACAAATCTCAAATGCTTTTTACAATATCATGTATTTTTTTAGATGTATAGCTTTTTATTAGTCTCAATTTTTTTAAAAGTCCAGGTCATTTTTACAATCTCAGGTCATTTTTTTACAAATCTCAAGTCATTTTTTACACTGTTGTATTATTATTTTACAAAATCATTATCAAAATTACAATTACGCCAACAAAAATATTACTAACCGTGATTTTATTTTACGGTGCAGGATATAGATTTACAATATCAATACGAATTTTACAAAGAGTTTTGGCATTCTGCGTAACATGGAAATGCGACCACGTTGGAGAATCCTCGTTGAATAAATAGCAACAAAAAATACCAAATCAGATGAGCTAAAAATAGAAAAATAAACAGATTAAATGAAACTCATATTAAAAATAAAATTCAAATTCAAAGAAAACATATGGACTAAAATATCCTTTTGGATGAATAACCATTAGATTGAGATCTAACAGATCTCGTTATGGGTTTTCTGTTGTTGCAGGAATGCACCTCATTGGAAGGACCCAATGTATATGGGTTAAATGGGGTTGCCCCCTCGGGGGAGCTAACTTGGCTTCCCCACGCTATTTCATTCATTTTTTATTTTTTTAGAAAATTTCTTCCATGAATATCCATCACTATATCCCTATATTATGCTACTCAAATTTATGCGAAACAGAGACTCCTACAGCCTCCATCCAGACAGTCATTTTTCAACGGTAACAAAATTTCTAAAAACGACTCATCTGGATGGGGGTCAAAGAATCTCTGTTTCGCGTGAAATTTGAATGACTTAATATAAGGATATATTGATGAAAATCCACGGAAGAAATTTTCAAAAAAAATAAAAAAAATGAGCGAAATGGGGCAGGGGAGCCAAGTTAGCTCCTCCCTAGGGGGCAGCCCCATTTTACCCTCTCTTACTCTCCTCTCTCTCTCTCTCTCTCTCTCTATATATATATATATATATATATATGGAAATGTGTGTGTCCCCTAGCGGGAGCTAACATAGCTCCCCGCCTAATTTTTCATGTATTTATTTATTTTTTTAAAAAAAACCGTGTAAATTCATTATTAAATCCCTATATTATGTCATTAAAATTTCATGCGAAATAGAGACTCCTACGGCCTCCATCCAGACGGATCGATTTAAAAAATCCTTTGACCATTAAAAAATGATTGTCCAGATGAAAGCTGTAGAAGTCTCTGTTTCGCACTAAATTTGAATGACATGATATAGGGATATAGTGATGAATATTCACAGAAGAAATTTTCAAAAAAATAAAAAATAGAAAATGAGGCGGGGGGAGCTAAGTTAACTACCCCCTGGGGGCAGCCCCATTTTCCCCATATATATATATATATATATATATATATGAGGAGTGATCCTATTAGAGCAAAAAGTTGTGAGAGCATGAGAGGATTGATTCTGGACCACATGATTCTATTTTCTCTCTCCTAGTCTTCTCTCTCCTAGGTGAATCATGTGGTCCAGAATCATCCCTCTCATGCTCTCACAACTTTTTGCTCTCATAGGATCACTCCTCTCTCTCTCTCTCTCTATATATATATATATATATATATATATATGAGAAAAGGGAGTATGTTCCCTAGTAGTAGCCAACTTACATGCTACCACCCCTTATCCCCTATATTTTTTATTTTTCTCAAATGAAACCCATTGGAATTTAGATCACAATATGTCACCATGGTATCTTTCAAATTTCAACTTAATTCGAGACTTCTATCCCCTTCATCAAGACTGTCAAATTTTAACGGTCTCAGGATTGTTGAAATAGACCCCCTTCAGATGGAGGGCATATGAGTCTCTGTTTCTGACGAAATTGGAATGACATGTTAAGGAGATATAGTGATGAATATACATATTTTTTATTTCCAAAAAAAATAAAAAATAGAGGAAAATAGGGGTGGGAGTAGCCAAGATGAATATACATATTTTTTATTTCCAAAAAAAATAAAAAATAGAGGAAAATAGGGGTGGGTTGGCTACTCCCAAGGAGTTTAACCCTATATATATATATATAGAGAGAGAGAGAGAGAGGAGTGATCCTATGAGAGCAAAAAGTTGTGAGAGCATGAGAGGAATGATTCTGGACCACATGATTCTGTTTTCTCTCTCCTGGTCTTCTCTCTCCTGAGTGAATCATGTGGTCCAGAATCACCCCTCTCATACTCTCACAATTTTTTGCTCTCATAGGATCACTCCTATATGTATATGTATATATATAGGGAACTCATCCAATAGGTCTTATGCCCATTAAAGTTGTGATGAGCACCAAACATATGTCATCCACATGTATTTCTAATTGAAAGGTTGTTTATTTCGAAGGATGATGGTTTTGAAATGATATTAACATGTTTGAGGTATTCATATTCCTAAAAAAATTGTGTGCTTAAAAAGGAAGATGATTTAAGAAAGAAAATTCAAAACAATAATTTCGTGTAAAAGAAACACTCGTATATTTGTTCAGTAATATATATTATACTCAAGTAAATATTTATTGCCAGATTAGTAAAGTCAGAACAATGGTTAGTAATTCACATACGTAATATTACCTTTTACGGAGATATGTAATACATTCACATTACTCAGTGATATATACACAGTTCTCAAGTAAAATATTATTTTAAGATCACTAATATATTCGGACATGATTTAAAATTATATTCCAATGTGATTTGAAATCTCTAAAGTATAGGACGGTGGTTATAGAAATATAACCCACTAATCACTTATTTCGAACATTTTAAAATAATAAGATCCCATTAATTATAATTACTTGGCATATTTGTTTGATTACTAGATAATTGTGTAGGTAGACTACTAATGGTTATTCGAACGAGTATTGAATACTCATGTCGATATTATTGAACTCACTGTGATTGGTTACTGAGATTATAGTTACTTAGTACTTTTAAATTATTACTTTGTAATCGAGAAAATAAATTACTAATATCTATACAGCAAGTATTGATTACTAATGTTCATATTACTAATATCGTTTTGTATAGTTAATGAAATTATGATTCGTACAATAAGTACTATGTTCATAGTATTTACTGAAGTATTTTATTGAAATTACGATTAGTTACTGAAATTATGCTTACTTAGTACTTATAGAAATTATCGAAAAAAATACCATTTACTTATTTAATGAAGTGGTCTACCGAGGTGAGTTTATGTGTTGTCGATCTAACTTTCAGTACTTAAGGTCATGGTTTCAGATTTTGATGAAATTTCAGCAAAATTTCGATTTCGACAAGGAACCGAAATCTCGAGTGAAATGGCGATATGAGGGCAGTTTTCGGTCATTTCTTCACAAATAGTGGTCGATATGGGTGAAATGTCGTCAAAATTTTGTCGAAATTTCGACGAAATATCGTATCGAGAGGGTATCGAAACGATATCCGAAACCGATATCTAAACCCTTGCTTAAGGTATATATGAAATACGTACTGAAATTGCATTATTAATTACTTACACATAGGTTATTTATTTGGTGTTTTGTATTTGTTAATTAACTGTTGCATTAATTGTATGATGATTAGTTCTTGATAATATTATCAAAGATAGTCTACTCGCCTTTCAACTTTCGAAGCAATGCAACAATCATCAATCCTCATTTTTTACTTCTTCATCCAAGAAACATAAGAAGTGTTCAAGCGTACATGAAATAAAAATTAAATTAGAAAACCGTTAGCATTAAAATATAAGTAAGAAATTAATAGTAAGTAATAACATAAAGAGAAACTTCTACTGCATAACGTTCAAACGTAAGTAACAATGCTATTTCAATATAAACACATGATCAGTAACAATTCTCAAATCATTAGTAACATATAAATCTTTACAATATAAAAAGCAAAGGCATCAATAACACAATATATTTACAAGAAGATGCATGAGCAGTAATCTTTGGTGTTGGTAATGGTAAGACACAACCTATTGTGAGTAAATAACTTAAAATACATAAGTAACTAAGAAGCTCAATGATAGTAATGCCGGAATAGGCCAATCACGATCGGAAACAGAGTGACAAAAGAACGACAAAAGAATACAAAATCAAAGCCCTCGGATTCGATTATAGGCCAATCACGATCAGAATAGAGTAACAAAAGAATAAAAAGTAATTATATGAACAACAACATCCTCGGATTTCAAAACTATATATGAACAACAACATCCTCGGATTTCAAAACTTCTTCTCAAATAATATGCTTACATAGAAGAGACGAATAAAACTTACAAAAGAATAAAGAAAAACACAAATTCTTACGAGTTCATCTGCGATGATCTTGTCTTTCTCATTTTTGGATCACTTTTCCTCGTTCATTTGTCCCCACGAAGAGTATTGGCTTGAATACTTTCTCCATTCAAAACTATATTTATCTTTTTAGAATAATATATACTTGGAATATATCAACAATAAAATCTTCTAGTTATGTTTTCTTCTTGCCAAAACTGACGCCCTTTAAAATGGGAAACCTTTTCAATTGCATGATGACGATCAAACGGTACAGAATTGAAGCTCATCAGAACTATAATGGATACATTCACATTAGAAAAATATCATATATATATATATATATATTATGACTTTATGAGATAATAGGAATAGTTCAATGATCATCTTAACTTTTGCCTAACATTAAATTTATGATTTTTTGAGATAATAAGAATAGTTCAATGCTCATAATAAATTTTGCCACGATAAAATTCAATCAGGATGATTTTATGTGTAAATTTATTGTTTACAAATCTAAAAAAATATGTAGAGATAGAATTTTGTAGTGATTATGAATCTCAATTATGTTAATTTTCCTTGATCTCGTTAAAAACATAAAAAATGATTTTTTAAATTAGTGTTGTTCAAATGATCCATGCAATTTTAAGAGTGTAAGAAAATTTTATAAAAGTCATATATAGAGTTTATAATTTGTTAAGTTTTTATCCAAATATATGATTCTAGTTGTCAATCCATATAATTATATAAGAAGAAAATTGTGCAAAGTATAAATGTGGAATGATCACATTATAATTTGGTTACGATTCTCCAGTAAGACAAAATCATTTTTAACATATTTTATCATGCAAATCAAAGACTAAGAATCTCACTTTTTGTATTATAACGAAAGGAAGATATTTTAAAAGAGCACATGGTTAGGCGGTAATGTGAGAAAGATTTATAACATATTTTTTGCATTGTAATTATTTCATATATTAGATGAATTTGTTAGATTAATAGATACATTTTTGTTTTCCTTTTGTACCGAAAGAAGGGAACTTCCATAACATGATTTGAAGCTTACTAATGATATCGATGGCAGGTGTTGTGGGTCAAGCTGAAAGCAAAGAGGATAGGAGTATCCTATATTTTGAAGGGATACATCTCGATTGCATACCAATACACCTAAAGCAGAATTGGGAATAATTCTTATAATTTTTGGCTCACTATACATCATATTGATTACATTTATATGCTCCACCTATAAAAAGTCTCGTTTGATATCTTGACAAATTTATACTTCAATTAACTCTCTCTCTCTCTTGTGAGTTCTTAGCAAAATAATAAAATCCTCATCAAAATTATGTTGAGCGAA